>BSBK01001279.1:15000-1215000 GCA_027943335.1 Chamaecyparis obtusa
ATATATATATATATATATATATATATATATATATATATATATATATATATATATATATATATATATATATATATATATATATATATATATATATATTTGAAAACTTTACTTTTTTTGTGCAGGTGCAAGTGATAATCATTTTATGGAAAACATTATTTCAAAACTACAAAATAAGATTTCCTTCTCTTCCATCTAAATCTCATTCTCTATTGTAAAATGATACATTTTCATTGTTGAAAATATGTACTTGATGTAATGTACTTGACCATCAAAACCACAAAACAAAAAAAAAAACTCAAGATTCAAGAGCCCATTGAGTAGAGAAGAGAAAGAAAGAAAAAATAGAACAAGATACTACCTAAGATACAACAAATCAACTCTTTGGAGGTATAAATCATAGAAGAATGTTTTTATTTGGGTACTAACTTTTCTTTTTAGCATGTGGCTTGGAAGCAAGTTTTAATCTTGTTAATCTAAAAGCAATGGATCTTTCATTTTGGTGCTTTACAACAAACAATGCATGCTCAAACTTCAAATTCCATATCTCATTTTGGTGCCTAAAATTGACATGGTGGTTAAAAATTGAACAAGGACAAGAACATTTGAGATTGGTGCAATAAAATCAAACAAGGCAAAATACATTTGGACTTTGGTGCATCTAAAATTCGACAAAACAATACTCATTTGGTTTGGGCTTAAAATTGAACCCATGTGCTTGTATGGATGATAACTCATTTCACATTTGACTATTGGTGCTTAATACGATTAACCTAGTGTTTGAAGTTCTTGGAGCACTTGCACAATCTATTAGATTAGCAACCATTTTTTTTAGAGAGGTTTATTTGGAGAGTTCACTTAACCCATTACAAAGGATGACCTCAAACTGACAAATCCTTCTAGTCAGTATATAAACAAGACTTTGAGAAAACTCTGGTCTTATCTCCTCAAGCTCAATTGAGGTGTCTTGATGATAGTCTGGACCAGGTGAAGTATCCCTAGGTAGCCAATATGGTCAACTAGGCTCTTAAGTGAGTCACATGTGTACAAATCGATTGGGGAGACTCCACAGAACTTAGTACAACCTATTAATTAGAGGCCGCCTAGTTTACCTCTGAACATTTGTCTTATTATAGTGCAAGGGGAGGTTGAAAAATAATCTCCCCCCAAGATTCCAATCATATATGTCCCAAGGATATTGTGTTGCAAAAGAGATCTTCTCTAACACGACAACAATACGCAGAAAAGGTGATAACACATGCACCTTCAAGGGTTTTTTTAGCTCTAGTTGTGTGGCACTTATGTTGTGTGAGATGAAGGACACCCAAGAAATGGGCCTATAATATTTTAGATGAATCCAAATTTGACCATAGATTAAACTACTTGTATATTGCTTTCGTTGTGATTGACTTCATGAAAACTTGCAGCTTCAAAAATTTGTTGAATATACACAGATCGTTTCTTTTGAGTCAGTTTTGCAGCTACACACTGATTTTGAGTTTGTTGAGATTGGTCCTATAACATTCATCCTACAAGATTTGTCCTATAAAAATTGGTCCCGCAACAATTAATCCTAAAAGATTTATCCTACGAAAATTGGTCCTGCAACATTTAATCCTACAAGATTTATACTACAATCAATTGGTCCTACAAACATTTCATCCTAGTTCCTTGTGATCAACATACTTAGATAGACATATCTTAGACTCTTGCATTTTTTCATAGTCATCATATTAGTCTCCCAAAAAAAAAACTCAAAACATAGCATGCATCTCTTAGGGTTAAACTATTACACTTCCTATAGTCATTTTTCAAATTAAAGGGTCCATTTTCCTAGGACATTCCTATAGTGGTCTTGCATTTTATCTTAACATCATCAACACTATCTTTATCTACTAGCCTCAACACATGCATCTTGTTATTTTGGTTAATATTTGTCTTAGATAGACACTATTGCCAGAATTTATCACTTTTATCTTACCTTTTTTGTCAAGATAGTCCTCATTATCATTTTGGTCTTTTCTTAGAGGGTCTACATTCAAAGTTTCTACAATCTCTCTCAGGTTAAGGTACTTACTGTACACACAAAAGTAGTGCACTTCTATGGATCCTTACAATCAAGAACACTCAAGAATGAGGTCTCAAAAATTGATCCATAGCTCTCTATGTATGGAGTTGCAAGATTTAAAAATTGCTCTCAACTAGAGCTAATAGGCTTAATGACCTTGCTAGTCAACCACACAATGAGAGATTCAAGTGAAGACAAGGGCAAGAGTGCCAATATCTCTAAGAATCAAATGAAATGCAAATGCAAGCTAGATTAAGATGAATATGCAAGCTAGAAATGAGAGATGCAAGCTAAACTATGGAAATGAAAGTACAAGCTATGCTATGAAAAGGAAAGATGCAAGTGTTACAAATCCTTCCTAATTAGACTAGATGAAGTAATCTAAAGTATAAAGGAAATCTATACTATGAATGCCATGATAATGAAAATAGAATGCAAGAAATGAAACTAGAATGGAATGTAGATGCAAAAGCCAAGAATGCTCCAAATCTTCAAAAGCTCCAAAGTGACCTAGAAAACCTACAACATAACATTAGTATTCAAAAATACATATGAAAATGAGGAAGAGAGCTCTTCTTTTATAGGAAATGAGAAGGAATAGACCATGGAGATTAAGAGGCAAAAGAATTAATCAATGGTGGAGCATCAAAGGGGAGCAATCCATGTGCACAAATATCTTCCAATGAGAAAATAAGAGTTGACTTTTGTGTCCATATGAGACAAAAAGTGCTTTTTCCCTTTTTATAAAATAAGAATAATGCTTTATTTGTGAAACTTAGGATAAGATGAAAAGTGGGGGATTTTTATTTAATAAAAGGGGAGGAAATATTCCTTTTAATAAAATAAAGACTTAGGATAAAATGGTTAGCCCAAGGCAAATAATCGAAAATGATAAAATAGGACTTGATCAAGGAAATTGATATAATTGAAAATATTGATTTTTGAAAATATTGATTCAGAGATTTGATAAATTACTGAATGGGGGCCCAAAGTCTAGGCAACCATTTTAGGGTACATACACTTACACCTTAGTCATCATATTTGATTATTCATCCTAGTTTGCATTATCATCCCATGTCAAAAAATCTAAAAAAGATAGAATTTGTTTTCCTTAGTTGTCCCGCATTCATCATAGACTCGCATATGCCAAACACACAATTGAAGAAGAGAAAGGACATAATGGAGTACAATCAAATCCTTGGCCATGATCTCCATTAGGAAATTGAATTTTCACCAAGAACCTTGGCATTAGACTATAACAATCTTGAGATGTTTTTGCGGCAGGAGAAAACACTAGATGATACTTTACAACTACATGAACTAACCCCCATAGAAATAAAAGAAAAATCTATGAAAGAAGAGATCAAGGATGGTTTACATGATGAGAAGATGCAATCAAACTTATAATCTATGATAGACGTTGGCCCAAACAAATGCATTCACATGCTAATACAAAAAGGTGCTAAATTACTAGCTGAGTTTGACACATCCACCATAGTGGAAGACATACATGTACCACCATCTTGGGTAGCCTCAATGACACCCCTACCACTCACTGTAGTCATCCCATCCACCAGTTCCATGCAAAATTCTTCCTAGGTCACCACATCTTCCAATACCTTAGGGATCCAGTACACCAATCCCTTATTTGCTAGTTTTCCATCTGCATTTTCTACACTTGCTACCATAGCAGCACCACCTATATTTTCCTCAAATCATCCTATGAGTATTTCACAAACAATAGCAACAAGGTCCTCCAACACAATTCCCCAACCAAAGCAGGGGCTACCCCTACTGGGAGCACCTCAACCAAAGCCTCCTAGTGGTGCCTCGCTAGGTGTCTCTTCCAATTCAGGACATCCCCAAACTAGTTAAGGGGCATCTCCAACTAATCCAAATTACTCAGCAATGTTTGCTAGTTTCATCCAAAAAATGATAGCAATTAGGCCTAACACTTCCCATCTTACAACAGTACCTCATCATATTCCAACACCCCAGCATATACCAGTACCTCATCATAATCTGGCACCCTAGCATATACCAGTACCTCAGCATAATCCAACACCCCAATATATAAAACTACATCAACATAATTGAGCACCCTAGTATACACTAGTACCTTAGAAAAATCCAACATCTCAGTACGTTCCAAATCCAACATCCCAACATAATCCCATACCTCAACACAATCTAGCACCCCAACATAATATGGTATCACAACATAATCCATCATCCCAATGTATTCCAGTACCTTGGCATAATCCAACATCTCAGTACATCTTAGTACCTCAATACACCACAACTGTTGGAAATAGGAGAGATAGGGTACTAAGAGGGGAGGGGTGAATCAATGCCCACAAAAACTTTAACACATCAACCTTTCAGATATATAACAGTAAACAATGTAACCTTCCAAAATAACTTGTATCCAATGTATGTATCATTCATCCATTCAACTTGTGAAAGTAAATAACATGAAATCAACAATATAACAGTCCCATAACACAAGTATTTTGGTAACACAGAAAGCCTTGTTAGAAGGTAAAAATTGCAGTGGGGATGATACCCACAAATTCTTCACTATTGTAGATAGAAAAGGTTTTCCTGTTAGGGCTAAAAGTGGTGATCACTTCTAGTGATCTTACCCTGTTAGGAGTAACATATTAGATCAGCTAGATCTACCTAGTTATAGGATTTTAGCAACACTACTTGAGTGTGCACTCGGTTAAGAGATTTACAAAAGACTGTCAAGTCTACTCTATTAGGAGATTTTACCAAAACTCTATTACAATGATTAGAAAGCAATAGGTAACTATCTACTAATGACAACTTAGATTGTCTAATACAAATCAATAAAGTACTAAATGTATATCACCTTTACTGTGATGAATCTTTGCTCTGAATTGCTCGGTTAGCCTGCTCTGATTCTGCTCAATCTGATTATTTCTGAATATTGTTATGCTCTATCAACTGATAATCTTGAAGGTTGGCTAGTGCTTCAAGTGCTTCTTCACTCATACATCAGTTCACACCAAAAATGATGTAAACAAACAATTAGATAGCATACTACTTTATGCCGCTCAACAAAATTGGGTTACAATATCTTAGAGAAAACCCTAAGATCAACGGTGTATAAAAATAACCTAGATCTAACATTTACAAAAGATATTCATCGTGTCTCAAGAATAAATGATCCTTAATCTTGGTAAAATGTTTTCTGATTCCATTGTATCTGCTTGCATAGAAGAATGTGTCATTCTTGATTACTATGCAATTTCCTGTGATCCTTGGTAAACACTGTATAAACTGCTCGGTGATTATACTGACGCTCAGTGTTTACTATCGTTTGATGTCGGTGTCTGGTGCTCGGTAAAATTGTTTGATGCTAGGTGTAAGACTTAACTGACTGGGTTAATGTAAGTGACCGACCGATGTCTTTGATAACCTTTGATACTAATGACAACTTTTAATGCTCAATAGAGATAACAATCTCCCCCTTTGGAATTAGTATCAAAACTTGAATGTATATAGACCTTATGTCTCAAAAATTATATCTCCACCATATACATATATCCTTATCAAAAATTTTCTATATACTCCCCCTCGGTGCATGCTCTGGTAATGTGTAGTATACTTAGCAAAAAGTTACATATTTGGCATAAACATGTTATCACCCTTTATATTCATCTTCTATATACATGTTTTCCACCTTTTTGATATTAATGCCATATAGAAAAAAGTGTATACTTACAACTTGTCAAAAATGTGCCGATGGGTTTTCTTCACTGACTCCAAGAGGTTTTCCCATTCCTCTTTCAAGTTGGTGAGAGCAATGTGCTCAAGACCGACTTGTGCATGCATATCAAAAATGTTGTCCAACACAAAAATCTCTGGTGTTGCAACAAGCGTTTGTGCCTTTTCTATGTGCTTCTCAAAATTTTTTAGGTATGGTAGGAGTTATGTCTGTAACTCAGTAACCTGATCAGTTATCTGCTCTTCTTGCTTCCTGAGATCTTCTATCAATCGCTTGAGTTCTTGAACTCTGAGTATATGCTTTGAAAAAGCTTGTGGCCTAGTTGTAGCTACGTTTTCACTAACTATGATTTCATGCTCAAATTGTTTAATCTTTTCACTGATCTCTGCAGTGAATGTTCCGATAGTGCATAGCTTAAACAAGATTTGACAAATAGAATTAGTAATACATTGAATCTCAGTTATTACTATTGGTTCTTCAAAAGATTTTACACTCCATGAGATACCAATATGCTTATGACTAATGTTAAGGAGTGGTTAATTCCAAATATGGGAAATCTATAAGCAATTGGACCAACTATAGGGACAAGACTGCCCTCTTCACTTCTGGCTCTGCAAAACCAAGGTGGGTACACCTGACCCAATAGATTTAACTCTATTCTTCACTTAATACTGGATCTTGTGTGTGTGAAAATTGTACCTGATCTGTAGACACAACACTCAGTAAAACATTAGAGGTTAGCTATAATCAAAATCATGCAAAATTGAAAGCTATCTAACCAAGCGATTTACTGCCTTCTAATAGGTGCGAGATTAATGTTCTCAGATTATTATTGAGATCAGTGACCTAGACGACACCTAAATGAAGGATTTGAATGCAATTGATCTAGATATGAGATTGAATGCAATTATTCTATTTTTTGGATTTTTCTATGCAATAAGAATGATAAAAACTTGATATGAATCTATGCTATTGAAAACTGATATGCTATGCTAATCTAGAAATGATATGAAATATGAATCTAAATGAATGCAAAAAAAATAAGATTGATCTCACAAAGATGTCGATTCGCAAGAGCTTTGATTCTTCAATTCCAATTCTCCAGCGTGATTGTGCAAAAATATGAGATGAATTATGAAGAGCTGAGCCTTGTTTTTATAGAAATCCAAGGCTTTGGAGGTGCATGAGAAAAAGCCATAAATCACTCAAATTGATTTTTGAGTTATCTGATCATGAAAGATAGTTAATTCTCATAATCATGCAAAAACATGCAAAAATAGCTTTTTAACTCAAATTAGAGTTTAGATCAGCTTTTTGAACTCCAAAAGGATGTTGAGTTCCAAAAAGTCAATAACTTGCATTGATTTTCTGATTTGGAGTTTAACTGGTCCTTTTGAATATGCATAATAATTAAGAATTAAATAAATAAATAAAGTGATTTATCCTCAACTCAACTGATTTTTGAAATAAAATAATTAATTTATGGGTTAATTAACTATTTTATCAAACTTTTATTAAAAATTATATTATTAAATAATGACAACATGCTTTAATTAATTAAATAAGAATTTAATCAATTAAAGATAGGAACTTTGATTTATTGTCAAAATTAAATAATACAATTAATAATAGATAGAATTAAATTTAATTAAACAATTAAGTGGCAAGATATTAAATCTAATTAATTAAATATGCAAAATATTTAATTAATCAAACTTTAGGATAAATGTGATTTATTGTCAAATAATTATAAAATTAAAGATAATTATGATAATTAGGAATATTACTAGGAATATTCCCCGATGCAGAATTTAAGATAATCAATTATGATTCGATGATGTTTAGATGTGCCTTAGATTAGGACTTTGATGTCGATTTCATTCGATTTGTCGATGTAGGAGGTTAATGAACTTATAGCCCATTTTTGGGGTATTACAGATCTAACAACAGATGACAGTGAGAAAGTACTAAATAACAACCTATTATTCATTGAATCTCCATCACTGGGTGAAACAACTCATATAAAGTAAATAAATGTAAAAGACTAGTATTGATTGAATGTTTTATGATTACAAGATTTTAATCATTCCCCACAAAGCAAAGATAGGAAAATACAAGCCAGTGCCCTATCCATTGGGCAGAATACCAGAAGACAGAATGAATACAATGATGTTTTGAAAAGAACTGGCCTTTAGACATAAATACAAATACCTCAACTCTTTCCTACTTATAGAAAATCCTCAAACAGATTCAGTAAACATGTATCCCACCCTGAGCACTATTTAATCCAATCCTAGATCAGAACTCAAAGCCAAACACATACATATAAATCTTAGAAAGACTTAAAGATTTATAGAAAAAACTCAAAGGAGAGACAAAGAATTGAGATTTGTATTAAGTCTAACCTTGAACGTTGTATACATCATATTCTGAATAATAAGCTTGCAAAATAGCAGCAACAACCTATACTTCTTCTTTATTTCTTTGATAAAAAATGATATACAATCCTCGACTGAGGGTTAGGATTTTAGAATCTTTATCCTTTTAACACCTAAACTCTCAATGCCTAGAATGATCAGGGAAAATCTTTAATATACAAGGAAATGCAACAAGCTACCGATCATTCTAGGGTTTACAAAATTCCTAACCTAAAAGCTTTACAACAACCCTATTGAGTTTACAATAAATACACTGATCAAATAGGTGAGATATTTGTTGATGAGCTGCCTTGCTTTATGTCTTCAATGTTGTCCTCAGCTTCTTTGAACAAATCTAATTGCAATATCTCGCTGTCTATCCTGCAATAAATGTTTTTTTGCTTCTCAACAACCCTGATTGCTCAAAAAGTAACTATTTTACTTGTTTCAAGAGGCTGGCAGAGTATTTACTTTTTCAACATGAGGTATGTACTGATACCTCCACCTATTGTACACTTCTTCACTTGGGAAATCAAAACTTGCAAATTCTGCATTCTTGATAGACAACTGTCCCCATCTGACTTCCAATTGACTAATCTCTCACTAAATAAAATCAAACTTAGACTTAGCTGAGATTAAAGTATCAATAGTATGAATAAAAAATAAAGTGTTTTCCAAGGTCAAAATGCTAGTCATCCTAGTAGAGAAGTCATCATCAATCTGTGCTCGCCATTTGATTAACTCCTTGAGCTCAACATTCTTCCTGAAAACCCCTGGGATCAGGTCACAACTGGGAAGTGTCAATTCCTTCTTTATTAAATTAGACTTCTCTCAAAATCACCCAAGCGTATATCATGTTCCACTAGCTTCTTTACATTCTGGTGTAGTGGCTTGATCAGTGGATTAGGGTCTTCTTGGGATTTAGACATCCTGAATAATCTCACACTTGGAGATCTCTCAATCCATTTCCTTAAAACTGGTTCAAATTCACTCTTATATTTATTTAATGAGTTGAGTAATACTTTTAACCTTCTCGCATGATCAAACAAGATAGTGGGGTTCAGGCCTATAGCAAATTGTATAACAGCTTCTGTTACCTTGTCTTCATATTATTGCTTCAACAAGCCCCTATCTTTCACATAGTCTTCCTTTATCCTGTCCAATTCCTTCCTCTTTCTTTTGAAATTATTGGTTTCCTCCAGCAATTGTTGCTTTTCCCAACTAAGTCTTGCATCAGAATGTGTCTCTAGGTAGGGGGATGGTGGAAACTCAATGATTGGGCTAGAGGATGAAGCCACTGCAAGTTTGTCAACTATCATCAATTGTGGTGACCTATGATCTTGTGGTCCTAATAGCTCAGCAATTAACTTGTCCTTTTGAATCAGCTCTATCTTGAGCTCATTGTAAGACTTGAGGACAGTTTCAAATTTGAGCCTGAGCTCTTCTTTTTCTTGGGCATCTTTCTCTACCACTTTGACATTGAACTTGGCAGTCTCCAAAATTAGGTTTGAAGCTTCTACTCCAGAAGTCTCACCTACTCTTTGTACCAGTAGATTTCCTGCATACCCTATGGAGAGAGCCTCCCTTTTTCCTTTATCTTCCTCCCTCTTAAGGGATCACATCACCAAGGCTGCATGATCCTCTGAAAAAGCAATTCCCCTAGTAGCTTGTTGGGCCTGTTCTGCAGTAGCAAGAGTTTTTACCTTGCTTTTCCTAACTTGATCAAAGATAATTGCATCAACAATGTCCCATTCTGGAAAAATTAGCACCCCTACAGTATGGACCATAGCCCTCCCCTCCTCAAGAGTGATCTTTTCAAACTGCTTTACCATTTCTTCCTTGGTTTCATTCTCTATCTTTGTGATGTCCCTATCAGGGAATTCTTCTTTCTTCTTCTCACAGATTTCTTTGAATTGGTTTATTTTCATTCTCCACAAGAATTAGAAGAATTCCCTAGTCCTAACAAATTTATCATCAGGCACAAAAGAATCACTAGCTTGTTTTAAAATAGTGTCCATTTGTTTACCCTCAAACTCGGCAACAGTAAGATCCATGGCCACCTCCTTAGGTGCCTCTAGTACTCCTTGCAGCTCATCATTGGAAACAAAAATGTTTCCCTCATTTCTCAACTATACCAACTACTCTGCTACTCCATGTTCATCCAAATGTAAGGGGGACTGAGAGGGAGAGTATAAATTTTGCTCTGACCCTGACCCTTCTTGTCTTTGCCTCTTTGGAGAGGGTCCTTGCATTACTAGATCATTGATGGGCCTCTTTCCCCTAGAAGTAGAAGAAATGTCCTCACTTCTTTGCTATGATGGCAAGAGAACAGTGTACCCACTTCCCTTCTGCATTGTATAGATTCCCCTTGGGGTCAATTTCACATATCCTAGCTGGCTCAAAATCTACCTAGCCCTCTCAGGGTCTGTCTTACTCACAGTAGCCCTCTTTTCATTTACAGCATGCATAATGCCTTCAAAATGCTCCATGAGAGCCTCTACCTTTCTTGCCCATGGCTCAAAGCCCTTTAATGGATCATAAGCTTTATCAAAGTTTTTAATGAAATCTATAGTTTTCTTGTATATGACCCATTTTTCCTTTTTTATTTCTTGAGTTTGAAGGTCAAACTCATTTCTTATTATATCTTCAGGAAAATAAAATTGGTGCTCCATAAGAGCACACCTAATCTTATCTCTAAACACTCCTGATAGGAAACCCTCATTATCTACACACCTTGCTGCATCTATAGGCATTTTGTAGGGCTGTAATACCTAATTCAAGTATACCCATCCTCCTTTAGTTATAACAAACTGGTGAGCAATTATTATATCAGGGAAAAAGGTCCCTCTTCCTTTACCAGTAAGGGCACTCTCTTGTAGGTCACCAATCTATCTCAGAATCTCGACATATCCTACCTTCAATGGAACTTGGTAGGGAAAAATATAAGGTTCCTTTGTGTAATCATAAACTCTAAAAACTATAGAAATAGGATATAAAATGATATCCCCAAAATTATGGACAATAGTAATGTCCTGACAGTACTCCTTTGGTTTGATTAGTCTCAATAACTCCCTTGGAATTCTAGGATTATCAAAGAATAATAGTGTCCTAAGCCTTGAAGCAAAATCCCTATCAAAGGCAATGAAACTGGCATCAACTCTATCCCATGACAAGGTTGTGGTCCATAATTAGACTGGAAGGGTCTCTCCATTTCTCTCCTTCACAATGTTGACTATTGAGCTAAAAAATTGCTTGCCTTTGTGCAAAAACATGTGCATAAGCATTGAATACCACCCAAAAGGCCTACTAACCTTCATGTTCTTTATTCCTATTAATCCCTCATGGATTATGTCAGCCAAGTGAGAAGCAAAGTCAAAAATTAATTCCAATTGGGGGTGTAGTGACTGCACCATCATGAACATATATGGTATTGGCATATGAGTGGCCTCATCATGCCCTAGAACTAAAGTCAAAGACTTGTAGAAACCTTGTGCTCTCTTAGTGAAAAGATCCATCCTGAAAGGCTCTGGTGTACTTGGACTGATGACACACATAGATCCAATCTGGTCTAAAAAATCTCTCAGAGGTCCTGCCCTCAAATAATCCTTCTGAGCTTCATATATCTCTCTAAATTCTGTAAAATCTATCTTCTCCAACCCAGCAGAAGGGTCATTTAATGAGAAGATCTCCCTAATTTCCTCCTCTGTGATATTGCTCAAATCATTTCCATTTATATCTTTGACAGACTTTGTCACAGGATCATGGCACTTAGCAATCTATATCAATAATTCAACATCCATAAAAACTCTAGGGACTACCAACTTCCCAATATCAAATTGCCATATGTTACTGAGGGGGGCACCTAAATTTCTTTGTGAGTAAGCTACTTTGAACAAAATAAGACCGTTATGATCTTCACCCACCCTAGCATCTCTCATCCAATTCCCTCTATCATGAAGCCCATTGTTAACATAATCCCTAGGGTTTCTTGGAACTAGTTCTTTTAATCTAGCTACCCCATTATTTGAATGGGGTAGCAACTGCATTAAATCTTCAAAGACACCCCTATCTTTGTACTCTACTTTCCCCAAAAGGTTCCTCTTTGGCGACATTTTAAACTAGGGATTTTTAGAACAATAAATAAATACTCGAGAAAAGACCCTAAAAATATCAACTAACAACAGAATTCTTTCCCAAAATTCCTTCACAGAGTTCAAACAATTTTGTAATTTAGAAAAATTTGACCTACCAGGCACTTGAAAGAACTTCCCTTGATATCGCTCCAGAGGAAAATCCAATTCGCCAAAATGTTTATGAGAGCAATAAAGAGAAACAACGATCAAATTTTGATATATAATGCTACCAACTGTTTACAATTCATCCACACGTAGCTCATTAAGTCCACCATTACTGAAAGTTGGCGGCCTTAGCATTCACAGGACATGAACAATGTCACAAAGTAAAAATTTGAATTCAGACCGTTGATATTATTTCCTTTTGGCGCATCGGACGATCAACAAAAATAGCCGCGCAACCCTCATTTTACTTTTCCCAAACAAGTTCCCAGCCAATGAGAACAGTTCAAATTAACCATGTGGGGAAAGAAATGACTTTACTTTATCTTGATCGGAGCGGACATGTGTCATCTTGTCGCTAAAGCACAAACATATAAATCAAGCATCTTCATCCATCGGTGTAATGACAGCCGCTAGATTCTTTCCAACTCATAGCACTTTATCTATTCCCTAAGAAATGACCCCACCTTCCCTTTGAAATCCTTCATCGAATCGGGGAATGCCACATCAAATAGATCATCAGGTAGAGAATCCAAACTTTATCCTCGGTGTCAAGTATACTGACAACCTGACATGTCATCACTGCCCTTCGACCAATCAAATACGAACCTGTCAGCATGACCTAGCGATAGAGGACCCACCTTTAGTCATCATCTCTAAACAAGATCAACGACTGTCATTATACTGCAGACCTTAAAGATCGTGCATTTTACCCTAGCGGTATAATGACAACCGCAAGATCCTATCAAACCTTAACCATCTAAGAAGGCCGGCCCCACTATGACACTTCATTTATCTTTCTGAAGAATTAAAAGATGCCACATTTACAAGAATAGGTGGGTAGGCCCTCCTTCCATTTCTTCTTTAATATCAAATATTCTGTCATCTACCACATCACATTTATTTCAACCAATCAAAAACACACATGTCAGAGTGACATGGCAGTTTAAGGCCCCACTTACCTTTCATCCATCGCATAGCATCAAACCGTCATCGCTATACTGCGGAGCTTAAATAATCCACATCTTTCATCATGGTATAACGACAACCATAAGATCAAATCATGCTTTATCCCTTTGAAAAGTCTGACCCCACTGCTGTTACGTGACTCTAGACAAGTGTCAACCCGAAAAACCTACCACTGAGACTGTCACGTCAGAAACCCTATCGTTAGTAAACCTTGATCGGACGCTTGTCACTATATTGCAATGCTTAAAAAGGTATCATCTCGACCCAATGATATAATGATAGCCATTGATGCACTACTCAATTTAACTGCCAACACAACATAGAAGAGGGGCCCACCGAGATAGATGTCTATTTGTCGCTAGACCGCATGTTAGAAATTTTGACAATAGGAAGCCCTGAGATATAACGACAACCACTCATTTTAAAGGGTGTATCACTTAGGAAATTACCATGGGAAAATTAGGCTTTGAGGAAAATATTAAAAAGGGTCCTGCGTAATAACCTAACCACATAACATGTAAAGTGGTGAATAAATGGGGGTCGAAAATAGCACATGTTTTATTTGGAGAATTAGTGAGTCAAAAAGGTAACGTGAAATTATAACAAGGCCTAAGACCAGCTAGGGCTTCGCATTAAACTTAGGGTTTTCACCATAAATCCTTTCCATTAGGTCTATGAACTGGATTTTCCTCTATTTTAGCATGAAGCTAGAAAAATTTAATATAGTGATAACAATTACCTCTGAAAGTTTAACCTTGTTAATAGCCACTTCTTGGCTGATTTTCTGAGAAAGTTTATCTTGAATCTTGGACTCTACCCTTTCCTCTATTCTTTTATCAGCTTCAATATTTGGTGTATTGATCTTCTCGGTAAGTGTTGCAAGTTCATCCATAATCAGAGTATCTTCATCTATGTTCGCCTCAGGTACTACCTATTGTAAGATATCCCAAACATTTTATAATATTGCCTTGTTCTTATTATCTTGCTTCAACTTCTCTTTTGCTGCTTTTCTTGTACATAATTCCCCATATTTTCTCAATTCCTCGGGGCTACGGGTCCTCGGGTCACACTCAGGTATCACAATGACTTCATCTAGAGTGACCGGCCCTTTTCCTTTCTTCTTCTTCTTCTTCTCCGATGTAAGTGGTGACTTCTTGGCAATGGTGACAATAGCTTTTTCTTCTTCCCTCGAAGTGTTTTGCCCGGTTGACACACTATCTTCCTTCTTCTTCTCCTTGGTAACCTATGTGTCAGTTGAATGAGGTGGAGCATTAGATGTGGTGTCAGGTGGGGTATCCTCAGTTGCCTTAGGCTCTGCTTGTGCCTTCATTTCTATTTCAATAGCCTCTTTTGTTTCAGGCTCATTTGTCTCTGTAGGTATCTCGGTGCTTTGTTCCCCTATTGTATCTTGTGGTTGCTCAGGGTCTGAGCCTTCGGGTTGTTCCTGCGAAAGAATTTCAACTGCTGTAGCAAGTACATGAAGCTCTCCTGATAATGATGTAACTGCACACTCAGTAGCTTGTGCTTCATCTTATGTATGATCAGGTGCAATGGTTACATCATCATCATCATTTCTATCATTAGGATCACCATTTGTGATGTCCTCAATGAGTACATCATCATCAGTTTTCTTCTTAACTTGGATCTCTACTGGATCTGATGCATCCTGTGAAACATTTATTCCTTCTTTTTCAAGTGTAATATCAATCACCTTAGTAACTGATACACTTGTGTCCTTTTTCTTCTCAGTTACAATATCATCAATATAGATACCTTTACCTTTGGACTTTTGTCTCTTCTTAGAAAGATTTATAAAAGCATTTTTCTCAACTTGTTCTCTTGCTTTAAAAATTGAATTCCATAAGAGATGACCAGTCTCATTTAAATTAGCCATATTTTCATCCAAAATTAGCATAGCTCAGTTTTTCACTTGGAGTCTTTGATAATAAGTTGACATGTGTTCATCAATTTCTGCAAGGCTTAGATGTGGGGCTGCCCAGACTAGAGATTGCTCTCTCATTTTCTTCTTGGTGTCTAATGCATAAGTCCATTTCTAGTTTATTCTGTCATCTAATTCCTTAGGTAGTGATAATGTAAATTCTAATAGAACCTTTTTAAATTTTATCATCATTTGAATGACTGCCTCCTCAATTTTTGTTTGGTCTTCATTTGACATCTTGTCAAATCTGCTAAGTTCTAGATCAACAAGATCTCCATTCTCAATTATATCTTCAATAAGCTCATCAATTGATCTTACCTTATTACTAACCACCTTGAATTGATTTTGATCATCTTCATTTTCTTCATCCTTGAGATCTTCTCTATTCCTTACTAACCGTCTCCTTTTCTTCGGTGTTGCAGCTACAACCTTAGCATTTCTTTTAGCATAGGTCTTTGTCGATGTAGCTCCTCTAGGCTTAGTTGTCTTCTCAACTCCCTTTTTCTGAGGTGAGGCTTCAGTTGCTGACCTTGTTCGTGCACCTGTCTGCACTGGCAACTGCCTCTTCTTTTGGGCATTAGTGGGAGGAACCGGTATAGAATCTTCCTCTTTTTCTGACTCAATTTCCTCACTATCATATGGTTTGTCAGCCAACATCAACTAACCTTTAGTTTCTGCTTCAACCGGTGACTCCTCAAATGAGTCAGATACATTCTCAAACTTCTCAGATAATTTGTTTTTCATTTTTCTTTGCTTTCTGTGTCATTTTATTGATGATATGACCAGTTTTAATTCTTGACTTTGCTTCTTCAAAGGTTCCAAACCTTTCAGCCTTTGTGTCTTTTGGTAATGCTAGCAGTGCTTTGATTGATTTCAAACAAAAATCATAATTCATTTCATAGCCCATTGGTGCTAGACATTTTATTCTAGGTTCTACAACTTTAATCATAGTGTGGTCGGTATTCACCAAGAAATAGATATCCATCTAAAATTTCTTGACCAATTCATTTGGAATCCTACTTCTCAGATTCATCTTAGCTTTAAACTCTTTAAAATATTCATTGAAAACTTTATTCATATCATCTCCCAAACTATTCAACATCTCATAAATCTGTACAGTTATCGGTTTATCTATTGTCCAGTTCACTTTACTGACTCTAGGAAAATAATTTTGTAGATAGAAAAATAAACAAACAAGGAGTGAACCAAACTTATATGTGTTTGTCTTTTGTGACCTTATTGTCTTCATGTTCTCTTTTAATTGTGTCAAAAATACTTCTGCAAGATCTACTTGGTGATCTTTCTTTGTTAGTTTGTATGCCATGTCGACTGCACTATAGGGTACGTTGTTTAATTTGCTTGACTAAAATATTTTGTACCCAATTACATGTGATGCAAATTTTACTGTTGGGTATTTGATTATAGAAATCTTCAGTTCACGACCATCCCATGTTGCTTCAGTATTCTTTTCAACATCAGCTCAAGATGAGCTTTGAAAATCTTTTGCTTTGTCGGTTGTAGGATAACCAGTAACCCTACTTATCATTTTCTTTGTGACCTCAACTGGTTTAACCAACTAGAACTTTCCATCATGGTATCAACTCAATACAACTCTAATCCATTCTATTTTGAATTTTTGCGGAAAATGTATGGCACACGATAAACCTATTTTCTCAATCTGGTTAAATTCTAGTTTCAACTTTCCATCATTGCCACAGAGTTGTTGATAAACAACAGTAGTCTCAAAATATCCTACTTCCCCAATCTTACAGTGAATGTATGAATGTATGTCTTCAGTTAACAAAACCCTAGGTGGGATGCTTGAAAAAGAACCCACTTAATCCGTTTGACATGCAATTTTGGGGTGAGGTTTGTACTTTGGTTCGTTAAAATTTGCTGAGACTATTAGGTCTACCTCTTCTTCAACATTTTGTGATTTTCTTGCAGTGGATGAAGACGCCATAGCTTGATTTAGGGTTTTGGCAAAAGTAAGTTAAAAAAATGTGTTCGGTAGCAAATAAACTTACTCGAAATCAATGAAGAGTGTTGTCAGTTTGATCTATAGTAGCTTTGAATCCTTCTAAAAAATCTTTAGCTCAAAATCTCTGTGTGAAATCTTCGCTCTTCTCAAGTGAAAATGAACTCAATCTTTCATGTATTTATAGAATTTTTTGATATTCCTGCTCAAACTTTATGTAATAAATGCTTGACCTACTTTTTGGTTCATGACAGCTGTCAGCTTGGTGATGACTATAGATTATCAACAGGGTGGTTAACACATGACATCTTTTCTTGGTTGATACTAACATTCGGTTAACCTTGAATAGTGATTATCGACGGGTAACCAATGCTCGGTCTAACTTTTATCGACTATGTAACTTTGTTAGCTCAAAACATATAAACCATAATGCATCTTTATTCATGTAGATTTGGTATTTGCATATCATATATAAGGAACTGTATGTAAAATATTCTCATTTAAAATTTCAGTCCCATACATACCTATATCACCTTAGGTGGAAGTACCGATGTCACCCAATCCAGTGGATGAGGTTTCATCGACAACATTACTTGACTCAACATTCTCATTAGATGCCTTCTTCCACATGCCATTCCTTATTCTCATGATATCTGCAATAGTGTTTCCACTCTCAAATACATGACCTTCTTCTAGTGCTTGGTCTCTGTAGTCTTTGCTTAAATGACCGACCTTATGACAATGAAAACATGCCATTCTAGTGCTTGTGTAGCTTCTTGATTGTCTAGCCCATCTTTTCCTATTACAATTTGTTACAATGTGCCCATATCTACTGCATGTAATATAGTTAGCCCATGTGTTATAATCCCAAACATAAGAGTTACCTTGTCTCTTCAATTGATAAGGCTTGTGTTGTGTCTTCTTCTTAGGATTCCATACTTGCTTCATTTTTGCCTTAAATTCTCGTGTAGTGTGTCCATGCTTATTGCAAGTATAACATAACTTCTCCACAGTAGTATTTTTAGTATTCTATTTAGCTCTACATTCATAAGCTTGATGACCATACTTTTCACAATAATAGCAATATCCATTGAACTTAGGAGTGACAGGAGGTTTACCTTGTGCTTTGCTTCTACACATATTAGAAGTATGTCCCAGTTTGCCACAGTGATAAAATGTCAACACTTTAGGTCTCTGATTTTGATTGTTGTTGACCTGTTCAACTTGTTGTGATGATTCTCCTTCCCTGGTATAACCTAATCTAGCTCTGCTTCCAAATCTTCTTTGATTAATCAGAAAATCATCAATCTTCTTGAAATTGTTCTCAGCTAGCTTCATCATCTCATTGTGTTGTTTTTGCATCTTTATTTCATTTCTCAATTTTTCATTCTCTTCTCTGAGTATTGCAACATCTTCAAGTCTTCTTGACAATTCTCCATTCACTCGGTTGACTTCTTGATTCATAGTCATCATCAGATTAGATACTTGAAAGTGATGATCAATGAGTCTTTGTATCTCACTCTCTTTAGCTTGTAGTTGTTCAGTTGTCTATCTTTGGTCTTCAATAGCCAGATTCCTTTCTTGCTCAGTCTATCTAGCATTGTTCATTATTTCTACCATTCTCACCATCTGAGATTCTTGACCGATTTGCAGTGCTTTCACTTGTTCGGTTAAATGTTGATTCTTCTCAGACAAGTAAGAGATTATACTTTTAGATCCATAAAAAATACTCCTTTAACTAGATCCAATGTGGTCAAATATATCATCAATTGCTTCTTCATGGTAGCCAATCTCATTTTTTAGAATAGCTAGGTTCTTACTTTCAACCAATAATTTCTTCAGTCCTTCCTTAGCTTGCTTCTACTGTTCAACAAACATCTACATCTGAATCTTTTGATTCTCAATAGTCTTATCTAACTTATATCTCTCCATGACTTAGATCTTTACCCTTCAGTGGTTAAAATATCCAATAAGAGAAATGTGCTATGATACCAATTGTTGGAATTAGGAGAGATAGGGTACTAAGAGGGGAGGGGTGAATCAGTGCCCATAAAAACTTTAACACATCAACCTTTTAGATCTATAATAGTAAACAATGTAACCTTCCAAAATAACTTGTATCCAATGCATGTATCATTCATCCATTCAACTTGTGAATGTAAATAACATGAAATCAACAATATAACAGTCCCATAACACAAGTATTTTGGTAACACAGAAACCCTTGTTAGAAGATAAAAACTGTGGTGGGGATGACACCCACAAATTCTTCACTACTGTAGATAGAAAAGGTTTTCCTGTTAGGGCTACAAGTGGTGATCACTTCTGGTGATCTTACCCTATTAGGAGTAACATATTAGATCAGCTAGATCTACCTAGTTATAGGATTTTAGCAACACTACTTGAGTGTGCACTCGGTTAAGAGATTTACAAAAGACTGTCAAGTCTACTCTATTAGGAGATTTTACCAAAACTCTATTACAATGATTAGAAAGCAATAGGTAACTATCTGCTAATGACAACTTATATTGTTTGATACAGATCAATAAAGTACTGAATGTATATCACCTTTACTGTGATGAATCTCTGCTCTAAACTGTTAGGTTAGCCTGCTCTGATTCTGCTCAATCTGATTATCTCTAAATATTGTTCTGCTCTGTCAATTGATAATCTCGAAGGTTAGCTAGTGCTTCAAGTGATTCTTCACTCATACATCAGTTCACACCAAAAATGATGTAAACAAACAATTATATAACATACTACTTTATGCTGCTTAACAAAATTAGGTTACAATATCTTAGAGAAAGCCCTAAGATCAACGGTGTATAAAAATAACCTAGATCTAACATTTACAAAAGATCTTCATCGTGTCTCAACAATAAAAGATCCTCGATCTTGGTAAAATGTTTTCTGATTCCGTTGTAACCATTTTCATAGAAGAATGTGCCATTCCTGATTACTATGTCATTTCCTATGATCCTTGGTAAACACTGTATAAATTTCTCGATGATTATATTGATGCTCGGTGATGGTGTCTAGTGCTTGGTAAAACTATTCGGTGCTTGGTGTAAGACCTAACCGACTGGCTCATGATGCTCACTTTTACCGACTCGGTTAATGTAAGTGACCAACCGATGTCTTTGATAACCTTTGATACTAATGACAAGTTTTAATGCTCAATAGAGATAACAAAAACATCTCAACATGTTCTACCATTGTATATACTTGCAACATCTCAAAATAGTGGAGCCTCTTTTGGTAACCCTAATACACTACCTACTACACCAACTCCCACTGATCTACTTTCTCAGTAGTTACAAACCCTTCAACAACAATTCACGAATCTACAAATAGGCACTTCTAAAATGTCTTACACCACAAAAAACCTTAGTCCTTATCATTTTGATAGGACACTTCATATGACACCTTTTCCAACCAATTTTGTCACACCTAAGTTTGATAGGGACAAGGAAAAGGGTGATCCCCATGATCACATAAGGGATTTTTTTACAGCTTGCATGGAAGTTGTTGATGATGACACATATATTATGATACTTTTTCCATGTAGTCTTAGTGGTACATCCATGGATTGGTTTTCCAAACTCTCTAATGGGATAAGGACGTGGAACAAACTAGCAGAAAAATTCATATCACACTATTCACACAACATTATCATGGAAGTAACATTCATGGATCTTTGCACCACCAAGAAAAAGAATGGAGAGAGCTTTGCCTATTTCCTACAATGTTGGAGAAATTTTGCCTCCAAGACATCCTTCCATGTTCCAATTAAAGAAAAGATCCACATGTTCATTGAAAATTGTCAGCTAGACATAATGTGTGAACTTTAACTCCCAACGCATTGAGACCTTTGAAGAACTAGTCGAGCAAGGGCTAAAAGTAGAGAGATCCCTCACCTTGAAGGGAATCATCAAGAAAGAGACCAATACTCCAACACCTTATAAAAAACTAAATACTAGTCCAAAAATAAGAATGTGACAAATGATGGGGTTGTCAATGCTAAAATGACACAAACAGTGCTATGTGTACAAGCACCAACACCAATCCAACATACCCAACCAACAACCCACAATGTTAACAACAAAAATCCAAGGAAAAATTGAGAACAAACATATATTAATACCCAACAAAGTTATGCATTAAGGGACCCTACTCCTCGATGAGGTTTTACGCCTCTTACATAACCTCTTGAGACAATCCTAAAGAAACTGATACAGTCACAATGTATCACTTTGCCTGAGATAATACACTATGAGGATTTTGGAAAACCAACATGGTAGGATGACCATGGGTACTACGACTATCATAGAACAAAGGGACATAAGACATTTGGTTGTATGTAATTGAAACACATTGTCCAAGATTTGATTGACCATGGTGAGATCAAAGTGGTCACAAAATCTGGCACCACCAACCAAGACCATAAGGTTTTCAAAACCCCATTGATGAATCATGAAAAAGGTAAGGCCTCTACCTTAGGAATAAACAACCAAGAAAACTCCACTTACACTAAATCAGATCCAAATTTAATCATAAACACCATCACCATCCAAGATCTAGACAAAAGTTGTTATGTTACCACCCGTCATACCAAAATAACAGTACAAGGAGCCACACCGAAAGATGTTATACCCAGTAAGTTGTCTATCCCACCATTAGGTCGGTACAATCTGCTAGGCCATCTAAAAAAGACTCCAACACAAATCTCTATCTACAAACTACTCCGCATCTCGCCTGACCATAAAGTAGTCTTAGACACAACCCTACAATAGTCAAATGTCCCAAAAGATCTAGACGTTGATGAGTTTCAAGCAATGGTAGGGTATCTATCCACTCCACATCACATGATCTTCACTGAAAAAAATCTTCCAACACACAAACCATCTCACAATGATCCTTTACATCTAGAAGTTTTTATCCACCTTCACAAAATTAAACGAGTCTTGATAGATAGAAGAGCAAGTCTAAATATTTGTACCCTAAAATTGATACAAGAATTGGGATATTCTAAGAGTTGTGTAGATATCAATAAGAAGATCATAATAAGAGCCTATGATGATGAATAAAATCCTTCCAAGGGCATCATAAGTCTCCCAATTAGATTGGGTCCAACAATGCAAGACACTATATTCCAAGTGCTAGATCTAGAACTAGGTTATAATGTGCTCCTAGGGAGACCATGGATCCTTTCCATGTAGGTAGTACCATCTACATATCATCAGTGTTTGAAATTCCCTCATGATGAAATTGAAATCACCATACCTGGTGACATAGAATCTTTTCTATATTATACCAATCTCAAAGGATCTATTTCAAATTAGGTACCCAACAATCAAGAGGCATCAACTGTCTCTTCTTCTTAGAGAATACACCCCACAAGTCTAAAAACATCAATAGAAGAACCCTTATCAAAACTAAAAATCCAAGTACAAGAAAATAGATGTGGAGAATACACTTATGCATACTTATTTTGTATAGGCAAGTTACCTATCTCACCCAGGTCATATGGAAAACTAAGGAAACCTCTAGAGAGGAAGCAAAAACTAATGATTGTCTATCCACCCATAGTTTTTGTAAGATGGAGAGATATAGAAAAAGAGACCATTGAAGAAAATCTATCCTCCTGGTTATATACAGATGACTAATCTCCAAAGCACATAATCCCTATACATGAATATGGAAGGGGATATACTATAGTCCAAAAGAAAGGGTACAATGGACATTTAGACCTGGGAAAAAAAGAGCAAGTTATAGTGGAGCCAATAGCTCCTACTCAAAACCCAAGGCATCAAGGTTTAGGTTATAGAACACCTACATGGGCATCTCAAACATCTCGTTACCTAGTGATATTAATGCTTGTGTTTACAATGAAGTTGAGACATTTGAGGAGTCTCATTCAGACATAGACTCTAATGATTATGAGTGGGATTCCCCACATACCACATATACCCTTCATCTTGATAAAGTCATCACCTGACTATCCTTACATGATAAACCTATAGATCACAAAGCATGGATTTCATAATTCTGGAATAGATCTGAGGCTTCTTCCTCATCCTCATCTGAAACCCATGAATTAGTAAATGATTCATATATCAATACCATAAAAAAAATTCCCATCTCTTCGTTCCTAACCAAGGATAACATAGCCTTGGTTTACTTCGACCTTATAGATTGGGAACAAAAAAATCCACCAACCATAGACGTCTTTGAGAATGCTGAAGCTATTGCTGAATTCTTTGGGCTAAGACAAAGCATACCTTTGGGGGACTACAAGGCAGGTTTTAGAATCAACCTAGATATAACAACATACTTTGGGGAGTTATATCAATCCTCTAGTCAAAAAAGTGAAAAAGAGAACATAAGGCTCTTGGGTGAAAACTGAAAGGCACCCACTTGTCATAAAATAGTAAAGAAAAAAGGATGTATTTGAGGGTGAAAACCTCTTTGAGGTACCCAAGGATGGAGAGATTGATATACTTCCCATTAGTGAAGAGCGGCTACCTCTTCTAACAGAGAAAACTTAGAAAATAAATATTGGAACTATGGAAACATAAAGATTGATACACTTGGCATAGTCATTAACATAAGAAGAAAAAAAGCAATTCATCTATTTCTTCAGAGACCAAAAACTTAACTTTTCCTAGTCATAGTCAGACATGCATAGATTAGATCCTGAGTTAGTACTTCACCATTTGCCACTAAAGACAGGGGCAAAGCCATACAAACAGAAACTCCACAAGATGCATTCCAAGACTACATTATTAGTCAAAGAAGAACTAAAGAAATTACTAGATGTAGGTTTCATCAAACCTATAGACTATGCTGATTGGATCTCAAATCTGGTACCAGTGGAAAAAGTAAGTGGAGCCATAAGAATCTATACTGAATTCTAAGACTTGAATTTGGCATGTCCAAAGGATGACTTTCCCTTACCAAATATTCACATGATAGTAGATCTCACTTTTGGATATAAGATGCTATCACTAATGGATGATTTCTATGGATACAACCAAATTAAAATTGTACTTGAAGATCAACACAAAATGACTTTCACTTGTTCTTGGGGCACCTATTGTTGGTGTGTCATGCCATTTGGGATAAATAATGTTGGAGCTATATATCATAGGTAAATGATGACTATCTTTCATGATATGATGCACATCACCGTGGAAGATTATGTAGATGACATATTAGAAAAGTCCCTAGAGAAAAATTTACACTTATCAGTAGTAGCCCCAATATTTGATAGAATTGAAGAGTATAAAGTTTAACTAAACACAAAGAAATGTGTCTTTGGAGTCACATAAGGAAAGTTGTTGGGATTTATTGTCTCTTAGAGAGGAATAGAGATCGACCTTGAAAACATCTGAGCTATAATTGCAATGCCTCTCCCAACAACTCTGAAGACTTGAGAAACTTACAGGGTAGTTTACAATCATTAAGAAGGTTTCACTAATACATTTGGGGGCATTTTGCGATGGCTATGTGTCGCAATTGCGATGGCTATGTGTCGCAATAGCAACACCCATAGACGTCACTATTTTTTAGTCACAAATTGCGACGTCTATGGGTAGCCGTCGCAATTGCGGCGCCCTCCCGTCACAATGTCGCTAAGATTTGTTAGCGGCATGGGCGTCGCCCCCCCGTCGCATGGCTTCGGAGGGCCGTCGCAATTGCGACGGGCCTCCCAAGCAATTGCGATGGGCGCCTGCATCGCATTACGATGGGCTTCCGTCGCAATTGCGACGCCCGTGGGTGGATTAAAAAATAATAATTATTTAATACATTGCTAATGAACCACATTAATGCTTTTTTCTTTCAACAAATGAGGACAGCCACTGTAAAGACAACATGATAATGTACACTCACTGTAAGGATAGTCACAAATGAGGACATCTCACAGTGACTGTCCCTAGTGTAATTGCCACTTGAATGTATTGCTATTCAGCCACATTAATGCTTTTCTTCTTCAACAAATGAGGATAGTCACTGTAAAGACAACATGATAATGTACACTCACAGTTGAGTGTACATTATCATGTTGTCTTTACAGTGACTATCCTCATTTGTTGAAGAAGAAAAGCATTAATGTGGCTGAATAGCAATACATTCAAGTGGCAATTACACTAGGGACAGTCACTGTGAGATGTCCTCATTTGTGACTGTCCTTACAGTGAGTGTACATTATCATGTTGTCTTTACAGTGTCAATATATGCATTATTACTTAAACTGAAGAGTACTCTAAATAATATGTCATTGTGGAGTTCTGATTGCTTCCAATTTGATATACGCTTGTTCTACTTATGTATCCAGCATCATGTAAGAAAAGTTGATACTTTTAAAATAGATTCATTTAGCCATGAAATGCCTGTGCATGTTACATACAAGATTCCAAGGCCCAAAACTGATTACTCATTATAATTCATGTACAGAATGATAATCAACCACAACGAGGCATGCGTAGGCGCTGCTTAGATTTTGAGGCATCAGAAGCTCGTAGAAGAAACTTGACCAATGGCTCATGGAATGCAACAAACTTATTGCCTAAAACAGGAGCATTGGTAACCACAGATGATGGTTCTGAAAAGAACACTTCACCATCAATGTCACGTGAGGGAACTGCAATTTCTGAGCATTGGTAACCAGTATTGTAATCATTTTGCTTTCATAAAAAATAAAAATAACCCTGTTTTAGTGCATTTCTGGTGAAAAATGAACTCTGTACGGCTGTACGGATGGTGGTTGGATGATAAAATTTGCCTGGAAGTTGTAATAGTGACATCTGATGCTTTGGAAGTTGGTTTGATTGATTCTCTTTATTTTATATCTAAGTTATTTCAAATTTTCTCTGCATTGTTTACAAACCCTCATTTTCAGGGTTTGACTGATGTAAAGACCTTAACTCATGTTTCAACCATTGGAATTCCTTCTTCCTTGGTGGAATGAGAGTTAAGGATGTATATTTGTATATTCTAAAAGCCCTAAGGCAGGGGGTTGCATCTGCATTTGTTGAGAGCGAGCCCTAGATCAAAAACTACCATGTTTTTGGCTGGGAAGATGGTAATCAGAATAAAATCAGAAGCTTGCATCGTATTGAGGACTTGAAAAATTGTGCATTCTTGTTTATCTGGATTAGGAGAACACTCCAAAACTCTGATCTTGGTTTCATACACCCATTTTCAATGCTTTGTTTTGGAACCCACACCTAAAAGCATGCATTAGGTCTGCGGACTCAATGAAGACATTGATATGCTGGAGTGGAGTCAGGGTCTGGGATGAGTTGGTGGTCTGTTAGAAATCCAAAAAGGGTACTCAGAAAACATATAACTTCTTAGATTCCTTTGGCAAGTTGCAGAGTTATGGCTGCAGAGCAGGTTTGGGAGACCTACTAGGGTCACTAGGTCAGTTTGTTATTTTGATGTCTTGGGTTGTTTAGATCACAACCAATGCATGATTCTTGTTATTTAGATGATATCTAAGGGTTTTCTAAGTTTTTCTGTAGGAAGTAAGATCTAGAACATTAAAAGTCTCTTTTGATAGAAAATCAGGGAACTTGTCCCTAAAAGGAAATTTGTTATTGAATGGGATTGAGTCCATAAGTTGTTTGTGATCCTTGAAACCTTCAAATTCATTACTTTGCAAAGTTTAAACATTAACCTATAGAAATCAGAGCCTAATTGATTGGTTGAGTCATTTTGGTGTCTTGAAGTGGGTTGGGACATAGATCCAAGTTTCTTGCTGACTACTCTGCATCACTATTGAACCACATTAATGCTTTTTTCCTTCAACAAATGAGGACAGTCACTGTAAAGACAACATGATAATGTACACTCATTGTAAGGATAGTCACAAATGAGGAAATCTCAGAGTGATTATCCCTTGTGTAATTGCCGCTTGAATACATTGCTATTGAACCACATTAATGCTTTTTTCCTTCAAGTGGCAATTACACAAGGGACAGTCACTGTGAGATGTCCTCATTTGTGACAAGGATAGTCACACATGAGGACATCTCATAGTGACTGTCCCTTGTGTAATTGCCACTTGAATGTATTGCTATTCAACCACATTTATGGGCCTGTTTGGACCACGGCACACAATAGCATCTACAGAGAAGAATATCCCAGGTGTAACAAGTTGTAAGAATATACCAACAGTTCTAAGAAGTTCCCTAGCACATAGTAGCATCTACAGAGAAGAATATACAACATGAGGGCAGCCACTGTAAAGACAACATGATAATGTACACTCATTGTATGTGTACATTATCATGTTGTCTTTACAGTGACTGTCCTCATTCAAGTGGCAATTACAGAAGGGACAGTCATTGTGAGATGTCCTCATTTGTGACAAGGATAGTCACACATGAGGACATCTCACAGTGATCGATTGTCCCTTGTGTAATTGCCACTTGAATGTATTGCTATTGAACCACATTAATGCTTTTCTTCTTCAACAAATGAGGATAGTCACTCTAAAGACAACATGATAATGTACACTCACTATAAGGACAGTCACAAATGAGGACATCTCACAGTGACTGTCCCTTGTGTGATTACCACTTGAATGTATTGCTATTTAGCCACATTAATGATTTTCTTCTTCAACAAATGAGGATAGTCACTCTAAAGACAACATGATAATGTACACTCACTGTAAGTGTACATTATCATGTTGTCTTTACAGTGACTGTCCTCCTTCAAGTGGCAATTACACAAGGGATTTGTGTTTTCATTTGTGTTTTCAACAGCGCCGTAACCCTCCGCGAAATCACATCGGGATATAAGGGCAAAACAAACAAGAACATTTTCATTTGTATTTTCAACAGCGCCGAGAGAGACTTAAAACTCAGACTTAAGAAAGATGAAGGCAATGCTTCAAAAGGCCGATGCCCTAAACACGAGAAAACACAATACCCATGCACAATTTGTAGGTCCTCGTAGTAGGGCAACCTACTAAATTGTCTAGGATAGCTTTTTAGTCCCTTTGGAAGGTTGTCAGTAGTGCCTTGACGACCTTCACGATCATCAATTACATAATTAGTAAACAAAAATCACAATAGAAATATATAAATTACAAACATAAACCATTAAGTGGAATGACATTACCTCGATGATTAATTCTATTATATTCCAACTTCCATAGGTGAGGTGTCATTCTTCGTGGCTTTGATGTAGTCTCTTCTTTCCCATTGAAAAGATGTTTTTCCATACTTCGATACTTATGATTCCTGTGGAGGAAGTGTCTGTACTCATCAAACACATGCTTTCCTAAACTTTTTGAATGACGAGATTTCATCTTTGGACCACAAATTGGACAAGCAAATTTTCCCTTTGTTTGAAGACCTACAAGATAATGATATAATTGGATTATTAAATATGTTGATTTTTATAATTAGAATTATCATGCGCAACTTGAATTCACTATAACATACCACAAAGATGTGTTAGCCCTGGGGCATCATGTATTGTCCATACAAGTATTGCATGGAATTGAAATTGTCTTTGTCCTATTGGTCTAGACACGTCATACATAGTGACACCATTCCATAACTCCACCAACTCATCAATAAGAGGCTCAATATATACATTCATATCTTTAACTTGATATTTACCTACTTGAATGAACAGTAACATTACATAATTATTGTGACCATTTTACTGTAAGATTTGTAAGTACATGTAAATTAATAACTATCAAATGATAAAATACCTGGAACAATCATTGCCAACATAATGTGCTCCCTCTTTATTGACATCCACGGAGGAATGTTATTGTTGATAACAAAAACAGGCCACACCGAGCAAATAGATCTCATCTCTCCAAATGGATTGACACCATCCGCTGCCAATGAAAGCCTGAGATTATGAGGTTCTTCTTTAAAGTGTTGCCACTTTTCCTCTATGTGCATAAATGCCAAACCATCCGCAGGGATTCGAATAATGTCATCTCGACTTCTATTGCGTGCATGGTAATCCATAAATTGTGCCAAGCTAGTACACCTGAATAATTGTCGCATCCGTGGAATAATGGGGATGTAACGAAGAACCTTGTGAGGCACCTTTTTTGTTATTCGATCTGTTCGATATCTACTCATATGACATACAGGGCATTGTGTTGCAAATTCATGTTCTTTATAATATATAATATGATCATTGGGACAAGCATGTATTGCTTGATACTCCATTCCAATATCTTTCATAATAGCAGATAATTCTCGATATGAGCGAGGTAGAATATTTGATGGTGGTAACAAAAACTCGCCTATCAATCTACAGCAAAAACTATAAGTTGTTAATATAAACAATATTAGTGGTACATTATTCACCCTTTGTTAACTATAAAGACATATATGACATACCTTAACATACGTGACATTGTTATGTTGGATAAACCATTCATAACCTTCAAGTTCAACAACAACAATACAGCAGAGAGAAGAGTTGTTTGGGAGTCTTTGTATAGGGGCTCGTATGCCTTCTCAAGTAGAGGTACATCGAGGCTATCATCATCATCATGATCAGATCCGCTTGGACTAAATGTGTCATGGATCAATGTATTTATACCATCATCTTCAATTGTGTTTTCTGGCGCATGATCATCATCTTCCATGGGATCATTATCTTCACCTTGGATATTCGCACCCCCATGTTCCTCCATATCATGTACTTCCCTGGGGAGATCAACCTATATAAAATTGATTAACATAAATAAACCATGATCTTCAACTCATCATCAAGTGATTTCATATGTATATAAATTGTTAAAATGATATAATGAACAACTTACCAGTGGATGATAGTCATGCCCCCCTTCAATGTGACCATTCTCCCTAAAATGTCTCTTAATTGTTTTGATTAGCAGTCTTCTACGGTTTAAGCCCTTACAAATTTTGCAGGGACAATAACATTTTCCATCACCTTTTCTTTTCAAGTTAGACCACAATCTAGCGATTGTCTTCCTATTTTGTTCTTCACTTATATTATCTGACATGATCGTTCTTCGCAGGAAGCAAAAATTGGGCTATGAAAACTTCGGTCTACAACTTTCAGTGACTAAGCAAAATTGTCAAAAGTACACAAATCTTCTTAGACCTAGTTAAATCCTTTAATATTTTAAAAGTCTAGTTAAAATATACATTAGATTAAAAAATATACAATTTTCATGCCTGAGCGCGCGGCTACGACTAGTGCAATGGTCTTCTTGCTTAGCTCTAGAAGCTCTCTAGCAATCAAAACATATAAGCTACAAGGCCTAATAGCAATTTCAAAACATATAAGCTACAAGGCAAGACATATTACATGACATGGCAAAAGGATTAAAATATACATTAGATTAAAATATATACAATTTTCAAACCTGAGCGCGCGGCTATAACTCGTGCAATGGTCTTCTTGCTTAGCTCTAGAAGCTCTCCAGCAATCAAAACATATAAGCTATTAGAATTCATTAACTTTCTGTAATTGGAAAACTCTATTTGATATTAGACCGTAAACTACTACTATTCTCTCCATAAGAACTAAGTACAAAATTCTTTCAAGTTCACATCCATGATTCCCTTTAGATTAAAATATACAGCAAAAATAAGCTAAAAGTCTAGTTAAAATATACATTAGATTAAAAAATATACAATTTTCAAACCTGAGCGCGCGGCTATAACTCGTGCAATGGTCTTCTTGCTTAGCTTTAGAAGCTCTCCAACAATCAAAACATATAAGCTACAAGGCCTAATAGCAATTTCAAAACAAGGGTCATCAAAAGAACCAAAAACAATGTGTGCAAACAATACCTTGTGAAGTGGTATAGACAATTAGAAGATGCTACTATGTGCTAGGGAACTTCTTAGAACTGTTGGTATATTCTTACAACTTGTTACACCTAGGATATTCTTCTTTGTAGATGCTACTGTGTGCCGTGGTCCAAACAGGCCCATAAATGTGGTTGAATAGAAATACATTCAAGTGGCAATTACACAAGGGATAGTCACTGTGAGATATCCTCATGTGTGACTGTCCTTGTCACAAATGAGGACATCTCACAGTGACTGTCCCTTGTGTAATTGCCACTTGAATGAGGTCAGTCACTGTAAAGACAACATGATAATGTACACATACAATGAGTGTACATTATCATGTTGTCTTTACAGTGGCTGCCCTCATGTTGTATATTCTTCTCTGTAGATGCTACTACGTGCTAGGGAACTTCTTAGAACTATTGGTATATTCTTACAACTTGTTACACCTGGGATATTCTTCTCTGTAGATGCTACTGTGTGTCGTGGTCCAAACGGGCCCATAAATGTGGTTGAATAGCAATACATTCAAGTGGAAATTACACAAGGGACAGTCACTGTGAGATGTCCTCATGTGTGACTGTCCTTGTCACAAATGAGGACATCTCACAGTGACTGTCCCTTGTGTAATTGCCACTTGAATGAGGAACAAGGAGGAAGTGATACAATAATAAGGGGGTGATCATTTTAAAATGTGTTGGACAACAAAAAATTCTATGCACGGGGTAAAACATGGGCTCAAACCTTAAGAAAACTAGAGACTAACAACAAAGAAAATGTACCTCATGATACTTATTGAGCTTAAAGCATAAATAACCTACTATGTACAAGAAGGAATGATAAACTATTAATAGAAATGTTTAAGATGGATCCTATTTATCAATATCTCAAAAGGATTACCTTCCATGTTTTCCAACTCAAAAACATAATTTTCTTTGTAGCGAGAAATATAAAAATGACCCTCCCATAAGGCATCAAACTTTGTATGTTGACTTGGATTGGCTGCTCTTTCATTGTACTTCAAAATCATATCATTTTTCTTAAGAGGGGGATTGCATACCTCTTTTCAAACCCACATTATACTATTCTTTGGTGATGTGTCAAGGCATTATAAGCATTCTCATAAGCTTCTTGTAGATTCAACAATTTTACTAATATGACATTCATCGCACCATCTTCCTCTACTTCAATTAATGTTAGAAGTTGTAGAGCTAGGATTTCCATTGATATAGGAAGAACAACTTCTATTCCATTGGCGAACTGGTGCCGGAGCACCTCACACAACCAATTTGGAGACGGAGATTATACAGACTTTCAGGACAAATCAGAAGGATGGAATACATAAACAGGGTCAACAGGTCAATTGGAGGATCTTAGCACCTTTAATGTTATTAAAATAATGCAATACTTCAATGAGTTTGTAATGATGTCCTTATTAGGACTAAAAGCTTGTTTACAATGGACTGAGATTCTCCAAAGTTCAATAATGTTCTAAGAATCTAGAATAGGCTAGTGCGGAAGTTTAAGTCTTTTGGAAAGTTTAATAATCATAAGAGATCAAAGTTAGTGAGTTTAGTGGTCTTTGGATTAAAATAATTCAATTAATTATAAGTTGGAATTTTTGAATTTTCAAAATCCAACGGTTAGCTAACAATGGAGGGAGTTAGTATTTAGGATTTAGTTAGGCTCAAACTAAGCTCCAACCGATGAAAATTGGTTGGATTAGTTTTTGAGAAGTTATAAAGAATCTTATATATATCTCTGTTACGACAAAGAAGGGAGATATATACGGACTGCAACAGTAAGAAATATAAAACTCTTAGTTTTTGCAACTCCATTTATCTTGGAAGTCTTAGTTTGTTTGAACTAACACATACATGAGTTAGAAGGATTTCTTTCATCCATTCTAAACCGTTTTGAATGAGTTTACTTTGAATTTGCTGTTGCGCGGGTGTATGGACTGGTGAAGGAAATAGCGAGCAATAAACTTTAATTTCTGCAAGTTCCTTGATCTTTTAAGTCTCAAATCATTTGGTTTGATTATTCAATTATTCTTGTTATTGAATGAGTTTACTATTATATTGAGACTGCTGTCGCGCCAGTCACTGCTGAAACAGTCATTCTTTTGTCTAGACTTGTCATTGCAGTAGAGTTTTAGAGATAATGAAGATCATCCCATGAACATAGAAGGCCTAATATTCATGGGATGACAATAACTAACTTGTATTATGAAGTACTGACATTGCATATGCAAAGTTTTGTGGAAAACAGTGTGATCACAGGATAAATTGTGGGAAATTACCGTGAGTTGAATGCTAATGTATAGTAGTGAGTGATCTATCCAAGCAAGGGTGGATTGTTATAGTTTGGTTTTATACCTCCCAATTGCATTTGTTTAAAAATCATTGGAGGTTTTTAAACAAATGCAATTGGGAGGTATAAAACCAAACTCAACCACTTTTGCCAGCATTCTTCAAGCATATGCCAAAATGGGATCTTTAGAACATGGTAGGGAAATTCACCAAAAGGTAATTGAAGATGGGTTTTTGTCAAATATAGTGGTGGTGACTACCCTGATGGACATGTATATAAAATGTGGAAGCATACAAAAGGCACGCGATTTGTTTGCGGAAACAACTGAAGCAAGGCACGTGAAAGTCTCAGAATCTTGAATCCAAGTCAGTGAAAGCTTTGCAAACCAAATGCATCCTATTAAGTATTGTGGGGAAGCATTCTAAATAACCAAAGCCGCTAACAATAAATTCAACACAGATATGTCCTCATTTCTGGGTATTTTAGCTCTCTAACAGCTGAATACCAGATTAAATAATAATGACAAAAGAAAAATAAACCCACCGTACTCAGAAATTGTAGCTGTGATTTTGCGGAGGGAATCTCTCTCGGCGCTGTTGAAAACACAAATGACAACCCGCTTGATTTCGTGGAGGGAATCTCTCTCGGTGCTGTTCAAAACACAAATGACAACCCGCTTTGTTCAAAACACAAATGATAACCCGCTTGATTTCGCGGAGGGAATCTCTCTCGGCGCTGTTGAAAACACAAATGACAACGTTCCTCTACATTATCATGTTGTCTTTACAGTGACTGTCCCTTGTGTAATTGCCACTTGAAGGAGGACAGTCACTGTAAAGACAACATGATAATGTACACTTACAGAATGAGGACAGTCACTCTAAAGACAACATGATAATGTACACTCACTGTAAGGATAGTCACAAATGAGGACATCTCACATTGACTGTCCCTTGTGTAATTGCAACTTGAATGTATTGCTATTCAGCCACATTAATGCTTTTCTTCTTCAACAAATGAGCATAGTCACTCTAAAGACAACATGATAATGTACACTTACTGTGAGTGTACATTATCATGTTGTCTTTAGAGTGACTATCCTCATTTGTTTGAACTAACACATACATGAGTTAGAAGGATTTCTTTCATCCATTCTAAACCATTTTGAATGAGTTTACTTTGATTTTGCTGTAACATAGAAGGCCTAATATTCATGGGATGACAATAACTAACTTGTATTATGAAGTACTGACATTGCATAGGCAAAGTTTTGTGGAAAACAGTGTGATCACAGGATAAACTGTGGGAAATTACCTTGAGTTGAATGCTAATGTATAGCAGTGAGTGATCTATCCAAGCAAGGGTGGATTGTTATAATGTGGAACATTGTATAATGTTTGTGAGATGGTGAATCATCGACTAATTTGGATTTGAAGGGTGTAGAATCGGGTGATTGAGAATGCCCTAGTTAAGAAGGGTTTAGAGCCAAGAATTGTGGGTTTGGGTGTTGCAGAGCCCTAGAGGCTAATTCCCTTTGGAATTGTTTGTTTCAAAGTGTAAGAAGACACTGTCCAGGGATTAGGAAGTGTTAGGTGGAATTTATCATATACTTCCTTTGAAATTTGGGTCATTTTTATAAATTAAAACTAGAGGTACAGCCATAGAACAGGGTAGGGAAATTCACCAAAAAGTAATTGAAGATGGGTTTTTGTCAAATATAGTGGTGGTGACTACCCTGATGGACATGTATATAAAATGTGGAAGCATACAAAAGGCACGCGATTTGTTTGCGGAAACAACTAAAGCAAGGCACGTGAAAGTCTCAAAATCTTGAATCCAAGTCAGTGAAAGCTTTGAAAACCAAATGCATCCTATTAAGTATTGTGGGGAAGCATTCTAAATAACCAAAGCCGCTAATAATAAATTCAACACAGATATGTCCTCATTTCTGGGTATTTTAGCTCTCTAACAGCTGAATACCAAATTAAATAATAATGACAAAAGAAAAATAAACCCAACGTACTCAGAAATTGTAGCTGTGATTTTGCAGAGGGAATCTCTCTCGGCGCTGTTGAAAACACAAATGACAACCCGCTTGATTTCACGGAGGGAATCTCTCTCGGTGCTGTTCAAAACATAAATGACAACCCGCTTTGTTCAAAACACAAATGATAACCCGCTTGATTTCGCGGAGGGAATCTCTCTCGGCGCTGTTGAAAACACAAATGACAACGTTCCTTTTTTTTTTTGCACTTATATCCCGACCAACATAAGGTCCATTTGTAATACAACATGATAATGTACACTTACAATGAGTGTACATTATCATGTTGTCCTTAGAGTGACTATCCTCATTTGTTGAAGAAGAAAAGCATTAATGTGGCTGAATAGCAATACATTCAAGTGGCAATTACACAAGGGACAGTCACTATGAGATGTCCTCATTTGTGACTGTCCTTACAGTGAGTGTACATTATCATGGTGTCTTTAGAGTGACTGTCCTCATTTGTTGAAGAAGAAAAGCATTAATGTGGTTCAATAGCAATACATTCAAGTGGCAATTACACAAGGGACAATCACTGTGAGATGTCCTCATGTGTGACTGTCCTTGTCACAAATGAGGACATCTCACAATGACTGTCCCTTGTGTAATTCAAGTGGCAATTACACAAGGGACAGTCACTGTGAGATGTCCTCATTTGTGACTGTCCTTACAATGAGTGTACATTATCATGTTGTCTTTAGAGTGACTGTCCTCATTTGTTGAAGAAGAAAAGCATTAATGTGGTTCAATAGCAATACATTCAAGTGGCAATTACACAAGGGACAATGTCATGAGCCGTGACATATTGAACTTAGTATAATAATAAAATGATTAGATGATATATAATAATCTATTATTAACGGTATATAACAATAATATATAATTATTATCAAAAGATAATAATAATATATAGTTAGCATAATAAGTAATATGTTAATTAAATAATATTAAAATATTAATAAATAATATAATTATGATTATAATTATAATATAAATTAATAATAAATAATTATTAATAAATTATATATATTATATTATAATAATATATTAAGTAATAATATTAAATCAATTATTGATATAATAATTTTAATATATAAATAATATTAATAAACCTCTCAATATAAAACAATATGTTATCACTATAATAATATTTATTATAATATTATTAATATTACTAACATCATTAATTATAATATTTAATAATAACAATAACATTAATAATAATAATAATAATAATAACGTTTAAAGCAATATCGAATATCTGTAATCGATATACATCTACATTAAACATCTGCATTATCTATCACGATGAGGAATGAAGAAGTGATACAACAATCACTAGTCATTACACATCGATACCATGAGAGGATGATTAATGAACCAAATACTATGAAGTCAAGATCAACATGATATGAATAAGGGATAGGTCGCTATGTGTTTCAGAAGATGTATTGATAAGCAAGAAGGATAACCATTCATATATTATAAATAATCATTAATTGCACAAGTTTAGACAATGACATATCCGATAAAGCAATATCAAACATGAAGACCCGCTAGCAAATATGCACCATCACTTCCTATGTTATCATGACAATAACATAAACTAGATTGAATTCTACTATCTATATCAATAGACACCACATAGGAGGATATCGACTAAAGGATTGAAAGATTATCGATTGTCTGAGATAAACCACATCTTGTAGAAACACAAAAGCATCAGTGATTATATCACAAGCTATTGATGAATGAGGCATCAGTCATGGATAATAAGTACAATGTATCCTTAAGTATTAACAGGAATGGAAGTCAATTTGAAGATCAAACTCCATTACCAGCAATCAACCAATAAATGGACAATTATCAGAAAATGATATCGACTTATATCAGAGTAGAAAGATTGGATATAATCATAACAATATGGGATAAGGCAAGAGTTAATATCGATTGACTAAATACTAATGATAGTTAGACCAAACTAATACAAACACAATGGATGTTAACTACTGGTTGCACTACCAATTAGGGAAGATTACCTTCATAAAAAGATTTGATATTGAGTCAATCTGGGAGTTATCTATGATCAAAAAATAATGAAATAATATTATGTGAACTGTCGGATTATGGAAAGGTGTGATTAACAAAGGGACATGGAGGAAGAAACAAGACACGTCTCATTCATAGCATCTCTTCATTTGTTAAAGACAATATAAGAATGCATTCTCGTCAGTCACTCAAGGCATCATTAGAACTTTATTTACTTATCCATATTTGGATATACTCAATAGAGCATCTGCCTTTGGCAGTTTGGTTTCAAGTTTATCATTGCAGATCAGAGACAACACCATGATTGCACAGATAGAAAGGATAGTCAAAAACAACATCAATATTTGAAGTTGCAAGCATATAATTCAGAATCTGAAATAGCAACATATCACTCATAGTGATATTACACATTTGCATAATTACATCATCATATCAGACACAGCAAATACATTGCTGTAAGCAATACTTATTGATTGTATATCGATATTGTTTATATCAGACATAGCATCATTATACTATCACTATAAGTGATAGGAAACATCATATTCATAGCATATTTCATATCATTATATCCGACAGTGCTATTAAACATATTGGTATCAATATCATCTTGCACACATATTGTGATTGAATCTGAAATAGCGGTTGATATCTTAAGTAACCTCCATTACTTAGTTTAATTGTAAGTATCTGATAGAGTAAGTCTGAGAAGTGGAGTAATTGTTCCTGTTTTCCAAGTTAGCCAAAAAGGGGACATTACAGACAATCACTGTGAGATGTCCTCATGTGTGACTGTCCTTGTCACAAATGAGGACATCTCACAATGACTGTCCCTTATGTAATTCAAGCGGCAATTACACAAGGGACAGTCACTGTGAGATGTCCTCATTTGTGACTGTCCTTATAGTGAGTGTACATTATCATGTTGTCTTTAGAGTGACTGTCCTCATTTGTTGAAGAAGAAAAGCATTAATGTGGTTCAATAGCAATACATTCAAGTGACAATTACACAAGGGACAATCACTGTGAGATGTCCTCATGTGTGACTATCCTTGTCACAAATGAGGACATCTCACAATGACTATCCCTTATGTAATTCAAGCAGAAATTACACAAGGGACAGTCACTGTGAGATGTCCTCATTTGTGACTGTCCTTACAGTGAGTGTACATTATCATGTTGTCTTTAGAGTGACTGTCCTCATTTGTTGAAGAAGAAAAGCATTAATGTGGTTCAATAGCAATACATTCAAGTGGCAATTACACAAGGGACAATCACTGTGAGATGTCCTCATGTGTGACTGTCCTTGTCACAAATGAGGACATCTCACAATGACTGTCCCTTGTGTAATTCAAGCAGCAATTACACAAGGGACAGTCACTGTGAGATGTCCTCATTTGTGACTATCCTTACAGTGAGTGTACATTATCATGTTGTCTTTAGAGTGACTATCCTCATTTGTTGAAGAAGAAAAGCATTAATGTGGTTCAATAGCAATACATTCAAGCGACAATTACACAAGGGACAGTCACTGTGAGATGTCCTCATTTGTGACTGTCCTTACAGTGAGTGTACATTATCATGTTGTCTTTAGAGTGACTCTCCTCATTTGTTGAAGAAGAAAAGCATTAATGTGGTTTAATAGCAATACATTCAAGTGGCAATTACACAAGGGACAATCGATCACTGTGAGATGTCCTCATGTGTGACCTTTGTGAAGGCAAGTGCCAATTTGTACCCAAGTTACCAATATTGTGGCAAAAGTGGGAATGAAGCATTTAGGGGTCAAATTGGGAAAAGAAGTGTAGAAGTGGCCTATTTGAGGTCTAAATAGCCTAACTAAGTCATGGTTAGGGTTTTATGGTGTTTCAACAATAAGTTTTGAACCAAAATCCCAAAGGTTGTAACAAGTTGTCAATGTTGTCATTCACAACATTGACAACATTTGTGCAAGGGAGCATTTTCGAGTAAGATGGTTATGTAACTATATGAAACCATTGAATTAGGCATCAGATCAACTATAAGAGGCCTCCATCGATCTGTGCAAAAGGTTGGGGGGAAAAACATTTGGAATTAAGAAGATTTGTAGAGTAACACGGTTTTAGTGAATTCTTGAGTTTTTTTGTTTCTTTGTTTTCAGTTGATTAATGGATTAGATAGCTCGCAGTGTCTATTGGAAAAGTTAGTACAAGTTTTTTTTTTATTCTGTGTTGTGTTTTTTTTAAGTTTTGAAGCATTCCAACTAGTTTGTTAATTCTTTTGTTAAGTACCCTATCATTGGTTTGAACCAGGCAGGTTGAACAAATGGAGTCTTAGCTCATCATTCCATTGTCAATTTTGTACGGGCTCTTGGAATGGGTGAGGAGACTCCATGTACTATATGTTTGGAAGGAGGGGCCCTGGGAAGCTCATTTTCTATGTTTGCAATGATGTCCTAGGTGAGTCAGTTGAGCACAGTTAGGGATGACAAATCATTACAAGAAGATTACAACAAGTTGAATGCATTGGTTGCTTCAACTAAAATCTCATGGAGAGGTAGACACACATCTAAAGAAGCCCCAAGTCAAATTAGAAGATTGGGTGAGTTTCTTTGGCTGCTAAGAAAACAAACTCTTAGTCAGACTGTCCAAGTTGTGTCAAAATACTTGTTTTCAGGCATGGCTGTAGTAGTTGGTGTACAAAAAATCTAGGAGGAGACGACCTTAGATATCTTGGAGTTCTCAATAAAGGGCATCTAAATCCTAAGCCCTTTAGGTGGCTTAATATAAACAAAAAGGCTTGACAAAGGCCTAATTGCTAGCAGCCTATTTTTGGGTGCAATTGGCATGGTTTGATGAACCGGATTGAAGTACTGATGAAAAGTATAGGTGAAGGAGTAATATTGAAACCAATAGAGGTCCTAGTGGCCAGCCTCTCCATGGAGTAAAGTTCTAGTTGAATGTGTTTCAATTTGTGAAGACAAGACTAGGAGTGTCCTAGTAGCTAGATTGGTATTGAGCAGAGTTCGTTGTATTTCTTGTTGGTGTGCACTAGTTGAAGGAGTGGGATCTTGGGTAGAGATACCTAAAGAGTGTAGGGATAGTTAAGTACCCTATCAAGTCAAAACATTGGCCTAAAGAGACCCTAGTGAAGGATAGGGAGTGAGCAAGACAAAGTGTTACATCAATTAACAAGATCATTTTTTGGTAATTGTGTACATTATCATGTTGTCTTTACAGTGACTGTCCTCATTTGTTGAAGAAGAAAAGCATTAATGTGGTTCAATAGCAATACATTCAAGTGGAAATTACACAAGGGAATATCACTATGAGATGTCCTAAGTGTGACTGTCCTTGTCACAAATGAGGACATCTCACAGTGACTGTCCCTTGTGTAATTGCCACTTGAATGAGGACAGTCACTGTAAAGACAACATGATAATGTACACAAGTACCGTGAAGGTAGTCGCAAGTTAGGGCTGTTTCATTGCATACCCGAAACAATGAAGACATTACAGTTCACAAAATGTTTGTGCTTGAAAGATGAACAAATAAAATTAAACTTCTAAATAACCAAAGCCGCTAACAATAAATTCAACACAGATATGTCCTCATTTCTGGGTATTTTAGCTCTTTAACAGCTGAATACCAGATTACATAATAATGACAAAAGAAAAATAAACCCAACGTACTCAGAAATTGTAGCTGTGATTTCGCGGAGGGAATCTCTCTCGGCGCTATTGAAAACACAAATGACAACGTTCTTGTTTTTTTTGCCCTTATATCCCGATGTGATTTTGCGGAGGGTTACGGTGCTATTGAAAACACAAATGACAACGTTCCTTTTTTTTTTGCCCTTATATCCCGACAACATCGCAATTGCAAGTTAGGGCTGTTTCACTGCATACCCGAAACAATGAAGACGTTACGGTCCACAAAACATTTGTGCTTGAAAGATGAACAAATAAAATTAAACTTCTAAATAACCAAAGCCGCTAACAATAAATTCAACAGAGATATGTCCTCATTTCTGGGTATTTTAGCTCTCTAACAGCTGAATACCAGATTACATAATAATGACAAAAGAAAAATAAACCCAACGTACTCAGAAATTGTAGCTGTGATTTCACGGAGGGTTACGGCGCTGTTGAAAACACAAATGAAAATGTTCTTGTTTTTTTTGCCCTTATATCCCGATGTGATTTCGCAGAGGGTTACGGCGCTGTTGAAAACACAAATGACAACGTTCTTGTTTTTTTTGCCCTTATATCCTGATGTGATTTTGCAGAGGGTTACAGCGCTGTTGAAAACACAAATGACAACGTTCCTTTTTTTTTTTGTCCTTATATCCTGACAACGTCGCAATGGCGATGTTGCCAAATGTATTGTCATCGCAATTGCGACGGTGTCGGGCTATATTTGAAAAAAAAAAAGTGAAAACCGCATGACATTTGCCTGTCGTCGCAAATTGCCATCGCAATTTCACCCCAAATGTATTAGTGTTTATATCACAATTGGTAGACAAATGCCACCCATTCCAGTACCTATTGCATAAAGACATAAAATTTGAATGGACCAAGAATTGTCAAGAGGCCTTCCAAATACTAAAAAACTACTTACTATCAACACCAGTCTTAGTAGCACCAATTCCAGATCAGCCCTTACTATTGTATATATCAACAACAAAACACTCACTGGGGGCATTACTGGCACAAAATGACTTATCAAGAAAAGAAAGGGCCATATACTATATTAGTTGGATGCTTGTGGTTTATGAATTTAATTACATTGCTATTGAAAGAGCATGTTTGGCTATAGTTTTTTCCTCACAAAAACTTAGAGACTATATGTTGATCCAGAAGACAATTCTCATTGCCAAGATTGACCCATTAAAATATCTACTTAGCAAAGCAGTACTGATAGGGTGCCTAACCAAATGGGTCATGATACTAAGTGAGTTTGACATAGACTATGTTGATAGAAAAACAATAAAAGGCCAAGCAATTGCAGACCAATTGGTAGATGCACCTCTACCATCTACTCATCCAATGTTGATAGAATTCCATGATGAAGGGATATTTACTATACAAGAGATAAAATAATGGAAGTTATATTTGATGGCTACCATACACAAAAAGGATTAGGAGACAACATAGTCTTCATAACTCCTCAAGGGTATTCCATTCCTAGATCTTATAGGCTAAGGTTTGATTGCACCAACAACGTAGCAAAATATGAAGTATTACTCATTGGGATAAAAACAAATATCCAGTGGGATATCCAACAACTACAGGTCTATGGGGATTATCAACTAATCATCAATCAGGTCAATGATAGCTATGACACCAAAGATGATAAATTAATTTTGTACAAGGCTATGGAAAGAGACCTCAAGGTACCCTTTGAGAAGATAACATTCAAGCAAATCCCTAGGATAAGAAACAAGACAATAGATGTTATGGCTACTATAGGCTCTATGTTGGGCATGTTGCTTGTGGTGACACAATATGAGTTTATGGTAGAAAAACTTGTGGTCCCTATGTTCAAAGTCCCAAAGTCTGAGGTTGTGTGCAAAATTGTTGGTCCTAATTCCCCTTGGTAGCAAGATGTTTATGACTATCTCACTAGCCAAAATATCCCTCCAGAACTATCCCATAACAAAAAGAAGTCCTTAATAAATCAAGCCTCCCATTACACCATCATTGCCAATACACTCTACAAAGAAAGTTTGGATGGTACACTCTTACGATGTCTCAACTCAGAAGAATCACAATCAATAATATTAGAAGTACATGAGGGCATTTGTGGTTCCCACTCTAGTGGCTTGACCTTAGCAAAGAAACTTCTTAGAATTGGGTATTATTGGCCCACTATGGAAAAAGATGCTTGCTCATTTATTCAAAAATGAAAAAAGTGTTAGATTCATGGGAACCTCATTCATGCAATAGCTCAGGAGTTACAACCACTTGCTTCACCATGGCCTTTCTCATAGTGGGGGTTTAACCTTGTTGGAAAGATCCACCCATTATCCTTCGACGGTCATAAGTAGATAATCACAGCCACTGGATATTTTATGAAGTGGGTCAAAGAAATCCCAATGACCTATACTACCAGCAAACAAATTTCCAAGTTCCTCTTAAATTATATCATAAGACAATACATAGTTCCACAAACTATTATCACCGATCATGGTTCCCCCTTTAAGAATAAAAAAATAAAAGAGATTTGTGCCAAATTCCACATCCATCATATCTATTCTTCATGCTACTTCTCCCAAGGTAATGGCCAGGCTGAGGCTACAAATAAAACAATCATAAAAATCTTGAAAAAGATGGTTAATGATGCTGGTCAAGATTGGAACCTCCAACTTAACCCCACCTTATGGGCATACTACACTATTTTTCGTACCCCCACAAGAGACACTCCATATTCACTAGTGTATGGTATCAAAGCTATCTTGCCAATAGAGGTTGAGCTCCCTTCACTGCATGTATCCCTTTAGCACATCATTTGAGATTAGGAGTACCAAGTATCACGACTACAAGAGCTAGGGTTGCTAGATGAAAAAAGACAAAGTTTAATAACACACTTGCAAGCATATCGACATCATCTCAGGATAAGTTTCAATAAGAAGGTCATACCATGATCTTTTGAAGTGGGTGACTTGGTTCTAATAGATAATCAGAAAAAACAAGCCAAACGAGAAAAACCAAAAAAGTTTGAAGCAAACTAGTTGGGTCCCTACATCATCACCATAGTATATGGGTCTGAAGAATATCATATATCCACATCTAAGGGACAACCTCTACCAAACTCCATCAATAACTTGCATCTAGGCAATTTCTTTACATAGCTCTCGTAGTAGTCCCAAATTCAAAAGAACAAAAGAAAAAAAGGGGGTTACCAAAGTGAAAACCTAGCAATCAGGCATCTTTGGTAACACAAAATAGATATAGAAGATAAATAAATCCATCCTATGGTGAAAATGAGTTTGGTGGTGCCTTGGACAAGTACCATGGTGAAAATCAGGCAATGTGGCGCCATGTTTAGAGATCATGCTCCACCATCTATCATGTCTCCAACTTGATATCACATGTTGCTCTATCATATTCCCTACAATAAAATAAGTGGTCATCACCATCATGGCTTGAAATTTGTTAGTTAATCTTTGTCTTAGCACATCCTATCATATTTCACACTAAGTCAGTCCATCATGGCCATTTCACAGTAAGATGCCCATTTTTTCCTGACTGGGGGTACTCCAACATTGTGATTCATCAAGTCCTGAAAAAATACTAAAAAATTACAAAAAATTCTGAAAAAATACTCAAAAAATTGCAAAAAAATTCTGAAAAAATTCCTAAAAAATAAAAAAGAGTGCTTCAAAACAACAAAAACAAAACAAAATCATCGTGTAAAACTCCAAAAACATATCAAAACCTTCAAAACAATAAAAAACATCAAAAAATATAAAACATTCATCTAAAGGTGACCATGTTCAGGGTATCTTTGATAAGAGCCTTCACTTTATGTGATATGCCATACATACCTTGACTCCAAACATACAAACCTTATGATGGACCAAAAACATTTGCAAAAGATCCAAAAAATTGTTGAAGACAACCAAACAAATCGAAAAACAACTAACAAAAATTTTGCAATAAATCTCCTTTGTACATAACCAATTCTTTGGCATTTCAAAAATAGGCATTAAACGATGACATACAACACATATGAGCTTCAACGGAACCAAGTCAAATCAGTCAAAACTAGTCAGCAAGTCCTCAACTACACTGCCCAAACCATCTTATCCATCAATAAGTCCCACAACAAAGCATTTTGTCAAAAATCATGTTGTCTTAGACAAGGGCAGGGACACTCGGAATGAGATGGAACAGTCTTGGAGAGGGCACCTTGTTCTTGAAATTAGATAGCATCAAAAATACGTCAAAATTCAAATGTCCAAACTATTGCAAATACACAGACACATAATCGGTACAGCTACAACTTGTTGAGTCAAGTTAGTCTTATTATGTCTTGATCTTCGTAAGTCATGTTCTTACACATCTCCAAGATGTCCACAAGTGATTTAGAGATGCCATGATGGTTCATGACTTATTTTTCTTTGTTTTCTATTTGTGGAATGTTTGTCATGAAGTCTTAAAAGAGAAATCTGGATGTCTATGATAAGAGCCTTCACATCCATATACAAATATCCAATTTGCAACATTGCAATAGATACTTTGGTTGTGATACACCGCACATACCTCGACTCTGAATGATTGACCTAGATGGATCGACCCACATTCCTTGTCCATTCAACATGCCTATTTTCAATGCAAGAGGATAATCATACCTAGATCTCTCTTATCTTGGTACGATGGTATCTATTTTTTCTATAATAATAGTGGCTCAATGATGATAAATAAATAACTTGATTCAATTGGAAATCAAAAGCATGGTTATTGTAGACACCTAAACTCATCCTTTTAACATTAATTTAATTTAATTTAATTAGTGAGCCCTAATAATATTATAGTTAATTTTTAATTAATTATATTTGTTAAATTTATCTATTTATTTAATTAAATAAATCCACTAATTATAGTATTTGAATTAAATTCAAATACTACCTTTCATAATGTATTAAACTTAATTTAATACATGTTCCTCCATATTCCCCTTTTAAATAAATTTTTAATTTTTTTAATTCCCTCACATTCTTTATTTCTGCTAAGCCATGATTAAATTAAATTTTATTTAATTTAATCCTAAATCCAACCTAGATGCTATCCTACACACATCAATTTCTATCTAATAAACCTACTCACTAATTAACTAAGGTTAATTAGGCTAATTTATAGATTCCTACATCCATTAGTCCTAATTATTTGCTCACAAGTGTGAGCAAATTTCTAAAAATTGTCTTTTCAAAAATTGCTAAAATTTACATAAAAAAGGCTTTTTACAAATTTGATGACACTTCTTACACCTTCTAAAATGGTTAAAATAGATTTTTTCTCTTACACACACTTACACATGTACTTGAAGTACACATTGACCTCTCACATCCCAAGTTGCTCACACATGTGTGAGAAAGTCTTGGACTTTGCATGGCTTATGTGTCTTCTTGGTGGCACCTATGTGGATTCCACATAGATGCCACTTCACCCCATCCCTCCAAAATCCTATAAATGGGACTCTTGCCTCAAGCAAATCATCTTTCATTTTCATGTAGAATTATAATGCTAGTTTATGCTTAGAATTGTTTTCTTAGAGTTTTTACTAACCATTTGGTAGTTGCTAAATTTTCATTGTAGACTTAGTTTCATTCTATGCTTTAGCTTCATTCATTTCTTCCTGTTAGTTGCATGTCATTGATCTTAAGGGTTTCTTTCATAGCTCCTCCTTAAGCTTCTTTGGCTTCTTGCATTGAATGCTTGAGGGTTGCTTCCATATCTCCACCTTGAGTATTTTAATCCATCTTTGCATTCATAGTGGGATTCATATTTGTGTTGGGAGAGCACACCCACATTAACACTCTCTAAGAGCTTAAATCAAGCAAGTCTTGGGTGCACTTTCTTCTTGCTCATCGAAGGTTGTGGTAGAAGCCTTTTTTTTGGTTCTTGCAAGTTTATAAAATGTTAGATTAATGTTTGAATATCTTGTTTATTTCTAACATTTTTATGTTTGAACTTTCTCCCAACAAGTTGGTTTTCATCATATACATGTTAGCACACCTAGTGGGACCCACAATCCCATCTTCTAACATTTTTTCTTGATTTTGTGAAAGTTCCCCATAAAGTCTATAGATAGGTGTCTCCACTCGTCCAGAGGCATCTCTACCTAGTAATAGGTGTCTCTGCACATAGGCATCTCTGTTTATACACAGGCAGCTCTACCTCCAAACAAGCGTCTCCACCAAAAAGGAGGTTTTCTTCTACTTTAATTTTCTTTAGATAGTAAAATTTACATTTTTAATCACTTAAAGGCTTATAATCATTAATGATATACCTTATTTTATTTGCAAGTGCATAAAAAAATATAAAATTAATAAAATCTTTGTTTTTGTGCAGATAGGTGTCTCTACTTGCACATAATTATCTTTGCCAGAAAAGGGGAGTTTCCTTTTCATTAACCTTTTAAGTTGATTAACTAAAGTTTTCTGGTATAATAAGGTTGTAAATAATTGTGTTTTGTCATAATAAACATCTTTAATACATTTGCAATCTAGTAGAACTGAAAAAAGTTAAAGTTTCATAGCTAGTGCATCTGATTCTGTTCAAATAGGCATCTCTATTTTCAGATAGGCGCCTCTGCCTATTAACACACGTCTCTACCTGATAGGCATCTCTTCTTGATAACAAGTGTCTCTGCATGACATACATCTCTACTTGATAATAGGTGGCTCTCCCTGTAGATACATGTATCTTTCTGATTGCAACTCTTTTTCATAAAATTTTACATTTTTTAGTTTGTTGATTTGGATTTTTTGGAAGATTCTGACATTTTATGACTTCTAATAGTGATTTTGTAGAATGTTGACCAAGATTCAAATATTTTTAAGACTACTATTTTTTTTTTTTGCAGGATGTTGTTAGAAAACCAAACACCAAACTACTTACACTATTTATCTTGCAGGTTGCCTAGGAGATACAAATAATCATTATGTCTTCATTAATCTTTTTCTTAGGAATTTAACAAAGGTTCACTTGTAGAGTTTTTCTAAGTGGTAGGGGATTATGCTCTTGTCTCTTTGAGACAATAAAAAAACCTAGACCCATTTGACATTATACTTTAATAGGGACCTTGAAAAAGAACAAGCATGTTTGGTGTGTTTGAGAGAAAACCACATTGGATAGGAGATTATGCTCTTTTCACCTTGAGGGAAAATTAGAAATCCAGACTCTTTCTTGTTGCCAATCGTGCATTTTCCTTTAATCCTTTAGATGGGCCTGTCGGTGAGGTAAAAAGCTATCGGGAATGACCAACGTGAGAATGAGGTGTTAGCCCACCACTCCAACTCATGTTAATAAATTTTTCTTTTTGGGGTTAAAGCCTCAAAAGATGGATGACATTTGAGCCTATACATTACTCTCACATAACATTTAGTAGGGTGTCACCATCTTAATCACGTTTATGTGACTACTTGTGTCAAGGTTCCTTGTGGGGCTATATGTCCTAGTCACGCTTGCGCTAACACAAAGAATGTATTTGAATGGAGACCCTTACTAAAAACCATTAGCTAGGAGCCACCCGGATCACCCCTGAAAGGTTGATAATTTGTGTGTGAGGAGAATATTAATCTCCCCAAGACACTCACCATATCGAGCCCCCTTCAACATTAATACTTTGATAATACGACATCATGGCTATAGCCAGTTCATACTTGGTGATGGCCATATTCTGAGGAGTTGTTGGGTGTGTTCCTACGTCAACAAGCAAATATTTTCAATCTCATCCAACTTCCTTTTAGGGATAAAGAGTGTGCTTGTTAATTTCATTGCAAAACAAACTTGTACACTTGAATCCTACAAGGTTGCTTTGTCCCTTGCAGGACTATTTTTAACAAATGTGCTTGTAACCCAAACGTTTGATGTATGCATGAAATTGGTTCTTTCCAAGAACATCCTTTGATCTATCAAGATATTGTCCTTAAGTCATGACTGATAGTGTAAAACATAAGAAAGAAAAACTCCCAATTGAACGAGTCCATAGAGAGAAGAAAATTGTTGATCAAAATACTAAAGCCAACCAATCTTATTTGAAATCCATTCAAAACTTTCTAGGGGCTATTGAGAAATTAGATAAAATCATCTACAACAATTAGGTTGCTAATTTTGTTGCCAAGAACAAAGTGAACATGGCCTTTGTCACTTGGGAATCCTACGACTAAGTACCTTTGACCTTATTTCTTCAAGTCATTCATCCCTTTCTCATCTTTTAACACCTCTTTCTTCATCCACATTCCAAAACATTAAGAGTATTAATCAGGATCTTGGACTTTAAATCAGAATAAGATCAATCCATATTTCACACCTTTATCAAGCAATAGGGTGAAAGAATCATTCCAATAGTGTCTCATAGACCTTAATTTCAAAGAAAACATTAATCCATTACTACTTTGAGAACCGAGTCTTTCTCTAGTAGTCCTAATCTAGTCCTATTTTGTTTGGGGATCATCAGTCTATCACCCAAATAAAAGGATACTTTAAATCAAAACCCATCCTATGTTTGCATAATCACAAGGTCTTGTTTCACCTATGTTTGTTCCAAACCTTTAAATCAAACCAATCCTTGAGGCTTAGTTCCTCTTTAATCCAGTCTCATCAATCAATCTAATTCTCAATCAAATCAATCAATCCAAATCAATCATCAAGACTTAATCATTAGTCCAAGTTGCTCCTATTTCACCAAATCCTTCTCTTTCCATACCTCATCAACCATTCACCCTTCTTTAATTCAACCATTCTAAGGTCACTCATGAATGGTACTTACCCGATCACAAGCAAAACTAAGAAGAGAATCTCTCACCATGGATAATGATCAAGAAACTATCTATTAAGAATACTTTAATGATGAAGAAGAACCCCACATGGAATCTGACACAGTCATACCTGAAAGTGTCAGTGCCAATCTATGAGCTAAAGAATTCTTTTAGGATCCTAACAATATTAAGCTTAGTGGAAGACCTAATCCAAGCCAATAGTTCTAACATCTTCATGAATCTTATCCAAAGGGGTGTTACCCTTCCTGAAAATTTTGAAGAAACTTTGCTTGTGAACAACTTGATTTGAACCAACAAAAGAAAAGTAGCACCCATAATGCCATCGACATCTGATAATACAAATCAACCTCCCCCTGATACACTTTAATTAATCCAAAAACTCTTAAACAAGTCTAACTCAAACAACGAGGTGAGTAATAATGGTTTAAGTGTGGGTCATGGACCTAAACAACAACTAGGGTCCTCAGGATGATGCTTTGCTTCTATTTTCTCGAAGCCTAATGGAGTCCTAAAAAATCAAAACTCTGCACAAACAAACAACACCAATCAAAGACATAACACCAATCATCCCCCTCTGGGAGGACATAATGCATCATCAGGAGGAGGAACACATCAAGTCCACATGAACACTACTAGTAATCTTCCTAAATTAGTCCAACAAATGGACGAGCTCAAAGGCATGATGATGGCTATGCAGAAAGGCAGGGAGAAGGAATTTTATTTTGCAAAAATATGTCCTTATCCCTTTGATAAATCAATCACTCTCCAACCATTCCATGCCAATTTTGAAATTCCAAAATTTGATAAATACAAGGGAGACTCATGCCCTGCACAACATATCAAATAATTTTATGTAGAAAAACAAGAGGTTTCTCACAATGATCATCTTCTCTTAAGACTCTTCACTAGGAGTCTTGGAGGACCAGCGTTAGAGTGGCTATTGAATCTCCCTCCTGGTTTTATCTCTATCTTTCATGATCTCGCTGAAAAATTTGTTACACAATATTCTTATAACATGGAACATCAAACATCACTTAGTGATTTGTGTAACATGAAAAAAAGAAATGGAGAAACCTTTGCCAGCTTTCTCCAAAGGTGGCGACATCTCGCCAATCACATGCCTTGTAAAATCCTAGATTCACATCTAGTTGATATCTTTACTAAGAATTTGGTTACAAAAATGTCATTTCAAATGAATATGGCTACCCCAAATTCCTTCGAGGCACTCATTAAAAAGGGGAAGTCTATTGAAGATGGAATTTTGATGAAAGGAGCAATTAAACACTATGCCCCTAACTCATCTAACAACACTAATGATAAACCTAAGTTCTGGTCCAAAAAAAAAGGCGTTGTTAATGATGGAGTGATAGATGCTAAACATGTTCAAAATGTTCAAGCATCAAACAACAATAACTAAGGCAATCACAACAATAATGACCAAAATAATCACAATCAAAACAATCAAAATAATCAAAACAATCAAAATAATTTGAATAACTAGAATCAGAATCAAGGATCTAGTTATCGTGGCTCTTTATTTTGACAATATAATGGAAATAACAACAACAATCGACAACAACAATGATGACAATTTACACAGCTAGCAAATTCTCTTGATGTGATTTTTTGATGTCTAGTTGATCAAGCGATAATGGTTTACCCTAACACAAGACCTTTTAATGAAAATCAACTAAAACCCAACTGGTATAAGGATAATGAATACTACGATTATCATCACATAAAAGGGCATGAGATTAAAAATGCATGAAATTTCATCATTTTGTGCAAGATTTGATCAATGATGGTAAAATTGAAGTAGAAGGACAAAATGCGTCTACCTCTAATGCCCAACTAAAAATGTATTCTAAACCTTTTACATAACATAATCAAAATGATGCATCCACATCCAAAGGCTTTTCTTACAATTATTCTACGAAAAAAATCTCAAGAGATGAACACACTTGTGGAAAATTAGCTGAAAATGATGTATGTGGCTTTGAATCATTGTGTGGCCATATTGAACAATCTAAAACTCATGTAAATACATTGAATTTAAAGAGTGTGGATTGCAATGTTACTACCCGCTGCCCTCGCGTGACTATATAAGCTACTGTCAATCCACCTATTGTAGATCCACTTGCTGCACCATCTACCTTGACATGACCTACATCACATTATGACTTACTTTCCTAGTTGAAGAAGACCCCTACATAGATATCCATACTAGAGTTTTCGCACACATCCCCCATTCACAAAGATGTCCTTGAGAATGCCCTAACTAAGTCTCATGTCCTAGAAAATATCAATACCTCTCAATTCCAAGTGATGATCCAAAATTTGGCTGCCCAACAACACCTAGTATTCATTGATAAATATTTCCAAGGTCCTGACCCCCATCATAATAAACCCCTGCACATCCAAGTCATCATCCATAACACTCAGATTAAAAGAGTCTTTATAGACAATGGATCTGGTCTAAATCTTTGTACATTAAGCATGATCCACAATATTGGTCTTTCTAAGGACCTCATTGATGTAAATAAAAGAATAAAAATAAAAGCATATGATGAGAGAGAAAGAGTGAGCAAAGGTCTCATTGCACTCCCCTTACAAGTGGGCCCAACCCTTATTGAAACTATCTATCAAGTAGTTGATTTAGATCTACCCTACAATATCCTTTTGGGTAGGTCATCGATACATGCTATCTCAGATGTCCCGTCCACATTTCACCAATGTTTGAAATTCCCACACCACTGAGATGAAATCACCATTCCGGGAGATCATGAACCCTTTCAATATTGCAACAGGTTGGAAGAAAAAAAATCAAACTATTACCCATTTAATGAATATGTTCATCCAATTTCACAAGAGATTCCCATCCAACACACTTCTTCTGAAGAATAGCTATCTAAACAAGCCAAGGGAAAAGAAAAGGTTAACTAAGAAAAGAATACCGAGCCTGAAAAGAAAGTTAGGTTCACAGATCAGGGTCTAGCAGAATACAAATTCAAAAATTCTATGTGCATTGGTCAACTCCCCGTCTCCCCCAGGTCTTAGGGAAAACCTTCACAACTCTTCCCTAAGGAGAGTAAAGAAACCATGAAAAGTGAACATACCACATTTGAACATTGGGGATCTCTTTTAGATGAACATATGGAGCATAATGTTCTTTCCTAGTTGTTTGATGAAGAAGAAGACAAACCTATAAATATTCCTAAAGGGAAGTATATAAAGGCCACACCCATTGTTTAAAGCATGGGATATCATGGCATTGGCCTCAGAGAAAATGAAACTAGAAGGAAAAATCTCATTAAAGAAACTGGACACCTTCTAGGAAGAGGACTAGGTTCCATAGAAACTGAGAAAACCTTTTCCAATGACTATTGTTTGATTGAATCCGATTCAAAAACCAAGGAAGATTTCTTCAAAGTCCCTTTCTAGTACATTGAAGATGATCTTGATACTCATGTCCTCCATATCACCCAATTTGACCTTTCCTTGTCCGAACTTCCCCTTACCAATCCTAAACTAATCGATTGGGACAAGAAAGATTCACCACCTGCCTTAGACATATGCGATTTAGACAAGGTAGTTCTAGCACTTTTCAGACTAAGAAATCTCCAAGAAAATGAACATTAGATTCACTAAAGTGAGAAAGCCTACTTCGGTAGCCAATTCAACTCCCTTAGTCACAAAAATGAAGAAAAAGAAAATTAGAAAAATGATAAAACATCCTTGGGTGAAAACCTTTCTGAGGCACCTTTGGATGGAGAAAAAGATAAAATAAAGGACGTGTCCTCTAGTGAAAACCTCTCTGAGGTGCTAGAGGAAGGGGAAGTTGACTTTCCTTTCATGTCATTACCATTAGAAAAATCTTCTATCCTCATAGAAGAAACAACTGTAGTTAACCTGGGTACAAAAGAAGATCCTAAGATCACCTACATTGTAGCCTCTCTAGATGAGATAGAAAAAGAGTCCATGACTACATTCCTAAAGAAAGCCCACATTAATTTTGCATGGAAGTATAAGGATATGACTTGGCTTGATACTGGCTTGGTTTTACATCATCTCGATGTGGATCCTAAAATCAAACATGTCAAGAAAAAATTACACAAGATGCATCCCCAAGTGGCACTCTTGGTTAAAGCCGAATTAAAAAAGATGCTAGAATCAGAATTCATCAGGCCCATAGACTATCCTAAATGGTTCTCCAACATTTTACCCATAGGTAAACCCTCCGGGGGCATCCATATTTGTACTCATTTCAGATATCTTAATCTCACTTATCTTAAGGATGATTTTCCACTTCCAAACATTGACATCATAGTGGATTTAACTATTGGGAACAAGATGTTGTTCCTTATGGATGGATTTTCTAGATATAATCAAATTGGCATAGCAATGGAAGACCAACATAAAATTAAATTCACCACATCGTGGGGTATGTTATGTTACCAGGTCATGCCCTTTGGTCTCAAGAATGCAGGTGCCACCTACCAGAGAGCTATGATGACCATCTTTCATGACCTCCTTTATGTGATCATGGAAGATTATGTGGATGATATCTTAGGAAAATCCAAGACATGAGAATCACACATTTCTATTCTCACTACAATTTTTGACAAATTGGATAAGTATAAGGTTTGATTGAATCCCAAGAAATGTGTCTTTGGTGTGCAATTAGGTAATCTCTTAGGCTACATTATCTCTCATAGAGGAATATAAGTGGATCCTAAAAAGGTGAAAGACATTTAGGAGATGTCACCCCCTAAAACTTTGAAACAATTAAGGAGCTTCCAAGGAAGACTTCAATCCATCCAGAGGTTTGTGTCACAGCTAGCAGACAAGGTGCATCCTTTCTCTCACCTGCTAAGAAAGGATATAAAATTTATTTGGGATTGTTTGTGTCAAAAGGCTTTTGAACAACTCAAGGTATTTCTATCTAATCCACCAGTGTTGGTCCCACCTATTCTAGGAAGACCTTTGATTCTCTACATCTCAATAACTACCATAGCATTGGGTGCTCTCCTAGCACAACTAGATGACAATGGAAAAGAGTGTGCCATATATTATCTTAGCATGACTTTAGTGGGTTATGAGCTCAACTATACAACTATTGAGAGAGCTTGCTTGGCTGTAGTCTTTTGTACATAGAAGCTATGCCATTACATGCTTAATCACAAAGTACAGTTGATAGAAAAGATTGATCCACTTAAGTATTTGTTATCTAAAGATGCTCTAATAGGTCGCATGACAAAATGGGTCACCATCCTTAGTGAATTTTATATTGTGTACACAGAACGCAAAGAAATCAAATGACAAGCAATAGTAGATCAACTCATCAAGGCTCCTATTCCTATAGATCATCCTATTGTCACAAACTTTCCTGATGAAAATATCATGATTGTCACCCCCAACATTCAGTGGAAGCTTTATTTTGATGGATCTTTCACCCAGAAAGGATCAGGGGTAGGAATTCTATTTGTGACACCTCAAGGGGATTTTATCCTGAAATCTTATAAACTAACATTTTCTTGCACAAACAACATAGCAGAATATGAGGCCTTGGTCACGGGTCTTCGCCAAGCTGTCAGATAGAAGATCACAAGTTTTCTTATTTTTGGTGACTCACAATTAGTTATCAAATAAGTAAATGATGAATTTAACACAAAGGATGATAAGTTTCCCCCTTATCGATGCATGGTCGAAGATCTCAAACAACATTTTGTAAGCATAATTTTCCAGCAAATCCCAAGAGAAAATAATAAAGTAGTAGATGCCATGGCTACTATTGCTTCACTAATATCCATGCCAAAAACAAGCACATGGTGTGAATTTCTTGTCAAGAATCTTATGGTTCCTGCCTATGACCAACTGAGTTCTAAGATGGTATGTGAAATTGTTGGTCCCGAATCAGATTGGTATTAGGAAATCTTTTCCTATATTCATGATAAAACCATTCCCCTCACTCTTACACCTAACCAACAAAAAAATTTCATTTGTCGCACTTCTTGTTACACAATCCTTGGAGACACTTTTTTTGCAAACACTTTGATGGAACTCTTCTTCGATGTCTGAATTCAGAGGAAGCACACACATCCTTGGAAGAGGTGCACCAAGGAATCTATGGATATCATTCTAGTGGCCTCACTTTAGCAAAGAAGTTGCTACACACTGGGTACTACTGGCCGATAATGGAGCATGATGCTTATCATTATGTAAAGAAATGTGTTCCTTGTCAATAGCATGATGATTTGATACATGCTCCCACTCAATCCCTCCAACCCACCATCACACCTTGGCCTTTCTCCCACTGGGGTTTTGACCTTGTAGGCCAGATATTTCCAAACTCTGCCACTGGTCACAAGTATATCCTAGCCTCCACCGAATACTTTACCAAATGGGTTGAAGAAATCCCCCTCACTTATACAACTGGTAAGAAAATTTCCAAGTTTATCCTAAATTATATCATTTGTCACTATGGCATCCCAAAAGATCTCCATACTGATAATGGAACACCCTTCAAGAATCATGTTGTCTTTGATCTTTGTAAGAAATTTGGCATTACCCAGCATTGCTCATCCAAGTAATTCCCATAGGGAAACAGTCAAGATGAGGCTACAAATAAAACTATATTAAAGATCCTCAAAAAGAGTGTCGATGACACTGGCTGTGATTGGCACCTACAACTCTATCCTACACTCTGGGCCTACCACACCTCCATCTACACTCCCATTGGTGCCACTCCATTTTCCCTTGTCTATGGTTCTGAGGTTGTCCTTCCCATTGAAATTGAGCTCCCTTCCCTCAAGATTTCTCTCAAGAACCTGATGTTTGAAGAAGAATATAGGGTTACCCACTTGCAACAGCTGGAACTCCTCGATGAGAGAAGCCTCAATGCCCTTAACCACCTACGTGTGTATCAAAATCGCTTGCACTTAGTTTTGTAGACACCTAAATTTTTCCTTTTAACATTAATTAAATTTAATTTAATTAATGACCTCAAATAACATTATAGTTAAAATTTAATTAATTATATTTGTTAAATTCATCTATTTATTTAATTAAATAAATTCATTAATTATAGTATTTGAATTAAATTTAAATACTACCTTTCATAATGTATTAAATTAAATTTAATACATGTTCCTCCATAGTCCCCTTTTAAATAAATTTTTAATTAATTTGATTCCCTCACATTCTTTATTTTCTACTAAACCATGATTAAATTAAATTTTATTTAATTTAATCTTAAATCAAACCTAGATGCTATCCTACACACATCACTTTCTATTTAATAAGCCTACTCACTAATTAACTAAGGTTAATTAGGCTAATTTTTGGATTTATACATCCATTAGTCCTAATTATTTGTTCACACATGTGTGAGCAAATTTCCAAAAATGGCCTTTTAAAAAAATTGCTAAAATTGCACAAACAAGGCTTCTTACATTTTGATGACACTTCTTACACTTTCTAAAATGGTGAAAATAGACTTTTTCACTTACACATCTCTTAAACACACTTACACATGTACTTGAAGTACACATTGACCTCTCACATCCCAAGTTTCTCACACATGTGTGAGAAAGTCTTGGACTTTGCATGGCTTATGTGTCTCCTTGGTGGCACCTATGTGGATTCCACATAGATGCCACCTCACCCCATCCCTCCAAAATCCTATAAATAGGACCCTTGTCTCAAGCAAATGATATTCCTTTTTGCATTAGAGTTATTATGCTAGTATATGCTTAGAATTGTTCTTAGAGTTTTTACTAACCATTTGGTAGTTGTTATATTTTCATTGTAGACTTAGCTTCATCCATTTGCTTTGCATACTTGCATGCCATAGATCTTGAGGATTGCTTTCATAGCTCCTCCTTAAGCTTCTTTTGGTCTCTTGCATTGAGTGCTTGAGAGTTTCTTCTATAGCTTCTTCTTGAGCATCTCAATCTTAATTTTATCTTGCATTTATAGTGGGATCTATACTTGTGTTGGGAGAGCACACCCACAACCTCTCTAAGAGCTTAAATCAATCAAGTCTTGGGTGCACTTGCTTCTTGCTCATCTGAGGATATGGTGAAGACTAGTGTTTTTACAAGTTTATGAACATGTTAGAATAGATTGAATATGATCTTTATCATGAATGTTTTCATGTTTGAACTTGATAAGTAGGAGATATTTTCCACAACAAGTCAAATTGTGATATTGCTATCAGGATTCAACTGTGTAGTTTTTGAGTCAAAATCATTGACCTATGTTTCATGAGTAGTGGTTCACATGAACCCATCTCTCATGAGAATGAATGGAACACTTAGCACTCATTGGATCTAGGTCACCTCTGTGAGCATCACCTAGATCCAATGAGTGCTAAGTGTTCCATTCATTCTCATGAGAGATGGGTTCGTGTGAACCACTACTCATGAAACATGGGTCAATGAGTTTGACTCAAAAAATACATAGTTGAATCCTGATAGCAATATCACAACATGTTTGAACTTGTTCTTAACAGGTAGGTTTTCATCATATACATTTTGGCACGCCTAGTGGGACCCACAATCCCATTTTCTAACTATTTTTCTTGATCTTGTGAAAGTTTCCCATGAATTTTCTAGAAAGACGTCTCCGCTCGACCAGAGGCATCTTTGCACATAGGTGTCTCTACTTGTAGATAGGCCTCTCTACCTCCAGACAGGTGTCTTCGCTAGAAAAGATTTTTTCTCTCATTCTAGTTTGTTTTAATCAACAAAACTTGTATTTGGTAATCATATTAAGGCTAATGATCATTAGTAAAACACCCAACTATGTCTGCAAATGAAGAAAAATACATGAAACTCATAAAATCTTTGTTTTTGTGTAGATAGGTGTCTCTGCATACACATAGGTGTCTCTGCTAGAAAGGGGAGTTTCATTTGTGTTGTCTTTTTAAGTTGATTAAGTAAAGTTTTCTGACATATTAAGGTTGAAAATCACTTTGTCTTTGCCATAAGAAACCTTTTTTATGCCTTTGAAGCTTAATGGAAGCATAAAACTTTCAAATATTGGTGGTTAATCTTTGTTTTTGTGTAGATAGGTGTCTTTGCTTGTACATAGGCATCTCTGACAGATAGGCATCTCTACTTGAAAATAGGCATCTCTGACAGACATGCATCTCTACCTAGAAAAAGGCATCTCTGATAGACAGACGTCCCTGCCTGATTTTAGAATTTCTCATAATATCATGTACTTTAAGTTTGCTGATCTGAGTTTTTTGGAAGATACTGACATTCTATGGCTTCTAAGAGTGATTTTATAGAATGTTGACCAAGATTTGAACATTCTAAGATTTGAACTCTCTTCTTTATTTGCAGGTGTTGGCGAGAACGTTGGTTTAAATTTTTAAAACAAAATTAACACACTTTCCTTTTGGTGCATTAAAAATAACCTTGTATGTGCAAACAACACTTCATATCTAGATTTGGGTTTAAAATGAATATGGGCTAAAATGAACAATCAAACATTTCCTTTGGTGCTTTAAAATCAATCCAAAATTCAATCTTGAATGCCTAAAGGACAATAAATCAATGCGATGAAACATTTCCATTTGGTGCTTTAAAATCAATCCAAAATTCAATCTTGAATGCCTAAAGGATGATAAATCAATGTGATGAAACATTTTGATTTGGTGCTTTAAAATCAATCCAAAATTCAATCTTGAATGCTTAAGGGATAGTGAATCAATGTGATGAATCAAAACAACATCTTGAATGTTAAAGGGGAGTAACAATTTTTTGCTTTTGTAAAGTATCAAATTTCATTTTCAAGAATTGTCATTTCCATTCCAAAGAACCTTGTATGTTAAGAAAATGAGTGTTTGATGTTCTAGGATAGAAAACACTTAGTCTAAACTAGGTTCAATTTGGAATGAATACTTCATGGCATCTTTGAAGGAGTGTTTTTCAACACTTCCTTAGAGCTTTTCTATTCTTGCATAAACCTTGGTAAAATAAGTGACATGGAAGCAATCCACTTATATCTATATCCTCTCCCCTTGCCTTTATGGATATTGGGTGAAGAGATAGATCAAGTCTAATTGACTACACTTCTAGCGAGACTTGTCTAGAGAGAAGCACTTCCTCTTTAGAGAATGACCTCAAACCGGTAATTCCCCGATAGGTACAAAAATAAGGTGTTGAGCAAACTCTCACCTTATCCTCTCAAGCTCAAGTGAGGCATGTTGATGGTAGCCCAAGCTAGGTGAATATCCCTATGATTTTGGCATGTCAACTAGGCTCTTAAGTGAGTCACGCACATACAAACTAATTGGGAGGATGCCATAGACCTTACTAGACACCAATTAAATCAGAGGCCTACCTGATTCATCCCCGAAGGCTTTCTAATCCTTGTGTGAGGAGAATAGTAATGTCCCCAAGAAACTCATCATATCGTGCCATCCTTGCACGCTTGGAACTAGATAATACGACATTTCTTGATCCATTGTGTGTTCAGCTATGGTTGTATTCTGATTAGCTCTTGGATGTGTGCCTAAGTCAATGAGCAAGGGTTTTTTAGTCACGTCAATTCCTTAAGGTAGAAATTTCTTGTGCATTTTCTCAAAGCTATCAGACCCCATGAAAACATTTATTCAAACATACACAAATCGAAGGTTACAAAGTTCTTTACCAAAGAGACCATTTTCCTGTTCTCCCACAAGATTGTTTTGTCTCTTGTGGGATTGTTTGTTGACAATCCCAAAAGCAAAATGATGTACGTATGAACTGTTTGTTATCCCAAAAGAAAAATGATGTATGTATGAAATTGGTTCTTGCCATGAACGTCCGTTCATCTATCAAGATAGTATCCTCAAGTCATGACTGATAGTGTTAAACATAAGAAAGAAAAACTTCCAGTTCCACAAGTCCATAGAGAGAAGAAAACCATTGATCAAAAGACTAAAGCCAACCAATCTTATTTGAAACCCATTCAAGAATTTCTAGAGGCTATTGAGAAATCACATAAAATAAACTACAACAATCAAGTTGCTAATTTTGTTGCCAAGAACAAATTGAACATGGTCTTTGTCACTTGGGAATCCTACGACTAAGTACCTTTGACCTTCTTTCTTAATCCTCTTCAAGTCATTCATCCCTTTCTCATCTTTTAACACCCCTTTCTTCATCCACATCCCAAAACATTAGGAGCATTAATCAAAATCTTGGACTTTAAATCAGAATCAGATCAATCCATCTTTCATACCTTCATCAAGCCATAGGGTGAAATAATCATTCCAATAGTGTCTCATAGACCTTAATTCTGAAGAAAACATTAATCCCTTACTACCTTGAGAATTGAGTCTTTCTCTATTAGTCCTAATCTAGTCCTATTTTGTTTGGGGATCATCAGTCTATCACCCAAGAAAAAGAAGATTTTAAATCAAAACCACCTTATGTTTGCATAATCACAAGGTCATGTTTCACCTAGGTTTGTTCCAAACCTTTAAATCCAATCAATCTTTGAGGCTTATTTCCTCTTTAATCCAATCTCATCAATCAATCTAATCCTAAATCAAATCAATCAATCCAGTCCAATCAATCCATTCAATCATCAAGACTTAATCATTAGTCCAAGTTGCTCCTAGTTCACCAAATCCTTTTCTTTCCATACCTCATCAACTATTCACCCTTCTCCAATTCAACCATTCCAAGGTCACTCATGCATGGTACTTACCCGATCACAAGCAAAGCTAAGACAAGAATCTCTCATCATGGATAATGATCAGGAAACTATCTATCAAGAAGACTTTAATGACAAAGAACCCCATACGGAATCTGACACAGTAATACCTGAAAGTGTCAGTGCCAATCCATGAGCTAAAGAATTCTTTGATGATCCTAACAATTTAGGCTTAATGGAAGACCTAATCCAAGCCAATAGTGCCAATATCTTCATGAATCTTGTCCAAAGAGATGTTACCCTCCCAGATAATTTTGATGAAACTTTGTTTAAGAACAACTTGATTTAAACCATCAAAAGAAAAGTAGCTCCTATAATGCCATCAACATCTGATAACACAACTCAACCCCCCCTGATATGCTTGAATTAATCTAACAACTTCTAAACAAACCTAACTCAAGAAATGGGGTGAGTAATGATGGTTCAAATGTGGGTCGTGCACTTGAACAATAACCAAGGTCCTTGGGACGATGCTCGACTTCTATTTTCTCAAAGCCTAGTGGAGTCCTAAAAAATCAAAATTCTAAACAAACAAACAACACCAATCAGAGACATAACACTAATCTTCCCCCTCCGGGAGGACATAATGCATCATCAGGAGGAGGAACACATCAAGCTCATAAGATCACCACTAATCCTCCTGAATTAGTCCAACAAATTGATGAGCTCAAAGACATGATGATGGCTATTCAGAAAGGTAGGAAGAAGGAATTTTCATTTGCAGAAATATGTCCTTATCATTGTTAAGTACCAAAATTTGCACCCAGGACTGAACTGAACGAGTTCTGCAATTCTGGTATAACATGGGAATCACTTCGATGTGGGACATGCAAATGAAGTGAGACCTCCGGTTTCTAGGCCGGTTCTTATCAGATGTTTCACTAAAACTTATGAATTTTTTGAGGGAAAGGGAAAGAAGGCTACATAAAATGAAAACTAAGCTATGGTGATTGCACGTAAAGTTTGAAATGATGACATTTAGATAAACTCTAACACTTGAAGCCCAAAAGATCAGTAATAGATTCACACAGTGTATCTTTGTGATGCATGCACATCAGTATTTTGCAAAAAAGTTTAAATGCATATTTGTCCAGTAAAGGAAAATGTAACTTTCACAATAATGAACCTATGACATTCATGTAACATAATCTACAACCTACACATTACACTCTTTATAGAATAGGCATAATAGTGAGACAAAGTTGAAGGAAAACAAGAATTTCACTAACAACTTGATCTAATCACACTAATACAAAACTCCATAATTAGCAAGAAGGTGATAAAACTCATTCAAAAAATGGTCTCCAAGGTGATTTCTGTGTATATCATCAACTGAGTTACAAAATAATACAGTGGGAATGCTCAAAGGATCCAGAAGGAGTCACAAAGAGCCCAAAATTGCATAACTCATAACCCCAAGAATGAGTTGTAAAACTCATTAAGTTCCATGCACAACCCATTTTTGGATGCAACAAAATAGCCCCAAAAATAGGCCTCTCCACTCTTCCAAAATTAAGTCCAATGCATGAAAAAGTCCAACCAAGTCATAACAAACCCAATGACTCACCAAAACTACCCCTAAAAATGCTCCAATTGATTATAAATGCCTTCTAAACTTTAGGGTAAAGTAAAATTCGACCCTAAGTCTTCTCCAACCCCCCTATATACTCTCCTCATGTCTGCAAACTAACTCAACTTCTTGAGAAGAAGTCTTTCAACCCATTAATGCATCTTATCCACTTACATTAATGATACTAATTGCTCTCCTTTTTTATTTAATTAATAAACTTTAATAATTTATTAATTGGTTTATAATATCAACCAATTAATAATTATTAAATTATAATAATGATGCGTGAGAACAAATAAAATCTGGGCACTTGAAGATGTCAAATTCTGGAAAATCTTTTGGGCAAGTTGCAGTAGGATAGTTTTCAAAAAATGAAATTTATGACACCATAAATGTCAAAATAGAATTTTCTGGAAGCAAAATTTTTTGTTCCTAATATCAATATCTTCCTCCTCACAAATTTATAGGGTCATACGAGTCCATATGTATCCGTACCAAATTTATCTTCTTGTTGTAGATTCTGGAAAACATTTCTTGGCAAGGTGTTGTCACTAAAAAAGACGTAACTTTTCTCTTTCCTCATGAAAATAACCCAAACTTGATTAAATGAAAGAGTACCCATATATCTTTCATTTGAGTATAATATTCCACATTCATGTGTCCATACAGGTTTGTTCCATGTCTGCAAAGTGGCTGTAACAGTAAAAAAATTAGAAAACTAGTCAAATGCACATTTCCTGCAGCAATATATAACTTCAAATCTCTTGATGACAATGGTCATTTGAAGTTACATATTCCCTAAAAAATGTATTGTATTTTTTCCCCATTATTACTTCATGTAGCTACACTTTATTATAGTATCTTGTATTCCTTCCGCAACATGTATTTCCAGTCTTCCCATACTCTCTTGTAGCAGCATACTTTTATTTCTTATTGAATGAACCTTCTTGTAGAATAATTTATCTCCTATAGAATATCATCCTGATTGAGCCTTTAGGGTGAAAATTAGGTAACATTTTGGTGACCTCTGATGGGTGTCTACCTACTAGACATATGACCAGTAGCCTAAAAGAGTCCATTGGGCACGGAGTCAAATATGCAATCATGACTGTAATTGGAAACTTGGCTATAGGTGTATATTGACAGTAGTTAAAACTCTCTCTTGTAACTAACTAAGGCTTTTGAACTTGGAACCCTTATTAAAAACTAGGAAAACTATAACTGAAGCTAAACTAATTGTGCTTGACAACACTTAGGGAAACCAAAAAATCTATCCTACCCTAAACTTATCAGCAATAAACCACTAAATAAAACCATTTACGGGTTCTAAAAAATAGTTGCCTTTCCTCAATGCACAATGAAAATCATATCTATGGGAAGCTGTATGGAAAAATAAGATACACTTGACCAATTGGTGTAATGCTTTTAGTAGAACAAAAGCAAGTTCAATTACTTCAAAAATATGGTCAAAATGTTTGTTGATTTATATTTGATCAATGCATTGCATCTCCTCCTCTTCAGCTACACCTTTGAGTTTGGGTGCTAGAGTTGGCACCTCCTTGGTCTCATTGAGCCTTGCTAGCTATCTGATAGGACAACCCTTGGAAAGACCAACCTTTGAGGTTGACCTTTTGATGAATGCCATCTATAAAACAACTACATGACAATGTTCTGCTGATGAACTATCTTTTGGTTGATCCAGAACCGTGATGCTCGTTGTTGCCGATTTTGAATCTAGTTCTAAGCAAAAGCTCTCAAGATCATCCCAGAACTGATTTTCCTCCAAAACACTTTCCTCATTTTGCATGTCAACATTCTTAGTAGTAGGTTTCTTCTTAGGCAAACATTATTTGCTCTGCCCTTCAGCAACTAAGATAAGCGACATATTAGAAGTATTGTCCTCTTTGACAAAACAAGAGAACTCCTTAAATAAATCAGCCTCTAATTCAATAGTTTGTTTGGCAACATTATGAGATCCATCTGATAATTCTGATATAGTTTCTTTCCTTTCTTTACAAAGAGCTTCTTTGAGTTGCATCTGATGAGCTTCCTTAACATCTATAGCTTTTGAAATCAAGAACTCTATTGTCAATTTATACTCCTGTACTTCTTTGTCATGAAACTCATCATGGGCTGCTAATGTTCTTTTAAAATCTTCCTCTTTTACAGCTATAGTAGCACTAACCTTTTTCAAATTTTCCTCATAACCTTTATTCGGTATTGGTAGATGGCTTGCAAGGGCTGCTTGACTTTGTTGTTGTCCTATAATGACCTCTTCATACTACTTCTATCTAGCATCGAACTGCTCCTTTTCTTCTATCCACATATGCCTTTTCTATGTTTCCAACACCTTTTCATAGTGTCTCCTCTGTTCTTCCATCTCTTTTTGATACTACTCCTAAAGAGCCAACATATCCTACTGTTGGTTATGAACTTGAAAAATAAGCTCCTGTTGCTATATTTGGAATTCTAATTGCCCTTCTACACAAAGCATCTCCTCTTGAGGCTGCTGGTATGCATAATTTTGCTGCCATGATACTAGAAGTTAGGTAAGAGAGTGATAAGCATGACATGGTTGTTGCTCCATTGCTGCAACTGGATAGTCCTACATGGAATCAGAAGTACAACTACTCCGATAAAGGTGACCTCCATGAAATGAAGGAAAATCTTTATGAAAAGAAGGATGGTAATTCATTTTAGGCATTGAATCTACCTAAAACTAGTAAATATAAAACCAGAGTCGCTAGATATGCAAAAAAAATTGACCTCTCAGAGATCTGCAACTTGCTGGAAGCATATTAGAACCAACAAGTAATATGAAAACTATGACCTCTTTGTCCCACCGGGCGTGCCAAAACTGTTAAGTACCAAAATTTGCACCCGGGACTGAACTGAATGAGTTCAACAATTCTGGTATAACATGGGAATCACTTCGATGTGGGACATGCAAATGAAGTGAGACCTCTGGTTTCTAGGCCGGTTCCTATTAGATGTTTCACTAAAACTTATGAATTTTTTGAGGGAAAGGGAAAGAAGGCTACATAAAATGAACACTAAGCTATGGTGATTGCACCTAAAGTTTGAAATGATGGCATTTAGATAAACTCTAACACTTGAAACCCAAAAGATCAGTAATAGATTCACATAGCGTGTCTTTGTGATGCATGCACATTAGTATTTTGCAAAAAATTTTAAATGCATATTTGTCCAGTAAAGGAAAAGGTAACTTTCACAATAATGAACCTATGACATTCATGTGACATAATCTACAACCTGCACATTACACTCTTTATAGAATAGGCATAATAGTGAGACAAAGTTGAAGGAAAAGAAGAATTTCACTAACAACTTGATCCAATCACACTAATACACAACTCCATAATTATCAAGAAGGTGATAAAACTCATCCAAAAAATGGTCTCCAAGGTGATCTCTGTTAGAGTAGTCATATTATAGCTAATAATTAATTTATTTAATTATTAGTCTATTATACTCTACACTTAAGTTAGACTTAGGCATCTTATTATTTTTTAGGGTTTTTACCTTTAGGGTTTCGGTATCCTTTTATAAGGATTCCCTCTTTGTATTTTTTTGTCATATTGGATCATAATGAAAGATTGTTTTCATGTGCATATGATGTCTCTGGCTTTTTGGCCTCCATAGCCTTTTCTTGCTTTCTGTTATTTGCTTCTTCCATGTGATAGGGTTATGCATGCAGGTGTTCTTGGGAGATTAGTCTTTCACCTAATCTAACATGGTATCAGAGCCATCTTGCTGCTCACTGTTCATGTTTTTGTTGAAGTGATTCAGAAGTAGGACGTTATTTTTTATTTCTTTTTTGCCTGCAAAAAAGAAAAAAAAATTTGGGGGCATTTTGAGCAAAAACGGATGCCACCATTGCGTCCGGAAGGCCCGAGATAGCCAGAATTCATATAAAATTTGTCCATTTTGGACACCTTTGCAATTTGAGGCAAATTTTTTTTGGATACCAGGCCGTACGGCCTGGCACACAGATCGAGATGATGATTTTAAAAAAAAATTAAAATTTTTTTTTACTAGGGGGCGGCCACCCGGGCACCACCCCATGGCCTCCACCGAGCCGCCAGTAGCTGCAAGCGCTGCCGTGGCCCCCGCCGCTGCCCCCATCATCGGCCACCGGGCTCCCTCCGCTCCGCCACCACCGGCCGCTCTGCCCTCGGGCTCCGCTCCACCAACCCGCACCCCCGCTCTGCTCTGTAGGCCCCACGAGCTCTTTAGGCCCCCGCGGCAGTCATGTGGGTGACCGAGAGCCCTCGATTTTGCCCCCTGCATGCTCCATGCGCCTAGGGGCTTTGTGTTTTCCAACCCCAGGGGCTTAAAAATTTATTTTGAAGCCTTTTTAGGGTACCTGGGCCTTTTTTGCAATATCTTGAGCATACAGAGGTCTTTTTTGGACTTCTTTATATTGTCGAAAAGCTCTTTCCGAGCTCTTTCCGATTATGGAGGTAAGGTTTTTTAGATATGCTGTTTTGATAGTGTTTTTTTCTATCAAATGTGATGTTTATTTTTTGCCTTCTGGGAGCCCTATCTCGCTCATCCGGACTCATTTTTGGGCTCATCATATATCATTGGAAAGCTAGTTCTATGAGTTATTCAGTTGTAGGGGTCTTTTATCCAGATTTTTCTCTAGGTTTTCTCTCCTCTGAGTTTTGCACTTTCACACTCTGGCGGATTACTTGGGTTCTACAGGTCCTGGGATCTCTTCTTCTATTCTTCTGGCTCACTCTTCTTTCTGACTTCTGAGCATTGTATGATTCTCTTCTGTAGCATTTCTTTTCTATAAATGCACTGAGATAAAGTGCCTACTTTTGCATATCTGGGATCTTGTACTCCTTGTGTTTGTTTGTACTCGCACTCAGTTATAAAGTGCCATGGGGGGTTATGATGTTTTGCCTTTTGTGCTCATCCACCTTTGTCAAGTGAGTGTACCTTCCACAACATTAGCCCATGCTGTGTGTCTATGACACCGCTCTTTATCATGTGCTTGTACTTCTATTACACTGTTGGTGTTCCTAATTCTTCTTCTTGCAGATGTTTCTGGCATTGCATTTTAGTGTTCCTATCACCCCTCTCCCTATTCAGCATTATGGGGGGGGGTTCACCTATTGGTTCTATTGCTTCCTTGGTTTGATTGAGTAATCTACGTATATAGTTTTTGTTCCTATGTACTGGGCGGATGCAGTGGCTAGGTACCTATGCATTTCGGTGAGATGGATCATCTACTATATAGACACTCATTCATTCCTGCTTTTGGAGGCCACCTCTTCGATTGATCAGCTCTTCAGACTTTGTCTTCTCTACTTGGTCATGCACTATTTCAGTGGGGGTTCCAGCAGTTTCTTCTGACAGTGTTTGCAGCTTCATGCTTCGGAGATGCTTCATGCTCTTTCTTGTTCCTTTCTTTGGGACATTCCCTAGATTGGAGGCTTTGTTTCCTTCATTTAGTTTATTTCTTGTACTTGGGTACCTAATCAGGCCTTGTTGCTGGGACCTATTACTCTTTCATGCATTTTAATTTTCATGCATCTTTTAGTCCTTAGTTGTTTAGCTTCTCCCTAAGTTACACTTAAGGGGGGGTGTTAGAGTAGTCATATTATAGCTAATAATTAATTTATTTAATTATTAGTCTATTATACTCTACACTTAAGTTAGACTTAGGCATCTTATTATTTTTTAGGGTTTTTACCTTTAGGGTTTCGGTATCCTTTTATAAGGATTCCCTCTTTGTATTTTTTTGTCATATTGGATCATAATGAAAGATTGTTTTCATGTGCATATGATGTCTCTGGCTTTTTGGTCTCCATAGCCTTTTCTTGCTTTCTATTATTTGCTTCTTCCATGTGACAAGGTTATGCATGCAGGTGTTCTTGGGAGATTAGTCTTTCACCTAATCTAACAATCTCTATGTATATCATCAAATGAGTTACAAAATAATACAGTGGGAATGCTCAAAGGATCCAGAAGGCGTCACAAAGAGCCCAAAACTGCATAACTCATAACCCTAAGAATGAGTTGTAAAACTCATTAAGTTCCATGCACAACCCATTTTTGAATGCAACAAAATAGCCCCAAAAATAGGCCTCTCCACTCTTCCAAAATTAAGTCCAATGCATGAAAAAGTCCAACCAAGTCATAACAAACCCAATGACTCACCAAAACTACCCCTAAAAATGCTCCAACTGATTATAAATGCCTTCTAAACTTTAGGGGAAAGTAAAATTCGACCCTAAGTCTTCTCCAACCCCCCTATATACTCTCCTCATGTCTGCAAACTAACTCAACTTCTTGAGAAGAAGTCTTTCAGCCCATTAATGCATCTTATCCACTTGCATTAATGATACTAATTGCTCTCCTTTTTTATTTAATTAAGAAAATTTAATAATTTATTAATTGATTTATAATATCAACCAATTAATAATTATTAAATTACAATAATGATGCGTGAGAACAAATAAAATCTGGGCACTTGAAGATGTCAAATTCTGGAAAAACTTTTGGGCAAGTTGCAGTAGGATAGTTTTCAAAAAATGAAATTTATGACACCATAAACGTCAAAATAGAATTTTTTGGAAGGAACAAAGTTTGTTCCTAATATCAATATCTTCCTCCTCACAAATTTATAGGGTCATACAAGTCCATATGTAGCCGTACCAAATTTATCTTCTTGTTGTAGATTCTGGAAATTTTTTTTGGGCAAGGTATTGTCACTAAAACAGACGTAACTTTCCCATTTCCTCATGAAAATAACCCAAAATTATTTAAATGAAAGAGTACTCATATATATTTCATTTGAGTATAATATTCCACATTCATGTGTCCATACAAGTTTGTACCATGTCTACAAAGTGGCTGTAACAGTCAAAAAATCAGAAAACTAGTCAAATGTACATTTCCTGCAGCAATATATAACTTCAAATCTCTTGATGACAATGGTCATTTGAAGTTACATATTCCCTAAAAAATGTATTGTATTTTTTCCCCATTATTACTTCTTGTAGCTACACTTTATTATAGTAGCTTGTATTTCTCCCGCAGCATGTATTTCCAGTCTTCCCATACTCTCCTGTAGCAGCATACTTTTATTTCTTATTGAATGCACCTTCCTGTAGAATAATTTGTCTCTTGTGGAATATCATCTTGATTGAGCCTGTAGGGTGAAAATTAGGTAACAATCATTTTGATAAATCAATCACTCTCCAACTATTCCCCACCAATTTTGAAATGCCAAAGTTTGATAAATACAAGGGAGACTCATGCCCTGCGCAACATATCAAGGAATTTTATGTAGCGGCACAAGAAGTTTCCCACAATGATCATCTTCTCCTAAGAATTTTCACTAGAAGTCTTGGAGGACCAGCCTTAGAGTGGCTATTAAACCTTCCTCTAGGTTCCATGTCCACCTTCCATGATCTCACTAAAAAATTTGTTACACAATATTCTTATAACATGGAACATCAAGCATCCCTCAGCAATTTGTGTAACATGAAACAAAGAAATGGAGAAACCTTTGCCAGTTTTCTCCAAAGATGGTGACATCTCACCAATCACATGCCTTGGAAAATCCTAGATTCACATCTAGTTGATATCTTTACTAAAAATTTAGTTACAAAAATGTCATTTCAGATGAAGATGGCTACCCCAGATTCCTTTGAGGTACTCATTAAAAAGGGGAAGTCTATTGAAGATGGAATTTTGATGAAAGGAGCAATTAAACACTACACCCCTAATTCATCTAACAATACTAATGATAAACCCAAGTTCTAGTCTAAGAACAAAGGTGTTGTTAATGATGGAGTGACAAATGCTAAACATGTCCAAAATGTTCAAGTATCCAACAATAGTAACCAAGGCAATCGCAACAATAATGATCAGAACAATCGCAACAATAATCAAGTCAATCCAAATAATTAAAGCAATCGGAATAATTCAAATAACCAGAGTCAAAATCAAGGATCTGGTTATCGGGGCTCTCTATTCTCATGATATAATGGCAACAACAACAACAATCAACAACAACGATGATGAAAATTTACATAGTTGGAAGACTCCCTTGATGTGATCTTTCAACGTCTAGTTGATTAAGGGATGATGGTTTACCCTAACACCAAGCCTTTTGATGAAAATCAACCCAAACCCAACTAGTATAAGGATAATGAATACTATGATTATCATCGCATAAATGGGCATGAGATTAAAAAATGCATGAAGTTTTATCATTTTGTGCAAGATTTGAATGATGATGGTAAATTTGAAGTAGAAGGAAAAAATGCCTCTACCTCTAACGCCCAGCCAAAAATGTATTCTAAACCTTTTCCAGAACATAATCAAAACAAAACATCCACATCCAAGGGCTTTTCTTACAATTATTCAATGAACAAAATCTCAGGAGATGAATGCACTTGTAGAAAATTAGCTGAAAATGATGTCTGTGGCTTTGACTCATTATGTGGCCATATTGAAAAATCCAAAACTCATGTAAACACATTGACCTTAAAGAGTGCAGATTGCAATGTTACTACTCACCGTCCTTGCGTAACTATACAAGCTGCTGCCAATCCGCTTGTTATAGATCCACCTTCAACACCATCTACCTCAACATGACCTGCATCACATTATGACTTGCTTTCCCAGTTCAAGAAGACCCTTGCACAGATATCCATAGTAAAGATTTTACACACATCTCCCATTCATAAAGAGGTCCTTGAGAATTCCCTAACTGAGTCTTGCATCCTAGAAAATATCAATGCCTTGCAATTCCAAGCAATGATAAAAAATTTGGCTACCCAACAACACCTAGTTTTTACTGACAAATATTTCCAAGGTCTTGACCCCATCATAATAAACCCCTACATATCCAAGTCACCATCCATAACACCTGAATCAAAAGAGTCCTTATAGACAATGGATTCGGTCTGAATCTTTGTACTTTAAGCATGATCCACAATATCGGTCTTTCTAAGGACCTCATTGATGTAAATAAGAGAATAAAAATAAAAGAATATGATGATAGAGAAAGGGTGAGTAAAGGTCTCATTGCACTCCCCTTACAAGTGGGCCCAACCCTTATTGAAACTACTTGTCAAGTGCTTGACTTGGATCTACCCTACAATATCCTTTTGGGTAGATTGTGGACACACACTATCTCAAATGTCCCATCCACATTTCACTAGTGTTTAAAATTCCCACATCGTGGAGTTGAAATAACCATCCCAGGAGATCATGAACCCTTCAAGTATTGAAAGAGATTGGAAGCAAAGAAATCAAACTATTGTCCACTAAATGAATATATTCATCCTATTCCACAAGAAAATCCCATCCAAAAAACTTCTTCTGAAGAAAAGATGTCTCATCAAGCTAAGGGAAAATAACCTTGTGGGAAGGGAATTCTAGTCAGACCTGATGACGACACTGGCATGGGCAAGGCTAAAGTTCCCTTAGAACTAGAGAAGGAAGAGAATGTTGTTACATAAAGAGGCTGAACAAATAAAACCTACTGATATCTCACCTAAAAAATATGGTATGGGTTACCAACTTATGCACAAAATAGGATATGATAGACATAGTTCACTTGGAAAAGGAAAAGATTTCCTAGAACCTCTTCACATTGAATTCAGAGCTCCCGAAGATGAGACTAGGATAGGCTATCATACACATGAAGATGACCAGCCTAGAAGAAACACTCTTACATGTGAGGACTCATCTAAGGAAGAAGAAGCAGATATTCAATCGATGACCTATGAAAGACTTCTACAAATTCAAACCGCTAATCTAGGTTATCAAGGGGAACCCTATGTGCCATCACAATTATCTCAAGAGCATGATCCTGGTCCTAATCAAAGAGATCCTATCCCATCTACTAAGCAAGCTCCTACTATTACAAATAGTGCCTCTATTATTGCTCTTGTGGCTAAACACATTATTGTGTTTGATCACATGCATTTGAATTGGGGGCAAATGGTTGATATCCCTCACATCTCAGATATGTTGCTACCTATTATAGACTATGCTCCTACTAATATAGATGGTACAACTCATACTACTACACAAGATCTTGCTGCTACACAGTCACAAGGCCCTATTGAGGACTCACCTCCTAAGATAGATAGTGATGATGATGCAAATATCCCTCCTAAAATCACTCTTGCTGATTACATCAGACAATATCAGAATAGTGACATAGAATTAAATGAATATGAATGGGACTCACAGTCAAATGCTACAATAGAGATTCAAGTTGATGTTTTGCACAAGTATGTTGCTATAAAAAATTATGAAAGGGGAGAAAGCTCTAATTCTCAAGCACAATCAGATGATGAGGATTGCTCTCATCCTTTTATGAAGATCCTCCCTATGGTTTCTAGGTTATCTACTTGTACTCTAGCTGATCAAATGAACCATGGATACATCAGACCTCATTCTATGAAAACAACATGGAATTTAGGGAGGTCTCAAATTGAGATGGTTCTTGTTCATACAATTTTGGAGCAAATGGCTACTCGAGCACCCAAAGAAGGACATAGTTCTAGGGTTAGGTCATCTCGGTTAGATTCATAAACTACTTCTCTAAACTCCTCTAACTCTTCTAGGATCACTCGTGATCGACAACGCTTTATGGAGGATAACTTTCTGGATCTATCTTAGACATTCATGAATGGTGAGGATGATACTGGTGTTTTTGCACTTGAACCTATTGAACAATTATCTCTCATTCTTTCTAAGTTAAGTGGCTCAACCATTTCTCTTCCATCCATCCATTTAAACCCATCACATCAGCCTCATTCATCCATAATTCTTGAGTCTTCCAGAAGTAGCTCGAATGTGCAACATAAAAATAAGAAATATAAGAATCCACTCACATATAAAGGTCACCATGTCCTATATAATCAACATGTGACTACAAAAACACAAGCAATATTCAAGAGACCACAAGGGTCCTTCAAGAAAAGAAGAAAAACAAAGAAATTATGGATTCATAAATCCATCCTAGAAGAAGTGCAATCAAATGCATCTCAAAGAAAAGAAATATCAAAGGCTATGTGGATTCCCATGTCTCTCTTAAAAGACTTGGATATAAAAGAAAATTCAATGTTGACATTCAATCTCACCTCTCCTTCCTATGACTCACCTCACTCCCAAATTCTTTGCACCATCATTACCTCCGCTACTCCTTGCTACCATTACCACTCTCTCCAAAACCAACTCACCCCTACAAGTTTCTTTACAATCCAAAGTGCATCCCTGTATCTCCTCATCACTAATGACTTGTTCAAGAGAAATTGAGATAGTACTTTCCTTAGGTGTGTAGAATGCAAAGAATCTAACAAGGCATTACAAGTGGTTCAAGAGCATATTTGTGGATCTTTCTGGAATGGTCTTTCCTTGGATATGGTACCTTCACTTATGGTATCTCTGCAAATGTTCCTTAGTGATGATGACTACAGAATCTTCCAACTTCAAGTACTCATGCTACTTGGTGAACAAAATAATAGTGGCATCCATTCCAAGGCATATCAAATTGCAACACCTGAGGGAGATCCACTCCCTGATCCTATAAATATTCTACATTTGAAGTGCTTTTATGTGTAGCTCAGCATTCAGTTCCTGTACAGTGTTATTCAACAAAAATCCTAAAAATCAGAAAGAGATCCTGAAAAAATCCTTAAAAATAGAAAGAGATCTTGAAAAAATCCTAAAAATCAGAAAGAGATCCTGAAGAAATCTTAAACATCAGAAAAGTAGAAAATCCTAAAAATTAGAAAAGATCTTGAAAAAAATCCTAAAAAGTAGAAAAAGTCCTAAAGAAATCCTAAACATTAGAAAAGCAGAAAATCCTAAAAAGAAGATAATGTTCCTAAAAAAATCATTGTTTGGTACACACCTGGTAAACAGGCACCTCACAAAAAAAAAAAAGGAATTCGTCCAATAGTGAAAACTTGGCAAACAAGCACTCTGGGCAAGTATTATGGTGAAAACTTGTCTCAAGCACCATGATAGTAGATTTGGATCCATTGTCTTCCCATCCACTATACATATCCATCCTCATCCTAGTCCTAGTTTTGAGTCATCACTTCCTGCATTGTCATAAAGATCTTATCATAGTTCCCAGCAAGCTGAGCTTAACCCCATCACACTGAGCTTTTCCTAGACACAGTGATCGCAAAAGTTCTTATCAAAATCAACATCAAAATAAAATCTCTGAGTTATTGTTCCTTTCACATCTATTGCCTACGAATATCCATTTCAATCAATCAATGCTCACCCTGCAGGATGCATCCTTCCTCAATCGAATCAAATCAATTTCATCCAATAGGTTAGCATAATTAATGGGGGCAACGAGTTAGCATAATTATGTTCCTTAAAATACCTTAGTGTGCCCAGACCTCTCCAATAAGTATATGTCATAGGTTCTATCATAGTCAGGAAATCTACATCTTTGTTTCTACAGCTATTCGAGAGTCTAGTCCACACGATGGAACAATGTCATATGTGCTTTTATAACACATGATGCATACCTCCTACTGCAATATCAAACTAGGGTGTGCTCTCCAACATGAACACAAGTGATCCCACTAAATCATGTAGCCAGGTTGCATTTTAGTTTCTTTCTTTTTTGCATTTTTTGTTTGAGAGAAGGGTCTTGTTTATTCATCATCCCTTCTCTCTTCTTTAGTGGTTCAGTTGATCCTATTGGTTATATCAGATACACAAACAAAAACATCATAATAATAAAGTGACACTAGCTCATTCCATTGCATTCTACCTCATATAGTTAAGTTTATTTAGCTACAATTACATGCCAAATATATCTCATTATTTATTAATCATTAAATACACATTACATCTATATCTCATTAATCATTACTTATTCAATACACATTGCATGTCAAATATATCTATTTAACCATTAATCATTATCTATGCATTGCACATTCATAACCATCACATATGCATAATAAAACATCAATTCATTTCATAAAGTTTTGCACATCATATAGTACACATTTCACATAATGACACACATCCTGCATCACACGCGTCAGTATCATAATATCGTACTATGCATAATCTCATAATCCATCAAATAAACTCATGAAATAGTGCCGTAAAAAGATATATATATATATATATATATATATATATATATATATATATATATATATATATATATATATATATATATATATATCATAACATCATGGTACATCAAAATGATACATCAGGCACCTCAGCGCTGCTATGCATATGCATCTCATCTAAAAATCCACAAAAAATGTATCTTGTATAATCAACTAGATCCCATGACCACTGGAAGATGTCCTTGTCATCCTGAACCCCCCTATCCACCTCATGGAGTAGATCTTTTTGCTCATCTCCCACTATCACTGCCTATCATCCTCTCTCTCAATGGCCTAGCTATTGATCCTAATGACACCCCTCGAGTCTTTTCTGATATCCCTCACTTTGAGTAAGGGGCATGTCTCTACTCCACAGGTACTACCTGATGATAGAGGGCCATATAATAGGCAGCTGCCTCTCCCCCCATCCTTAATGCCTCTCACTGTGCATCCATCATGCCTATCACTAACCTCCCTATGCCCACCGCTGTTGCTCCCTATCTCGCTAACTCCTGCTCCTCTCAGTATATCTCAGCCCATCTCTACCACATGTCCCTATCCTTTGTCAGTCGCTGGGTGCAAATATCTATTTGTCTTTGCATCTCCTCCATCTAGCCCAACAATCGGGCTACTTACCCCACCATCCCCTCTACACCTATGTCAGCTCTTGTCTTGGTAATATATTTTGTACCCACTCGACCCTGTAGTATGTCCAACTCCCATTGCATAGTCTCTATCTGAGCCTCTTCCCTGAATTGTCTATCCCTCTCCACTACCACTAAAGCCTCTAATCATGTCACCTCTACCTAATGAATATCTCCCTTCTCATGATCATCTTGTCTCTCATCTCCTGCTAGCCCCATCTCCTCATCCTCTAGCAATGACTCCTGGGCCACCTCCTCTTGCTCCCTCTGCACCACCTGTGTAGGGCCACCTATAACTAGTCTCTGAACTATCCCTTTCTGATGCTCTGTTTCCTGCCTCTGTGCCCCAAACTTGACTCCTGGCACTGATGCTGGTCTCTCCTCATCATCCTCCTCATCAGCCTCCTCAAACTCTATCTCAGACTCTATCTGCTCTATAGCCTCTCCTACTCCTTGCTCTGTCAGCCTCGCTGGCCTTTGCCTCTCCCACCAGGCTGCATACTCAACTGTCACCCTTGCATCTGCCACCTATCCCTGGGCTTCTATCCATGGTACTAGCTGCATACCTCTCCACCTGATCCTAACATTCAAGAGATCTACTCTGATGCCCCATACTGACCCAATCTCCCTCGAGATGATCAGATGTGGATAACTATCTAGAACTATACCCTACCTCATCCCAAACTATCTACATACTCAAGATGGCATGTATCTCACTATCTAAAATATCATCCTCCCGATCAACCAACAATCTATCTGCACATATCCCAAGTACTCTACATCCAAAGCACCATCCTCTCTCCCTACCTGCTCATCCCAATAACCCCATTCCTCACACTCTCTATGCGGTGTCCACTCAAACCATATCAACTCATCGAGTATCCTTCGCTAGGTCTCAACTGATGTCACATCCCCATATGACAAGGGTGATCAGTACTGACATGAAAATGTCTCATAGCATTGTCATTGACCCTTCCCTTACAGTGGTTGTACCACTACAATATGCTCTCATGCCTAGACTAGCAATAGTGTAACTCCTGGTCCCATCATCTACTGAGTACGATATGCACACATATGAAGGTCATAATACACTTGTGCTAAAATCATATATCTCTAGCAAAAATCTGTACCATCCTCCTCCAGCATTCGGCTCACTACTCTCACCCATCCAATCGAAAATCCATGCCTCGAGTGGTCTGGCATCAGCCTCCCTCCTACCAATCCGGCTAAGTACAGTGCTAGCCGGGGCAATCCTGCCTCCATCCCCCCTTGCCATGACATCTACTATCGGTCAATCGATAACTGGTCTTCCTGCCATCTGAAACTCTCCTCCATGAACTACTCTACCCTCTCCAACTGATACTCAACCATCTCACCCCGAATCGATATCCGTAATATCTGTCATACGTCTAGCAATGTCACTATTGCCTCCCCGGTCAACAAATGGAAACGTGACGTGTCTAAGTGCCATCTCTCAATCAACGCTATCATCACTGTATTATGCAATCTCAAATGTGGCCACTCATGCACATGCAATAGGCCACATAAAGTCACCTATCCCCACTCCACCTCCATCAGCTCCTCTCGCAGCGTTATCGTGTCTAGCCATCGCTCTTTTGAGCGAATCCAATAATTTAGCTCCTACATCAAAATTACCCAACACACATTTGTTAGTGTCAATCATCCCTCCATTTACCCTTTCCTTTCCCTCACATTACCTTTCCCCATCCCCATATTTTCTTTTCCCGTGCTCAGTCCCCCCATACCCGTGGAGTTGCTCATCTTACACCAAACAACTCCCCCTTTTCTATCGTCCCACCATTTGCACAAACACTAGGCACCCTCACCATCCCCTTCCACCTTCGGCTGAACCCTAGCCTTTAGGTAGATGGATAGCACTGCTTTGGTAGGGCGGAGCCACCTGTCTAGCCTTGGGTGGCTGCGCTCTACCCAAAGATGAGTGAAGCCGCCCGATTCTCCACAAGCAGCTGCGCTCTACCAAAAGATGGGTGGAGCCACTCGTTCGTTGACGGGCGGCTGCACTCTGCCCGAAGATGGGTGGAGCTACCCATATGCTGATGGGTGACTACCCTCTATCCAAAGATGGGCGGAGTTTCCCATTGGCCGATAGGTGGCACCACCCATAAGCGGTGCCGCTTGGCCCAAGGCGGGTGGAGCCGCCACTAGGTGACGCCATGCCAGTGGTGGAGCCACCTGTTGGCTTTACCCCGCCTATCCCTACTAGCCCTAACTGTTCATAAAACCCCCCCTTTTTTTTTCTCAAAAACCAAAAACAACCTAAAACCCTAAAAAAAAATGCCCATAAAAATAAAATACTGAAATTGAACAAGAAGGGCTTAGGCACTCACTGACTCACTCCTGTCCGCTACTCATTGATAGATCCACACTCGTTCACCCAGTTGCATCATTTTCCATCGTCCTATCATTCTCCCTTCTCTTCTCCTCTTTTTCCTTCTCTTTAGGGGTAAACATGAATCATTTTCCCCCTTTCTCCCCTTTTATAAGGGGTCCCTTTTTTCAAAAAAGGGAGAGGGTCTCTTTGACCCTTTCTTTTTTTTTTTCCCCTCCATTTTTAAGTCATGCAAAGTCTTTTTCCCTTTTTTTTTGCAAAAATTGACCAAAATGTTTTTTGGCCTTTTTTCCTGAGGGGGCACATCCTTCTACTGACTTTTCTTCTGGGGCATCTATATTTTCTTTTCTTTGACGCGATGCCATTTTTGACACCGCATCAAAAAGTGGCAAAATGTAGACACCTAAATTTTGTCATTTTAACATTAATTAAATTTAATTTAATTAATGACCTCAAATAATATTATAGTTAATTTTTAATTAATTATATTTTTTAAATTCATCTATTTATTTAATTAAATAAATTTATTAATTATAGTATTTGAATTAAATTTAAATACTACATTTCATAATGTATTAAATTTAATTTAATACATGTTCTTCCATAGTCCCCTTTTAAATAAATTTTTAATTTATTTAATTCCCTCACATTTTCTATTTTCTACTAAACCATGATCAAATTAAATTTTATTTAATTTAATCTTAAATCAAACCTAGATGCTATCCTACACACATCACTTTCTATTTAATAAACCTACTCACTAATTAACTAAGGTTAATTAGGCTAATTTTTGGATTTATACATCCATTAGTCCTAATTATTTGCTCACACGTGTGTGAGCAAATTTTTAAAAATGACATTTTCAAAAAATTGTTAAAATTGCACAAACAAGGCTTCTTACATTTTGATGACACTTCTTACACTTTCTAAAATGGTGAAAATAGACTTTTTCACTTACACATCTCTTAAACACACTTACACATGTACTTGAAGTACACATTGACCTCTCACATCCCAAGTTGCTCACACATGTGTGAGCAAGTCTTGGACTTTTCATGGCTTATGTGTCTCCTTGGTGGCACCTATGTGGATTCCACATAGGTGCCACCTCACCCCATCCCTCCAAAATCCTATAAATAGGACCTTTATCTCAAGTAAATGATATTCCTTTCTGCATTAGAGTTATTATGCTAGTATATGCTTAGAATTGTTCTTAGAGTTTTTACTAACCATTTGGTAGTTGCTAGATTTTCATTGTAGACTTAGCTTCATCCATTTGCTTTGCATACTTGCATGCCATAGATCTTGAGGATTGTTTTCATAGCTCCTCCTTAAGCTTCTTTTGGCCTCTTGCATTGAGTGATTGAGAGTTGCTTCTATATATAGCTTCTTCTTGAGCATCTCAATCTTCATTTTATCTTGCATTTATAGTGGGATCTATACTTGTGTTGGGAGAGCACACCCAAAACCTCTCTAAGAGCTTAAATCAATCAAGTCTTGGGTGCACTTTTTTCATGCTCATCCGAGGTTATGGTGAAGATTAGTATTTTTACAAGTTTATGAACATGTTAGAATAGATTGAATATGATATTTATCATTAATGTTTTCATGTTTGAACTTGTTCTTAACAAGTAGGTTTTCATCATATACAAGTTTAACAAGAAGATCAAACCTCATGAGTTTGATGTTGGTGATTTGGTGTTGTAGCATAACATAAAAAATCTCTAGAGCCAAGAAAAGAAAGGGAGGTTCTAACCTAATTGGTTGGGTCCATTTGTTATTACTGCTAAATTCGGTTCTGGGGCATATTAGATTGCCACACCTGAGGGAGATTCGCTCCCTGATCCTATAAATATTGTACATCTAAAGCACTTTTATGCATAGATCAGTATTTAGTTTTGGTATAGTGTTCATTTAGTAGAAAATCCTTAAAAATTAGAAAAAGTCCTGAAAAAATCTCTAAAAAGCAAAAAAGATCATAAAGAAATCCTAAAAAAATAAAAAAAAGCATAAAATCCTAAAAAGAAGAAAATGTTCCTGAAAAAATCTTTGTTTTGGTGAAAACTTGGTAAATAGGCACCTTAAAAAAAAATAAAAATTGTCCAATAGTGAAAACTTGGAAAATAAGCACTCTGGGCAAGTATCATGGTGAAAACCTATTTCAAGCACTATGGTAGCAGATTTGGATCCATTGTCTTCCCCCGCCCACTGTATATATTCATCCTCACCTTAGTCCAATTTCTGGTCATCGCTTCCCGCATTGCCATAAAGGTCCAACCGCAATTCCCAGCAAGTTGAGCTTAACCCCACCACACTGAGCTTTTCCCAGACATAGTGATTGCAAAAGTGCTTATCAAAATCAACATCAAAATTGAATCTCTGAGTTATTGTTCCTTTCACATCTATTGCTAGCGAATATCCATCTCTATCAATCAATCTTTGCCCTACAAGATGCGTCCTTATTCAGTCGGCTCAAATCAAACTCATTAATCCTACCCTGTTCATGGCAAGAAATATGGACCGAATGACTACTTGGTCAAGAGGTCTTCTTTGTTAATTTTATCTTTTTGTGTCAATGGATCCTACTCATGATTGCCTAGATCTTTCATATCCCGGTACATTGTGAATGGTGAAATTTGATACAAGTGTCGATTGTGGTATGATCTGTTTGTGGATAATTTAGGAGCATTTTTGTTGGTTTCTCAATTATGATTATGCATATCTTAATGGGGGCAACAAGTTTGCATACTTATGTCCCTTAACAAAAATAAATGTACCCAAACTTCTCCACTAAGTCTATGTCATAGGTTTTGTCATAATCAGGAAATCTACATCTTTGTTTTTAAAGCTATCTAAGAGTTTAATCCACACAATGAAATAATATCATCTGTGATTTTATAACACATGATGCCTACCTCTTATTGCAATATCAAACTAAGGTGCGCTCTCCAACATGAACACAAGTGATCCCACTAAATCATGTAGTCAAGTTGCATTATAGCTCAATTGCATATTAGTTTGTTTCTTTTTTGCATTTTTGTTTGAGGTAAGGGTCTTGTTTATTCACCTTCCCCTTCCCCTTCCTTAATAGTTCAATTGATCCTATTGGTTATATCAGATACACACAAAAATTAAAAAAATGACATTGATTCATTCCATTTCATTTTACCTCATATAGTTACGTTCATTTAGTTACTACTGCATCATTAATCATTAATAATTACATACAAATTGCATGTCAAATATATCTCATTAATCATTAAATACACATTGCATGTCAAATATATCTATTTAATCATTAATCATTAACTATGCATTGTATATTCATAAACATCACCTATGTGCAATAAAACATCAATTCATTACATATTGACATAAGATCTACACATCATGTAGTACATATTTCACATAATCACACACATGCTACATCACACATGTCAGTACAACCATTTAGCACTATGAATAATCTCATAATCCATCAAATAAAATCATAACATGTCTCCACAGAAATATCTGTATATATATCATAACATCATAGTATATCAAAATGATACATCAGGCACCTCAGTGCTACTATACATATGCATCTCATCTAGAAATCCACAAAATATGTATCCTATATAATCAGCTGGATCCAATGTCCACTAGGAAGATATCCCTGCTATCCTAGGCTCCACCCTATGCTCCTCATGGAGTAGATCTCTCTTCTCCTCTACCATTGTCACATCTTGTCTCCCTGTCCCTCGGTGGCCTGGCTATTGACCTTGATGAGACACCTCAAGTCCTCTCTGATATCCTTCACTTTGAATAAGGGGTCTGTCTTTTCTCTAGAGGTATTGCATGATGATAGAGGCCCATACTATAGGCTGCCTCTCCCCCCATCGTTGATTGATCTTGTTGTGCATCCAACATGGCTGTCAATAACTACCTTGAACCTGTCAAATTCATTGCCTATCTCACTAACTCCTGCTCCCCTCGGTATGTCTCCACCCATCTCTACCATGTGTCCCTATCCTTTGTTAGTCATTGGGTGTGAAGGTCTGTCTATCTCTGCATCTCTTCTATCGGTCTCGACAATCGGGCTACCTCCTCCATCATCCCCTTTGTACCTATGCCAAATCTTGTCCTGGTAATCTCTCCTGTACCCACTTGACCCTGTAGTATGGCTAGCTCTCACTGCATACTCTCTATCTAAGCCCCCACCTTCTCTCTTTGTCACCCTAGATGCCTCAGCCCTATCTGCTCTATCCCTCTCTACTAACACCAAAGCTTCTAATCGTGTCACCTCTGCCTATAGAATGACTACCTTCTCTTGATCCCCCTTCCTCTCATCTCCTCCTAGTCCTCCTATCCCCATCTCCTTATCCTTTGACAATGGCTCCTAGGCCACCTCTTCTCTTCCCCTCTACACTACCTGTGGAGGGCCACCTGTAATTGGTCTTTGCACTATCCCTCTCCTCTACTCTGTCACCTGCCTCTGCGCCCCCCACCTGACTCCCAATGCTACTGCTGGTCTCTCCTCCTCCTCTGATTCTATCTTCTCTATGGCCTCTTCTACTCCTAGCTCTATTAGCCTTGTTGGACTACACCTCTCCCACTAGGCTACATACTCAGCTGTCACCCCCGCATCTATCACTTGTCCCTAAACTATTGTCCATGGTACTGGCTGCATACCTCTCCAACTACTCCTAGCATTTCAAAGATCTACTCTGATGCCCCATACTGAACCAATCTCCCTCAAGATGATCAGATACTGTCTGGAACCATCCCCTATCTCAAGCCAAATTGTCTGCATACTCATGATGACATGTATCTAGCTATCTGAAATGTCATCCTCCTGATCAACTAGCAATCTATCTCCACATATCTTAAGTACTCTGTATCTAGAGCACCATCCTCTCTCCCTGCCTGCTCATCCCAATATCCCCACACCTTATAGCCTTTGTACGGTGTTCACTCGAACCATAACAGCTCATCCAATATCCTCCGCTAGGTCTCTACTACTCTCACATCCCCATATAACAAGGGTGACTGATACTGACACATGAATGGATCATATCATTGCCATCGCCCCTCCCCTCATAATGGTTGTACAACTACAATGTGCTCCCACGCCCAGACTATCAATAGTGTCACTCATGGTCCCATCATCTGCTGAGTATGGTATGTGCACATATGTAAGTCATAATATACCTATGCTAGGATCGTATATCCCCAATAATAATCTATCCCCTCCTCCTCCAACATTTGGCTCACTACTCTTGCCTATCCAATCAGAAAAGCATGTCCTGAATAGTCAGAAATTAAGCTCCCTCCCACCAATCTGGCTAAATACAACACTAGCTGGGGTAATTCTGCCTCCATCCCACCTCACCATGACAACCACTAGTGGTCAATCGACAATTGGTCTATCCATCATCTGAAGCTCTCCTTCATAAACTACTCCACTCTCTCCAACTAATACTCTGTCATCTCCTCCTAAATCAGTACTTGCAAAATCCTCCATACATCTAATAGCATCACTATCACCTCCCTGATCGGCAAATGGAAACTTGATGTGTCTAAGTGCCATCTCTCGATCAATGTTGTCATAAGCGCATTATGTGCTCTTAAGTGCAGCCACTCATGCACATGCTACAAAATGCATAAGGTCACCTACCCCCACTATGCCTCTGTCAACTCCTCTCGTAGCGTCATCATGTCTGGCAATCACTCTTTCAAGTGAATCCAATAATCTAGCTCCTACATCCAATCACCCGATACTCTTTGTTAGTCCTAGTCATTACCAAATTTACCTTGTCCCTTCCCTCGCATTGCTTCTTCCCCCCGTCTCCATGCATTCTTTTCTTGTGCTTAGCCCACCCCCCTTTGGCAGCGGTGTCCCCCATCTCAAGATGGGCACCTCACCCTCTTCCACGACAAAGCCCCCACCTGTCTATAGATGGGCGGTAAACCCCCACCATCGAGCAAGCGGAGCTACCCTCTACCTTCACCACCAGGTGGGCGGAGCCACCCATCTCTAGATGGGTGACCCCCCCCGCCACCGGGAGGGTGTAGCCACCCGTCCATAGACGGGCGACTCTGGTCAGTCCCCAGGCAAGTGTAGCCACCTGTCCATATATGGGTAGCAATGTCCCACCCTTGGGTGGGTGGCACCACCTCACCTCTAGGCAGGCGTAGCTTCTCATTCATAGACACGTGGCTCTATGCCACCTGGGTGTGAATCGTAGCCACCCTTCGGTCGATGGACAGTTGTGCACCACTTGCTGACGATGAGAGGAGCCGCCCATCTCCTAGTGTGGGTCACCCAGTGACATCTCTGCATCACTTATGGGTGGCCCCACCCTTTGGCATCTCCTTCCCCTACCCCACATATTCCTCCCAAAATTTTAAAAACTAAAATAAATAAATATATAATGCTAAAATTACAAAAGAGGATTTGTGCACTCACCGGCTCCCCCCTGCCTGCCGCTTGCCGATAGACTTGCACCCGCTCACCTAGCTACAACCTATCCCGTCATCCTACCATCTTCTTCACTCCTCTCCTCTTTTTCTTCTCCTTAGGGGTAAAAATGAATCATTTTCCCCCTTTTTGCCATTTTATAAGGGGCCCTTTTTTCAAAAGAGGGCTTTTTTTTTTCTTTCTTCTTTTACCCATTAAGTCATGCAAAGTTTTTTCCCTCCTTTCGCAAAAATTGCCCAAAACTTTTATTTTTGGCCTATTTTTCCGAGGGGGCACATCCTCCACATTCTCCTACAGACTTTCTTCTGCGGCATTTATATTTTCTTTTCTTTGATGCGATGTCATTTTTGACACTGCATCAAAGAGGGGCAACATGTAAACACCTAAATTCATCCTTTTAACATTAATTAAATTAAATTTAATTAGTGACCGCTAATAACATTATAGTTAGTTTTTAATTAATTATATTTGTTAAATTTATCTATTTATTTAATTATATAAATTCACTAATTATAGTATTTGAATTAAATTTAAATACTACCTTTCATAATGTATTAAATTTAATTTAATACATATTCCTCCATATTCCCCTTTTAAATAAATTTTAAATTTATTTAATTCTTTGACATTCTTTATTTATACTCAGCCATGATTAAATTAAATTTTATTTAATTTAATCCTAAATCCAACCTAGATACTATCTTACACACATCACTTTCTATCTAATAAACCTACTCACTAATTAACTAAGATTAATTATGCTAATTTTTGGATTCCTACATCCATTAGTCCTAATTATTTGATCACACATGTGTGAGCAAATTTTTAAAAATTATCTTTTCAAAAATTGCTAAAATTTGCATAAAAAAAGCTTTTTACAATTTTGATGACACTTCTTACACCTTCTAAAATGGTGAAAATAGACTTTTTCTCTTACACACACTTACACATGTACTTGAAGTACACATTGACCTCTCACATCCCAACTTGCTCACACATGTGTGATAAAGTCTTAGACTTTGCATGACTTATGTGTCTCCTTGGTGGCACATACATGGATTCCACATAGATGCCACCTCATCCCAGCCCTCCAAAATCTTATAAATAGGACCCTTGCCTCAAGAAAATCATGTCTCATTTGCATGTAAAATTATAATGCTAGTTTATGCTTAGAACTATTTTCTTAGAGTTTTTACTAACCATTTGGTAGTTTCTAAATTTTCATTGTAGACTTAGTTTCATTCTATGCTTTAGCTTCATTCATTTCTTCTTGTTAGTTGCATGTCATTGAGCTTAAGGATTTCTTTCATAGCTCCTCCTTGAGGGTTGCTTCCATAGCTCCACCTTGAGTATTTCAATCTATCTTTGCATTCATGGTGGGATTCATATTTGTGTTGGGATTCATATTCATAGGTACCTTACAAGAAAATGGTTGATTCCTTGAAATGATACTTCACATTTGTCACATTTCAACAAATCCCTAGAGTAGAAAACAAATACAGCTGATGCTATGGCTACACTTGCTTCACTCCTTTAGTTAGGGGAACATGAATCCAGATTTTAATTCCTGGTGGAAGAGCTACATCACCCTATCTATGAATCCCAAGAAAGTCATGTCATTTGTACCCTTGTTGGTCGTGATTCATCCTGTTATGGTGCCATTTACTCATACCTTCGTGATGGCATTATACCTTAAACCTTTAACCGATCTGAACGTAGAAACCTTACCCAGAATGCCTCTCTTCATTCCCTTATCTCTAGTGATTTGTATAGGAGGGGTCTAGATGGAACACTTCTTAGATGCTTAGAAAATGAAGAATTTGACCAAGCGTTAGTTGACATCCACAAGGGCATCTGTGGGGGACATTCCAATGGTCTTTCCATGGCTCGAAAGTTGCTTAGGGCAGGGTATTATTGGCCTATGATGAAGATTGATGCAGTAGCTTTTGCAAAGTCATGTGAAAAGTGTCAAAAACATGGTAACCTGATACATGCTCCAAGTAGGGAGCTCATTCCTTCTATATCTCATTGGCCATTTTAGCATTGGGCCTTTGATCTTGTTGGGCAGATTCATCCCAACTCATCAGGTGGACACAAGTTTATCATCATTGCTATTGATTACTTCACTAAATGGGTAGAAGTTGTCCCACTTTCTGTCACCTTGGGCAAGACAGTCTCTCTATTCATTCTAAATTGTATCATCTGTCGATATGGAGTGCCTTCTGAGATTATCACTAACAACAGAGGCCAATTCAAAAATAAGGACCTTAAACAACTCTGTAATAAATTCAAGATTAAACAACATTGGTCCACCATTTACTTCCCGCAATGAAATGGTCAAGCAGAGGCATCAAACAAAACCATTCTTAAAATCCTACACAAAATAGTTTGTAAGAATGGTAGAGATTGGCACTTATAGATAAATCCAGCTTTGTGGGCCTATAGAATGAGTATTTGTACTCTTACTGGGGCTACTCCTTTTTCCCTTACATATGGTGCTGAAGCAGTGTTACCTTTAGAGGTTGAGATTCCTTCACTTAGAGTTTCCCTCAAAGGTCTAGTTATAGATGAAGACTACCATGCCATGAGACTTCAAGAGTTAGAAGTTCTAGATGAGAAACTTGAAGCATCATTTGACCATATGAGGGTTTATCAAAACCGCATGTCCAAACCCTTCAACAAAAAGGTTCGCCCTAGAGAATTCTAAGTGGGAGATCTTGTCCTACGTGAAAATCTTAAGAATCAACAGCATAGAGATCAAAAGGGCAAATTTGAACTTAATTGGCTTGGACCTTACATCATTACATCAACTTTTGGGATAGGTGCTTATTTATTATCTACTACAGAGGGAGAGCAGCTCCCTAATCCTATCAATGTCTTGCACCTGAAGAAGTTCTATCCATTATGCCCATTCTATCTAGGGGCATCCTTTGTACATACTTATTAATCCTGAAAAAATCCAAAAAAATGATATATTATCAACAAATTCTAAAAATAAAAAAATGTCCTGAAAAAATGATCATCTTAGTGAAAGCCTAGCAATAGGCGCTTTGATGTATCTCCCAAAAAACTATATATTTCAAAAATACCAACCAAAAATACCAAAAAAATAGAAAAAGTGCCTTGGTGAAAACCTGGAAACAAGCGCTTTGGTAGAAAAAATACAAAAAAATTATAAAAAGTCCTGAAATTTTTTTTTAAAAATAATATAAAAAAATTTGCAATAAAATCCAAGTGGTGAAAACCTAGAAATGGGTGCTACTTGAGGCTTTTGCACCCCTGTTTCTTAGCACGTGTCCTCGACACTTATCCTTTCTCCATCATGCCTTGTCCTTGTTGTCTTGGTTTGGAATTCATCTTTGTCTTTGTCTAGGGGGCATAATTGTGTTAGCTTTGGTCTCTTGGATGCGTTAGCCTTTTGGACACTTGACAAATGATATTTTTCAACATTACCCTAACTATGTTTTTCAACACAACCCCTGACATCAAGTTTTTTTCAACACTTATCGATTTGGTCTTACCCAGTTTTGTCATGTGATCTTACTTGCTTCCAAGCATTGGATCCTTATCCTCAGAACTCAGTATTAGTTAACACACTTAATTTTTAAATACAACACTTAATGCTTGAGCTATGTCATGATATTTTCTTTGTGTGCTGACTGTTATTAATTTTTATTGAGTGTCTTTGTCTAATAGGTCTCTCTAGTATGCATAGCTAGAGGACTTGGGGCATGGGGCATATTTTTATTTTCTTTCTTCTTGTGGGTGTGGTCTTGAAACTCTAGAGTGTCTCTTGTTGTTGTCCCCTTGGAACACTTAAGATATTTGAGGCATCATCATTGACTATTTTTGCACAACTATTGTTATGGTCATCCTGACATTTATGCCTTGATGCGAGCATGGTTTTGCTACATTAAATTGGGTAAGCTAACATTGAAGTCATCTTGACCCTTATGTCTTTGATGCTTATGTTAAAATATTTCCACATTCCAATCCGATATAAATCACATTCATATCTTCATAGTTGCGCTTGTGATTGGTGATGATTGTGTGATTTTTTGATGTCCGTTATAATGGCCCAATGATGAAAATAAGTACCTTAACATTCTCTAATGAAGGATGAACAAAAAATCCTATGTTACAGTTGCTCTATTGCAAATACACCTTTGCATTTTCATGTAGCTTGCATTGTTAGACTTCATATTAATATGTATTTTTATGATGGATTATGAGTTTGAGAGAATTTTCCTTCATCTTTCTTTTGGACTTTTAATCAACTTTGGTCATGTTTTGATCTTTATTTCCTTATCTTCTTTCGTGATCTCAATAAAAAATTTCTATCTTAAATAGTTGATTGATTTTGGGGCATTCTCTTTCTTCTTTCCATTTCTTCCCACCCTTTCCAGACTTCTATCTTTCATTCACTTTCATCCCACTTCTTTTCTTTTAATTCAACCTTGGGGCATACTCTTTCATGCTTGATGATCTACCTTGGTTCTATGATCATTATATATTTCATCTTACATCAAGAACCTTATTTTTAGTTCGACTTGATCAAATTTATCAATTCATTATTTCTCCTCTATCTCATTTCAATTTCGATCACGAGGGGGCAGTACCTATCAAACTTCAATCCTTGATTCAGCTTTATCAAACCTATCAATTTCTTTGCTTGGGGAAACCTTTCTTGAGATTGTTATCATGGACATGTCAATTACCTATTTACAGGGGTGTTGACCTTGTCTTTTTCAATCGGCTTATCTTTTTCCTGATGTGTTCCCATTCGTCAATCACATGTCTGGGTTGTTTTGTGATCCCAAATCGATCTCACACTTCAGCTGCATTATTTGACTACATGTGTTCCCATAAAGATCACACATTAGTCAAAGAGGGGAAAATGTATGCACCCTAAAATGGTTGCCTGGACTATGGGCCTCCATTCTTCAATTTATCAAATGACAGAATCAATTTATCAATTTCTTGAATCAATGCCTTGCAATATTTTCAATTCAAATCAATTTCCTTGATCAAATTGTAATTAATTCAATTATTTCAATATTTCCTAATGTTTGATCATTTATCCTAAGTCTCATTTAATTAAAAGAACAAATCTCTTTTAAATAAATAAAAAATCTTTTAATTAAATAATGGAAACCACTTTGCTAAAAATAATAAATAAATAATAAAATAAAAATAAAAATAAAAAGACTTTTTCCCCACACATTGAATGCACACTTTCCAAGATGAGTGGAATCTCCTTTTGCCTCTTAATCTCTTCCACACATCTTTTTGCCTCTTAACCATGTTCATTGATTTTGCCTCTTGAGAATCTTGTGCACCAAAGTCAAAGGGATAATTTTTTTCCACCCTTAGATTTTGCCTCTTAATCTCTACCATTCATTGCTATTTAAAAGGATCCCTCTCCTTCTCATTTAGGGATCCAAATTTTAGAGACCTAGATTTTATGTTATTTTTATGCTGTAGGTTTGGAGAGCAATTTTGGAGGAGTTTGAGCACTTGAGATTGAACATTACAACTTCTCTTTTCTTGTCTTATTCTCTCATGCCTCCATGGCAATCCATTTAGATTAATTTTGCACTTGCATGTTAGATTAGATCCATATTTCATTTCATAGAATAATCTTGCATGCATATTTCCTTTCATAGATTAGTTTGCTTTCATGCATTGTTATCATATAGAATAGCTTCCATTTTCATTTGCATGCATATTTGATGATCATGGAGACTAGCATTCTTGCTTTTCCTCTTTGAATCTCTCATTTTATGGTCTACTTGCATGGGCACAAACTAGGTCTAAAATGAGGGCTTCCATTATAAACCCTTGCACTCCATGAATAGAGAGCTATGAGTCACCATTTGAGACCTCATTCTTGAGCAACCTTGGATATAATGACTCATAGAAGTGTGTCAACATTTTATCACACATATCTAAGAGCTTAAATCAAGTAAGTATTGGGCGCACTTGCTTCTTTCTCATCATAGGTTGTGGTGGAAGTCTTTTTTTTGGTTCTTGCAAGTTTATAAAATGTTAGATTAATGTTTGAATATCTTGTTTATTGCTAAAGTTTGCATGTTTGAACTTTCTCCCAATAGGTTGGTTTTCATCAAATATACTTATTAAATCATTAAGAGCTCTACTTACTATAAACTAAGGGTTTCAATCAATAATTTATTATCATTCTTTCATCCCCTTTCTATCATCTTCTAAAGTTTCTTTACTAACGATTCTAAATCAGTCAAATCTCTTCTATCAGTCGAATCTCTTCTATCACTCAATCTATTTGTCAAAATGGTCAAATCAATTTTCAAATCAGTCAAATCAATTGGTCATTCATTCCATCATCATTTGTGTTAAACAAGATATATCTTTCTTGAAACTACACATCATCATTTTTCTTATACAAGATGTATCTTTCCTAAAATCAAACGATATCACTTGTCTTATACAAGGTAGGTCTTCCCTGAAACCAGATGTTGTTGCTAGTCTTATACATGATGGGTCCTTCTTGAAACTAGACATGATTCTTATCAACAATTTCTATGTCCAATATTGATCAAACAATAATCGCAACCTACTAACATTCTTCACTTCTTATTAATTATTCTTTTCTTGCCTCATTTAATCTAAATCTTCTTTCAAGAGATAATTCATGTATTTTTGGCACAAATAATGTCTCAATGGGTGCATCATTCACCTCATTGTCACATTGTTCCCCTAGGGCATACCAAGACATAATTTTTATTATTCTTCGAAACAATGCCTAAAATGCATTGTATCAAAGAGAGGTAAAATGTAGACACTTAAAAATGACCTATTGCTCTAACACAATGACATTACTAACATTCCTCCTACATTGTTAAATAATCTTAATTATTTAATTAATCATGTCATTCTACCATATTCTAAGATCAAAATCATCATTTCTCCCTAATTCCATAATTAAATGATTTTAATTGATTACTTTAATTATTGAACTTCTAAATAATTAATTCATCATCTATTCATCTATAATATAATTAAATAAATAACCTTATTTAATTATACCATATCTTATAATTATTAGTTAAATAACCAAAATTAATTAATGTTCCCTCATCCTAATTATTGCATTTCAATAATAATTAAATCAATTCTATCCCATGATTAAATAAATGATATTTATTTAATTACATTAATTATTCCCCTCTCATGATTAAATAAATTATATTTATTTAATTACAACTAACAATCCCTCTCATAAATAAATAAGTAATCATTTATTTATAAAATATCTCCACATGTGCAAATAAATAATATTTTATTTATTTAAATCATAATTATCCTCCTAAATCCTAACTCACACCCACTTTGAGTTATCTTTTCAATCAAAGCTCTTAACTCAACAATTTCTTCTTCTAACTATTCAATCCACATTGTTAATTCCTCCCTCAACAATCAGTTAATTCTTCCATCAATTCAGTTAACTCACCTGTCTATTCTATTATCTCACCAGTCCATTCAAGTCATCTCTCCAATCTATTTGATGACAGATCAATTAATCTTGTTAAACCAAGCAATCAACTCAATTGAACTCTCACTCACTCTAAGTTCAACTCCTCAATCACAGTCAATCATCCCTTCAATCATGGATTCTTGGTTGAAACCCCTAAAATCTTATAAATAGAGAGACAAACCTTTGATTTTGGTAACCACAATTGCTTTGAATTCTTATGCTGGCATGATCTTGAGCTCAATTCCGATAGCCCACATTGCATGAGAAGGATAACACCAAGAAAGGATTTTATGGTTTGCATATTCATGTTTTGGATTGATTTCATAATGTTTGATTCATTATAATTATTATTTTTCTTGCATCCTTTCTTGAATATTGAGAATCCTAATTGCTCTAACAATCTCTTTGTGGTTGAGATTTTATATGTTATTGCAAGTTTTTATTGATCCTATTATTACCCGATTACAAATAATATAATTTTAGTCATTGAATTTGCATAGAACTACCTGCTTGCACCACAAGATGAGATCCAACCACAATATTATAATTTAGTGCAAGTAATAATTTTTATTGATATTGTCTATAGGAATGCACCTGATAGTATATAAGAAGATCAATTTATTTTGAGAGAGTACCATTTCTATATGAGTGATAATAAATTACACTCATAATAGTTTGTCTAGTATTGCTTTAAGACCTTTTATGAGAATTTAAGGGATAGAGAAATTCATATAAAACAACATCTAATATGATAAGATAATTTCATATGACAATTCAAGAATTCTAGAATGTTTTATTGGTTGAGTAGGACACAAGAAAATTAATATCCAACATATCTGGAGTTTTTTTAGGCTGGACACGGGAAGGGAGAACATGATGGTGTTGGTGCATGTGTTAAGAGAACCCTTTGCAGAGAGAAACTCAAATTTGAGGAAAAATCAAAATTTAAAGATGCACCTGCAATTGTTGAATGGTGTAAAACAAGTTTGTCTACAATATCAAGTTAGAAATTTACAATCAGACGTTTCTTGTAGATAGTTGAAGAGAATAATATCCTTTCAATATATGATTGTGATACAATCAATGGATCGAATAAATGATATTCATTTAGGAGTTCTAATTCTAACACTTGGACTATAAGGACTAGGGAGCTTGCATGTTTTTGTCAATTTTGTGTTGCAGGAAAGTGTGAATGAAAGAATACGGAATGGGTTGCAGAATGGAAACAAAAATCCTTAACACCTAGTGGGACACAAGATCAAGATGATATAAGAAATGAAGACCTGGATCATGCATTTTGCATTAGAAGATTATGATCATGTTTCAGACTTCATACAACTTGGTAATTTAATTTAATTTCTTGTAAAACTTTAAATTATATTATTTATGTATGTCATTTAATTTATGATTGTATTTGAATTAAAAATATAACAAGTTTTATTTATGCATGTACTTAATTTTGTTTTGCAGGACATGTGTATGTTGTTGTTGAACCTGAGGATAATGAAGAGCAGACTGAGTATTGGCTAGCTCGATGTGTAAAACCTAAGAAATATTTAATATGTCATCAAGTAGATGATGATGGTTTTCAGTATCCAATTGGGAGTACAAGGCTACACAAATATCTAACATGAAGGAATGGTTTACCAACTTTTGAAGATTGCCAATCAGAAAAGAAGATTATACACTATTCCCATTTGGTAGTGGCAACAAATATCAAATTAGAAAGATACAAAGGGATACATACTAATAAAATATTACAAACACTTTCAATGGAAGAGAAGGAGGCAATCATAGATGCATTACAAAAAAGAGAGGATGTTGATGGTACATTAGGTTGAATCAAGTTTATACATGTAAGCTTTTGTTATTTATCTTATTTTTATATGTTGTTCTATATGTAGATGTCATCTTTCAAGTCTCATATGTAGAGATAATTACTTTGGTTTTTAGGTGTTGAGTACAACTTGACAACATAGATGACAGTCAACTTGTGCATTTTATAACTCTTGGATAATCAAATTTGTAATACTAGGTGAGTGCAATTCATTTATTTAACTTTTATACCCAATATTTAAATTTGAAATAAATGAAAAATGACTTTAAATGATATTTACCTTTAAATACATATTTTCTAACAATTCAACATTCATTTTTATGATGCAGGACCTCTAGAAGAACCTAGACATAAACTGTTTATGCAGTTCAATGCACACTTGTATTCATCCAATTTTGGTTTTATAAACGATATGAGTTCACTTTTATTCATCCAATTTTGTTTTAAATATAAGTTAAATTCATAGTTGTATTCATCTAATTTTGTTCTAAATATTAAACTATGTACATTGGTCCTATGTTCACTAATAGATAATGATAGAGTTATTTGTACATCCATATTCATAGTTCAAATTAATAGATCTCATTGTTAGATAGATGATTTTTTATAGTTAATCAATGTGAATATTACATACATCTATATTATTTGATGTCAATTATATACTAAGTTAGTTGATTAATGATACTTTTAAAATTAATTGCTCTTGTCAATTACATGAAGAAATAACTACTGTTAAAGATCAAATTATGTAATCGATATTTAATTACAATTGATATTAAATGATCATACTACATAAGCTCATATATCTAGATTCAAACCACTATTTAAAAAACCATGAAATAGGATAAAAATTCGATGAATAAGATAAATAACATAACAAGTCTTGGAGTAATATGTATCATAATGTCCATCATATCAACTCATGATATATATAATCACATAACAAAGTCCTACTCTAACAACAAGTTCAAGTAATATGATAAAAAGTCCTGATAATGCAACTCCTAGTCTAACAACAAGTCAAAATAATATAACAAGAAGACCTGACAATACAAGTCCAAATAAGATGATAACATATATAACACGTGCCATCATATAAAAAGTGAAAATAATGTATGTGACATATATAATCTAACTCTACTCATCAAGATAATATGCATTCATCTTCACTCCACGTGAAGGTGACTGAGATGAACCATCATGCTATGTCTGCTCTTGAGTGTCCTCATCTTCATGTACATTTTTAAAAGATCACATCAAAAGACTATGTGTGTTTAATTCAAATGACTTGCATAATTAACTTAAAAATTAATTAATACTAATTTGAACATTTAAAATTTTACCATGCGTCCATGCTCAATAATTATCTCAGTGGGACATGGAGGTCCTCTCTCAACAACATCAAAAGTGGATGCAGTGAAGACCAGTACAAAAAAATATTATAAAATTTTGATAATCTAGGTATAAAAGATAGGTACAAAATTAATTTTAATCATGAACTTAAAGGACAATGTCAATGGTTGCATTTGGCTTAATCCTATAGCCATGCCAAGATTCATGGTGGTGTCGATCTGAACAATATATGTAAAACATGAATCAAACTTAGATTATATATGTATAAATTTTAAAGTATATATAACTTGACTATTAATTAATGGAAGAAAAGCATGTACATTAGGTGTGTGAAATGTAGCTAATGTCACTGATGAGTTGGGACATTAATGTGATGCAACATGAGACAATCCAAAAGACTACAATTGCAAAAAAAGAAGAAGTATGAATCAAAGTTGTACATACATTAGTAAGCATTTAAACACTTAAAATTAATGAATGAAAAAAATACTATGAGTATATGCGGCTGAGTCTTAGTGACTGGTAGGGAAGAGCATTAAGAACTATCAATCTCAGTGTTACATGAAGCACCCTAAAAAATTGCAAAAATATATCAAACACATTATCAATTTAAGTTTTAATTGTTTAAAGGTTAAATGTACTTAAATATATCTAGATCAAAGTGCATACCGTGAATAGGGCACCAAGATCTCAAGGTGTGGATGTCATATGATGATGATAGCTAAATGATGTAGTATCAACCCTCCTCTTTTTACCAAAAAGTTTACATGTTATGGTTGATATTTGTATAAATATGAAATGTAATATTGCACTATAAATTATAATTAAATTTACCTCTACAGGATGATCATCGTTCGCATAGAGAAAATCAACATATGATATGATCTCATCTCCAACATTACTATGTGTGCCACCATCACCATCATAATATCCAGCATGGGAAACATTGACACCATTAGAATCACTTTGGGGATCCCTACATATATCCACAAAACTTGTGCAAACATGTTCTATGCTAGGGGCAACCCTCACCTGGGTCAACTGCTCTAACAAATTGCCCAAAAGGGCACTCAATGAACCAAGAGCTGACTTCACTACTCGATGATGGATAGGTGCAAGAACTAATGGAGAAAGAAGAAGAACAAGGGGCTCATTATGCACATGATTTCTACTTCTAGCGCTCAATTTTTCCCTTGGCATGTCCTGTGGCATACCCCGACCAACCCCCTGGAATGATTTCATGTCAAAGTAATTGGGTTTCCTATCCAATTCAAATTCAACTCATAATTTTTTCAAAAAATATGGTGGGAGCTCATGATTAGAGTGTGGTGGATGGTCAAATACCATCCACCACCACTCCCAAAAATGCTTAGCTATCTATGGGTGCCAACACCATCTAATAAAAATATGTGGCTTCTTTCCAAGTATCTCCTCATCCATCTAAGGGTTGAAAAAATAATGTTTCATATTATTTTTTGTAATTTTTAAATCATTGACCTCTTTATTGTTAGCATGAATGCTAATGGTATTCATGTGGGGGAGTATCCTAGTGGTGTTGGAGACATGTTATAGTGATAGTGTGTTGCATTCATGACAAAGTTTGTCATTGATGTCAACATACTGGTTATTTTGTGAAGACTAGCAGTGTAGCAAATAGAGTTTGGCTTCACATAGTTTGAGGATTAAAGATCAATCTATGCGCACTTTGTATTATTATCTAGAGTATGTCTTGATATTATAGTTAAGAGTGCATACACAATTATGCATTCTGGATAGACATGTGAAGGTTTTACTAAAGACTGTGTTTAGGCAGCATTTGTAGAGAGCGACTTCTGATTGGATTTTATCTCCTAACAAAGATGGAATCTGATTGAGTGGACTTGTACAAAGGATGAAGAAAAGTCAAAGATGATGTAGTTAAAAGTGCTAAGTCAGATGAGCAATGTGTGTAAAGTTTTGATTACGTAAAAATAGGTTTTGAAAGGACTCGAAACCTTTTACAGCGAGATTACAGAAAAAGTATTAACAACTCAAAAGAAACAGTGCAACAACACAACAAAAAAAACAATAGAAACTAATGAGTCCTCACAAAAAGAGGAAAGAGGACATCACGAAACAAGAAGATAGTAAAATGACAACTAGATAGTCTTCCTAAGATCAGCCACCTGATCAACCAGCATCTGCATATTTTTTGAGGACACCTTTAACTCCTCTAAATATTTATTCTCGTTGGACTCCATATTTTTAAAGCTCTCTCTAGTCCTCTTACTAGGCCCCTCTCCCTCCTTAACATCCTTTGACTCCATCATTTTCATCATTTTATTAATCTCCTTAGCACTGCCAATAACCTCCCTCAAGTCTTCAATACTCTGACCCACTATTTTATCTCCCAAATTAACCTTATAGAGTGTCCCAACCTCTCGTTGGATGTTATGAATTTGGTTCTTCATCAGGTTGATATCACTCTTCATAGTTCTAAGGTTATTGACAAAGGTAGTACAACCCAGATTCTCATAAACATCTTTCAAACAAGCATTGCCCTCCTTACTACTCCTCTTCCTCCCAATGGTATTATTCTCTTTGTTCTTCTCAGTAGTGTCATCCTCCTGAACATTATCCTAAAAGATGTTTACCTCCTCAAGCACGGTGTTATCAAATTAGTCAAGAACCCCCTTTTTGGAATATTTATTACTGGATTTATCCAACAACTTGTCATGTTTATCCCTAACATTCTCTTGAGTGAAAGACTCATCATCAGTGGAAATAATGACCCTCTTACCAACATTCTTTTTCTTATTCTTGGCTTTGGTGCAGCTTCTAATCATCACCATATATTTTTTACCCTTACCCTTTACATGGTTTGTAAAGTGTGCAAAGTTATAAAGAGTGTGAGCTGACAGTTTGATTGTAATTGTGAAAAAGATAAAATATTGTAATGTAATGTGTAAAGTAATATCTTAAAATGATCCTATATTATAATTGTAAATTGGGAAAGCCTCAAGGAGGACTCAATAACTTATTCTAGGACTTGGTATAAAGGAAAAATTATTCCTTGGATGGAAAGTGTGTATGTATGTGATATATGGTGATATCTTTGCATTGTGGAAGATGCAAACTTATGTATGAGATCCAATGTACCTGAAAGAAAATATCTTTGGATCAGAGTAAAGATTGGTGTGAGTGAGGCACGCCAAGCTTAAAAAGAACTATATTTGGCAAAGAAGTTGATGTTGAAAGTTGTTTTGGTTACTTGTATTACTCAGTGAGGATAATACTAAGACTGTTTGGACAATGGGTCCTTCTGTCTTCTTTTACAACTCCTAACAGGATTGGAATATCCTAACAAGGATTCAAAGTATCCTAACAGGGACTCATATGTACTAAATGTATTCCATTGAATCCTAACATGGTCCATCCTCTCACAAGGAATATTTATATTAGTACATCATCTTCTGGGCATCAATTCCACTTGGGTTTTCCCTCTTATCAAGGGTTTCCCTAGTCAAAAAAATTTGGTGTTATTGTGTATGTTTATCTTTCTTTGGTTGGTGATCTTATTGCTTACATATTTCATATTCAATAAAGATAATGAGAATGGTTTTAATTTCATAACTGATTCACCCTCCCTCTTAGTTATCTTGGTGGACTTTACTTTCTAACAATTGGTATCAGAGCATCAGGTCCTTGAAGAAAAATCTTAACAACTTAAGGAGATCTATGACACATTTCAAGAAAGAAAGTCCAAAGTTTGATGAAGTTAACTATGACAATTGGAAATGAAAAATGAAGACACACTTGTTATGCATGGGTACATGATACTAGTTGATTATTGCAAAGAGAAAGGATGTGATTGAAGAAGACAAACTTGAAGAGTGTGATGAAATTCAGAAAGACATATTCATGTTCAATATGCTTGCTAGAGAAGCACGATTATCAACTCTTCTAGAAACTGAATTTGCTTAGGTAAAAAAATTAAGGCTTTCTCATGAAGTTTGGATTGCTTTGAAAAATACATTTGAAGGTGATCATCATACTAGAAAGGTTAGATTACATAATTGGATATGCTTATTTCAAGATGCTAAAATGATGGAAGATGAATTTGTAAGAAGTTACTTATGAATTAAGAGATTGTTATATGAATTAAGATTTGTAGAGGAGAAAAATCTGAAGATGAAGTTGTATGGAAGATACTGAAGACCTTAAAACCTGCATTCAAACAACCAACACAAATGATTGAACAAGTTATACACCGCACAAATGATTTCACTAAAGAGACTCTTCTTAGAATATTATAGTCAACATAAATGTGGATGAGACAAAGTGGAGAATTTCCTAGAATAGAGACTACTTTCAGTGCATTAAGTGTTCAACCTATGTTGACAAGAAGTACAAGTACAAGTGGAGACTATGCTAGTTGTAGCCGAACAAAATTTGAAGAAGAAAAGAAGATTGATGAAGGACTTTTTGTTCTTATGAAAAGAGAGCCTAAAGGTAACAAAATCTTTAAATATTGGACTTGTAATGAATATGGTGAATATTCTTCTAAATGTCCTAAGAGAGTAAGAAAGAATAGAAAAAATACAAAGCTACAATACCTAAGGATTTCCTTTTTGCAAATAATGAAGAATTTGATACTAAATAATCTTTGAGTGGAAATGATGATGAAATAGGAATTGTTTCTATTAAGGAAGAAAATCCTAAAAAAGAAGAAGTTAGAGAAGAGAAAGCATTCTAGTATCACAAGTTGAAAAGAAATCTGATTAGATTATAGACAATGGTTGTTCCCATCACATGACTGGAGACATGAATAAATCTATTGAATTCAAAAATTATGATGGAGGAATAGTTAGAGTTGGAAATAATGCTACCTGTCATATAAAAGGAAAAGGATCTATTACACTTGATGGAAAGAATAAAACTGATGATATTTACTTTGTTGATGGCTTGAAACATTGTCTTTTGAGTGTTGGATAACTTACGAAAAAAGAATACATAGTAAATTTCAAGGAGAACAATTGCACTATCAAAGACAAATATGGTAACCTAATTGGAACATGTATAAGATCTAAAGATAATGTTTTTCAATTGACACCTGCTGAGATGACATGTTTAGTTGCTAAAGTGGATGATATTTGGTTATGGCATAAGATATTTTGTCACGTAATTTTTGATAACATTGTGAAGATTAGTACTACATTTATAGTTAGAGACTTGCCTAATATTGTGAAACCTACTAACATGGTATGTAAGGAATGTGTAATAGCAAAAGAAAACAAAAGTTCATTTCCAAGAAAGAATTTTACTACTTCAGCAAAACTGGAGATTGTGCACACAAATTTGAGTGGTCCTACAAAGAAAAGAGCATTCTATGGTGAAAGGTATTTTATGATTCTTGTTGATGATTTTAGTAGAATGATGTGGGTAGGATTCCTTAAAGAAAAATTTGAAGCTTTTGAGAAATTCAAGTTATTTAAGAGTAGAGTTGAAAATGAATCTGGTTTGAAGATTAGATGTTTGAGATCTGATAGAGGAGGAGAGTTTACTTCAAATGATTGTAATTTTTTTTTTAAGCTAATGACATAAAGAGACAAATTTCAGCCCCTAAGACACCTGAACAAAATGGGATAACAGAAAGAAGAAATAGATCAGTCACAAAAGCAACAAGAGCAATGATGTTTGAAAATAATGTATCTAAGATCTTTTGGAGAGAAGCAATAAATACAATAGTGTACACTATGAACATAGTACAAATTAGACAAGGCACTGGTAAGACACCCTATGAACTTTGGTTTGGACATGCACCTACTGTGAAATATTTTAGAATCTTTGGAATTAAATGTTACATTAAAAGAGATGATGATATTGGAAAGTTTGATTCAAGGAGTGATGAAGGAATGTTTCTTGGATATTCATTGAAAAGAAAATCTTATAGATGTTTAATCACAAAACCAAGACTATTGTTGAGAGCGCAAATGTGAAAGTTGATGAAAAATTTAGAATTCAAGAAAGGATGCTTGATTATAATTCTGATGAAGAAACTAATCCAAGGATTAAGATAGAAAATGTTGAATTATTTTATGAGACTGACACTGATCTACAAAATGAAATTTAAAATGATGAACAAAGATAAGAACCTAGATTTGAACCTAGAACTGAAATTAGAATTGAAGCAATGATACCTAACAAAAATTTGATAAAGAATCACCCTGTTGATCAGATAATTGGAAGCAAAGACAAAGGAGTTATGAAAAGAAACAAGATATATGAAGAATTATGTTTAATCTCTCAAGTTGAACCCAAGAATGCTGATGAATCTTGCAAATATGATCATTGGATAAAAGTTATGAAAGAAGAGCTAGAGAAGATTGAGAAAAATGAAACATGAGAATTGGTCCCTAGACCTAAGGATAAGATTGTTATTAGAAAAAATGGGAATTTAGAAACAATATGAATGAACAAGGTGAAGTTGTAAGAAACAAAGAAAGACTGGTATGTTAAGGTTATTCACAACAACAAGTAATTGACTTTGAAGAAACTTTTGCACCTATTTCCAAATTAGATGCAGTAAGAATATTTCTGGCATATGCAGAAAATAAGAACTATCAAATGGATGTCAAATCAGATTTTCTAAATTGAGAACTAGAAGAAGAGGTATACATTGAACAACCAGATGGTTTTCCTTTGAAAAATATAGAGGATATGGTTTGCAGATTAAAGAAGGCACTATATGGACTAAAACAAGCACCTAGAGCTTGGTATGCAAGATTGGATAAACACTTGACAAAATTGGCATTTGTAAAAGGTAATGTTGATAGTAACTTATATTTGAGGAAGAATGAAAATGGATTGCTAATTGTTTTAGTATTTATTGATGAAATTTTTTTTGGAGGTAATGATGACGTAAGTAAGATATTTTCTGAAGAAATGAAGAAGGAATTTGAGATAAGTATGATTGGTGAGATGAAATACTTCTTGGGATTGCAGATTTTACAAAACAAGGATGGTATTTTTTATATCACAAGAAAAGTATCTTAAAGACTTGTTGAAGAGATTTGGATTTAAAAATTGTAAACTTGTTGGAACCCCTATGATAACTGGTTGCAAGTTTTCTAGTAAAGATGAATCCCCTACTATTGAGCATAAAAAGTACAGATCTATGATTGGTTGATTATAATACTTGACACACACTAGACCTGATATAGCTAATGCAGTTGGAATTGTGGCAAGATTTCAAGCAAACCCTAATTAAAGAGACACATTATATAGTAGTAAAAATAATTTTTAGATACTTGAAAGGTACACCTAATTATGGACTATGGTATGATAAATCACATGAGTTCACACTATATATGTACACTGATGCTAATTGGGCAAGAAATTTAGATGACAAAAAGAGTACTAGTGGTGGAGCATTCTTCTTGGGAGGAAGATTGGTTTCTTGGCTAAGAAAGAAACATGATTACATTTCTCAAAGCATGACAAAAGCAGAATATGTAGTAGCAACATATAATTATAATCAGATTATATGGATGAAACAAATGTTGAAAGACATTGAAATTGAATTCATAGAGCTTGTTATCATACATTGTGATAACATAAGTGCAATAAGTATGTCAAAGAATCCAGTATTACATTCAAAGACAAAACACATATATATTAAGTATTACTTTTTGAGAGAAAACATTACAAAGAAAGAAATCAAATTAGAGTATGTCAACACAAAGGAGAAAATAACACACATTTTTACAAAACCTTTTCCGAAGGATACATTTAAGTATTTGCGAGGTATGCTAGGGGTTATGCCCCAGCCTACTTTTGAATAATTGATGTAGAAATTGCATTAGTACAAAAACATCAAAGAACTAGTTCATTATTTGGATTGAATGCTTGATGCTTCTCCTATGGGGGAGTATTTGTATTTGAGTTGAGTCACTGAGGGCTCTTGGTACTGCCATTTAATACAGTGTCTTTGGACACTTGAGATTATTGCAGATCTTATGTAGAAGATGGACTGACATAATGATATCTTTGTCATTAATGTCAATGGGGGAGAGAATAACACATGAAAAAAATCCTTTGATATGTATGGATTAATATCAATGGGAGGTCTAAGAGATTCATATTGATTGATGAAGAGGATTTGAAAAGATGTTGATGTATGAGGGAGATTAACACCTTCCTTATGCATGATGAAAAATAAAATACAATAGAGCTGTGTTTGGTATTTATGGAGCTTAGATGTTTTTTATCTATGTTGCCATCAATGCCAAAGGAGGAGATTGTTAGCATGAATGCTAATGATATTCCTATGGGAGAGTATCCTAGTGGTGTTAGAGACATGTTACAGTGATTGTGTGTTGCATTCATAATAGAGTTTGTCATTGATGTCAACATACTGGTTATTTTGTGAAGACTGACAGTGTAGTAGACAGAGTTTGGCTTTGCATGGTTCGAGGATTGAAGATCAGTCTATGTGCACTTGGTATTATTATCAAGAGTATGTCTTGATATTAAAGTTAAGAGAACATATATAATTATGCATCCTAGACAAACATATGATGATTTTATTGAAGACTGTGTTTAGGAAGTATTTGTAGAGAGCAGATTCTAATGTTTGGATTTTATCTCCTAACATAGATGGAATCTGATTGAGTAGACTTGTATAGAGGATGAAGAAAAGTGAGATATGATGTGGTTAAAAGAACTAAGCTAGATGAGAAATGTGTGTAAATTTATAAAGAGTGTGAGCTGATAGTTTGATTGTAATTGCGAAAAAGATAAAATATTGTAATGTACCGTGTAAAGTAATATCTTAAAATGGTCCTATATTATAATTGTAAATTGGGAAAGCCTCAAGGTCGACTCAATAAATTATTCTAGGACTTGGTATAAAGGAAATATTATTCCTTGGATGGAAAGTGTGTATGTATGTGATATATGGTGATATCTTTGCATTGTGGAAGATGCAAACTTATGTATGAGATCCAGTGAACCTGAAAGTGAATATATTTGGATTAGAGTAGAGATTGGTGCGAGTGAGGCATGAAGAGCTTACAAAGAACTATATTTGAAAAAGAAGTTGTTATTGATAGTTGTTTTGGTTACTTTTATTATTCAGTGAGGATAATAATAAGACTGTTTGGACAGTGGGTCCTTCTATCTTCTTTCACAACTCCTAACAGGGATTCAAAGTCTCCTAATAGGGACTCATATGTACTGAATGTATTTCATTGACTCCTAACAAGATCCATCCTCTCACAAGGAATAGTTATATTAGTACATCATCTTATGGGAATCATTATTAGTACATCATCTTATGGGAATCATTCACACTGGGGTTTCCCCTCTGATCAAGGGTTTCCCTAGTCAACAAAATCTGGTGTTATTGTGTATGTTTATCTTTCTCTGGTTGGTGATCTTATTTCTTACATATTTCAAATTCAATAAAGATAATGAGAATAGTTTGAATTGCACAATTGATTCACCCCCCCCCCCTCTCAATTATCTTGGTGAACTTTACTTTCTAACATTTATAAGAGAGGTCATCAACATAATAGGCATGCATGGACTCCCTCCATGACTGAAAACTATCTAGGTCAAAGTTTAATGTATGTACATAATCTACAATGCCTTGCATGCTATTTTCAAGGCATAGTAGCTAGGGAGGTGGATGAGGATCATGTCTAATGGTATTGGTGTCTCACATAATGACATGTAGATTTCTCTTAATATTATCTCTCAACTCCTTAGGATTAGGTGGAGGTGGAGGGGGTGGAGGTGGTAGTGCTTGCTGACCTAAGAGCTCATCAATGTTAAAATCATCCATGATAGAATATGCACATATATATAAAAACATGAAAATTTGCAATTAATATATAATTTACATTTTATCTTACAAAGAAAGACATATTTAATTACAACATAATTAAGAAATATAAATTTTAAAATACAATAGAGAGAGAGAGAGGGTTTCTTGTTTCAGTTCTATCTAGGTTTATGTTTTTTGCCTACGATTTATTGTTTTAGTTGTGTCTACATTTACATTTTTGTTTTCTACCTAGGGTTTCTTATTTCAATTGTGTCCAGGTTTACATTTTTATTTTCTACCTAGGGTTAAATTAAGTTTTAACAATTTTTTTAGTTTTCTAGTTTGGTACGATAATTTACAAAGTAAATTGAAACTAATAATGACTAAATTAAACATAAAATATAATTATTTATACACTAAATTAGAAAAAAGACTTGAAACTAAACAATTACTCATCTAACTATTTAAAAATAAAAATATACTATAATTTTTAATTATTTTTTTTAAAAAATAATAATAATAAATAATGGTACATACCTAGAATCAGGAGAAAAATAGATGGGGATCAACGATAGCAATAGAAATGGGCACTTGTACGTCAAAAATCATGATCCCATTTCACAAGTTGTGAAAATGACTTGCAAAATGGTTAAAAATTAAAAAATAAAAACATTTACAAAATGGACATTCATTTTTCAAAAATCAGGTGCCTGTTTAGCTTCGGGCACCCAAAGCTAAACATACACTCAATTTGTAAATAGGTGCCCATTTTATATTTAGGGTTCAGGGGCTCGAAGCTAAAAGGGCACTTGGTTTTTTAAAAAATGGGTGCTCGTTTCTTGTGCCAATTTTTGTTTGTTGCAGACTTTCGTAGAATAGGCATCCAATTTCTAACATTTACCCTCATGTTTTGAAATGTGATAGAGTTCCATTTTTCACCTTTTTCTTTTTTAATATATTATACATTAAGGGGTCCTGGGGATCCTGAGGTGTCTAAGATACATTGATGTATCCTAGGACCCTTTAGGATCCCTCACAACCCCCATTACCCATTAGTGTATCCTAGGAGTCCTAGGATACATATTGTATGTTGAGGGGTCCTAAAGTGTCATAAGTGGTCCTAAGATAAATTTCTCACAATGATAAATTTCTCATAGTCTCGTGCTTAGACAATTATTACTTTCTAAATGATAGATTTATTTTTATTAACTAGATATTATCCCTATCCCTTCACGTGATCTATGATAACTCAAAATTAATTATTATATTCATTGCCCCTAATTTTAGTAGATAATTCACTTAATACTTCTCTAAAGTAACCCTCTATTCAGAAACATTACAGTCGATATGACTAGACACTATGCAGTTGAATCCTTACAATCATGTCAATGACAATGGAATCCTATAAAATCTTCATCCTTATTTAAGTATATAAATCCTACAATCTATTTGGACTAAAAATATGACACAAAATTGTTGATTTCTTCCTATGTTCTATTTTAGGCAACAAAGAAGAGAGAATTAGTTGTGTGCAATTACACCATCAGTTATTAATTGCATTTCAATCAATTTTGAAGCAATTAGAATGCTCCTACCTTTATTGGGGTTTCTTTTTTATTGTGACTAATTTGTTTTGTGTGATTGTAAGATAAGAAACAAGGAATCAATGTTTGAAAACAAATATTTGAACTATTTTTTTTTTGGATGAATGGAAGGAATTTTTTTTATTGAATTGACAAGCATAAAGAGATGAAGATGTTTTATGGGAGTCTCCACTTCTTCAAAGTCATGATGAGATACATTAATGTATGCTAAGGGGTCGTAAGGGGTCTTAAGTGGTCCTAAGGGGTCCTATGATACATTAAAGGGGTCCTAGGATACATTAATGTATCTTGGGATCCCTTAGGGCCACTTATGACCCCTTACAAGGCCTTGAGGGGTCCTAGGATACATTAATGTATGGTAAGGGGTCCTAAGGGATCGTAAGAGGTCATAAGTTAATATATTCTAGGACCCCTTAGGACCACTTATGACCCCTTATGATCCCTCAAAATATATTAATGTATCCTAGGACAACTAGGATACATTAATGGATATTGGGGCACTAATACATTTGGGGTGAAATTGCGACGGCAATTTGTGACGACGGGCAAATGTCATGCGGTTTTGGCTTTTTTTTTTTCAAATATAGCCCGACACCATCGCAATTTGCGATGACAATACATTTGGCAACGTCGCCATTGTGACGTTGTCGGGATATAAGGACAAAAAAAAAAAGCAACGTTGTCATTTGTGTTTTCAACAGTGCCGTAACCCTCTGCGAAATCACATCAGGATATAAGGGCAAAAAAAACAAGAACGTTTTCATTTGTGTTTTCAACAGCGCCGTAACCCTCCGCGAAATCACATCGGGATATAAGGGCAAAAAAAACAAGAATGTTGTCATTTGTGTTTTCAACAGCGCCGTAACCCTCCGTGAAATCATAGCTACAATTTCTGAGTACGTTGGGTTTATTTTTCTTTTGTCATTATTATGTAATCTGGTATTCAGCTGTTAGAGAGCTAAAATACCTAGAAATGAGGACATATCTATGTTGAATTTATTGTTAGCGGCTTTGGTTATTTAGAAGTTTAATTTTATTTGTTCATCTTTCAAGCACAAACGTTTTGTGGACCGTAACATCTTCATTGTTTCGGGTATGCAGTGAAACAACCCTAACTTGCAATTGCGATGTTGTCGGGATATAAGGGCAAAAAAAAAAAGGAACGTTGTCATTTGTGTTTTCAACAGCACCGTAACCCTCCGTGAAATCACATCGGGATATAAGGGCAAAAAAAACAAGAACATTGTCATTTGTGTTTTCAACAGCGCCGAGAGAGATTCCCTCCGTGAAATCACAGCTACAATTTCTGAGTACGTTGGGTTTATTTTTCTTTTGTCATTATTATGTAATCTGGTATTCAGCTGTTAGAGAGCTAAAATACCCAGAAATGAGGACATATCTGTGTTGAATTTATTGTTAGCGGCTTTGGTTATTTAGAAGTTTAATTTTATTTGTTCATCTTTCAAGCACAAACATTTTGTGGACTGTAATGTCTTCATTGTTTCGGGTATGCAATGAAACAGCCCTAAATTGCGACTACCTTCATGGTACTTGTGTACATTATCATGTTGTCTTTACAGTGACTGTCCTCATTCAAGTGGCAATTACACAAGGGACAGTCACTGTGAGATGTCCTCATTTGTGACAAGGACAGTCACACTTAGGACATCTCATAGTGATATTCCCTTGTGTAATTTCCACTTGAATGTATTGCTATTGAACCACATTAATGCTTTTCTTCTTCAACAAATGAGGACAGTCACTGTAAAGACAACATGATAATGTACACAATTACCAAAAAATGATCTTGTTAATTGATGTAACACTTTGTCTTGCTCACTCACTATCCTTCACTAGGGTCTCTTTAGGCAAATGTTTTGACTTGATAGGGTACTTAACTATCCCTACACTCTTTAGGTATCTCTACCCAAGATCCCACTCCTTCAACTAGTGCACACCAACAAGAAATACAACGAACTCTGCTCAATACCAATCTAGCTACTAGGACACTCCTAGTCTTGTCTTCACAAATTGAAACACATTCAACTAGAACTTTACTCCATGGAGAGGCTGGCCACTAGGACCTCTATTGGTTTCAATATTACTCCTTCACCTATACTTTTCATCAGTACTTCAATCCGGTTCATCAAACCATGCCAATTGCACCCAAAAATAGGCTGCTAGCAATTAGGCCTTTGTCAAGCCTTTTTGTTTATATTAAGCCACCTAAAGGGCTTAGGATTCAGATGCCCTTTATTGAGAACTCCAAGATATCTAAGGTCTTCTCCTCCTAGATTTTTTGTACACCAACTGCTACAACCATGCCTGAAAACAAGTATTTTGACACAACTTGGACAGTCTGACTAAGAGTTTGTTTTCTTAGCAGCCAAAGAAACTCACCCAATCTTCTAATTTGACTTGGGGCTTCTTTAGATGTGTGTCTACCTCTCCATGAGATTTTAGTTGAAGCAACCAATGCATTCAACTTGTTGTAATCTTCTTGTAATGATTTGTCATCCCTAACTGTGCTCAACTGACTCACCTAAGACATCATTGCAAACATAGAAAATGAGCTTCCCAGGGCCCCTCCTTCCAAACATATAGTACATGGAGTCTCCTCGCCCATTCCAAGAGCCCGTACAAAATTGACAATGGAATGATGAGCTAAGACTCCATTTGTTCAACCTGCCTAGTTCAAACCAATGATAGGGTACTTAACAAAAGAATTAACAAACTAGTTGGAATGCTTCAAAACTCAAAAAAAACACAACACAGAATAAAAAAACAACTTGTACTAACTTTTCCAATAGACACTGCGAGCTATCTAATCCATTAATCAACTGAAAACAAAGAAACAAAAAAACTCAAGAATTCACTAAAACCGTGTTACTCTACAAATCTTCTTAATTCCAAATGTTTTTCCCCCCAACCTTTTGCATAGATCGATGGAGGCCTCTTATAGTTGATCTGATGCCTAATTCAATGGTTTCATATAGTTACATAACCATCTTACTCAAAAATGCTCCCTTGCACAAATGTTGTCAATGTTGTGAATGACAACATTGACAACTTGTTACAACCTTTGGGATTTTGGTTCAAAACTTATTGTTCAAACACCATAAGACCCTAACCATGACTTAGTTAGGCTATTTAGACCTCACATAGGCCACTTCTACACTTCTTTGCCCAATTTGACCCCTAAATGCTTCATTCCCACTTTTGCCACAATATTGGTAACTTGGGTACAAATTGGCACTTGCCTTCACAAAGGTCACACATGAGGACATCTCACAGTGATCGATTGTCCCTTGTGTAATTGCCACTTGAATGTATTGCTATTGAACCACATTAATGCTTTTCTTCTTCAACAAATGAGGACAGTCACTCTAAAGACAACATGATAATGTACACTCACTGTAAGGATAGTCACAAATGAGGACATCTCACAGTGACTGTCCCTTGTGTAATTTCCGCTTGAATGTATTTCTATTGAACCACATTAATGCTTTTCTTCTTCAACAAATGAGGACAGTCACTCTAAAGACAACATGATAATGTACACTCACTGTAAGGATAGTCACAAATGAGGACATCTCACAGTGACTGTCTCTTGTGTAATTGCTGCTTGAATTACACAAGGGACAGTCATTGTGAGATGTCCTCATTTGTGACAAGGACAGTCACACATGAGGACATCTCACAGTGATTGTCCCTTGTGTAATTGCCACTTGAATGTATTGCTATTGAACCACATTAATGCTTTTCTTCTTCAACAAATGAGGACAGTCACTCTAAAGACAACATGATAATGTACACTCACTGTAAGGACAGTCACAAATGAGGACATCTCACAGTGACTGTCCCTTGTGTAATTTCTGCTTGAATTACATAAGGGACAGTCATTGTGAGATGTCCTCATTTGTGACAAGGATAGTCACACATGAGGACATCTCACAGTGATTGTCCCTTGTGTAATTGTCACTTGAATGTATTGCTATTGAACCACATTAATGCTTTTCTTCTTCAACAAATGAGGACAATCACTCTAAAGACAACATGATAATGTACACTCACTGTAAGGATAGTCACAAATGAGGACATCTCACAGTGACTGTCCCTTGTGTAATTGCCGCTTGAATTACACAAGGGACAGTCATTGTGAGATGTCCTCATTTGTGACAAGGACAGTCACACATGAGGACATCTCACAGTGATTGTCTGTAATGTCCCCTTTTTGGCTAACTTGGAAAACAGGAACAATTACTCCACTTCTCAGACTTACTCTATCAGATACTTACAATTAAACTAAGTAATGGAGGTTACTTAAGATATCAACCGCTATTTCAGATTCAATCACAATATGTGTGCAAGATGATATTGATACCAATATGTTTAATAGCACTGTCGGATATAATGATATGAAATATGCTATGAATATGATGTTTCCTATCACTTATAGTGATAGTATAATGATGCTATGTCTGATATAAACAATATCGATATACAATCAATAAGTATTGCTTACAGCAATGTATTTGCTGTGTCTGATATGATGATGTAATTATGCAAATGTGTAATATCGCTATGAGTGATATGTTGCTATTTCAGATTCTAAATTATATGCTTGCAACTTCAAATATTGATGTTGTTTCTGACTATCCTTTCTATTTGTGCAATCATGGTGTTGTCTCTGATCTGCAATGATAAACTTGAAACCAAACTGCCAAAGGCATATGCTCTATTGAGTATATCCAAATATGGATAAGTAAATAAAGTTCTAATGATGCCTTGAGTGACTGACGAGAATGCATTCTTATATTGTCTTTAACAAATGAAGAGATGCTATGAATGAGACGTGTCTTGTTTCTTCCTCCATGTCCCTTTGTTAATCACACCTTTCCATAATCCGACAGTTCACATAATATTATTTCATTATTTTCTGATCATAGATAACTCCCAGATTGACTCAATATCAAATCTTTTTATGAAGGTAATCTTCCCTAATTGGTAGTGCAACCAGTAGTTAACATCCATTGTGTTTGTATTAGTTTGGTCTAACTATCATTAGTATTTAGTCAATCGATATTAACTCTTGCCTTATCCCATATTGTTATGATTATATCCAATCTTTCTACTCTGATATAAGTCGATATCATTTTCTGATAATTGTCCATTTATTGGTTGATTGCTAGTAATGGAGTTTGATCTTCAAATTGACTTCCATTCCTATTAATACTTAAGGATACATTGTACTTATTATCCATGACTGATGCCTCATTCATCAATAGCTTGTGATATAATCACTGATGCTTTTGTGTTTCTACAAGATGTGGTTTATCTCAGACAATCGATAATCTTTCAATCCTTTAGTCGATATCCTCCTATGTGGTGTCTATTGATATAGATAGTAGAATTCAATCTAGTTTATGTTATTGTCATGATAACATAGGAAGTGATGGTGCATATTTGCTAGCGGGTCTTCATGTTTGATATTGCTTTATCGGATATGTCATTGTCTAAACTTGTGCAATTAATGATTATTTATAATATATGAATGGTTATCCTTCTTGCTTATCAATACATCTTCTGAAACACATAGCGACCTATCCCTTATTCATATCATGTTGATCTTGACTTCATAGTATTTGGTTCATTAATCATCCTCTCATGGTATCGATGTGTAATGACTAGTGATTGTTGTATCACTTCTTCATTCCTCATCGTGATAGATAATGCAGATGTTTAATGTAGATGTATATCGATTACAGATATTCGATATTGCTTTAAACGTTATTATTATTATTATTATTATTAATGTTATTGTTATTATTAAATATTATAATTAATGATGTTAGTAATATTAATAATATTATAATAAATATTATTATAGTGATAACATATTGTTTTATATTGAGAGGTTTATTAATATTATTTATATATTAAAATTATTATATCAATAATTGATTTAATATTATTACTTAATATATTATTATAATATAATATATATAATTTATTAATAATTATTTATTATTAATTTATATTATAATTATAATCATAATTATATTATTTATTAATATTTTAATATTATTTAATTAACATATTACTTATTATGCTAACTATATATTATTATTATCTTTTGATAATAATTATATATTATTGTTATATACCGTTAATAATAGATTATTATATATCATCTAATCATTTTATTATTATACTAAGTTCAATATGTCACGGCTCATGACATTGTCCCTTGTGTAATTGCCACTTGAATGTATTGCTATTGAACCACATTAATGCTTTTCTTCTTCAACAAATGAGGACAGTCACTCTAAAGACAACATGATAATGTACACTCATTGTAAGGACAGTCACAAATGAGGACATCTCACAGTGACTGTCCCTTGTGTAATTGCCACTTGAATTACACAAGGGACAGTCATTGTGAGATGTCCTCATTTGTGACAAGGACAGTCACACATGAGGACATCTCACAGTGATTGTCCCTTGTGTAATTGCCACTTGAATGTATTGCTATTGAACCACATTAATGCTTTTCTTCTTCAACAAATGAGGACAGTCACTCTAAAGACACCATGATAATGTACACTCACTGTAAGGACAGTCACAAATGAGGACATCTCATAGTGACTGTCCCTTGTGTAATTGCCACTTGAATGTATTGCTATTCAGCCACATTAATGCTTTTCTTCTTCAACAAATGAGGATAGTCACTCTAAGGACAACATGATAATGTACACTCACTGTAAGTGTACATTATCATGTTGTATTACAAATGGACCTTATGTTGGTCGGGATATAAGTGCAAAAAAAAAAAGGAACGTTGTCATTTGTGTTTTCAACAGCACCGAGAGAGATTCCCTCTGCGAAATCAAGCGGGTTATCATTTGTGTTTTGAACAAAGCGTGTTGTCATTTGTGTTTTGAACAGCACCGAGAGAGATTCCCTCTACGAAATCAAGCGGGTTGTCATTTGTGTTTTCAACAGTGCCGAGAGAGATTCCCTCCGCAAAATCACAGCTACAATTTCTGAGTACGTTGGGTTTATTTTTCTTTTGTCATTATTATTTAATCTGGTATTCAGCTGTTAGAGAGCTAAAATACCCAGAAATGAGGACATATCTGTGTTGAATTTATTGTTAGTGGCTTTGGTTATTTAGAATGCTTCCCCACAATACTTAATTACACAAGGGACAATCACTGTGAGATGTCCTCATTTGTGACAAGGACAGTCACACATGAGGACATCTCACAGTGACTGTCCCTTGTGTAATTTCCACTTGAATGTATTGCTATTCAACCACATTTATGGGCCCGTTTGGACCACGACACACAGTAGCATCTACAGAGAAGAATATCCCAGGTGTAACAAGTTGTAAGAATATACCAACAGTTCTAAGAAGTTCCCTAGCACGTAGTAGCATCTACAGAGAAGAATATACAACATGAGGGCAGCCACTGTAAAGACAACATGATAATGTACACTCATTGTATGTGTACATTATCATGTTGTCTTTACAGTGACTGACCTCATTCAAGTGGCAATTACACAAGGGACAGTCACTGTGAGATGTCCTCATTTGTGACAAGGACAGTCACACATGAGGATATCTCACAGTGACTGTCCCTTGTGTAATTGCCACTTGAATGTATTGCTATTCAACCACATTTATGGGCCCGTTTGGACCATGGCACACAGTAGCATCTACAGAGAAGAATATCCCAGGTGTAACAAGTTGTAAGAATATACCAACAGTTCTAAGAAGTTCCCTAGCACATAGTAGCATCTTCTAATTGTCTATACCACTTCACAAGGTATTGTTTGCACACATTGTTTTTGGTTCTTTTGATGACCCTTGTTTTGAAATTTCTATTAGGCCTTGTAGCTTATATGTTTTGATTTCTGGAGAGCTTCTAAAGCTAAGCAAGAAGACCATTGCATGAGTTATAGCCGCGCGCTCAGGTTTGAAAATTGTATATTTTTTAATCTAATGTATATTTTAACTAGACTTTTAGCTTATTTTTGCTGTATATTTTAATCTAAAGGGAATCATGGATGTGAACTTGAAAGAATTTTGTACTTAGTTCTTATGGAGAGAATAGTAGTAGTTTACGGTCTAATATCAAATAGAGTTTTCCAATTACAGAAAGTTAATGAATTCGAATAGCTTATATGTTTTGATTGCTGGAGAGCTTCTAGAGCTAAGCAAGAAGACCATTGCACGAGTTATAGCCGCGCGCTCAGGTTTGAAAATTGTATATATTTTAATCTAATGTATATTTTAATCCTTTTGCCATGTCATGTAATATGTCTTGCCTTGTAGCTTATATGTTTTGAAATTGCTGTTAGGCCTTGTAGCTTATATGTTTTGATTGCTAGAGAGCTTCTAGAGCTAAGCAAGAAGACCATTGCACTAGTCGTAGCCGCGCGCTCAGGCATGAAAATTGTATATTTTTAAATCTAATGTATATTTTAACTAGACTTTTAAAATATTAAAGGATTTAACTAGGTCTAAGAAGATTTGTGTACTTTTGACAATTTTGCTTAGTCATTGAAAGTTGTAGACCGAAGTTTTCATAGCCCAATTTTTGCTTCCTGCGAAGAATGATCATGTCAGATAATATAAGTGAAGAACAAAATAGGGAGACAATCACTAGATTGTGGTCTAACTTGAAAAGAAAAGGTGATGGAAAATGTTATTGTCCCTGCAAAATTTGTAAGGGCTTAAACCGTAGAAGACTGCTAATCAAAACAGTTAAGAGACATTGTAGGGAGAATGGTCACATTGAAGGGGGGCATGACTATCATCCACTGGTAAGTTGTTCATTATATCATTTTAACAATTTATATACATATGAAATCACTTGATGATGAGTTGAAGATCATGGTTTATTTATGTTAATCAATTTTATATAGGTTGATCTCCCCAGGGAAGTACATGATATGGAGGAACATGGGGGTGCGAATATCCAAGGTGAAGATAATGATCCCATGGAAGATGATGATCATGCGCCAGAAAACACAATTGAAGATGATGGTATAAATACATTGATCCATGACACATTTAGTCCAAGCGGATCTGATCATGATGATGATGATAGCCTCGATGTACCTCTACTTGAGAAGGCATACGAGCCCCTATACAAAGACTCCCAAACAACTCTTCTCTCTGCTGTATTGTTGTTGTTGAAATTGAAGGTTATGAATGGTTTATCCAACATAACAATGTCACGTATGTTAAGGTATGTCATATATGTCTTTATAGTTAACAAAGGGTGAATAATGTACCACTAATATTGTTTATATTAACAACTTATATTTTTTGCTGTAGATTGATAGGCGAGTTTTTGTTACCACCATCAAATATTCTACCTCGCTCATATCGAGAAATATCTGCTATTATGAAAGATATTGGAATGGAGTATCAAGCAATACATGCTTGTCCCAATGATCATATTATATATTATAAAGAACATGAATTTGCAACACAATGCCCTGTATGTCATAAGAGTAGATATCGAACAGATCAAATAACAAAAAAGGTGCCTCACAAGGTTCTTCGTTACATCCCCATTATTCCATGGATGCGACAATTATTCAGGTGTACTAGCTTGGCACAATTTATGGATTACCATGCACACAATAGAAGTCGAGATGACATTATTCGAATCCCTGCGGATGGTTCGGCATTTATGCACATAGAGGAAAAGTGGCAACACTTCAAAGAAGAACCTCGTAATCTCAGGCTTTCATTGGCAGCGGATGGTGTCAATCCATTTGGAGAGATGAGATCTGTTTGCTCGGTGTGGCCTGTTTTTGTTATCAACAATAACATTCCTCCGTGGATGTCAATAAAGAGGGAGCACATTATGTTGGCAATGATTGTTCCAGGTATTTTATCATTTGATAGTTATTAATTTACATGTACTTACAAATCTTACAGTAAAATGGTCACAATAATTATGTAATGTTACTGTTCATTCAAGTAGGTAAATATCAAGTTAAAGATATGAATGTATATATTGAGCCTCTTATTGACGAGTTGGTGGAGTTATGGAACGGTGTCACTATGTATGACGTGTCTAGACCAATAGGACAAAGACAATTTCAATTCCATGCAATACTTGTATGGACAATACATGATGCCCCAGGGCTAACACATTTTTGTGGTATGTTATAGTGAATTCAAGTTGCGCATGATAATTCTAATTATAAAAATCAACATATTTAATAATCCAATTATATCATTATCTTGTAGGTCTTCAAACAAAGGGAAAATTTGCATGTCCAGTTTGTGGTCCAAAGATGAAATCTCGTCATTTAAAAAGTTTAGGAAAGCATGTGTTTGATGAGTACAGACACTTCCTCCACAGGAATCATAAGTATCGAAGTATGGAAAAACATCTTTTCAATGGGAAAGAAGAGACTACATCAAAGCCACGAAGAATGACACCTCGCCTATGGAAGTTGGAATATAATAGAATTAATCGTCAAGGTAATGTCATTCCACTTAATGGTTTATGTTTGTAATTTATATATTTCTATTGTGATTTTTGTTTACTAATTATGTAATTGATGATCGTGAAGGTCGTCAAGGCACTACTGACAACCTTCCAAAAGGACTAAAAAGCTATCCTAGACAATTTAGTAGGTTGCCCTACTACGAGGACCTACAAATTGTGCATTTGTTTGATCTTATGCATGTTGGAAAGAATATAACAGAGACATTGTGGAAAATACTGGATGGAAGGCGTGACAAAGAAAAAATTGTCAAAATTTGTAATGACATTCATGAATCCAATCATGCACTGAAGAATTTCATTCACTCAAATAGCAATAGAGATCAAATTAATATAAGTGCCCTTCCTTGGTTATTAACGGAGCAGCAAAGTGATGCCATAAAAGAAGTCATACGAAAAATTTGATTTCCCACAGGATTTGCTGGGAACATAAGCAATCTCATATCAAAGAAAAGTGAATTTGGGCCAGGGCTCAAAATGCATGATTGGCATACTTTCATCAAGGTAAGTTATATTCTTCTGTATTTACAATATATTCATAAACTACGTGTACTATTCATTATGTTATGTTAGAAAATAATGAAATGATTGGTTTATAATTACTGCAGTACGTGCTACCTCTATCTCTCCCAGAGCACTTCAACAATAACATCAAATAAGTGATATATGATCTTGGAAAATACATGAGGTAAGCAGTAATATCTGTTCAATTTATTGTATATATTTATTATATTCGCGATTTGTTTTTCTTGCTATGTAATCTATTGTATATTATTTTGTAAAGTCTCGTATTTATATATTTTTTGTGACTTGAATCTCTTAATGTAGGTGGTTGTCATCTAAAGAAATCCATAAAGAAGATATAAACTATTGGAAGAGAAGAATTCCTCATTTACTATGTGAAATGAAAAAGTGTCTACCTCCAACTTTTTTCAATGCACAAGAACACTACCTCATACACCAAGTTGAGGAGATTGAATTGTGTGGACCTGCACACACTAGGTCAATGTGGATGGTTGAGAGGCACTTGAAATCTTTGAAGGCTTTGGTTTGACAAAGAGCACATCCTGAGGGTTCTATGGTAGAGGGATACATGGTATACCAGACTATGGTGTACATTACTGAATATCTTCCTAAGTTTGCTTCAAATATCCATGTAGATCGCATTTGGGATCTCGACCCTTTTAAAAAATTCAAAGGGGAGTACTTGATGGGGAAAGGTAGATTGAGGAAAGTGACAGGTAATAAATTATAAGATGTTATTGTAATAAATTATTTCTTAATCTTCAAAATAAATCGGTTGTAAGTCGTCTATTTTTTTTTTGTACAGTTGCTCGAGAGTGGGATGCACTACATTTGTATATTGCAAACAATCTTGATTGGATGACGGTATGGATTGAACGATGTCAACATTTTGGTCACACATTAACATGGGAAGGTGTATCTTCATTGGTTAAAGAAGCTCATCGTAATGGAGATTCTAATGTTACGCAAAGGGAAATAGATTTAGCATATGGTTTAAGAGATTTCTAGGTACGTACAAAATTATTAATCACCCGTATGTTTATCAACTCACGATATAATAATTTTGACATGTTTCACATATTATTGTAGGTTAAACACCACAAGGGTATGTTCTGTAATGGTCAAAAATTTCGCGTCAAAGTGTTGGATGACACGAAGAAAACTTGTGATTCTGGAATAACTGCAGTCTTTCAAGTGACTAATATTTCATCTAGAAATGACTTAGATCCTCAAGAGTCTAAAAATCAATACTATGGCATTTTGGATGATATACTTGAGTGCGAATTTAGTTCCTTCAAATTAGTACTCTTCATTGTCAAATGGTACAGGCTACGACTTAATCCAAATGATCCTAATAGAACTGTTATTGAACATGATAATGGATTTACAATGGTTAATACAAGGTCATTTGAGCTAGTTGGGGATGAGCCCTATGTTCTTCCAAGCCAATGTGAGCAGGTATTTTACTCAGAGGTTTCACATAAACCGGGTTGGTCATTTGTTGTTAGACATGAACCGAGAGGAAGGCCGATAAAGTATAATGCGATGGAAGAAGAAGATACCGAAGAAGTAGAAGATGATGTAGATGATGATCACGATCGACAATTATTGGATGATGTTCCTGAGACAAATTTTCATGAAGAAGAAGAAGAAGATGATGACGATGATGCTGCTACTGATGATGATGATGAAGATGATGTTGATGTTGATGATGATGATGTTGATGATGACAACAACGACGACGATGATGACGATGATGATGACGACGATGACGAGGATGATGATGATGATGATGATGATGATGATGATGATGAGGATGATGATGATGAAATTTAAAGGTATGCCATCAATCCTTAATGTATTTAATATTCATTTCTTGATAGAAATATATTTGTCTTAAATGGTTACATAGTTTATTCATTATCTATTTAAAAGCTACAAGTTTCAACTACAAATAGAATACTGCTAATCTAAATTAACTATTAATCTAAATTAATTAAATAAAACTATTTAAAACACATATTAATGTGAGCCTGATTTAAGTGTTATAATGTGTACGTTTTAATGTTTTTAATTTTTATGTGATGCTTATGATGGATGTGATTATGATTATGATGTGATTATGCTCACGATAATTGAATTACATTTGCAGGAAATTGAACCCCTTTCAAGAGCATCCCGCACAGTCTCATGGATCGACAGGTATAAGTCAATACACCTTATAGAAAGTCTATTTAATACACTTATCAATAGTAAGATTGATGTCTTCTAAGATCTCTCCCATTTGTAGGTACCAGCAAATAGGTATTTGTCAGAAGTGTCTTCCTCGAGTGAGGGAAATATAGGAATAGAAGAGGAAAGTGAGACATGCAGTTTATCTAGAATAGGGAGATTAACTAGAGGTCAAAGGACTAGAAGGAAATTCAATAAACACATGAAATTTTTCCTTGCTCAAGGGGGGTCATGTTCTTATGATGATGAGATGAAAGGTGACATCGAGGTGCCCTTGAGGTACCAACATCTACAGAAACATTGGGTACCCAAGGAACTTCCTCCAATAAATACTGATTTTTGTGTTAATGAGAGGATATATCGCATAGCACCATCATCATTACATGGTTTGGACCTATTTTCTATGGATGGCATAAAGGTGTCTTACAACAAAGTTTCTGAATTGATGGAGTATGTTGGACCATGTTACGATTACAAAAGTTGGATGCATATTGTTCAATATAAAAAAAGTATGCGTAGGTATGCACTCTCGGCAAATTATATACAACAGCAAGACAATAATAAAAGTAAAAGTGTGGCTATATACATTGATGGAAGGCCAAAAGCAACAGGGAATATTGCGGGTTTTATAAATAGTACACGACCTGGGTCAACTATAAAGCAACCCAATTGCATATTTGAGGCGCACGAGGGAAATCGTGTATTCATCTGTGCGATAAAATCAATACGTGCAGGGGAAGAGCTGCTTATTGATTACAATTTGAACCGCATAGATACAAACGAGGCTACTATCATGGGGGTGGTACATACTATTAAACCAACTTCTAATCAATGACTCCAACATACCATTTAGTTATTAAATTTTTGGCTAACATTTTTATACTTGATCTTTGACACAGGGGCACAATATGGAGCAACCGCCCGAAGGTGATGGTGACGATATTCCTAGCTCATCTACACATGAGCAGGTAAAACTCATTGTAATTGTGCAAACTAGATAGAAGCAAAATGTTATTTTTTTTAATGTTATTTTCTTCATTGTTTTGGAGTAATTTTGATAATACTAATACTATTGTTGTCACAGAGGGCCGGTGGTCGGAGAGAGGGAAAGCAACTTGTAGTCCCTCAAGAGTCCCCCCTTGTGGACCCTTTTTTTATTGATTTAGCAGAGACCGATGACCCGATCGGTTCCATTAAAAAGCTGCTAAAGAAAATTGGGAAAGAACTTCTACGTTTGGTATCCATACATCCTCAGACTCAGGAAATAAAAGATAGGGCAGCTGAGTTGTTGCGCACTTCTGAAAACTTTAAAGTAAGTATTAATGAAATTTTTAATTATTACAAGAGTTCAATAATGGTTTTTATGTTATGCTCTTTTATGACATTAATTAAAATATGGATGCATTGTCTTTACAGAGTTATTTGCGTAATTTTGAACCCCATTCCCATGATGAGGCCGGTATTGCAAGTGGTTCAGGTAGATCACATGTTCCATTCCCCACTTGTGTTTTCCACTGAATATATATAGGAATGATCATAATCATTGACAATACATGCTCGAACAATCTTTTTTTTTAATGCTCTAACAATCTTGTCCATGCTAGTCCACGCGTTCTATATTTATGCATGCTCTAACTATTTTATTCTTCAGCTCCTTTCCATGATGATATGACAATGCCGCCTCCATCCAGGACAGCCACAAATGTCTTGCCGACTGCCATGTCAACAACACACAGCCTAAATGCACCAACTGTTGCACCATCTACTGGTACACAAATCCCTCTTTTTCTCTCTTTTGTTATGTGTTTAAGTGTTATGTGTTTACGATGTAGATCCCTTGATTGTGTTTGTGCCATGGGTGCTCTACACCAATTTATTTCCCTTGAAGTATTATTTCTTGGAGGCATTTGATAATGATTTTCATTTTTTGCAATAGGAGATGCAACAAGTCCCGATGCAACATCATTTCCTGGATGTTCCCGTGTTCCTAGTATGGGAACGGTGAAGGATTGCGTATTGATCATCAGCGATGATGAAGGCATTCCCTTAAAAGTAGCCAAAGTTCTAGGTACTTTAAAGTTATTATTGTTCTATAGTGATATAATAGTAATTTAGTTTTTTATCACTCTTCATCGACTAATGATCCCATGATTATTTTGTAGGGAATGATATTTTTTGGTGAAAACTTGGTGACGAGTGTTTGCGGATATTCGGGCCCACCATACGTACATGGTGGAACATCATATCCTAACTAAAACCCCAAACCACTATTTTGATTTCATATCATTGCTAGAATAGTTTTCCTTTTCATCAATTTCTTGAACTATATTAAAGGTAGCTTCTCTTCATTTATGAGTCTAACATGTTTTTTTTTACTTAAAAGGTGGAATAACCAAGATAAAAAGTTGAAGGATGATCTTGTACATAGTATGACCCAACTTTTTGGACCTCGTGCATTCAAGAGAAACAAGCTCCTTGAAAGAGCTGGTTTATGTTTGAAGTATATTAGGGACCAGTACAGGAAATATTTAGAGGTTAACCCAAGGCACGAGCGTCTGCCCTGTGTTCTTGAGGCTGAGTGGCAGGCTTTGATTTTGGATGGAAAGTATAAAGCCGACATGAAAAAAGGAATTACGCCAGTAGAGAGTAGAGCAAGGTATGTGATACTTTTGAGAATGTAATTATGTACTAATTAACCTCTAAATTTTTCCTGTACTGGTCTCTAACATATTTCAAACTTTTCATAGATTGCCTGACACATCAAAGGCAACAAAGGCAAGATTAGAAAAGCATGGGACACACAAGCTCGGCTCTGGTGGTTTTTCCAAACTTCAAGCACGAGTTGTAAGTATTAGTAAATGAAAACTTGTATCAATTTTTTTATATATTGCAAGGAAATTTTTTTTGATCAAACAATGCAAGTAAAATTCACCATACCAAGCAAAAATGTAGGGGTCAGAGTTCAATAGATGCCTCACAAAAGAGGACAAGAGAATTGGCTTCCAACAAGGCTATAGAGCCATGGCTGAACGGCTACGAGCTGAAATCAGTGTGCAAGGTTCAAATAATGATGCATCTGAGCCACAGGTAAATAAGCTAAATGAAATTTATTTCAAATTGAATACTTTACCAATTAGTCTATTTGATGTTAAGTTCTAATATAAAGTGAGTATATCTGTTTTAAGAAAGCAATGATAACAATGTGTAGGATATTGGAATGCAGCCTGACAATCCTTCTACACAATCTATGCATAATGAAGGTTCGCATGATGTGCATCCTAGTGGTGGAGGTATACATTTGCTATTAAAAATTTTATATGTAATTACAATTGGTGTTTGGATTAATGTAACATTTTGTATAGCAACTATAGAGGATCGAGGGGTCGGTACTCATGAGCATGTTGAGGTTGAGTCTAGACAAAATGATGTGGCCAGATCAGGTAATTAAAGAGCGCCACAGTTATGTTCTTTAAAATAATTAAATACTTGTAACAATTATAATTAAATATTTTAAATTTAACTCTTTTATTTGTTATTGTAGAGGACCCCCCTTTGCAGCAGCATAGGAATTTGAGATCATCAAGAACAGAGAACAAAACAACTGATGAGGGGGGTATTGATGATAACATTGATGCTCCTCTTAGAGCTTACATAGAAAAAAAAATTAGAAAGAGAAAAAAGAAATGATTGTCATCTAAATACCTTAATTGATAATGACTGAATTTTATGTCTCAATGAATTTAATTATGTGCTAATGAATGTTCATGAATTATGTGTTTATTTTCATATTGATGAATGTTGCGTGTTAACGAATCTAATGTGTTAATGAATGTTATCATGTGATATTGATTGAATGTTACATTTTATTAATAATTGAAAGAATGAATGAATGTTAGATGTTAACAGGGAATGTAGAGTGATGTTAGGGGGAGGGGGGTGGGGCCAAATGAGCTTCCACCTTCACGTGGTTGGCCCTGTTTAGTAGAGAATATTAAACTATATTCTTGAAACAAAGTGAAGCTCAATAAGATACTAAATGAGTCAAAATGGTTATCAAGGTCCTCTATCCATAAGATACTTGTAGTCAAAATGGTTATTAATAAGATACTTGTAGTCAAAATGGTTATCTAGGTCCTCTATCCATTCCATAAGTTCTTCACCATTCAAACTTCCTCCATAACAAGGAATGTGCTCTAGGTTAGTCATGAAGCCTAGCATGGACTCTCTGTCAGATAGAGCCACTATTTCAGAGCCTTTTCTGTGCATTTCCTTCAAAAACTGTACAGTGTACGAATGTGAAAGGGAGGGCAGACCAGTGTGGAAGTTAGAGTATTTATATCTTATGCTTTGAGAGTTTATTTGGTAGATTCAAGACACCTTATATCAAAGTTATTCCTTTTTCTTATCTGTTGTTCTGTCAAACCCTCATTTTTTGGGTTATTACATTCAAATGGCGTTAACTTGCAAATAAACCATAGGATATCCTCTCTTCTTTGTAAAATGCAAGTTAAGGGGGTTTATTTTCATATTTTAAAAGCTTTGGAACAGGATACTAAGCCAGAGAATTTCGAGAGCAAGCCCTAGGTCAAGAATCTCAATGTTCTTGACTAGGAGTTGATGGATTATGCAAGATCAGAGGGTAGCGGCAAGTAAAGGACCTCAAACCTTGTTGAATCTAGATCTTTAGAGCATGGTGGACATCTTCAAACTCTGATCTTGGTTTCATGCACCCATTTTCAATGCCTTGTTTTGGAACCCACACCCAAAGGCATGCATTAGGTCTGCGGACTCAATAAGGACATTGATATGCTGGAGTGGAGTCAGGGTCTGGGAGTTGGAGGATTGTTAGAAAATCAAAAAAGGGTACTCAAAAAACATATAAGTTCATAAGGTCCTTTGTCAAATTGAAGAGTTATTGCTGCAGAACAGGTTTTGGAGACCTACTAGAGTCACTAGGTCTATTTGTGATTTTGATGTCTTGGGTTGTTTGGAACACAACCAATGCATGATTCTGCATGTTTTAGGGAATCTTAAGAGTTTTCAAATGTTTGATTGGGTTGGCAAAGCCTAGGATCAATAAAGTCTCTTTTGGTAGAAAATTAGGGAACTTGTCCCTAAAAGGAAATTTGGTCTTGGTTGGGATTGAGTCAATAAGGTGTTAGAAGTATCTTGAAACCTTTGAAGTCCCTCTAGTATAGAGATTTTAAACTGGTCTGATAGAATCATAGGCTAAATTTCTTAGGTGTAACATTTTGGTGTCTTGAAGTGGGTTGGGGCTTAAGACCAAGTTTCTTGCTGACCACTCTGCATCACATTGTCTTGCATGAAATTAGTCATTCTGTATACACTGGTCTAGTGTTGTCAATAGACCCAAATAGTTCAAAGATACTCGAACCAATCAGATGTTTTATGGGGTGCATTTTTGTGTTAGGTAGAAAGGATTCTTCATACAGGTGAAAGTCTCGAACCTTTCCCCACTCCCAAAAAAATATCACTTGTACTGTTATGAGCAGTCATGAGGACTAGATAGATACATTATAATATATGTAATTGCCACTTGAATGTATTGCTATTCAACCACATTTATGGGCCCATTTGGACCACGGCACACAGTAGCATCTACAGAGAAGAATATCCCAGGTGTAACAAGCTCTAAGAATATACCAATAGTTCTAAGAAGTTCCCTAGCACACAGTAGCATCTACAGAGAAGAATATACAACATGAGGGTAGTCACTATAAAGACAACATGATAATGTACACTCATTGTATGTGTACATTATCATGTTGTCTTTACAGTGACTGTCCTCATTCAAGTGGCAATTACACAAGGGACAGTCACTGTGAGATGTCCTCATTTGTGACAAGGACAGTCACACATGAGGACATCTCACAGTCACTGTCCCTTGTGTAATTTCCACTTGAATGTATTGTTATTCAACCACATTTATGGGCCCGTTTGGACCATGACACATAGTAGCATCTATAGAGAAGAAGTTTGGTATGCAATGGTCTTGAAACCTCCTGAGAAATTCTTGGTATGCATTTGTGTGGTGCAAAAGCTTCGTTGAAAGAGAAAAAGAAGAAAAGAATAGAAATGATTTTTTTTCTTTTTATGTCATATACTGTAACCAGCTACTTATAACTTGCAAAAATTATTATAACCATTTGAAATTGAAACTTAGTTTAATGTGAAACTGAGAACTGCTTTATTAGAGCTTTCTGTGATTTAGATTCAGACATCAAGAACATTGTTTGCCTAATATTGTGATTAATGTTTATTTATTAATATCTCATACTGACAAACAATTGATAATTGTAGGGAAAATGTCATTGGGGGTCTTTGAGGAGCCACCAGAAGCCAAGGAGAAAATGTATTCAAATGCTAAAGATGGTGTAACAGTCCTTACAACTGTTGAACCTTGCTGTGTAGATCATCTCCGATTCTCCAAGTTCAACAGTACTGTGGTATTCCTTTGGATACTTCTAATGGTAAATTTAAGACATCAAGTTCTTTTCGTATGAAACTACTACATTTGTAATCTGTAGTTTTAAACTTTTAGTTTATAAATGTTCATCAGCTTTAGTTCGTATGCTGCCATTTCAAGTATGATTAATGAAGTTACCTTTATCACAGGATGAAAGTGAGCAGTCAGCATACTGGTACGGAGCTAGCAGCATTGATATGGTGACTAGGGCATCGTTTAATGGTGGTATTGTGTTTTCCCATGTTTAGGGCATCGGCCTTTTGAAGCATTGCCTTCATCTTTCTTAAGTCTGAGTTTTAAGTTTGTTTATCTCTCTCGGCGCTGTTGAAAATACAAATGACAACGTTCTTATTTGTTTTGCCCTTATATCCCAATGTGATTTTGCGGAGGGTTACGGTGCTGTTGAAAACACAAATGAAAACACAAATCCCTTGTGTAATTGCCACTTGAAGGAGGACAGTCACTGTAAAGACAACATGATAATGTACACTTACAGTGAGTGTACATTATCATGTTGTCTTTAGAGTGACTATCCTCATTTGTTGAAGAAGAAAAGCATTAATGTGGCTGAATAGCAATACATTCAAGTGGCAATCACACAAGGGACAGTCACTGTGAGATGTCCTCATTTGTGACTGTCCTTACAGTGAGTGTACATTATCATGTTGTCTTTAGAGTGACTGTCCTCATTTGTTGAAGAAGAAAAGCATTAATGTGGTTCAATAGCAATACATTCAAGTGGCAATTACACAAGGGACAATCGATCACTGTGAGATGTCCTCATGTGTGACTATCCTTGTCACAAATGAGGACATCTCACAATGACTGTCCCTTCTGTAATTGCCACTTGAATGAGGACAGTCACTGTAAAGACAACATGATAATGTACACATACAATGAGTGTACATTATCATGTTGTCTTTACAGTGGCTGCCCTCATGTTGTATATTCTTCTCTGTAGATGCTACTATGTGCTAGGGAACTTCTTAGAACTGTTGGTATATTCTTACAACTTATTACACCTGGGATATTCTTCTCTGTAGATGCTATTGTGTGCCGTGGTCCAAACAGGCCCATAAATGTGGTTGAATAGCAATACATTCAAGTGGCAATTACACAAGGGACATTCACTATGAGATGTCCTCATGTGTGACTGTCCTTGTCACAAATGAGGACATCTCACAGTGACTGTCCCTTGTGTAATTGCCACTTGAAGGAAAAAAGCATTAATGTGGTTCAATAGCAATGTATTCAAGCGGCAATTACACAAGGGATAATCACTCTGAGATTTCCTCATTTGTGACTATCCTTACAGTGAGTGTACATTATCATGTTGTCTTTACAGTGACTGTCCTCATTTGTTGAAGGAAAAAAGCATTAATGTGGTTCAATAGTGATGCAGAGTAGTCAGCAAGAAACTTGGATCTATGTCCCAACCCACTTCAAGACACCAAAATGACTCAACCAATCAATTAGGCTCTAATTTCTATAGGTTAATTTTTAAACTCTGCAAAGTAATGAATTTGAAGGTTTCAAGGATCACACAACAACTTATGGACTCAATCCCATTCAATAACAAATTTCCTTTTAGGGACAAGTTCCCTGATTTTCTATCAAAAGAGACTTTTAAGGTTCTAGATCTTACTTCCTGCAGCAAAACTTAGAAACCCCTTAGATATCATCTAAATAACAAGAATCATGCATTGGTTGTGATCTAAACAACCCAAGACATCAAAATAACAAACTGACCTAGTGACCCTAGTAGGTCTCCCAAACCTGCTCTGCAGCCATAACTCTGCAACTTGCCAAAGGACTCTAAGAAGTTATATGTTTTTTGAGTACCCTTTTTGGATTTCTAACAGACCACCAACTCATCCCAGACCCTGACTCCACTCTAGCATATCAATGTCTTCATTGAGTCCGCAGACCTAATGCATGCTTTTAGGTGTGGGTTCCAAAACAAAGCATTGAAAATGGGTGTATGAAACCAAGATCAGAGTTTTGGAGTGTTCTCCTGATCCAGATAAACAAGAATGCACAAGTTTTCAATTCCTCAATATGATGCAAGCTTCTGATTTTATTCTGATTACCATCTTCCCAGCCAAAAACATGGTAGTTTTTGATCTAGGGCTCGCTCTCAAAAAATGCAGATGCAACCCCCTGCCTCAGGGCTTTTAGAATATACAAATATAAATCCTTAACTCTCATTCCACCAAGGAAGAAGGAATTCCAATGGTTGAAACGTGAGTTAAGGTCTTTACATCAGTCAAACCCTGAAAATGAGGGTTTGTAAACAATGCACAGAAAATTTGAAATAACTTAGATATAAAATAAAGAAAATCAATCAAACCAACTTCCAAAGCATCAGATGTCACTATTACAACTTCCAGGAAAATTTTATCATCCAACCACCATCCGTACAGCCGTACAGAGTTCATTTTTCACCAGAAATGCACTAAAACAGGGTTATTTTTATTTTTTATGAAAGCAAAATGATTACAATACTGGTTCTCTGTCTGTCTTCAACCATTTGAAGCCTAAAATAGGCTCTCCAAACATTGGTTCAACCATCTAGGTGGTTAGAACAGTTTATCCAACAAATGTCAACTTTGCTAAGCAACTTTTAAAGTTGCATTACAACTTTGCAAACAACTTTGCCGAGAAGGTTAAAAATGTGTTGTGAAACTTTAGGAACCTTATTAAAGTTATTTTGGACCTTCAAACTTCTTAACAACATCTAAAAGACACCTAATAAACACTTACTATGCTCATTTCATCCAAGGACTCAAAAGATGCCCAAGGTTTATAAGTCACCAAGGGGTCTTGTGTCCAACAAGTGGATGTTTATAAGGAGATAAAATCAATCCTTAATATTTATTACAAACCAAGAAAACATCTAAAACTCCTATTCTAATTTATTGTCATTCAAAAAGACTCTGATTTGTCATTCAAAAAGACTCTGATTTGTCAATCAAAAGGACCTTTCACCAGTCAATCCTTCAAAGCTCCAAGGTGAAAATCTTATGTTCCAATTGATAGGATTTGACTCCTTGGCTTCATGGCAACTTCCTTCAATCATGGTGTCTTTGGCTTGCATTAGGGATGCCCCTGCATCAAATAGCAATGCATTCAAGTGGCAATTACACAAGGGACAGTACATGCCCATTAAAGTTGGTGTTTTGTTATCCAGCATGACAATGGAGACAACATACTCTGTGTCAATTTTACTGATCAAATTTCCCTCCGCCAGGCAAAGCAACAATCTGGGTATGATAAGGTGAAATTTTGTAGTCCTTTTGGGTATGATAACAGTTCCAGTTTCCAATAAGATGGTTCATTTTTATAATCTAGCTTCAATTTCTCTTGTGAAAATCTTTTTTTCATTTTATGGGTGGTAAAATATAATTATTATGCTAGAGGTGTGTACCTATGGATGATAATGAAACAAAATGATAAGATTTAAGACTCTTGTTTTTTTTTTAAATAGCAATTTAAGTTTCCTTCTATTATAAATTACTGTTTTTCTATTTTTTAATGTATCTTTCCAGATCTTTTATATCAATTTTATTTATGAAATATAAATATATTAATAATGTTTTAGTGTTTTTAGGATTAGTTTATATCAATTCTATGTATCATCATTCGTCATTCAATTGTCAGTATTATTAATTTAGACTGTGCAATTGTAGAACTACTCGAATATGGGTTGGATGGATACTCAAGCAGGGGAACCCTCCTCAAATATCTCAAGCAGTGAACTTGGAAAAATGTGTCCTGAAGGAACCCTTTCCATCAAAGAGATAAAAATACAAACAAGTAAAAGAAGCAGGCTCTGCAAATATGTTTTTGAGAAGAAAAATGATAGATTATTCGAGTATGGTTCATGAGGTATATCTAAAAAGACATTTTTTTTCTTACTATAATAAAAGAGGAAGTTGTGAATGTCAAAGTTGAGTGAAACAAAAATTATTTTCATCAAATTTTGTTAGGCTTTCTTTTGGGAATAGTTTCTTACAATATTGCTATTAAGATTTTTATTGTGTAGTTTTTAGATTAGGTTTATAAAATTATATTTCATGAGTAGTGATTCATATTAATCAATTAACGATACTTTTGGAAGGTATTTTCAATGTGTCAAATTTTGATATTTTTACAAGAATTAGATTGTGTAATTTTTTTAATTAAAGTCATTGACTCATATTTCATAAATAATAGTTCTCATGAATCCATCTCTTATAAGATTGAATAGTCTATTTAGGAAGTATTTCTGATAGTATGTCAAATTATGATATTACTATTACCATTAGATTGCATGGCTTTGAAGTCAACCTCGTTGACCCATATTCTTCTCTGTAGATGCTACTATGTGCTAGGGAACGTCTTAGAACTGTTGGTATATTCTTACAACTTGTTACACCTGGGATATTCTTCTCTGTAGATGCTACTATGTGCCGCGGTCCAAACGGGCCCATAAATGTGGTTGAATAGCAATACATTCAAGTGGCAATTACACAAGGGACAGTCACTGTGAGATGTCCTCATGTGTGACTGTCCTTGTCACAAATGAGGACATCTCACAGTGACTGTCCCTTGTGTAATTTCCACTTGAATGAGGACAGTCACTGTAAAGACAACATGATAATGTACACATACAATGAGTGTACATTATCATGTTGTCTTTACAGTGGCTGCCCTCATGTTGTATATTCTTCTCTGTAGATGCTACTATGTGCTAGGGAACTTCTTAGAACTGTTGGTATATTCTTACAACTTGTTACACCTGGGATATTCTTCTCTGTAGATGCTACTGTGTGCTGTGGTCCAAACGGGCCCATAAATGTGGTTGAATAGCAATACATTCAAGTGGCAATTACACAAGGGACAGTCACTGTGAGATGTCCTCATGTGTGACTGTCCTTGTCACAAATGAGGACATCTCACAGTGACTGTCCCTTGTGTAATTGCCACTTGAATGAGGACAGTCACTGTAAAGACAACATGATAATGTACACAAGTACCGTGAAGGTAGTTGCAAGTTAGGGCTGTTTCATTGCATACCCGAAACAATGAAGATGTTACGGTCCACAAAACGTTTGTGCTTGAAAGATGAACAAATAAAATTAAACTTCTAAATAACCAAAGCCGCTAACAATAAATTCAACACAGATATGTCCTCATTTCTGGGTATTTTAGCTCTGTAACAGCTGAATACCAGATTACATAATAATGACAAAAGAAAAATAAACCCAACGTACTCAGAAATTGTAGCTGTGATTTCGCGGAGGGAATCTCTCTCGGCACTGTTGAAAATACAAATGACAACGTTTCTCTACATTATCATGTTGCCTTTACAGTGACTGTCCCTTGTGTAATTGCCACTTGAAGGAGGACAGTCACTGTAAAGACAACATGATAATGTACACTTACAGCCTGTGTACATTATCATGTTGTCTTTAGAGTGACTATCCTCATTTGTTGAAGAAGAAAAGCATTAATGTGGCTGAATAGCAATACATTCAAGTGGCAATTACACAAGGGACAGTCACTGTGAGATGTCCTCATTTGTGACTATCCTTACAGTGAGTGTACATTATCATGTTGTCTTTATAGTGACTGTCCTCATTTGTTGAAGGAAAAAAGCATTAATGTGGTTCATTAGCAGTGTATTCAAGCGGCAATTACACAAGGGATAGTCACTCTGAGATTTCCTCATTTGTGACTATCCTTACAGTGAGTGTACATTATCATGTTGTCTTTACAGTGACTGTCCTCATTTGTTGAAGAAAAAAAGCATTAATGTGGTTCAATAGCAATGTATTCAAGCGGAAATTACACAAGGGATAATCACTCTGAGATTTCCTCATTTGTGACTATCCTTACAGTGAGTGTACATTATCATGTTGTCTTTACAGTGACTGTCCTCATTTGTTGAAGGAAAAAAGCATTAATGTGGTTCAATAGCAATGCATTCAAGTGGCAATTACACGAGGGACAGTACATGCCCATTAAAGTTGGTGTTTTGTTATCCAGCATGACAATGGAGACAACATACTCTGTGTCAATTTTACTGATCAAATTTCCCTCCGCCAGGCAAAGCAACAATCTGGGTATGATAAGGTAAAGTTTTTGCAACAATTTCTTGCTGCTGCTAAGGTTACCATTGTTTATGGTTTCTATTATATAGTTCTATCTATATTGCTATATGGCCTTTTGTTTAGGATTAAGTAGACGAGGGAAAATATTTCTTTTGTGGATTGTAAACAAAACATTGAATTAATTCAGAGAACAGATCTAAATCTATAAGATGCTACGATGGAGCACATGACCATGTACTTGTGAATATTAGGATCCATGTTAATCAAATGACTGCTTTATGTAAATTACTTTTGAGTAAGTAAAAGGCAATACAATTTTTCAAAGTGTGCAAGGATTTTTATGATATACGGGTGTACGAAGAAATGAATCTGTGTTGTTTTGTATCAATATCAAACATCTCTGATATATTTTCATGTTTTTATAATCTATTTTGCAGATGAAAACTGTCCAACAAATAAAGATTGGGAACTTCTCCCAGCATCTGTACCTGCATCTCTCTTATATACTACAAGTTGCTTGCCATCAGAAATTGCAGTTCCCTCACGTGACATTGATGGTGAAGTGTTCTTTTCAGAACCATCATCTGTGGTTACCAATGCTCCTGTTTTAGGCAATAAGTTTGTTGCATTCCATGAGCCATTGGTCAAGTTTCTTCTACGAGCTTCTGATGCCTCAAAATCTAAGCAGCGCCTACGCATGCCTCGTTGTGGTTGATTATCATTCTGTACATGAATTATAATGAGTAATCAGTTTTGGGCCTTGGAATCTTGTATGTAACATGCACAGGCATTTCATGGCTAAATGAATCTATTTTAAAAGCATCAACTTTTCTTACATGATGCTAGATACATAAGTAGAACAAGCGTATATCAAATTGGAAGCAATCAGAACTCCACAATGACATATTATTTAGAGTACTCTTCAGTTTAAGTAATAATGCATATATTGACACTGTAAAGACAACATGATAATGTACACTCACTGTAAAGACAACATGATAATGTACACTCACTGTAAGGACAGTCACAAATGAGGACATCTCACAGTGACTTTCCCTGGTGTAATTGCCACTTGAATGTATTGCTATTCAGCCACATTAATGCTTTTCTTCTTCAACAAATGAGGATAGTCACTGTAAAGACAACATGATAATGTACACTCACAGTGAGTGTACATTATCATGTTGTCTTTACAGTGACTATCCTCATTTGTTGAAGAAGAAAAGCATTAATGTGGCTGAATAGCAATACATTCAAGTGGCAATTACACCAGGGACAGTCACTGTGAGATGTCCTCATTTGTGACTATCCTTACAGTGAGTGTACATTATCATGTTGTCTTTACAGTGGCTGTCCTCATTTGTTGAAAGAAAAAAGCATTAATGTGGTTCATTAGCAATGTATTAAATAATTTATTTTTTTTAATCCACCCACGGGCGTCGCCATTGCGACGGGAGCCCGTCGTAATGCGATGCAGGCGCCTGTCGCAATTGCTTGGGAGGACCGTCGCAATTGCGACGGACCTCCGAAGCAATGCGATGGGGGGGCGACGCCCATGCCACTAACAAATCTTAGCGACATTGCGACGGGAGGGTGCCACAATTGCGACGGCTACCCATAGACGTCGCAATTTGCGACTAAAAAATAGCGACGTCTATGGGTGTTGCTATTGCGACACATAGCCATTGCAATTGAGACACATAGCCATCGCAAAATGCCCCCAAATGTATTAGTGGGGGTTGTAAGGGGTCCTCATGGACCCTACGACCCCTTAGGACCCCTTACGACCCCAATTACCCATTAATGAATCCTATAAGTCCTATGATAAATTGATGAATGGTAAGGGGCTGTAAGGGGTCCTAGGATACATTAATATATCCTAGGACCTTTGAGGACCACTTATGAACCTTTACAACATCCATTACCCATTAATGTATCCAAAGAGTCCTAAGATACATTAAGGGATCCTAAAGGGTCCTAGGATACATTAAGGGTTCTAAGGGGTCTTAAGGGGTCCTAGGATACATAATTAGTGCTAAGTGGTCACGAGGGATCCTAAGATACATTAATGTATCCAAGGACCCCTTAGGACCCTTACAACCCCCATTACCCATGATGTATCCTAGGAGTCCTAGAATACATTAATGTATGCTAAGGGGTCCTAATGTATCCTAGACTCCTTAGGACCGCTTATGACCCCCATTACCCATTAATGTATCCTTTGAGTCCTAAGATACATTAATGTATGCTAAGGGGTCATAAGGGGTCCTAACAGGTCCTGGGATACATTAATGGATCCTAGGACCCCTTAGCACCTCTTAATGTATTCTAGGACTCATAGGATATAATATTAAGGGATCCTAGGATACATAATGGGTGCTAAGAGGTCCTAGGACCACTTATGAACACTTAGCACCCATTATGTATCCTAGGACCCCTTAGGACCCCTTAAGATCCCTTAGCACTCTTAATGTATCCTTGGACCTCGTAATGTATCCTAGGGCTCTTGGGATACATTGTGACTCTCCACCCTAACCCAGTCAGGAATTATTCTACTAAGCGAACTCTCCATTAGTGCTAGTGTATTGTTAGTTCGAGTCTATATTATACCCATAATAGCCAAGGCATAAACCTATGCTTAAGTTGATACAAGTTAGTTAGAATGTTTATGGATGCGAGTGTGCGTATGTTTTTTACACACAATCACATCTAGAAATATGCTAACTTATTTACTATGGATTGTGGAAATCTGCTATCATTAATTGATACAAGTTACAATATTGCTAGTCATTTGTATATTCTCTATATAATTTTTTTATTAAAATCATATTTGTGTACATATGCAAACATATGTATCAAAATTTGAAAATGTATATGTACCTATATAGATAAAGATATATTTGAATAGATATATCTAAATGTGTACATCAATATATAGTGTATGCAAGTATTTCATGCTAACTATATATGTTTTAAGTGGATTATCTATAAAGGTAAGCTAACTTACTCAAGATTCTACTAATGATAATTAACTGGAAACATAGGGCTTGTTTGTTTGCTGGAATTAGACTGGAATTGGGATTTTCAAATCCTGTAATTGACATTTTTTATGTTTGTGTTCAAAACATGATACTGGAATAGGGATTTGTTAATTCCCATTTACCCCAAAACCATCATTTGAATCTTCCATCTAAATAGGTGGAATTAGAAAATCAATTCCAATTCTACTTAAATGGGAATTGGGGATAAAACAAAATTTATAATATTTTGAAATCCATATGCAAACAACATTTTCCATCTTCTCATTATGAATTCCACATGAACCAAATAGTTCCAGCCATATTCCAAAAACCATTTTCCTGTTTTAAAACTTCCAGAATTGTCAAATACTGGAATTTGACAATTCTAACATTATTTAATTCTAGCAACCAAATAAACCTGGATCTATTTGGTTGTTGGAATTAAATAATGCTGGAATTGTAAGTTTTAAATCTGAAAAATGGTTTTTGGAATATGGTTGGAGCCGTTTGGTTCACCTGGAATTCACCTAGAATTCATAATGAGAAGATGGGAAATATTGTTTGCATATGGATTTCAAAATATTATAAATTTTGCTTTACCCCTAATTCTCATTTAAGTGGAATTGGAATCGATTTTCCAATTCCACCTATTTAGATGGAAGATTCAAATGCTGGTTTTGAACACAAACATATGTCAATTCCAGGATTTAACAATCCCAATTCCAGTCTAATTCTAGCAAACAAACGGGCCCTAAATGTATAGTTTTGTTGTAGATGCTATTAACATCCTTTTGATTGATCTTTTATATTTCTATTGAGCCACTTGGACATGAATTTTGGATTATGATGGTATATGGTACCATTATTACATTTGATAGTGATAATCGTATCTAGTTTAGCATTGTAGATTATTGTATCTTGATCTCTCGGTCATATTAGTGGTAGATTATTTCTAGTAAGATGTGATGATTTGATATCATATCATGAGATATTTGAAATAAAATGTTTTATAGTATTTTTTGGATATCTTTATATGAAACAAATATATGTAATGTTTTATATAAGTATAAGGTTCTCCAATGGTGATTAATGGCTTGATCTTTGGATCTCTCCATTCAATAGGATGTTGTGGGTTGAATTGAGAAGGTATGATTCCATACATGAATCCTATTATTTGACTATTTATAGATATTTATTTATTTGTTAGAGTATAATCTTCATAATCAGAAAGATGAGATATAGCTTAGAGACATGATGTTATTATTATCTCATAGGGTGTCTTAGATTAAGGTAGTTCATATCATATTCTATGCAACGGGCATCTGTTATAAAATCTAATTCTCTTAGTTATAATAATATCCAATTGATTAAGTTTTAGTGACATTTAGCCACTTTTGGATTTAATAGTACCTAGTATTTTAGGTCATAATAAGTTGTTATCAATTAGAAAATCTCTTTAAGTAGAATTATTCTATCCTTGTGTTGGGCTATGAAATTTATAGCAATATAGCTTGAATAACCAGAATGTTATATTGAATAATGCTTATGTTAGTATTACTTGATGAGGGTTATCCTTTTTATTATTGTTTCTTATGAGTCAAAAGAAATCTTGAATAGAGATATCTCAAGAGAGCATAGTAATAATTAAACTATGTATAGTCCTAATATTTAATAAATATTAAGTTTATCATGATGTCATACATTATTGCTCCATGAATTATTAAATCATATAATAGTTCTTATATTAATTGTATTGCATCAATTTTCATCAAGTACATGTACATTGAATATGTTTTTGAGTATGTAGAGTGCATCATACCTTGCAATTGGATTTAGTCAATTTGTAGCATGATTAATTAATTTAGTATTTAACTATTCTTATATCATCATATTTCAAGTCTTACATATACAATGCTAGATTACAAGTAATGGATGATCTTGTAATTAATAGAACTCTCATATGATGATTTTCTCTAGGAAAACATAGAGTATGATTTATGAACTTTTCTAGATATTTGAGTTAAGTTATTTGTGTATAAACTATTATGTATGGTAATTGAAGTATTACTTTATTGTAGTAAATTATGGAAATGGAGTTATTTCTATATTGTAATCCTATAATTGTCAGTCATGTCAATTCATTAATTAAACTTAGATTTTTATCCTTGTTCCACCTAAGTGTGTGGCAATCGACGAGGAAAAATGTCTAAGGAACATGAATCTAGAAAGGGCTGCATACCCACTTTCATGATGTTCCACATGTATGATATTGGAAGATCCAAACTACAAAGTCTCTATGCATGATCTAGGAAAGGCCATTATTGATGAGCCCCAAGACTTTAGCTACAACTCCTTAGGGTTTGTCTTTAAGTTTAAAAAATGATATTAATTAACTTATTCTCAATGATAAATCACTTTGAAAAGATATTAATGAAGGTTGTATGTATTATCATGTATCTATTTTTTAAAGATACCGATGATGTGTTTCTAGTTTTAAAAGCAGTGTGCAGTTACAAGAATAAGGACATGGCAAAGAAGGAAGAAAGTGTAACTTAGGTATGCAGTGTTACTAATTGTCGAGTACAGGAATAGGTATAATATTTACCCTCTTGGTTTCTAAATTTATATGTTATATTGAACATGACTATATTATGTTTCTTAGATTACATAATGCATTATTGTTCTTTTAAAAAAAAAAATCCACATTTCTTAATGAGTATTATGTCCTCTTATTGAGGGTTCCTTGGTAGGGTACTACACCTAGGACCCCTCAAGACCCCTTACAACCCCTTATGACTCGTTACCATACATTAATGTATCATAGGAGTCCTAGGATACATTAATGGATTATGAGGGTCAAAAGGGGTCCTAGGATACATTAATGTATCCTAGGACCCTTTATGACCCCTTAGGACCCTTTAGCATACATTAATGGGTGAACCCACAATAGTGGCTTACACTTTTTTGCCTGAAAGGACACTGAACTCTATATTTTAAAAAAACTTTCAGATTCAGATGTATATTGTTGTTAAACCATTTGAAATCAGAAGATGAACTAGATTAGAGTCTTTTAGGATTTTCTATCTAGATTATAAATATATATATATTTTTTATTTTTGAATTGATTTGAATATTTTGTTCTTTCTCCCACAAAAAATGATGTTGTCGAAAACGTCATTTTCAAAAAGTTACATTGTTTTCATAGAGCATAACTTTTTTTCTAAAATAGACATCAATGTGTTTCTTTCTAATTTAGTTTTGTAACATCCATACGAAGAGAATGAAATTTTTTTGATGATATTATCATGATTATTGCATATATTATTAATGTTTGAAGTTGACTAAACTGTAATTTTGACATATCTTGACTACATAGCTTGTAACTTGTCGTGTATTTGTCCAATTTCATTTCTTTTTTTTTTAATAGAAAGAGAACTTGAATACCTAGGCCATAGATATTTTAAAGATTTTTTTTCTCTCATTTACTATTTTTTCGTAAGCATCAAACATAGAGGTAGACATACAGTGAAATATCTATGTTTAGTAAAACTAAAAATACAAAGTAATAATAAACTTAATATATATTAATATTATAATAATTGGAAATATTTTTCTCAGTATTACCTTACTACATAGATAGGTTTATCAAATGGATTCATTTGATTTTCCAAAAGATAAAGTCAAAGTGATTTTTGGTCAGCATTTTAATAGGTGAGGAGACTCTATTGTAGGTATGAATGAGGAATATAGATGTTATATCAATGTTTTTTTTAATCTAAGAGGCCTTGAGCTAACCATTTGTAATTAATTCCTTCAAATGAAACCTCTCAAGGCTTAAATCATCATATTTGATTAAAAATGTGTTATTTCTACAAAAATCAGCATGTCTAAAAAAGTGTAACCCACTATTGTGGGGTCACCCTAATGTATCCTAGGACTCCTAGGATACATTAATGGTTAATGGGGGTCGTAAGGGGTCATAAGGGGCCACAAGGGGTCCTAGGATACATTAATATATGCTTAAAATTTAAATATTGACAGAGGATGTCATGATAAATTCAATAATTTACGGTGTTGGCGATGATGGTGTAATGGGAGGATCAACAAATGAGGTTTTGGCATTGGTTTCAAGTGAGATGGGTAAATATGATACAAAATTTTAAGTAGGAATATATGTCATGGTACCATGGGGATTGGGGACCAATGAAAGCACACATTATTTTAGTATTAGTGGTTTCATAAGCCAATGCAGGGAGCTGTTTGACTAGGAATTCATACTTTGCGACATCGTGTGGAACCTCTAGGAGAGAGCTCATAGTGGCCATAACATATGCTTCTTTATTCTGAAACTTGGGAACTTGTGTCAATTTTAGGACCTGGAAGAGTCATTTCATGCTATGTACCATCTCTTTATATGGAAATAATTTATCATCATTTGTTTGAAATTCATCCATGACCTATTTGATTATAAGCTGCAAATCCCCAAAGACTTTTAGCTCTATGATGTTCCAATGAACTATTTTCTTAAGACCAGAGATAAGAGCCTCATCTGTGCAATATTGTTGGTGCATAGGAAGTGTAGTTTAAATTCTTTGGGGATATAATCAAGTTGAGGAGTGACTAACAAAATCCCTACCCCCAATCAAAAATATGTATAAGCTCTATCAAAGTATAATCTCCACGCTGGTTGTTCCTTGACCATACATAAGTGTTCATCTATAAATTTAGTGACCAATGGATAAGAATATACTAATAGTACCTCTATCAACTAATCTACAATAACCTTCCCCTTGATCCACTTTCAATCTACATACTAGATATCAAATTCACTCAATATCATGACCCATTTAGCCATATGACCCGTAAGTGTGGTGCGAGATAGTAAGTACTTAAGTGGACCGACCTTTGATTTGAACTTTATTGTATGACTGAGTATATAATGCTAAAGGTTTTGGGTGGAAAATACTATCATAAGGTATGAATTTTTGATAGGGGAATAGTTGAGCTCATACCCCATGAGAATGTGAATGATCTAGTAGATGGCATGTTATTTTTCATTGTCATCCCGTTGAGCTAGAAGTGCCCCTAGTGTTTTTGCAGTGGCTGAGATACATAGTATTAGAAGTTTTCCAAGAATAAGAGGCATCAAAATGGGTGGATTTTCTAGATGTTCATTGATCTTTTCAAAACCTCATTGATGATGAGGGTCCCACTTGAATTTAGTCTCTTTGTGTAGAAAATGAGTGAAGGGTCGACACTTATTTTCTACTTGTCCAATGAATCTATGAATAGAATGAAGTTATCCCTATAAATTGTGCAACTATTTGAGAGCTCTTGGGGGAGGCCATTTCTAAGATTTCTTTGAACTTCTTGGGGACTACCTCTATGCCTCGTTTGAATACAATGAATCTCAAGAGCTTGCCTGATATAACTTCAAAGCTACACTTTTTGGGATTTAGCCTCAATGGATATTTATAGAGTCAATTAAAGATACATTCTAGGACCTTGAGGTGGTTGATACTAGTTTTTTATTTTCCCAAGATATAATCCACATGGTCTTTTATAATTTTTTCGATCATGTCGTGGAAGATGATTGTCATTTCCCTTTGGTATGATGCCTCTACATTTTTTAGACCAAAGGGTATTAGATTATAAAAAAGGTATCTCATGGGGTTGTGAAGGTTGTATTATGTTGATCTTCTTTTATGATGTAGATCAAATTATATCTAGAGAAGCTATCCATGAGTGACAATATCTCATGTCACACATGAGGTCAAATAACACATCAATATTAGGCAATGAGAAATCATCTTTTAGACATGCTTTATTCTCATGTCTCTAAAATTTGTGTATATCCTGATATCTTCAGTAGGATTAGACATTAGCACCATGTTATAAATCTATTCTGAATAATCAATCAGATAGATGAGTTTGGTGTCCAATGGATTTTTCAATTCTTCTTTGACCGGGAGGACCATCTTAGGATGCATCTTTCTAAGATTTTATTTGGTAGGTTTTGCTTTAGGATTGGCCATAACAAGATGGTGGATGACTAGATCAAGGTTTAGCTAAGGCATATGGTTATAAGACCATGCAAAATTCATGGAGGCCTCATTGGAGAGCCTTAAAGGCTATCTAATTTTCTTCTAACAATGAGGCTATGAAGTACATAATATGTGAACACTCTTCTACGCCCAGGTTGATTGGCTTAGTTTCTTTGATCAAAATAGATGATCACATGGATTGAGATGCTTTGATAAGGGGAAGAGGAACATCCTCATCCTCTAGTGCCTCAAAGAGGCTTTCACTAGAAGATACGTCCTTTATTTTTTACTTTTTTGTAATCTATAAGTTTTGGGTAGGGGTTTTCACTAGGAGATGCATGATTTTTCTCTTTGTTTTTATTTTTGAAACTAAGGACTTCCTCTTCACAAAAATATTCTTGGAGGTCCAGCTTGTAGACATGTTGTGGAATCATTCTCCCAATCATGTGATCATTCTATAGCTCCCATGAATTCTAGGAGCTCTTCTTTGCTTTGAGACACATCTACATGGACAATAGCTTATTGGTCCCAATGTATAAGTTTAGGATGTGCGAGTGGGAGGTCAATAAGGTTAATAGATAGTTCTTGGAGGATATATACTCTAAGAAATATGAAATTATTTTATATATCATCATATGCTCTCTTGACTTCCTCTTCAGGAATGTTTTTGACCATTATGATTTCACCTTACACATTAAGAAAGGTTTGTTTAGTTTCATTGGTTCCTCCACTCAGAGCCTGACCAAATATAAGACCTTGATTTTCAGGATGCTCAGGGGTTTCAACGGGATCCTTCATACTTTTTTATTTGTGGCCTATTCTACCACCTCAGTAATTCCACTTTTTAGTAGCTAGTTTATGGGATTTTGGATATTTTTGTTTGAAATAATCAAGGAGCTTATTGTGTATTTCTAGGGGGTCTTGATACAACCATATATTTATGTATGTTTCTATCTCCCCAAAATTAAAGTTCCCATGTGATTGGCTCATTATAGACCCAAATTACTTATCTAGGGGTTCCTTTTGTTTTAGTTGATGAGACAAACTTCCATGAGTATGTGGAACAAGGGGAAATGCCTCTACTACAAATGCATTTGAGAGGTTGTATTCCTCATAGCCTTTTTTGCTGATCTTGACATTAGATAAATTGGATGCAAGTATGTTTTTGGGATCCGCATGGGATTTGGAAGAGATAGCCAAAGAAGTACCAATATTAATTTTAAGATAATGATGAGAGTGCAAGAATGATGCATCAAGCCTACAAAAATATTCAAAAGGGTGAGGATCTACATGAATGGTGACTTTAGTGCCATTATGAGATAATACGAGGCACTGATGTAATGTAGAAGTGACAATCTACATGACATGGATCCATGGGAAATCGAGGACAATATTGTAGGGGAGGTCAAGATAAAAAAAAATGGCATACTATATTCTCCATTGCTCAATCTCCTTAAATGGGAAATGTACCTTCAAAGGTACTCTCATGATTATCATATTCCTTGATGGTAATGACATTCTTTGTAATGTTAGCTCTAGTTTACCCTATTTGAGTTATAAATTTTTAAGTATACATATTTAAGGACGAGCCATTATCTATCACGACCTGTTTGACAATGAAGTGGTTGACTATGGTGATATGAATTCAAAGGGGAAGATTATGATCTGGTGAAACGGAAGGCATGCTGGAGGGTTTGAATGATAAGATGCATGATGATGATAAGTGACCCATAAGAGAATGGAATTGTGTGGGGTCAATACCATTGTGGATGCATGAATCTTGTAAGGCTTTGGTGAAGATCTCCTAATGGATGGGTGAGGTGAATGGATATCTAGGTAGGAGTGTTCCTAAGGTATTCCAAGAGATTGGATTGTGTAGTGGAGGTTGATTTAGTGGTGGAACTAGTAACATATATCCTACCTCATCAAGTAGTGACTACATACTAACTGCCCAGTCCTTTGACACAAATTATTCCAACAGAATGTTCGACCTAGGTTATACAACTGATAATATTCCTATAATCAATATAGGTTATTGTGTAGTCTTTAGCATTATTGTAGTTACCTTGGTTATTTTTTCCTTGGTCTTTGGGCCATTGATTCTGTTAGTTGGGCCTAAACTAGTGTTGTGTTTAGGAAACACATTTTGATATATTTTAAGATTTGCATTTAGTGAAGCTTGCGATGGGGGATTAATAGTGATGTACCTAAGATCTATAAGATCTTGGATATAGTTCTTCAACTTCATGCACTTTACTATAGCATATTATTTGACATGATGGTAATCATAATAATCATTCATACCAAGATGGTTTAGGAGTGGATTCATCAAAAGGTTGATTTTATAGGTGGACAATCAGATTGGCCTTAGCTATTCTATGGAAGATCATGTCAAGTGGTTCACCCAAGGGGGTGAAGGTACATTTCTATGTACTCTAGACATGGGGTTTTAGTTGACCTTGAGGGACCAAGATTTTGTTTGTATTATGGCTCACTTGTTAACAAATAGGCAGGGTTGGAGTAGGGGCATCAATGACAACTTTCATGTGCTTTGTGTCAGTAGCCCCATCACCCATGGCATTCTTGTTTTTGTTCCAATATCGAGGACAATCAATACTGCATTTGTCATGGTTTCCTTCCTTATAATGTTTAATAATGCCTTCATCCAAAAGGAATCTCTCGATATTAAGTCCCTTTTCAAAGATGCTCTTATAGGTGTGAATGCAATTAATTTGCATGTGATGCGCTATCGTAGGATGGAGATTGTCAATGAAGATCTTGACTAAGTATTTCTCTGGAAGTTTATATTGTAAACAAGTGGATATGGACTACCACCTTTGAAGGTAGTTAGAAATTCTTTCATCAACCTTCTATTTAGCATTGTAGAGATCAAGGAGAGTGAGTCCACTCTCCATATTATGCTTGTATTATGACATAAATTTCTTTGATAGCTATATGAATGTATTAACCATATAATACAATATCTTATAGAATCACTCTAAATTTGATCCCCACAAAATCTTAGGGAAGAAATGCATGAGATAGTTTTCATTGTAAGAAAATTCCTGGAAAACCATGTATAAATCCTTAACATGGTTGATAGCATCACCCTTTCCCTTGTATTTTTAAAACTTGCGAGTCTCAAAGTATTTGGGAAAGGGGATTGTTGTGATAGACCTATCAAAAAAATAAGGGAAAATATCCTCAAATTTGAAGGTTTTGGTCTCTATCCCTACATGTAGCTCCTTGAGATAATTTTTCATCTCCTCCTAGTAAGCTTTAATAGGTTGCAAAGCAAGTACACCAATAACATTGGATCTTAGTACTAGGTACAAGTCATATTGAGGTGGAGGATGCAAAGGGATTTGGTAGGGATGTTGTGAGGTTTGGTAGGCAGGTTGGGTAGATGTGTATGTTGGCTGTGATGGTTTTTGTGAAGGATGTTAGGTGTGATACTAGGGTGGATGTGATTGTTATTGATTCTAGTATGCATGTTGAGGCTGCAATTTCTACTAGTAGAAGGGTGGTGGCTATTGCTATTGTGATGTTTGGTAAGTGGATGGTGTGTATGTTTGACCTATATAGGGCTTCTATTTGTGTGTGTGAAAATTATACCTGATCTGTAAACACAACACTCAGTAAAACATTAGAGGTTAGTGATAATCAAAATCGTGCAAAATTGAAAGCTATCTAACCAAGCGATTTACTGCCTTCTAATAGGTGCGAGATTAATGTTCTCAGATTGTAATCGAGATCAGTGACCTAGACGACACCTAAATGAAGGATTTGAATGCAAAAGATGGATATGAAATTGAATGCAATTAATCTATATTTTTGATATTTTCTATGCAATAAGAATGATAAAAACTGATATGATATGAATGCTATTGAAAACTGATATGCTATGAATGCTATTGAAAATTGATATGCAATGCTAATCTAACAATGATATGAAATATGAATGCAAAAATAAAATTGATCTCACAAAGATGTCGATTCACAAGAGCTTTGATTCTTCAATTCCAATTCTCCAGCGTGATTGTGCAAAATATGAGATGATTTGTGAAGAGCTGAGCCTTTAATTTATAGAAATCCAGGGCTTTGGAGGTGCATGGGAAAAAGCCATAAATCACTCAAATAACTCAACTTGATTTTTGAGTTATTTTTAAATAAAAGATAATTAACTCACAAAAACATGCAAAAGCTAAGTTTTAACTCAAAATAGAGTTTAGCTTTAATTGATAATTGATAGTTGTTTGCTTTTATGATTGTGCATGTTTTATTTATAAATTAATTTAATAATAAAGTGATTTATTTCCAACTTAACTACTTTTTTTAAAAATAAAACAATTGATAAATGGGTTAATCAATTATTTAATCAAACTTTTATTAAAAATTATATTATTAAATAATGACAACATGCTTTAATTAATTAAATAAGAATTTAATCAATTAAAGATAGGAATTTTGATTTATTGTCAAAATTAAATAATACAATTAATAATAGATAGAATTAAATTTAATTACATAATTAAGTGGCAAATATTAAATCTAATTAATTAAATATGAAAATATTCAATTAATCAAATTTTAGGATAAATGTGATTTATTGCCAAATAATCATAAAATTAAAGATAATTAAGATAATTAGGAATATTACTAGGAATATTCCCCGATGCAAAATTTAAGATAATCAATTATGATTCGATGATGTTTAGATGTGCCTTAGGTTAGGACTTTGATGTCGATTTTGTTCGAATTGAAGATGTAGGAGATTAATGAACTTATAGCCCATTTTTGGGGTATTACACTATTTGGTAGCACTAACAAAAGGTACGTAAGTTCTATGAGTATTCATGACTACAAAAGAGGGCGCGAGGTAGTTCACATAAGTGGATGCAATGTTAGTATGTGAGCTAGTCTGATGTGGGGGTTTCACAATTTGGGAAATGGTAGATGTAGGCATAGCCAAGTAATTTATGTAAGCTAGAGTGGGTATAGTTTTGTGTTGAGGTTGAGTGGATTGAGTCATAAACTACATGGTAGTTTATGGAGGATTGGTGATTTGTGAGTGTTTTTGAATGCCTAGATATTTTAGTACAAATTGTGATAGATGCAAAAAGGAAGATGAGGCTTCTTGTGTGGCATGAGGGCATTGCATGGTATGAGTGGTTTGTTAGAGAAATGATTGTTGGGAAGTGGATGTAGCTTATTGGGATTGTGTAGGTTGTTGTGATTGAGATGTGGAAGCACCTTTTAGAATGGATCATGGTGTTGTGGTAAATGTGGGGGGTGGCAACATTAATGGTGAGTTTTTAGCCCTATGAGTGGTATCTTAGTAGTGTATTATGGGTTTCATTTTTGTGCTTATTGGGCAATAGGTTACTATAATGGTTGTGTGGCAACTTTTTATGGTTTCTATGACAAGGATTGTTGTGATGGGTTGATGAACAAAGTCCCAAAAAGGGTAAAGCATGGTTTTTGTGATAAAGTATGTAACACATATTGTGTGCTAGGAGGAGTGGTTTGTGATATGGATATAGAGAGATGGGTGGATGAGATACCAAGATCTAGGAGTTGTACAACATTATTCCATGCCTCAGACGAGACATGAAAAGGAGGTGTTAGATTAATGATCCTAGGAAGGATGAGCTCTTGTGAGAGAGAAGCACCTTCATGTGAAAATTTGGAAATGATAGTGTCATGATTTCTACCTATGAGGTAGCTGATCATGGAGGCATAAATTTTTTGATTCATGAAGGTTTCCATAGTTTTTATGGTGAGTATTTAATCTTGATTAATGATGAACTCCTCAATTAAGATTTGATTAGTGGGTTCAAAGGTGACAAGATCACTAGTAGTGTTAGGCATATCACCAAATGAGGGACCAATGATAAGATAAGGATCCATGTCCTTTGTCTTTTTTAAACGTGTTTGCAGTGGAATGAAATGGATGCCCTAAGACAAATGAAAAATGAAGTATGTAATAGATCTAAAAATGGCCTAGATGTCTAAGGATGGGTGATGAGGATTCAATATGGATGATGAAATAAGACCTAAGGGATTACTAGATAATTGATTGAGTAAAAAGATAGCTAGTGCTAATTCTAATCGATGTGATGGTCAATTTAGGACAAACTAATTTTCCTAGATGATAAGATAGTCAAGGTAAGACAACCTATAGACTGAGGTGATGTGGAAATGATGTCGAGATGAGATATCCTAGATAATGATTAGTCAAAGGGAAATCTATACAATGATAGTTTGATTGAGATGTAGGTATGCGTTAACTCAACAACATGAGATCAAGCGTGGATTACTGACCTGGAGTTTTTTTATCTATGGATTGATTTTTTATTTATGGATGAGACTTAGACTTAGGAAACATGTAGATGAGACTTAATATTATATGAAAGATGAGGAAAAGGGGATATGATAATGAAAAAATAAATTAAATCATAGGGATAAGAACTAACAAATATGTTTCCAAAGGGGGGGTACTTTTGAATTGATTAGGAGAAGTTGAGTGTAGACCCTACTAGTAGCGACCTAAATAGAAATTGTCTGAGTTAAGATGAATAAAGCCAATGTTCAAATTGTATTTGTCTCTATAATCTATAATAGTGTTGTAATATTTCATCATTTGGTTGTGTTCTATTTTATGGGAAATGAATTTCTCAGTATTTATTTACTATGTACTAGGAATCTTTGTTGAGGCAATCTTGCTCTTTATTTCTTCTATTCTCGTGGGTGGTTTTATGGTGACTTTATTTGGCTTCCCTGAGTCATAAATTTGTTAAGAAGTTGCAATATATTGAGGGGAGATAACCAAGGTAGACAATAATAATACAATTTTGGAATTGAAGACAAAGCCTAGATTTTGAAGGAGTGATCTTGCTAGAGTTGAAAACGTTCCTGCTAAAGTTTGTAAGGTCAATTTTTTACAAGCGATCTTGTATAAACTTGAGATAATTTCCACAAAAGTTGGGCATACTAATTTTTACAATCAATCCTGTTGAAGTTTGCAAGTGTTCTTGTGGGGTTGGAAAATAGTGGATTTTTAGTGACAAAATTATGACAGTTTGAAAAAGACTTGGCTAATTTTTTGGCGTCAAACCCGCTGAACCTTGGTATTGATCCCATATAATTTATCAATGGAAATGACTACACTAAGTATGATAAATTTGATGTTTTTATTAGCATTCTCACCATAGTTTCTATGATAAAAGTTTTTCTAGCATTCCTTTGAAAGTTGTAAGCATTCCCATGGGACTAAGTGTTTATTGGATTTTGACCACATTTTGACTTTGGTAGACTTTTTTTGTTTGGAAAAAGATGTTTAATGAATCAAACACAAAAAAAATAATAACTTATGTGGAACCAAGAACATAATAACTTATGTTAGAAAGGATACTACTCACTAAATCTGCATTTGGATTTCTCTATATACCTCAGATAAAGCTAAAAAATAGAGATCACAGTGTCATTGACTCCCCTCCATGACATGATAATCACAAAAATATCTTATCCAATAGGTAAAAAACCTTGATGGACTTATGTCTCACAATGAAGGGTACGTGTGGGATGTCTTACTTGGTCTTTGATCTTCTGCATCAATAAATATATAGGGTTTTTGGCTACTAAAATATTGGCTCATAGTAAGCACATCCATTTGAGAGGTTATACTTGAGGAAAATTATACCTAATAAGGGGATTTTCTAGCCTACAAAGGTTGTGCTCTACATGTATTAACACACCACATGATAATTAAGGGAGATCTTCATTCCATCATAACTTCAATCATTGGTGTCACCTTTAGGTCAAGTACCACATTTTTATATAGCAACTGGAGGAACTTGACTTTAACCATTACTGCTTGGGTCATTCCCACTCACTGACCTTACTAAGGTTACTTAGGAGGTAGACCCTCTACCTAAAAAAAAGATTGAGTGTTGATAACACTTTTCTCTTGCACCCAATACCACCAATGCAAGAGGAGAATATAGTGTGTGTTAGAAGTATGAATTCTCTACATATGTGGAAGCACACTAAACAATTAGAACATGAGGTTCTTTTTATTCCCAAATGAAGGTTCTTACCTTAAGAAGAAACACAAAAGCATACAAGATTTATTTTAAACAAAAACATAGTTCTTCTTAAACCCAAAATAAGATTCCTACTTACTTTGGTTTGTAAATGATAACCCCCCTACAAAAGGTTATTGTGGGGTCCTTGACAATTGACTTGTGCAAATGTTAGTGAAATGCCAATACAAGAAGCAAAGTTAGTAGATTAGTTGAAAGAAAACCAACTGAAAATTTAAAAGACACAAAAAATAGAGATCTTCTAGAAGCACAAATTATTCCCATAGATGGAATCCTATAATGGTTTTAATAAATAGGCATTGGAATGATGACTTATGGATTGGACATCCATGCTAAGTAATTATCTCATCATTATGAAGGAACATTTAAATTATCAACCCAAGGACGTATACTTGAAATAAATTTACAAAGTATATACACTATGGGATTCTCTGAGTTATTCCATCATTTCAAAACTAAAATTATAACAATTTTGGAAATGAATCTAACTACACAGTAATGGCTGCAGGAAACTACACAGTAATGACTGCAGGAAACTGTGTAATACACAATAGTTTTCTACGTGATCTACTTCTATAACTACCAAAGGTAAAAACTATCATAAGTGGACCTTTATTAGATAATTTAAACTATGTATATGTCCTTAAAACATCATACACAAGTAACAAGCTTCCATGAAAATTTAATTTACTACTCCTATTAAAATTACTACTTATGTTGTTACAAATTTGCTCGTATAGAATGATGACTCTCTAAAATTAATTAACATATACCACTTGCTACCTGATTTTCTTGATTAAATATTCAAATATATAGGCTTATTGACTCCCTAAAAACCATCTAACATGTGTCTCATCATTACCTTAAACAAGGAAGAGACTTTTCCAAAACAATGACTAAGAAGCAAAGTCCTTTTACAACTTGTCTTCTTGACTAATTGGAAAATGAGTTTGTTTGAAATATTTTATTAATAAGATTATTTACTTGATATTTTTTGGTGTTCTAAAATTAAAAAAAAATATCCAACCTCTTTTCAAGTTATAACTTGAATTGCAATAATAGAAGAAGTTTAACTAAGTCTACTGATTTTCTGTTCCACCTTTTTTGTAGTCAACTTTAAACGAATGGTGCTCCTTTATTATTGAGGACTATCTCAAAGGATTTTACCAGGTTATGATCCCACTTCTTATATTTCCAAATCATTTTGAAAATATTTATTTCATTCATAAATGTGGCAGATATGATCATTTTACTAAAATTGGGTTTCTGCTACCTTAAAACTTGCCTCTTTTTACTCTGTCAACTTTAGATGAGTGTTTGCCATTAACTATTGTGAGATAGATCTAACAATTTTTAAAATATTTTATCCTCCTTTTAATATTTCCAAATAATTAATAAAATATGGATTTAATTTATAATTGAGTGATATATTCCCATTTTATTGAAACTGGTTTTTGACTTTTTCTGCATTTCCAACAACTGTTGCATATTGACAAGTGTCAACTTGCTTCTCTTCTTTCCAGCTGCATGAGCAACTCAAATATCTCACAAAAATGATCATCTCACAACACTTATTATTTAATAAAAACTATTATCATAATTAATCATCACATTTTATCACTAACTAGGTAGACATTCAAATGCTAATCAATGAATCATTAATCATAGTTAATGCTTCATAAATCAAGATAATGTATGGAAATTACTTGAGAATCTATTGTAAACATAGGGGAAAGTGTTATAAAAAATTATATAAACATGAAAAATTTTAGGCTCATCATCCCCCCCGGATAAAATCCTGTGTGTCCTCAAGTAGGGGATCAACATTGGTTAGACATGAAATCTATTAGCTATAACACTTCACAATGTCATGCATATTCCCTTTGTCATCTCTTCATAAGACATTCCATTTTTATTAATTTTCACTTTATCATTCTTATTTTTGCATCAATCACCATGAATATAGGAGTTAGTATAAAAATGCAGAGGCAACGTCATCCTCCTATGGTCTATGATAACACAAGATATACACATGTTCCCCCTAGTTGAAAGATCATTTGTCCTCAAACAACAATGTATGTATGAGTGTAGAAAAATAAATCAGTTATGAAGCATATAATTACAATAATGATAATTGAAAAATAAAGTGCAATTCATATATAATTAATTATTAAAAAATGATAAATATTATGAATAAATATAAATTATAAATATAGTACCATTTGTGTTATTGTGACAAGCTTCAAACTTGGAAAATAGCTGAAAGTACAGGTCCCTTCATTGTTGAATATTCAAGTCCCTATGAGAGTGTTTCATATTTAATATCAATAGTTGTAAATGTCCTCATACTTGGTGCAAGTTATGTTATTAATCACATAGTAGTTTCTACAAGATGACTACTCATTCACACAAAAATGGTTGTAGATTGACTGTTAAATTAGACAAAAAATACTACAAGCAACCTATAGAATTTTTTTTATCCATCCAATAACTTATAATACAACTTTGGATGTCCATTTTCCAATAAACAAAATCTAATTAGACCATGTACTAGACACCACCATTTATTAGACATTGTTGACATCATGAAGACCTGACTACTTAATGGAACTTGTTGACAATACATGCAAAGACTCTCTTCTAAAATTAGAGAGTTGACTCACTCACACCCTTGAAAAATGACTTGAAATATGAGCAACCAACAAGCTGTGAACTCCTCCAAAATACTCATTTAGACAAGAAGAACTAGGAAAAAAACTAGACTAGACAAATACTAACTCTAAGCCATTATGAAAAAATACTTATTTAATGAAAAACCTACCCTAACCTATCCTAATCTACACTAACCATCAAAAAAGACATTCTAAAAAAAAACCATTAAATAGTTCTTAGAAGTATCTTCTGCTTCTCAGTAATTTCCAATGCTTCACATGTTTATCACTGATTAAAAATAGTTGTAACATCAGTAGAAATTTAATAAACATCAAGAATGCTTTTGGAAATATATTAACAAATTTACTTATTACTTCATGTTGACAATACATGCTACTGTATTGAAGTGTATAAGTAAGATGAAAAATTCCTCCTTTAGGTGTAGCTGCATATTTAGCTTCATCTTCAGTTGTAACTTCTTCCTTTGCTGTAAACATAACTTGTAATGATTTATTTACCTTCATATGAATGAGATGTCTGATAGGACACCCTTGTGAAAGAAAAAAAATTGAACTCTCCTTATTGGCTTCGTGTAGATGAGCGGCTTCTTTATCCTCTTTTTTATTTCTAAAGACTACTTTGTTTGAGTGATTTGATAGAAGTGTAGGAATTTTTGTACTATCTTCATGATGCTCATAGTTTTTCATTACAAAAGATGTTGGTTTAGCATCTAAGGTCAAACAAAAATCCTCTAAATCATCCCAAAACTAGTCTTCTTCAATATCTTCTTTGCTTTTTTGCATGGCAAGACTGATTTTCACTTTAATGCAACTCTCTTCTTGAAGTAGGAGTTCTAATTTGACATCACATTCATCTTGAGAAGCAACCTTGTGTATGGTGATTTCTTCATTTTGCAAAACAAGGATGTCTTTTTTTTCCTCCTCATAAATCAACATCTTGTCATCAATATGTGAACACAATTCCTCTATGATACCAAAGAACATGTCTTCATTGATTTCCAAACTTGTTGCAAATTATATTGGCTCTTAGTTTTTATTCTTCATGGATCTAAGATCCATATTTTGATGTTTCTTGTGGTACATTTGTAAACTTTTTTAATCCTAAGTGCTTTGAATGGAAAATACGATACTAGAAAAATGACAAAGAGTCGCTAAAAACTCAAAAAAACTCATATCTTTATCCATACTTGGTAACGACGTAAAAAATATTGGACTCCTATAATGATTTTAATAACTAGGCCTTAGAACCATAAGTTAGGGATTGGACATCCATGCTAAGTAGTTATCTCATCATTATGAAGACACATTTAAATTATCAACCCAAGGACATATACTTGAAATGAATATGCAAGGTATATCCACTATGAGATTTTTTGAGTTATTCTATCATTGCAAAACTAAAAATATAACAATGTTGCAAATGAATCTAACTATAGTGACAAATGTAGGAAACTGCATAGTAATGGTTGTAGGAATCTGTGTAATACACAACAATTTTCTATGTATTCTACTTATATAACTAGCAAAGGTAAAAAATATCATAAGTGGACCTTTCTTCGATAATTTAAAATCTGATATATGTCCTTAAAACATCATACACAAGTAACATGCTTCTATGAAAATGTAATTTACTACTTCTATTAAAATTACTATTGCTATTGCAAATTTTCTTATATGGAATGATGACTCTCTAAAATTAATTAACATATACCACTTGCTACCTTATTTTATTGATTACATATTCAAATATATAGAATTATTGACTACTTAAAAACCATATAACATGTGTCCCATCATTCTCTTAAACAAGGAAGAGACTTATTCTAAAATAGAACACAAATATCCAACCTCTTTTCAAGTTATAACTTGAATTGCAATAATAGAAGAAGTTTGACTAACTCTGCTAATTTTTTGCAATCAACTTCAAATGAATGGTGATCCTTTATTATTGATAAATATCTCAAATTATTTTATCAAGTTATGCTGCTCCTTCTTATCTTTTCAAATCATTTTGAAAATCTAGATTTCATTAAGAAACGTGGAAGATATGATCATTTTACTAAAACTAGGTTTTTGTTGGCTTAAAACTCACCTCTTTTTACTCAATCAACTTTAGATGAGTATTTATCATTAAATATTCTAATTTATATATAACTCTTTTAATAATTTTTTCTTGTCCTTTTCATCTTTCCAAATCATTAAGAATTGAGTGAGATATGCCCTTTTTACTCAAACTAATTTTCGACTTTTTCTGCATTTCCAACTACTGAATATTGACAAGTGTCAACTTGCTTCTCCTTCTTTTTAGCTGCATGAAAAATTCAAATATATCACAAACAACATGTTAATCATTTCAAAACACTTATTATTTAATAATAACCATTTATCATAATAAATCATCAACATTTTAGCATTAAGAAGCTAGACATTCAAATACTAATCAATAAATCATTAATCATAGTTAATGCATCATAAATCAAGGTAATGTATGGAAATTACTTGAAAAGATATTGTGAACATGGGGGAAAGTGTTATAATAAATGATATAAACATAAAAAATTATAGGCTCATCACCTACAAGAGTTTAATATACCTACAAACCCACTGAAGTTTCTTGTCAATCCTATCAAACCTGTACGAACACAAAAAAATAGAAAAAAAAAATGTACAAGAGTTCCCATGAGGGATTAGAGAAACCATGCGAGAGTTAGTCCTGGTAAAAATAAATATCAGTGAATTAAAATAGATAGAATGATAAACTTCTTTTTTTTGCAACTATTTTTGTTATCTATGTTCCCAGAGGAGTTTATTGTTATTTCCATCAAAGATAGCTATAATGAAAAATAAAAAGCTAAAAGACAAACAACAACCAAATTTTACTTGACTTTTACCCACATTCCCATCAGACATTTTCCTTGTGTTCTGGCTGAAGTTAAAAACCATAGAAAATAGACAAGAAAAAGATAGTTTACCGAGATCGTGGTCCTACGAATATGGCTAGCAAACTTGCAGTCCACAGAGCGTTCTTGCTGATTTTTTTTTGAGTTGTGCAAAATATGAGACTTTTGGAGAGTGTGCAAGCCTTCAATGCTATAGTTCCTAGTGTGACATGTTAGAAAAAGAGCTTGGAAACAATAAAAACAACAAAAATGTTAGGGGTCAGTATAAAAGACCCGTGAAGTGGGTCCCATTAGACATGCCAAAATGTATGCAATGAAATAGTAATAGTCAAATAGAATGCATGAAAATTAAGACACTCAATCATACTAATCAAGAAACATATGAGATTAGATTAAAGTGAGTAAATGCATAAAATAAGAGTATGCAAACCTTCACAAACCCTTTGAAATGCCCTTGCTGGTGTGATTTGTCCAATCTTTTGTTGAGGATGTGTGGTCACTATTTATGCTCAAGCTTCAAAGTTGGAAACAATTTGGAATTATGATGGTGTGATAGATGATTTTAAGACTCAAAAGGGTATGATACCAATGCATAAAATGTGGATAATTTGTGAGAGAATGAGGGTTCAATTTATAGACTCAAGGAGGGTGAAATGGATGGTTGATATCGAATGGTGAGGAAGGGCCAAGAGGCATTCCAAGGGAAGTACATGGGTTGTGGTTTCTAAAATTCATAGCATTGTGACAAGTGTCACCATGAGAGGAGTTGAGAGGACATTGGGGGTTGGAGTAGATTAGTCATAAAGACATATCTTATCCCACACCCCAAGGTACAAGGGTTGGGGAATGTGATGATTTTGGAGATTGTGGAGGGATGTTGGAGAGTGAAGAGAGTTGGGAGATGTGAAAAAGAAATAAAGAATTCTTTTGGAGGGGATAAGTGTGTAAGAGGGTGTAAGTGCATTTGAGGTTGACAAGGGACATGGGTTGACTTTGGATGCTAATTTTTTGGATTAGGAATGTTTAAATAATTAAGAGGGATATTACATTAAATTGGTGATCAAGTGAGATTATTAGGAGGATGTGATAGGAGGAGAGAGAATGAGTGGAGGGGTTCATTAATAAAATGCAAATATTTACTTAATTAACTAAGGATTAATGTGTGCAAGTGGATTTGGTTGAGTTTAGAAGAATGGGTTAGGTTATTGGAGTGAAGTTAGGTGAGGGTTAAAGTTAGGAGATATATGCTTAAATAGAATTAAATAGGTTATATAATTTTAAGTGGGGTAATTAAGATAAAATTAATTAATTTAAATAAACAAGTGTATTTATTTACATTAATAAAGGAAAGGGGATTAATTAATTTAAATGGTTGTGAGTTTCTATTTAGTTAATTTGACTATAGATTAATTAATTAAGTTAATTTAGGTAGAAGACTAACATAAACTTTTTTCTTTTAAAAGGGGTAAACTCTTTGAATTATAGCTATGAACCAGTGAGGCCACAAATGGGGAACCTCATCCCCAATGGGATTTGAAACTTTATGTTAAGAACAAAAACATGAAAACTTAACCATCACAATATACCACTATTGGAAACTAACAAACTAATAAAATACATGTAATTATTTAATTAATAATGTGTAGGAGAGAACTATATGTTTATTTTTCTCAAGGATGAATGGCTCGATGCATAGTGAGTAGTGTTATTGACTTTGAATACTTTCATGAATTTCCATGAGTGGAAAACCTTAGGAAATAAGTGCCACATAGGGTATGTAGTGCCTCTCTTGTTTTCTTCCTGCATGGTATCCTTTTGGATATAGTTTTGGCAATTGACTGTGGTGGTTCTTCTATGTAGTTGGATGAAAACTCTTTTGAGATGCCATAGTTTGGCTTTGGATGCCTCGTTGTGGCTTTATGTAATTGGTTTTTCTTACCTTATGCTATTTCATTGGCAAGTTTCTCATTCATTATCCCTATTAGTATGAATGCTAATGAATGTTATTAGTAGGGAAGATTGGATGTTGATTAGAGATGATTAAGTTCTTATATGTTATATTCATGATTATGTTTGTCATTGATGTCAACATATATGATTTTTAGACAGAGTTAACAGAGTTACAGGCACAAATTCATTTGGTGATGTTTTATACTGATGAATTGAGTTTTACAAAGATTTATTAGAATTCAAGAATGTGTTTTGATGATGTGGTTGCAAGCGCTAAAAAAGTTATGAAGATATGTTTGAATTATGCGAAGTTTACTAAAGACTATTCATAGTGAGCATTTCCAGGGACTGGTGACAATTATTCAATATTTATTATTTCAACGAGGTTGAAGATAGTTTAGCAAGGTTGGTATGTTGTTGAAGACATGTTCAGAATGCTTGGCTAAACATGACAAAATCTACTTTGCATTCCATGAATACTTGTGGATGATGTGAAGCGTGTTACTTCTTTGAGAGCTGACTATAGATTAATATTCTTATGGAAGTATTTAGATGTAATGAAATGTGTATTGTAAATTCTTATTGATGTCCTATATTATTAATTGTAAATTGAGAAATCATTTTGGATGACTCAATAATCATTAGGACTCGGTATAAAGGAAAGGAAGTTTATTGGGATGTAAAAGGGTATCATGCGGTCATGAGATATTGTGAGAGCTTTGAACGTGAAATCTTTATGATTAGAGCCAAAGATGATGTTGTTGGTATGTTGAGTAATTCAAAGGAATTTTACAAGAAAAGAGAGTTTTTGTTTTAGTCAGTTCATCCTTGGATGTGTTATCCTGAAGATTATTTAGTGAAGATAGTCTTGAAGCAATTTGGATAGTGGGTTAAGTTGTCTTCATTGTATTTCTCATCAACTCCTCAAAGGGTTGGGATCTTTTAGTAGGGATCCAAAGTATCCTCACAGGAACTCATATATATTGATTGCATTGTAAAAGACTTCTAACAGGGTCTATCCTTTCACAAGGAAATTTTATATTAGTACATCATCTTGTGGGCATCATTCCCACTGAGGTTTTCCCTCTAATCAAGTGTTTCCCTAGTTAACAAATTTGGTGCTATTGTGTATGTTAATTATCTTGTAGTTATATTTGTTATTGATTACAATTTTAAGATTTGATACAATTGAATTTAAGTTAATTAAGCTCACAACTTATTCACCCCCCCCACCCCCCCCTCTCAGTTGTGTTAGTGGAATTTACTTTCTAGTAATTGGTATCAGAGCATTAAGTTCTTGAAGGAAAAATTTAACAACTTAAGGAGATCCATGGCTACTACATTTTTTAAGAAAGAAAGTTCGAAGTTTGGTGGAGTTAATTTTGACAATTGGAAGGAAAGGATGAAGATTCATTTTCTATGCATGGGAATTGACTATTGGTTGGCTATCAAGATGAAGAAGATAGTTGTAGAAGAAGAAAAACTTGATTCATGTATAGATGAAGAAAAGAACCTATACATGTACAATATGCTTTCTAGAGAGGCTATTCTATCAGCTCTTTTGGATACAGAATATACTGAGGTAAAAGATCTAAGACTTGCTATTGAGATTTGGACTAAATTAGAAAATCTTTTTGAAGGAGATGAAACTTTGAAGAATGCTAAATTGCAAAATTATATTACTATGTTTGAAAGTGCTAAGATGCAAGAAGATGAAACTATAAGAGGTTACTTTAGCAAGATTACTAAGATTGTTGCAGGAATTAAGAATTGTGGTGGAAGGAAAACAAATGATGAAGTCATATGGAAGATGGTGAAATCTCTACCACCAGTGTATGAACACAAAGCACCTATCATTGAAGAAATGATTACACCTGATTTTACCAAAGAGTTTCTACTTGGAAAGTTGCAGAAACATGATCAATGGTTGAAACAGAAGGAAGGATCACCTAGAATGGAAACAACTTTTAATGTACAAAAAGTGCAAGTACCAGTGGAGATTATACTAGAGATTGGGAAGCTAAGAAAGAATAAGAAAGGAAGTTTGATGATGTAATGACACTAATTGCAAGGAGAGAACCTAAGGTAAGAAAGATTTTTCTTGTTGGACATGTAAATAATTTGGTCATTTTTCATCTAAATGTCCTAAGAGAGAAAAGAAGATCAGATATAGAAAACCTTATAAACCTAAGATAGAGAATTTTTGTTATGTTGATTGTGAGGTCCTACCCCGACCCATCTTAGCTCAACATTCATTTTGGCATTTGACTCATCAGGAGGATACTTTGAGTAGAGACATTTGACCTAATTTGGATTACAAATGCTATCATTAGATCTTATGAGATGTTTTTTATAAATTTTTATGATGATGACATTAGTCGTACTCTTTATAAATGTTTGTTTTGGTTCCATGATTATCTATGATATATGAATTCTGCATTCTGCATTTGTTATGTTATCTTTCAGTATAATGAATATTGGTGGAATCATGGTTCTATGATTAGCTTAGGATTACATGCTTATGTGGAAATTGAATTGATAATTCGATGCTTGAAGAATTAGGGTATAATGTGGATTATGTAATGATTCATGGAATGTAGTTATTCATTATTGTCAAGTTTAGATTTTATTACTTCATTTTTGAAATGATTATTAATGCAAGATTTTATGTTGTACTGACATCGAAATTGAGTGTGCAGGAATATGGCCATGATTGTAAATTCGGGGAAATAATAATGGAGCTAAGTGCAATCAGTTTGAAACCAAGGTCGACTCTAAGAAGAGAACGACCTCATCGTAACGTGATGCATGTGTGTATGTGGTTGACAATGTTTGTAAATGTATGTTTGTAAGTAAATTTTATTTTTGTGAAAATATAAATGTAATTTGTCCACTAAGCATGCCAAATGTGTTTTGTGATGTGTGCTTATGTGAGGTGTCACTTGACACCATGGTGATGATGTGGCATTCTTGAGTGGAATATGGACCCCACTCTCTCCTTAGTTGGTTTTGAGTATTCCTAAGCTAGGTAGGTGGTTTAAGGAACCAAGATTTATGTAACCAATACTCCATTTTCGGATGCAAGTTTAACTAGGGTTTTTGAGGGGTTATATGGATTCCCAGGGTGTGGTTTAGGTTGGATTTTGGTGCTCCAAGGCTAGTACATGGGTTAGGGGCTTATTTCTTCTATTTCACTTCCCTAGGCCACCTTTTTGTCTCTCCAAATGGGTCATTTTTGGTATAAATGAAAATGGAAATGTTCTCTAGGTTGCTTCACTTTTCCATGTGTTGATTTTCATCCCATTACTATAGCAAGGGCAAGTGTCATTTTGTCTTGGATCTAAAAACCTAATTTGTTTTGGGAAGGGAGATGAGAGAGGAATGTTTGAATGTCTTTAGGGGAGAGAGACTTAGGAAGGACACACTTGTTCATCTTGTCTATGCTAGAGTTGGAGAGAGTAAGAGGAGGACTAGAGAGTGTTTGGGCTAGTAGATTTGAGAAGGATAGCAAGCTTGGAGTCAAGAGGAGCTCTTCTTCAACCTTTCAATTTTGCCTTTGCTTAGGAGAAGGTTGGTGGCTTCTATCATGTAATTATTTTGTATATGCATTAAAAATGTACTAGTGTGAAATTTGTAAATTATAGTACCTTGTGTTGAATCTTATATTGTTTGGTTTCATTGTGTGATTTTATTTTCAATCTTGGGAGGATTTGAGGAGGACTTGGGGTGAAGGGCCTAGTTGGAAATTCTTTATGTATGAGAACATGGTTGTATGGGCACCCATGAGAGCCTTCTTATGTTTGTTTGGGGGCCATAAGAGATGTGCTGATGCTCATGGATTTGAGTTGTTTGGTTGGAAGGGCCTTGTGAAGGCATGTGATATATATTGAAATGATGTTTTGTTATAAGATAGGTGTCTCCATAAGAGAAGTTTCCACCTTTACTCATCTATGGATTTCAATCTTTAGAATCCTTTGTGCAAGCTTGGGAAGGGAGTAAAATTGTGAAAGTCTTTGTACCAAATTGTGGCATGTATGTTTATGTTATGTGTTGTTTGTGTGTAACCCATCTTATTCTTGTTTCCCTTATCTCGAGGGTGGCCATGTAATGGCCTAGGTTGGGAGGTGAGCCTCCATGGCCATGTAGAAAGAATTTTTATGTTTGCAAATTTTTGGCTTTCTTGGTGTAAAGTTGAAGTTCAAGTGAAGATTCAAGTTTTAACTGAAATTAAGGATTATTTATTATCCTCTTGAAAAGGATTTACTACTGTTGTAATTCAAGTTATTTCATTGTAAAAATTATTGTATCTCTAAAAGTTGAATTGTTGTATAATCTATGATGAAATTTTAAATTAGTTTCCTACCTTTATGTTAATATAAATTATTTTCTTTCAAAATGTTCAGTTTACATTTGGTGTAGTAATTCTGCAAATTCCATAATTCTGCTTATAAATTATATCCCTGCAAAAATGCATTTGATGAAAATCTTTAGAAAATTATGTATAAATGGTAAATCTGTTTTCTACATTTTTGCTATCGGAAATTGTTTTGGTTGAAACTTCCGGTTGAAATGTTCAATAGATAATTGATTCTATATATTCTATAAATCTATTTCATAAATTAAATTACCTGCCAAAACATATGATGGTTAAAATTAAAAGAATTATTTCTGGTATATTAAACTTCAACTTCTGTGTTGATTTTGTAGTAAAAAAAAAAATAGTTTAAATGTTCAACTGTTCATTCAAAGAATTTATGTTTTGTTGTATTATAATGGACATTAGAATATGTTAAACTGTTTTAGTAAGTTGTGTATCCACTGGGCATTACATTGATGAAGATGAAGAAATTGCATTTAAGGATGTAAAATTTTTAGAAAGTGATGATGACGATGAAGATGAAATAGGATTTGTTGCTATTAAAAATGAAATTTTTTATGAAGAAGAGGTAAAAGAAGAAAAAGCTTTAGTTTCACATGTACAACAAAAAAAGTCTGATTGGATTATTAATAGTGGACATTCAAATCATATGACTGGAGATGTGGATAAATTTTTTGAACTTAATACATATGATGGAGGAATAGTTAGAGTTGGAAATAATGCACTATTTCAGATTAAGGGAAAAGGATCTATTACACTTGATGGAAAGACTAACACTGAAGATGTTTACTTTGTTCATGGATTAAAACATAATATTTTTAGTGATGGACAAAGGATATAGGTTATATTCCATGGATAACACTTGTGTTATCAGAGATAGTGATGGAAAAATGATTGAAACATAAATAAAGACAAAAGGTAATGTATTTCAGCTGACACCTACTGAAATGACAATTTTGATTGCTAAAGTGGATGACAGTTGGCTATGGCATAAGAGATTTTGTCATACCAACTTTGATAACATTGTGAAGATCAGCTCATCTAATGCAATTAGAGACTTTCCTAAGATTGTGAAGCCTACTAACATGGTTTGCAAGGAATGTGTTGTGGCTAAATAGAGAAAGACTTCATTTCCTAGAAAAATGTTTACAATATCAATCAAGTTAGAGATTGTGCATACAAACTTATGTGGACCTACAGGGATAAGAGGATTTTATGGTGAAAGGTATTTCATAGATTTTATTGATGATTTTACAAGAATGATGTGGGTCGCATTTCTTAAAGAAAAATATGAAGCATTTGAGAAGTTTAAGTTATTGAAGAATAGAGTTGAGAATGAATTTGGCTTGAAGATTAAATGTTTGAGATCTGATAGAGGAAGAGAGTTTAATTCAAATGACTTTAACATATTTTGTGAAGAGAATGGAATTAAGAGACAACTGTTATCACCCAGGACACCAGAACAAAATGGTATAGAGGAAAGGAGGAACATATCATGTAATGAGACAACTAGAGCTATGATGCTTGAAGGTAATGTATCACATATCTTTTAGAGAGAAGTAGTGTGAACACTATAGTTAACACAATGAACAAAGTTAAAATTAGATAAGGTATTGGTAAGACATCTTATCAACTTTGGTTTGGACATACACCTACTGTGAAATACTTTAGAATATTTGGAAGTAAATGTTATATCAAAAGAGATGATGGTATTGTAAAGTCTGATGCTAGAAGTGATGAAGGAATTTTTCTTCGTTATTCATTGAAAACTAAAGCATATAGATGTTTTAATCAAATATTGAGGACTATTGTTGAGATAACTAATGTGAAGGTTGATGAAAAGTTTAAAATTCAAGAGAGGATTCTTGATTATGATTATGATGAAGATAAAAGATAAAGGACTAACATTAATCAGGATGATGAGCATGAATTATTTTATGAAACTGACAATGATTTGTAGATTGAATAAGTTAGATTAGAATTGAGAATTGAACCTGAATCAAAACCTAGAGAAGAAGTCAGAGTTGAACCAATAACACCTAAATTTGTTGCAATAAATCACCCTACAAATCAAATCATTGGAAGTTCAAACAAAGGAGTCATGAAAAGGAACAAGGTAATTGAAGAACTATGTTTAATATCACAAGTTGAAACAAAGACTGCAAATGAAGCATGTAAACATGAACATTGGGTAAAGGTAATGAAAGAAGAAATTGAGTAGATTGAAAAGAACAAGACTTGGGAATTGGTCCCTAGACCTAAATATAAGAGTGTTATTGGAAAAAAATGGGTTTTCAGGAACAAGATGAATGAGAAAGGTGAAGTGGTAAGAAGCAAAGCAAGATTTCTATGTAAAGGTTACTCGCAACAAGAAGGTATTGAATTTGAAGAAACTTTTGCACATGTAGCTAGACTTGAGGAAGTTAGAATGTTTTTAGCATATGCTTGAAGTAAAAACTTCAAGGTATATCAGATGGATGTAAAATCAACTTTTCTTAATGGAGAACTTGAGGAGGAAGTTTACAATGAACAACCTGATGGATTTTCTTTAACAAAAGACAAGGATATAGTTTGAAAATTAAAGAAGGCATTGTATGGATTAAAGTAGGCACCAAGAGCTTGGTATGCAAGGTTAGGCAAACACTTGATTAGTTTGGGATTCAAGAAAGGTAATGCAGACAATAATATGTACTTAAGAAAAAATGATGATGGATTATTGAGTGTTGAGTATTTGTTGATGATATTATCTTTGGAGGCAATGATGGAGCAAGTAAGAAATTTTCAGATGAATTTAAAATGAGCATGATTGGTGAGATGAAATACTTTTTGGGATTGTACATTACATAGAACAAGGATGGAATTTTCATATCAAAAATAAAATATCTTAAGGAATTATTGACAAAATTTGGAATGGAGAATTGTAAACTAGTTGGAACCCCTATGGTAACTAGATGTAAATTTTCAAGGAAGTATGAATCACCAAGTGCAACATAGACAAGATACATATCTATGATTGGAGGAATACAATACTTGACACACACAAGACCTGATATAGCTAATGCAGTTGGGATTGTAGCTAAATTTCAAGTAGAACCTAAAGAGATACATGTTGCGATAGTAAAGAGAATTTTTAGATATTTAAAGGGTACATCAAATTATGGGCTATGGTATGATAGATCACATGATTTCACATTATGTGCATACAATGATGTAGATTAGGGAGGAAATGTTGATGACAAAAAGAGTACAAGTGGTGGAGATTTCTTCTTGGGAGGAAGATTGGTCTTCTAGTTGAGCAAGAAACATAATTGTATATCACAGAGTACAATAGAAGTAGATCTGTTGAAACAAAAAATAATTGTAATCAAATCACTTGGATGAAGAAAATTTTGATGGATATTGGCATTGAATTTACTAAGCCTATTATCATATATTGTGATTATGTCGTAGGTGTTTCCATTCTGGAAAGCCCCGACCTGTTTTGTGTGATCAATGGTTGCAAGTTGTGGAGAAGGCAATGACTACCATTAGGAAAAGCTCAGTCATCCGTATTGCGATAGAGGAGACATCACATCATTTTTGGAAGCTTTTGGATGGAAGTGAAACTGATGGCCAATGTTCAACACCAAAATCTTGTGAAGCTATTAGGATGTTGCACAGAAAGACATGAAAGATTTCTTATTTATGAATATTTTCCCAATAAGAGCTTGGACACTTTTCTCTTTGGTAAGTTAAATTCTCTCTTTATTAATTATATATGATATTTTGCAGAGTTCTTGAAGAGTGATAGATAGATTTGGGTTTACAGATCCAGAAAAGTGCAGACAACTAAATTGGCAACAATGTTATAACATCATCATTGGAATTGTTTGTGGCCTTCTATACCTCCATGAATATTCACAGATGAAAATCATTCACAGAGATATTAAAGAAAACAATATTTTTCTTGACAACAAACTCAATCCTAAAATAGCAGACTTTGGTTTAGCCAAAAATTTCCTTGAAGATGAAACCCAAATCCAAACCAAAGTTGTAGGCACATAGTAAGGACTGCATTGATGTTATCTATGTGCTTCTGGTTTCATATTATGATAACTTTTATATTTTCTAACAGGGATCTCTTTGTGGTGCAGTGATTATATGGCTCCAAAGTATGTGATGCAAGGACAACTATCGGTAAAAGAAAATGTTTATAGCTTTGGCATGCTACTGCTAGAGATTGTGAGCGGTAGAAAAAACATCAATCTCAATCTTTCTCAAGAAATGTAAAATATGTTGGAATGGGTGAATTTTCTAATGTGCCATCATTCTTTTGCATTCAATTATGGTTGTTAACATGGAAGCTAAAATCAAAATGAATTAATGATATGTGTGATTGTGATGCAGGCATGGAGACTATATAGAGCAAGGAGATGTGATAACTATGGTTGAGCCAACTGTAAGAAAGAGTTTCCCAAAGGATGTGGTGGTACAATGCATTCATGTTGCACTGTTGCATTCATTTTTGCAACCTTAGACTCCGTGGGAAGAGCTAACATCTTGGTCAGATGTTATGAACACTTCTATTGTCATTTAACACCTGGTAGAGACAACTGGCATTGGTTTTGACAATGTTCTCAAAAGCTTTTGAACATTCCACTAAATTACAACTTTACAAAATTTATATTTAATTGATATGCATCCTCACAGGCATAAACTAGAAAGAATAAGGAAGCAATAGTTGCAGGGTCTGCAATGCGATTTTGTTAAAAGGGTTTGGAACTTTCAGATCAATGAAATCAGCAGCTGTAGGGCTAATTCCTCATATTTTCAAACATCCTCTGCCAGTGCCAAACTGGGAGCTATGAAACAAGATATGGGTATCAACCAAAACATAAATAAGTCATTGTCAAGTGTTTAAAAAATGTATATTGTAGATAGTGTGGAACTGTAGATAAGATACAAATCCATTTTCAAGACATTTCATAGAAGATTGATTTCATATAGTGTCATGACTACTACAACTATTGGATCTTCACTCGATGGATTTGGTGTTGAAGGCTCGCTGACAGGGTATGGATCCATTAAAGCACAAATAAAATAAAACAAGCACTCTATTTTGAAATAATGCATCAGAGATATGATGTCTCATGGGATGCCATGCTATACAAATTTACAATATAAGTAAATTTATGAAATGGGTTCAAAAATCCTCGAGAAAATATGTTCAAGTTAATATGTTTGCAGAATATGGAAGCTCAAACAGGGTGTGTGTGACTATTTGGTAGAATCCACAATGAAGTGTGGTCTCAATGGCACCATGATCATAGATACACACAAAATTGTATTGGTAAAATTTCTATAGAATCTTTCAAGTAGTCGTAATGGAGAGGTATAATACCACTGCCCACAAACTTTTCCATCAATTTTTTAAACTATGCGAATTGGGGCTTTCTTAAAATAGAGCGTGGAATCCATTGATGCAAAATGTCAATGATAACTACACATTTTAAATACCCGATAGAAAAAAATGAATGCAAAATAACAACCACATGAACAAAACACTAACAATCTACCAATATATTGGATATTCTTCATAGATTCCCATGTCAACAATTTAATAGTGGAGGTACCAAATTGGTGTCCACTTTGTAAATTTTTTTAATTCTCAATTCTAATGCATATACAAGCCAATCAAAATCGTTCTTACACTTCTCCAATATCTACTTCAAATATGAAGAAAATATAGACAACAAAATGCATTCTCCCCTCACACATTTCTATGACGTACCCATTGCACACTAAGGTGTGATTGCTAGTAATACAAGTATAGTCAACATGTCAAAGAATCCAGTACTACATTCAAAGACCAAACACATTGCAATAAAGTATCATGTTGTGAGAGAGAAGGTTGCAAAAAATAAATCAGATTGGAGTATATTATCACAAAGGAGTAGATAGCAGATATATTCACAAAACCTTTGGCTAAGGATACTTTTGAGTATCTAAGAGGTATGCTTGGGGTCATTCCCCAACTCTCTTTAGAGTAATGGATGCAAGAATGCATCGGTCTAGCATGATCAAATAACTATACTTATTTGGACTAGATGCTTGATGCTTCTCCTATGGGGGAGTATGTTTCCTTGAGTTGAGTCATTAAGGACTCTTGGACATGAGTTTTCTACAGTATCTTTTGATACTTAGTCACTTTTTTAGATTGTATTAGAGATGATTGAACTTCGAGAATTGACGTATTGACACCTTTTTCATTGATGTCAATGGGGAAGAGATATATATGAAAAATCTTGAGAACAAAAAATTAAGAGAATATTGAATGGGAGAGACATGCGTATGAGAGTGAGTACAGGTAGATGAGGAAGAAATATATTGATAACTATCAATGACGGAGATTATTGAGCTATAATGACAAGATAAAACTACATGGTTTTTCATCTATGTTCCCATCAATGCCAAAGGGGGAGATTGTTAGCATGAATTTTAATGGATGTTATTAGCAGGGCATATTGGATGTTGATTAGAGATGATTGAGTTCTTATATGTTACATTCATGACTTGGTTTGTCATTGATGTCAACATATATGCTTTTTGGATAGAGTTAACAAAGTTACATGCATAGATTCATTTGGCGAGGTTTTATAGTGATGAATTAAGTTTTGCAAAGATTTATTAGAATTCAAGAATGTGTTTTGATGATGTGGTTGTAAGCACAGAAAATGTTATGAAGATATGTTTGAGTTATGAAAATTTTACTGAAGACTATTCACAGTGAGAGTTTCCAGGAACTGGTGACAGTTATTCGAGATTTATTATTTTGGCGAGGTTGAAGCTAGTTTAGAAAGTTTGGTATGTTTTTGAAGACATGTTACAGAATGATTGGATAAACACAACAAAATCTAATTTTCATTTCGTGAAGACTTGAGGATGATGTGAAGCGTGTTACTTCTTTGAGAGCCGACTACATATTAATATTCTTATGGAAGTGTTTAGATGTAATGAAATGTGTATTATAAATTCTTATTGATGTCATATATTATTAATTATAAATTGAGAAATCCTTTTGGCCAACTCAATAATCATTAAGACTTGGTATAAAGGAAAGGAAGTTTATTTGGATGTAAAAGGGTATCATGCGATCATGAGATATTGTGCGAGCTTTGAATGCAAAATATTTATGACCAGAGTAGAAGATGATGTTGGTATGTTGAGGACTTCAAAGGAACTGTATAAACAAATAGAGTTTTTGTTTTAGTCAGTTCACCCTTGGATATGTTATCCTGAAGATTGTTTAGTGAAGACAGTCTTGAAGCAATTTGGACAGTGGGTTCAGTTGTCTTCGTTGTGTTTCTCATCAACTCATCATAGGGTTGGGAACTTTTAGCAGGGATCCAATGTATCCTCATAGGGACTCATATGTATTGATTTCATTGTAAAATAATTCTAACAAGGTCTATCCTTTCACAAGGAACTTTTATATTAGTACATCATCTTGTGGGCATCATTTCCACCGAGGTTTTCCCTCTAATCAAGGGTTTCCCTAGTTAACAAATCTGGTGTTATTGTGTATGTTTATTATCTTATGGTTATTGTTGTTATTGATTACAAGTTTAAGATTTGATAAAGTTGAATTTAAGTTAATTAAGCTCACAATTGATTCACCACCCCTCTTATTTGTGTTGGTGGACTTTACTTTCTACCAATGCCTAGTTGTAAGAACCACTATGTAGTTGCTTGTTGCACACCTAATTTGGGTTGGTAGACTTCTTGAGGCTATTATTATGATTTAGAATCAACATTGTGAGATGCACTTGGTTCAGTAAATTATGTTGTTCTTATCAATATCCATGTTGATGTAGATGATAGATTATAATTATTCTTTTAGTGATGATCATATTTGCATGATGTGATATGATGATATTTGGTTTATTTTATATTTGGATATATTTTGATTATGTTTATCTTGATGTTATTTCATGAGATTCAAAGATGTATATGCCAATGGTTATAGATATGTTACAATACATTCAATAATGTTTGTGTCAGTGGTTATTGAGATATTGTGCATTAACATACATGATTATTATTTGGTTTGGGGGTTTGTTTGATATATGCTCTTAAATATCATAAAACGCTATTTAAAAGATTTGATTAAATGAAGTGATTGTTTATGATGTTTATTGAGGATTAAATATGAAAGGAAATAACATTTGAATACATAAGAATGATTACGCCATTAAAATGTCCTTTCAGTAGTTTTATTTTTTGATTTTTTTTATATATGTATTTCAACTATTTATCATGTGAGAAGCTATAGTTGATGTGCGAGTATTTTAGTAATGACACGTACTAGACATCAACTCCACTTGGTTTCATATGTCTTGGTGTGTCTTATCCCCAAATGCATATTACCTTTTATGTTTGTTGTGCCTATTTGGATGGCATATTTTTATATGGTTGTACACCGATTATCATGTAAGTAAAATTTAGATTTCCCTTGCATATCTATGATATACTAGTGAATATATGTACATAGGATTGTCTCCATAGTTGTCACAGTTAAGTGATTTAATGCTTATGTTGATTTTAATGTTATTGGTTATTTTATGATTTACCAACAAAATTCACTATAATGGTATTTCATTTAATTAGAATTGATTTATTCATCCCTTGAGGTTTTTGGGTTATTTTAATTAGTTTTTATTTGACATTAAGTCATTTTATTCAGTTAATTTTTAAATTTAATCATAAGACTTTTTAAAAAGTGATTTATATTTTGAAGTTGAGTTTATTTTACTCACTTTTCAATTTGGGAAATTGAAAATTTTCTAAAACCTCTTGTGGAGAAATTGGAAATTTAATTGTTGGGAGTGACTGGTTTCTCCAAATTTTTTGGGCAGCGACTCATTAAAACAATGGTGGGATAACTATGGATTGTTGAGATTCTCATCTTCTTTGGTGTTGAATTGACATTATTATTCATGTGTTGGGTTTTTCTTCATTTGTGAGGTAGGGTTCTTCATGAATCCCTCATTTCCTTCATTAATTTCTTAAAGTTTGGTGCAATTTTTATGTGGGATGTTTACTTGCTTATTCCCCACTAAATTGAGTTTATTTAATGCCCATTTGGGTTTGTATGTAATTATATTTTTTGAAATGAGGTTTTTACATTGTTAGGTTATGTGTTTCTTCATGTGAAGTCAAAATGTAAATTTTATTATATTTTTGGAATGTTGGGCGCTTAAGAACCAATGGGTTTTCCCAGAATCATAAGGTTCAAGTCCTTGATTTGTGTGGCTTCTAGAATTGAGCCTTCACCATGTTTGGCATTTTGTGTATAGTGAACCTTCAATGTTATTTTTACTTGAGGATATTCTAGTTGAGAACTGTTGATATCCAAACTCTTATTTTTATGCCTGATTGAGTTTGCTTCTACACTTTGACTAGTGTTGCTGAAAGTTGTTTTCATTTGTGAAATTTAACTTTTATGAGATTTTTCCTTGTGTTTTCTTGCAAGATGTATATTAGATCATATAAGGATTTTTTCTCTTAGTGACGAGGCCAATAGAGTTTCCTTTTGTACACTAGTTTATTTCTTTTGTTTATTGGCTTTATTTATGCTTGATTTGAGATCACATTTTATATGAGGATGCTTGCATTTGAGATTGTGTCGTTAGCATAGTCAAGTTATGCATATTTGATGAGATATTTGAGAGACTTGTACTCTTGATTTGAGACCAATTGAGTGGTACTTATACATGATAGAAGCTATGAATTTTGATTCTTTTTATTTCCTTGTTCTTATTACCTTTGAGTTTTGCCTTTATTTATTAGTACTCTTTTATGCTTGATTTGGAGTCACATTTGGTATATGGATGTATAGTATTTCATATGATATCCTTAGTGTAATATAGTCATTCTCATTAATGGGATCTTTGAGAGACCCATGCTCTTGGTTTGAGATCAATCAAGCTTACCATACGTTTTATAAATTTTGAGTATTTTCTTGATTTATGCTTCTCATTGCATTGGCTTGCATTGTTCCTCGTTGTTGTAACCAAATGAATTTTTTTGGTATTTGAGTAGTGGAGTGGAGTGGCTTTTGAAAGCTAGTTGGGATACAAAGAATTTGTTAGGGTAACCCATGGGGAGTTCTTAATAAAGTAAAAATTAAATAAATGAATGATAAAAACATATTAACAAGAATTAATATGACTACCTTGTTGTCTAAGGATATTGATATGGTGTGTCTTTTCCATGGTTGTATGAGGATGTTGAGATGACATAGCCATGACCATCTGAGGACATTGATTTGCATATCCATGGGTGTCTACAAAATTAAACTATCATAGTAGAGCCTCCTTATTTGATAAGGATTTCTTGAATTTATATCAGCCACCTCATGCTATACGATAACACTCCCACTCTTGAGTCTCTACATAAAACCTCTATTTAGGTCTAAGTATGACCTTGTGTATATGTTGTTGTCCTTAAGTATGTGAGATTAAATTGGGCTTGTTATGCCACTATTTGAGTGTATGCACTTGTATGGTGTGAGCATTATCCTACTATTCCTTGTGTGCACTGTATTTGTTTGGGCCATGTGACTATCTCTGCAAACAAAGTGGGGTGGGCCTGAGGGTCCACATGGTTGGGTGACATGACACATCACTATTTGGGATTGATTGAAAGGTGGTGTACAAGATTTAGTGGCTCAGTATGAATCATGTTGTGCTCATTTATATCCCTATGCTTTTCCTTTCAATATTTGTGCCTTTATGATATCATATTTCTATGGATAGTATATTTACATTTATATTGATTATATCAAGTGATTTTAACCTCAACATTATATATTTGACACTCCTTGGTATGGAGTTGTGTATTTTGGTATGCTAGAGGTTAAAATTACTTTTTATGCAATTTTCCATGTTCGAGGTGTTTCTATGTATATGATTGTTGCCCTTGTGTTTCTACCCTTTCTTTCTATGCATTCACCCTTTGCTTCTACACATTTGCAATCTATTCCTATGAATCTATTTTTGTGCATTCACCACAACAAGGTGAAGATGTGGGTTTAGGGAAACAACAAGAATATTCTATAATATGAGTTATTCATAGTCTATGCTTGATATTTATAGGAACACTTTTTAATTGGTGCTTAAAATGAATATCTATTTAGTTGAGTTTTGAGGAATGGCTAAGTATCCTCTATTGTTTTTCTTGTGCCATTGATCGAATTGGATCCTTGTATCTCGTTGGAAGTTGTCCAAGATCTTTTGAAGAAACTAAAGGAAAGTGTGTATTCCATTCAAGTTATGTGTTTTGGTTTGTCTTAGAACCCTTGAAAGTGTGTGAAGACTTCTACTTGTACATGGTCGTGTAAGGATCATCATGTTTATGCTTATGTTGGTTACTTTGTTACCATTTTTATATATGTAAAATGATATTGATTTAAAAAAAAGTGCATGTTTTACCATTAGTTATGAGGGCTTATTAGAAGCACATTACATCTAGTATCAAATCTCATGTTGCATCATTGGGATCTCTTGTTGTGTTGTTCCCATTAGCTTGATGTTTCTAGTGCATGATTGCACATGCATTGTGTCTTATAGTAGATTGTTTCTTGGGTGGCTAGGTATGAAATTTTTAGGAACTTAGGAAAAACCAACCTAAGTAACATGTGGTGGAGGAAGAGTATATCTTTGATCTTTTCATTTATTAGGGATGGATCATACCCCTTTGAGAATCTCTTTCTTAGGCCATAGATCGATTATTGGTGTGTTACTCCTAGTTTGTGAGTGTTTTGAGACCCATGTGTGGTTTGGGTGTGTGGATGCCTTGGACTATGAATTTTCTACCATTTTTTATAGCATGGTTATTGTTATGTATATATTGATTCTTAGGTGCATTGGGTGCTAAGTAACACTTGTGTGGATCATTTTATTTCTTGACTCTTTTGTGATAGCGTGACTAATTGGTATCTATGTATTGTCCTGAGTGACTATTGATTGGTTCCTAATGGAGAATGGTGTATTGTATTATGTGATTAATACATTAAATATAGAAGAAATTAAATTGGTTCATTAAATTATATGTTGGCATTGTAGTAGTTACATTGAAATTGAATTTTTCTAAGAAGGTTTTAGTAATGCACCATTGTATTTAAGGAAACATTCATAAATAAATCAGAGTAAAATTATCATAAGAGATCATTTGGGTTAATGACTTATACCCTCAAATTTCATTATTTCCATGATCTCCTGATAAATCATGTCTTATTATTGTGTAGCATCATGTGAAAAAATTTCAACTCAATTATAACATGCATATCATGTATTTTGTTCTTATGTAGCAAAGTATTTACCTTTATTTAAGTGAAATGAATACATGGTGGCCACTTTAGAGAGTATTCATCACTTGTGTAATGCTGATTTGTGGAAATAACCTTGTGAGGTGTGTGTGTGTGTGTGTGTGTGTGTGTGCGCGTGTGCGCATGTGTGTGTTATATTTTTCAGCCAATAATGGTGACTCATGAGGTGTGTTATGTATGTACATCATATGGGAAGAACCTACGTGGTTGTATGATAATCGTTCCTTTTATTATCATTATGTATTTTCTCTTGTTTTGTAACCATTTTGTACCATTTTTGAACATGGGTTTGGAAATTATGCAAATAAGTCAACCATTGTGAAGAGTGAGTGTATAAAGAACCATCAAGAAAAGATTAAAAAATCTTCATGTAATGACCTTGTTTTAAGGGCCTAAGTTAAATATGACCGTGTATGTAACACATTTTCATTGTAATCATCCCCATGAATGTTGTTCTCTTGGTTGTCTTCCTTTGTGCATTAATTATATGTTATGTGTTATGAATAACAATCCACCAATACAACTAAGGGGGGGGTGAATTAGTTGTATGAAAGATTATTAAACTTTGAACATTGAATAACAATAATACTAAATCAAATGATAACATAGTAAGAACACAATGACACAATATTTTTTTGTTGAGGAAACCTTGTTAAAAGTAAAACCTCGGTGGGAATTAACACCCACAAATCATGTACTGAGAGTATTGTATCCCTGTTAAAAGATACAGCCCTATTAGGAGCCGATTAAAACATTACAGTACACAATCCCTATTAAAGGACAGACCTTGTTAGGAGTCAAAGAAAAGAGTAGGCTCACTACCCAAAGAAGGTTATGTCCACCTTCAGAACTCATTGTTCGCAACACAAGTGTATGTAAGGAAATACACAATCCTTGAACTGTCTGATAGAAATTGTCTTTGCTTGATCAATTCCAATTAAGTGTAAACTATCCTCTACTCTACATCCAGTAGAAACAAGCTCACAACTTCCATAATCCTCTTTTACATCATATTCAAATTGCAACATCTTTTCAAAAGATAAGATCTTACATATATATCCTATTACAAATAAATGATCAGGTCGGCCAGTTAGGCTTTCCCAATATGAAAATAATTACATAACCCATTGCTAAGATACACACGGTATATAGAACAAGTATACAACAATTACATTTAAACAATTAAGGTCTGACATCTGTAATTTATGCTCCCCATTCATAATACATGCTTCAATTATGAAGTCAGCTCCAAACAGGTCTCCTCCATAACACACACCACAACTGACATCATCATGCTCTCCATTACTTGCTAAGATCAATGAACATTCCTCAGTATTCTATTTGACACTTCTTAAGCTCGCATACACTGGATCCACACAGATTGTAAGATATACTAAAAAATAGAGACTTACTCTGTCAACTTCCACTGTCATAGTATAGTAACTAGTCTTCACTAAATATTTTGTAACTCAACCAATATAAATTATTTCAGCATGCGATCTTGGATATAAGATCACAACACTTCCTTGTACATAAATATGTGTTCGTGCATTCTTAATTAACCGTATAGTATCTGTACACTGTAATAACTAGTCCCTTTCTTCATAGAAACATATGTTGACATCAGTGATAAAACATGACTTGAAAATATTATGATTCCAACACCACTCAAAAATATAATGTAGTGATTAGACATATTAAATGCATTAGCAATATCCAAAAATCTCCCCCTTTGGCATTGATGGCAACATATCGGAAAATCCATCAACCCAAGTCTATCAGATCAAAAACACTCTCTCTCAAAACAATGAATTCTTCTCCATAGAATATCTCTCCATACAGTAGGGATTTTCTCATAGTAACTCTCCCCCTTTGACAACAATGGAAAAGGGTGCCATAAGTTATCAACTATCTTCTGCTTAGTCTTGATCAACTAGGTGTTGAATCACACAAATGTATTTTGTAAGCTTCCAATGATCACTCCCCCTGAGGAGTAGATCCATACATTAAGTCTGAAAAATGATGGAGCTATGAATACCTATGTAGTGATGTATCCTTGCATCATTTAATTCTCACTAGGAGGGGCATGCACCCCAAGCATACCTCTGAGATAATCAAAGGCATCTTTTGGCAACCTCTTTGTAAACATGTCTTATATTTGTTCCTTTGTGCTAATGTATTCCAACCTTATTTCTTTCTCTACTACCCTGTCTCTTAAGAAGTGATACTTAATAGAAATATGCTTAGTTTTAGAATGCATCACAAGATTCTTTAACATATTCACTGTACTGGTGTTATCACAGTGGATAACCACAGGTTCAACAAAATTTATTCCAATATATTTCAACATTTTTTTGCATCCAAACAATTTGAGTACAATTAATAGCAGCAAAAACATACTTAGATTTAGCAGTAGATTGAGCTATACAATCTTGATTCTTACTTAACCATGAAACCAACCTTTTCCCAAGGAAAAATGCACCTCCACTAGTACTCTTCCTATCATCAATGTTCCCTACCCAATCGACATTAGTATAAGCATGTAATTCAAAGTTATCATTTTTATCATACCGTAAGCCATATTACATTGTTCCTTTCAGATATCTAAATATCTGTTTTACAGCAGCCATGTGTGTCTCTTTAGGATCTACCTGATATCTAGCCACAATTCCAACAATATTTGCAATAGCCATTCTAGAGTGAGTCAGATATTGTAATCCTCCAATCATTGATCTATACTTGGTTTGAAAAACACACTTGGTTTCATCAGTATTTGTTATTTTATGGCTAGTCACCATGGGTGTACCAACAAGTTTATAGTCTTCCATTCCAAACCTTTTCAACATTTCTTTAAGATACTTAGTTGGAGAAATAAAAATACCATTCTTGCTCTGATTTATTTGTAGTCCAAGAAATAATTTCATCTTGCCTATCTTGGACATCTCAAATTCATTCTCCATTTCTTTAGAGAACTCTTTACACATCTCATCATTGCCTCCAAAAATAATGTCATCAACAAAAACTTCTATTATCAAAATTCCATCTTGACTAGTTTTTAAGTACAGATCACTGTCAGCATTACCTTTTCTAAATCCAAGGCAAAGTAAGTACTTGTCTAACCTTACATGCCAAGCCCTTGGTGCTTGCTTTAGTCCATACATTGCCTTCTTCAACCTGCATACCATGTCTTCATCTTCTGTTAGAGGGAATCCATCAGGTTGTTCTATATATACCTCCTCTTCAAGGTCCCCATTCAAAAGTGCAGATTTTACATCCATCTGATATACCTTGAAGTCTTTATGTGCAGCATAGGACAAAAATAGTCTCACAACTTCTATCCTAGCAACAGGAGAAAATGTCTCTTCAAAATCTACTCCTTGTTGTGAATAGCCTTTGCATACCAATCTTGCTTTGTTTCTTACAACAATTCCTTCTTCATTCATTTGGTTTCTGAAAACCTACTTAGTTCCTATCACATTTTTGTCTTTCGGTCTAGGAACCAATTCCCAAGTGTTATTTTTCTTTATCTGATTCAATTATTCCTGGATAGCTTTGATCCAAGATTCATCTCTACAAGCTTCATCAGTAGTCTTTGGTTCAACTTGAGAAATTAAAAAAATTTCTTCCCTTGTCTTTGATCTAGTCATTATTCCTTGACTTGCATTACCAATAATTTGATTTTCAGGATGATCTTTCTTAACATACCTCAAAGTCTTAAGAATCTCACTAGCCTCATTTGTGTCATCATCACAAATCTCATTGTCACAATCAGTTTCAACATGTTCTTCCTCTTTTGTAGTAGTGGCCTCCTTGATCTCTATATTCTGATTACAATAATACATTCTCTCTTGTATCTGAAACTTTTCATCTATCTTTACATTGTTACTTTCAATCATCTTTCTCAATCTCAGGTTAAAACATTTGTAAGTCTTGCTTTTAGTAGAATAACCAATAAAAATTCCTTCTCCAGTTCTAGCATCAAATTTTCCTATTTCATCATCTCTTTTGATATAGCATTTGCTTCTAAATATTCTGAAATATTTTACAGTAGGAGTATGATTAAACCAAAATTCATAAGGAGTCTTATTTGTACCTTCTCTAATTTGAATTTTGTTCAATGTGTATAATGTTGTCCCAAAAGCTTCCCTCCAATGTACATGAGATACATTTCCTTCTAGAAACATTGTCCTAACATCATCCAATATTGTTGTGTTCCTTCGCTCTACTATCCCATTTTGTTGTGGAGACCTAGGAGAAGACTTTTGTCTGTGCATTCCATGCCCTTCGCAATATGAATTGAATAGATCTAAAGTAAATTCTCCACCTCTGTCTGGTCTCAAACATTTTATCTTTAAGACTGATTCATTTTCTACTTTTTCTTTGAATAACTTGAATTTGTCAAATGCTTCTAATTTCTCTTTCAAGTAAGTGATCTACATCATTCTACAAAATTCATCAACAAAAAGTATAAAGTACCTTTCACCAAAGTATGATCTTGTCCTTGTGGGTCCACATAGTTATGTATGTATCAGATCCAACTTTCCTTTTGATGTATATGATTTACTTTTATAACTTCTTCTAGTCTGCTTTCCCATAACACATTCTCTACACATAGTGTTAGATGGTTTTACAATTTTAGGTAGGTCTCTTACTCCATTAGTCAAGCTTTCCTTCACAATATTATCAAAATTGACAAGACAAAACCTTTTGTGCCATAACCAACTGTCATCTATATTTGCAACAAAACAAGAAGCTTCAGATGTGTTTAACTCAAATACATTACATCTGGTTTTAGTACTAGTTGAAATCAGGTTTCATGTCTTACTTTTGATAAAACATTTCCTATCAATGAACTTTAATTGATATCCTTTGTCCATCAGTTGTCCAACACTCAACAAGTTATGCTTAAGTCCATCAACAAGAAGTACATTGTCAGTATTAGTTCTTCCATCCAAAGAAATAGATCCTACTCCTACGATAGGTTTAGGAACATTATCTCTGAATCTTATAACACCACCTTCATACTTATTTAGTTTAACAAACTTGTTTTTATCTCCAATCATATGATGTGAGCAACCGCTATCTATAACCCATTCAAATTTCTTATCAACATGTGATACTAAAGCTTTTTCTTCATGTAATGGTCTTTCATCTTTGATAGCAATAAATCCAATCTCCTCATCATCAAAATCATCATCATAAATACCTTCACTAGCATAATAACATTCCTTTTCTTTTGAATACTTAGGTTTGAGAAACTTAGGTTTGTGTTTAGGAACTCTTGTAGGACATCTAGATGCAAAGTGACCTATCTTATTGCATGAAAAACATTTCAAAGGTAACTTTCTTTCAAATTTACCCTTACCTCTCTTTTCTCTTCTAGCGATCAGGGCAATAAGTTCATCTAGATTTTTTTATTTTTCTTGTATTTGTTCCCATTCATCAACATATTCACCAAGTTCTTTTATATTATCATTGGCGGTGCTCGCAATTCCAGATATTGTCTTTTTGTGTGTAGATGCCTTAAATGTTGTTTCAACTTTAGGTAAAGAATCTCCCATTTCTACAGCTTCAAAGGTAGTTAGTTTTGCAATTAACATTTCTCTCCTAAAGTTTGTAGTCAAAGGTATAATCACTTCTATAGCCTGAACTTTGGTCTTGTAAATAGGTGTCAATGATCTAAGGATCTTTCCAATGACTTCTTCCTCTTCATAAGTGCCTCCAGCATTTCTGATTCCAATCAAAACCTCTTTAAATCTTTGTACATAAGCCCTAATGTTTTCATCATCTTTCATTTGTAAATTCTCCATTCTTGTTTTCTAGTTCTGTAATTTTTCTTGCTTAGTAAACTTATCTTCTTCATACAATGCTTCTAATATTACCCAAATTTTGTGTGTTGAATCCAGATATTTCACCTCAATAAATTCTCCTTCAGAGAGTGTGTTGATCAGTGCTTCCCTTGTGACCATGTTATATGAAAATGTCTTCTTTTCATCGTTAATAGCTTTATCCAATTCATCCCCAGCCTTCATGGTTACCTCATTCTTTGTGATCATCCAGTAGTTGATACCCAAACATAGAAAATGGGTTCTCATCTTGTTCTTCCAACTGTCAAAGTGTGTTCAGAGAAAACCTAACCTGTTCGGAACAAGCATACACATTCAAACATCAGCCTAACATCATATTCCTAGCACATAGTAAAATTTATTTGCAAAGATAATTTAAATAGAACTTAACGGGAGAACCCTGTCACCATTTGAGTTGCTCTTGATTTAGGGATGTGGGTGTGCTCTCGAAAATTTGGAGCATGTTCCTAATAAAGATTAGGAAATTATAGGATTAAATAGGGACCATGAGAACCCCATAGTGGCACATAATCAAGTATAGAACACCTGATTTTCCCCTAGAGCCTCAAGGAGCCTAGTGAAGCTAGGATGCAGATTAAGCTAAAGATGATTAAACTAGATTGATTTTAAGCCAAATGAAAGATGTAAGATGATGAAATGCAATGAAAAATAATGAAATAAACTAGGTTAATCCATTAATACTAAGCTAGGATATGAGTTAAAAATCTTAGAAATGAACTAAACTAACAATTAGGATTAAATCTTATAATGATCTAGAAGTGATTTAGCATTATAACATTACTATGTAAATGAAAGGTGAATTGGTATTTTTCTCTTGGAAGTGAGGGTATTTATAGGTTTTGAGGAAAGGCTTGGGTTAGGAAGTGGAGTTAGGGTCAGAGTCAGGGTTTGGGGTAAATTCTGAAGTTGAGTTAGGGGTAAGGTTAGATGGATAAGGGTTAAGGGTTGCTCCCACATGTGTGAGAAACTCTAGGGAAGTGTGCCTAGGGAAACAAGGTGAAAGAGAAGACATGGGCTTCATTACGTGGCTATAAGGAGCCTTAATGAGGGTGTAAAAGGCCATTAATGAGTCTGTAAGGCTCATTATTGAGGGGGTTTGACCAAAAGTCAAAGGAGGGTGGATTAGAATAAGAAGGTTAGGAATAACCTTCTAAGTAGGTTTAGGAAGGGTTTAGGAAAGTTTAGGAGGAATCTCTAGAAGATTCTAGGGTTTTAGGTTTTTAAATAAATATTAAATTTATTTAAGGGTTGTGAGTTTATTTATCAAATAATGATTCAATAAATAGGGCAAAATCATTTATTTGATTTAAATGCTTTTGGCTAGGGTTTCTTAATTAAATGTCTTTAATTAAAATAGGAGATGAAATAATGACAATAAAAACTAATTAATTAATTAATTAACAAATGATGATGTCATCAGGGTTTTTTTGCAAAAATAAAATATTTTTATTTTGGCAAAGGCATTTTAGGTGTCTACATTTTTCCCCTCTTTGATGTTATGTCAGAAGTGGCGTGGCATCAAAGACAAGAAAATGAGATGCCCCAGGCTAGAATTAGATGGTAAGGGGTTGTGCCCCATCAAGAAAATAATGCAAAGAGTAAACATTGTGGAATTTTCTCAAAAAGAACACAGAAAGGAAGGGATAAAGAAAGATGGGAAGGGGGAATAAATAGACGTCCTTCCAAGAGAAAAGATGGATGAATGCAAGATCAAGTGAAATGCAGGATGTGGGATGAAGCTATATGAAGGATGCAAGATGCAAGATTAATCTATATGATGCAGGATGATGCTAGATGTGGGATGGGGGATTTGGGGAGCTCCATGTGTAAATGTGGAGAGCACAAACTAATTTGATATAGAAAAATTAGAGACCTTCCAAGGTTACTGAGAACACAAGGCCTTGTCACCAGCGTTGCATAGGACTAACACTACAAGACACACAAGGGTTGCCCCAGCATCACACATGAACCCAAGAGGAAGCATGGTTGAAATGATGCTGGAGAAACAAAAAACAAATGACATTTCCCAAGTGCACCATGTAACCCCGAAGATCACATGTGAAACATGCAAGGGTCATGTCTGACTGACTCATAGGCAGAAGCAAAAGATCAAAAATACCTTTCCCTAGATTATTCTCATTCACAACAGACCATGATATAAAAGATCATGGCGACCTTGAGGAGAGGAACAATATGAAGCTGAAAAAGATAAACAAGATCCAAAGGACAAAATCCAAGATCAAAATGATAACTCCAAAAGACATCCTTTTCCAAGGAGATAGATTGATTTGATTGATGGGGGGAAGATTAGGTCTGAACGTGAGGAAGGATACACCCAACACGGACCAAGTTTGATTGATGGAAGATTAGGTCAGACAGGAGGAAGGATACATCCTCAAGGACCTATTTGATGAAGAGAATGTGTGTTGTTGTTGGCAAATGATGAATCAAGGATAATCATTGTGATCAAAGATAGTCGACAATAGATGTTGTTGAAGTGCAAGGATGGGTGGGACAAGTTATCAGATCAAATTTGTTGCAGGACTAACTTGGATATGTACAATAAGACGTGATGATATGTACATTAGACATGGGGATATTTACAATGGATATAGACAAAAGTGCAAGGATTGGGATAGGAAGATCTTGATATACATGATAGATTTAGGACATGTACAGGATTGGGATAGGAACTGGATTGCTGCATTGGATAGGCTTGAGGGTGGAACACCTTGGGATTGATGGGCTAGTGGTGGGGATGGGGATTGGATAAAGAGGACTGGGATTTGGGATGGGGGGATGGGAGTTTGATAGATAATGACTTAGTCCACTATGTATGGTGCTTGTTTCCAATTTTTCACCAACATACTTGTCCAAGGCACTTGAATTGCCAAGTTTTCACCATTGGATGATTATTTTTCTTTTCTTTTTTTCTTTTTTTCTTTTTTTGATTTTTTCTGGATTTTTTAATTTTTATGGATTTTTTGGATTTTACATGATCTATTTCAGGCATAGAACCTCTTCAAGTTTATGATGTTGATAGGTTCATTCAAGGTCTCACCTTCTGGTGTTGATAGCTGATAGGCTTTGGAGCCAAAGCATGTTGTGACAATGTAGGGACCCATTCAAGTAGGCTTAAACTTGCCCTTTTTCTCTTGGTGTGCTTGCACTTTCTGATTTTCCTTTAGGACCATGTAGCCCACTTGGAATTGTCTTGTATGGGCCTTCTTGTTATAACTCCTTTTGAGTTGATTCTAGTATGAAACTAGGTGATCATATGCCCGATGCCTCTTTTCATCTAACAAGTCCAGCTGTGTGAGGAGTGCCACGCGATAGTCTTCATCAGTGGTATAATTTTTCATGGAGATACACAATGATGGGAGCTTGACCTTGATGGGTAGAATGGCTTCGACATCATATACAAGGGAATATGGGGTGGTGCCTCTAGGAGTGCGATAAGAAGTATGATAGGCCCAGAGGGAGGGATTTATTTGGAGGTGCCAGACACGACCGGAATCATTGAAAACTTTTTTGAGGATTTTCAGGATGGTTTTGTTGGTTGGCTAAGCTTGGCAATTTCCTTGAGGGAAGTATGGACTGGAAAAATGATGGTGGATGTGGAGTTTGGCACATAGATCATCCATGTGCTGGCTTTCAAAAGGTGTACCATGATCTGTGAAGATGGTAGATGGTATGCCAAAGTGGCAAATGATGTGGTATAGGATGAACTTGGATATCTAAATGCCAGTAGTGAGGATGAGAGAAATTGCTTCAACCCACTTTGTAAAGTACCATGTGGTTGTAATGATATATTTATGTTCATCTGAGGAAAGGGGAGTGATTAACCCAACGAGGTCGAAGCCCCAACATCAACATGGCCAAGGTGGTGCAATGGGTTGCAAGTCTTGCGCTGGAGCATGAATCATATTTGCATGTTGCTGACATGGTAGACATTTCTTGACAAATTCGCAGGCATCATGCTCCATTGTTGGCTAGTAATACCTGACTCTAAGAAACTACTTCGCTAGGACCATGCCACTCGTGTGGGAACCAAAAATTCCAGTGTGGACCTCTTATAAATCCAGGATGACCTCATTTGAATTTAAACACCTAGAGAGGATGTTATGATATCCTCGACGATAAAGGGTTTTGGATATAAGAGTGTGGCGGGAAGCTCTACGAATTAGGTTTTGGCATTGGGTGTTGGTGAGATGGGGAGATATGATACCACTTTTAAGATATGTATGGATGTCATGATACCATAGGGACTAAGGACCAACCGAGACACACACCATTTCTGAATTGGCGTTCTCATATTAAGCAGGCATGTGTAGCTGCTCGACTAAGAACTCATATTGCAATGAGTCATGAGGGATTTCTAATAAGGATTTGATGGTTACCATTGCGTCAGCCGCTTTGTTCTGAATCCTTGGTATCTATGTGAACTATAGACTTGGGAAATTCTCTTTCAATCTGTCCACCAGTTCTTTGTAAGGTAGAAGCTTGTCATCCTTCATTTGGAATTCATCTAGGACTTTCTTGCTTATGAGTTGTAAATCTCCAAATATTTGCAGTTATGTTATGTTCCACTGGATGGTTATTTTGAAGCCTGAGATGAGTTCCTCATACTCTGCAATATTTTTGGTGCAAGGAAATCCTAGTTTGAATGATTTGGGGATATAGTCACGTTGAGGTGTGATGAATAGGATTCCTACCCCTTATCCATGCAATGTGTAGGAGTCATCAAAGTATAGCTTCCATATAGGTTTTTCTTTGATCATACAAAGATGCTCATCGGAAAATTACATGATTAGTGGATATGAATCCACCAGAGGTGCTTCTTCTAGCTGATCGACAATTACTTTCCCTTTTATTTCCTTTCGATCTATGTATTGGACATCAAACTCGCTAAGTAGCATGACCCATTTTTCCATATAGGTCGTGAGAGTTGTCCTGGATAGTAGATACTTGAGTGGGTCCACCTTTGAGATGAGCTTGATTATGTGGCTAAGCATGTAATGTCATAGCTTTTGAGTGGAGAAGACCACTGTGAGGCATGCCTTCTCCATTGGTGAGTAATTAAGCTCATAGTCGACAAGAGTTCGACTGATATAATAGATGGCTCTCTCTTTGTTGTCATCATCATGTTGTACTAATAATGCCTCCAGCATTGTAGTGGTTGCCGAGATGTAGAGTATGAGAGGGTGTCATAAGGCTAGTGGTACAAGGATAGGAGAGTTGGCCAAATATTCCTTTAGCTTCTCAAAGCTTCTCTGACAGATAGGATCCCATTTGAAGCTTATGTCCTTGCAGAGCAGATGCATGAAAGGTTGGCACTTGTCTACCAACTGTGATATAAATCGATGCACTGATTGGAGCTTTCCTTATAGGCTCCTGATCTCCTTGAGTGTTCAAGGAGGAGGCATTTCTATGATGGCTTTGACCTTTTTGGGGTCAATCTCTATGCCGCGCTGTGGTACAATAAAGCATAGAAGCTTTCCAAATGTTACACCAAAGACACACTTCTTTGGATTCAGCTTCAAGCCATAATGATGGAGATGATCGAACACACTTTCAAGGATGTCTAGGTGTTCAAATCATGTCTTAGATTTTTCAAGAATATCATCCACATACTCTTCTAGGATTTTGTGTAACATATCATGGAAGATGGTTGTCATTTCTCATTGAAAGGTGGCTCCAACAATATTTTTCCCAAATGGCATCATGTTGTAGGAGAAGGTACCCCATGGTGTTGTGAATGTTGTCTTGTGTTGATCTTCTTCTGCCATTTTGATCTGATTGTACCCTAAGAAGTGTCACTCATCTCATGGCCCACTGTGAGATCAACTATTATGTCTATGCCAGGTAGCGAGAAATCATCCTTGGGACATGCTTTGTTTAATTCCATGAAGTCTATGCAGATTCTTATCTCTCCTGAAGGTTTGGTGACAAGAACCATGTTGGAGATCCATTCTGAATAATCAATGGCTCTAATGATCTTGGCTTGTAGGAGCTTTTCTAGTTCTATTTTTACCAATAGGGCTATCTTAGGATGCATTTTGTGTAGCTTCTGCTTTACTAGCTTGGCATTAGGGGCCACTACAAGATTGTGCACAACTAGATTTAGATCAAGCCCAGTCATGTGTGCATATGACCATGCAAAATTGGTTGAGGCTTCTTGGAGAAGCGCAATGAGAGTCATTTCTTCACCCTCGGTTAAAGATGTTGCAATGTAGGTGATTCTTGGGCATTCTTTTGTAGCCAAGTTGACTAGCTTGGTTTCCTTAATGATGATGGGTAACTGCTCTGGTCTATAATCCTAGATGGGAGGAAGAGGTAAGTCTTCATCTTCTAGTGCCTCAGAGAGGTTTTCACCAGAAGATATGCCCTTTATTTTCTCTTTTTTAGAGTCAGAATGTGCCCAAGTGGGATTTTCACATAAGGACTCGTTCTTTTCTTTTCATTTTTCAATTTTGTGGCTAAAGCTTGCCTCTTTTCTGAAATATCCTTTAGGATCGAGCTTGCAGACACAAAATGATTCTTGATGTTGATCTGATTATTGGCCTGATGTTCCCATTAATCTTAGGAGTTCTTATGTGCTTTGGAACTCATCAATATGTGTGATGCTTAGTTGATCCCAGTCTATGAGTTCTGGATGGATGAGGGGAAGTTCTATGACGTTAATGGTGAGTTGATGGAGGACAAAAGTGCCTAGGATGGTATCATCATCGAAGATGTCATCGTAGGATTTCTTTTCTTCCTCTTCAGGGATGTCTTTGATCTCTACAAGGTCATTCTAGATATTCAAGATGGGAACATTGGGCAATTTGGTGCCCCCAATTGTGGTATTGGGTTCATGTATGTGCAGACGAGGGGTATTAAAGCTAAGACCTTGATGCTTTGGATTTTTTGAGGTTGTGATTGGATCTTTGTTGCCATTTTCTTGTGGTCCTAGACCACCGCCTTGTTATTTCCATTACTTCGTAGCATACTTGTGTGACACTAGATATTTGTGTTTGAAGTAACTGAGGAGCTCAGTGTCAGGAGGTGGGGGATCTCTATACAAACACCGATTGATGTCAAGGTCCATCTCAAGGCTATCTATATTTCCATGGGAAACAAATTTCAATGGTCCCAATTGCTTAATTTCATGATTGGCTTGAGTAGGCTTGCTTTGGTGACTTGGGCACCCTTGTGTATGTGGATCTAGAGGTAGGTTCCCTACTGCAAATACATCGATTAGGTTGTATTCAACACATCCCTAGTTGTTGATCTTGACATAAGAGAGAGTGGAGGCGAGGATAGTCTCTGGATTACAATGGGATCGGGATGATTTGGCGATAGAAGTGCCAATCTTAGTTCTTGGACAATGACTGTAATGAGGGAATGATGCTTCCAATGTACGATAGTATGCGAAGGGTTGGGGGTTTGCATGGATGGTGATCTTAGTGCCTTGATGTGGAAATTTGATGCACTAGTGATAAGTAGATGGTACAGCTTTGATGGAATGGATCCATGGTCGGCCGAGGAGGATGTTATATGGTAGATCAAGATAAACAACGTGATAGATGGTATCTTGAGTTGCAGAGCCTAGCTTGATAGGAAAAATAATGGTACCTTTAGAGGTACACTCCAAGTTATCGTATGCCTTGATGGTGATGACATCATGTGATATGTCAGCCTTTGTGAACCCTATTTGCTTAATGAACTTTAGAGTACACAAATTTAGGGCCAAGCTATTATCTATCATGACCCTTTTAATGGAAAAGTCTCTGACCATGACGATGATGTAGAGAGGGAGAGTATGGCCAGGCTCAACAGCTGGTATATCAGATGGCTTGAAGGAAAGAGCAAAAGATGTTGATAAATGTCCCACAAGGTTCTCGGACTGGATGGTACTTATATCTATGGGGACATGTCCTTCTTGGAGGGCTCGGTTGAGGATTTCTTGATGGATGGGTGAAGTGTGGAGAAGGTCGAGGATGGAGATTTGGGCAGGTGTATTCCCAAGGTGTTCTAGAAGATTGTATTGGGCATTATGAGCTGGCCTTGGATTAGCACCAGCGATAGATATTCAGCCTCTGCGTGTGGTGATTGCATACTGACTATCTGATCCCTTAGCATGGATGACATTGATTGTGGGTTCAACTTGGTTTATGCATCCAACAAATTTATTGTAGTTGATATGGGTAGTATTATTCGTTATGGTCAGCATGGTCTCCTTTCTTTCCTTTGTCTTGGTTCTGGGGTGGAGGATTGGTATTGACTTGGTTCTTCTCAGTCTTGTGTTGAGGGAACATGTTCTGATAGATCTACAGATTGGCATTAGGCGAGGCTTGGGTTGGTGTGTCCACTTGGATCTCCTTTCTGTCGATGAGATATTGGATATAGTGCTTTATTTTCATGCACCTTAGGTTTGTGTGTCCTTTGACATGATCAGAATCATAGTATTCACGATCTTTGTACCAGTTAGGCTTGGGAGTGGCATCATCAAATTGCTGATTTGGTGGGTAAGTGATTAGATTGGCCGTAGCCATTCAATGGAATATTATATCTAGTGGCTCACCAAGAGGTGTGAAGGTACATCATTGATGGGTCTGGACTCAAGGCCTATTGTGATTTGGGGTAGTGGATATGACTTTGGCTTGATTTTCTTAGTTGCCTTGGTTTGCTTGCTCTTGGTAATTATGCATGGGTTGTTGATTGATTTGAGGTTTTTGCTAGTGATATGAAGGAGTTGGTGTAGGACCGTCCACAATGATTTGGACATACTTGGTATCAGTGGCTCCATCAGTAACAATATTCTTGTTTTTATTCTAGTAGTGGGGTTTATCAAAACTGGGCTTGTTGTAGGAATCATCCTTGTAATACCAGATTTTGCCTTCATCTAAGAGACCTCTTTCAATATATATCCCTTTGTCCTTGATGTCATGATATGTTTGGATGCAGTTCATCCTCATCAAGTGGGATAGTTTGGGATGCAAGTTATTGATAAAGATCTTCGTAAGGTGTTTCTCAGGGGGTTGATATGATAACCTTGTAGTGAGGTTCTACCATCGTTGCAAGTAATCGGCTAGGCTCTCTCCTCCTTTCTGCTTTGAGTTGCAAAGGTCTAGAAAACACAACTCATTCTTGACATTGTGGGCATATTGGGCAAAAAAATTCTCAGAGATCTCAGCAAAGGTTGTGACTGTTCCATAAGGTATCTTGTAGAACCACTCAATAGTAGTTCCTCCCAAGCTTTTGGGGAATAAGCACATAAGGAAATTGTCACTATAGGCCTCTTCTTGACATGGCATATAGAACTCCTTTACATGACTAATGGGATCTCCTTTCCCTCGATATTTATCAAACTTAGGTGTCTCAAAGTGTTTGGGAAATGGGATTGCTATGATTGATCGGTCAAAGGGATAGGGATAGACCTCATCAAACTTGAAGGCTTTTCTCTTAGTTTTGGCCTTAAGCTCTTTAAGAGATTTCTTCATCTCTTCCCACTCAGAATTGATTGGTGTTGGAGTGGGTACTCCCATTAGAAAAGGATTTGATGATGTTGGTGAATAAGGATGATTTTGTGGTGAATATTGTGAAGTGGGATATGGAGACTACCTAGCAAGATAAGCGGATTGGAATGGATGTTGGGGTGATGGTTGTTGAGAATGATATTGTTGCTAAGGTGTGGGAGTGTATTGTTGTGGAGGATATGGAATGACTTGTTGCTGGGGTATGATGGGATTTTGTTGTTGTGTTGGATAAGAGGATGCTTGTTGTTGCTAGGGGATAATGGGATGTTGTTGCTGCTACGTTGGGAAGTATTGTTGCGGTGGAGGAGGCTGATGAAAAGGTGCAGCTTGTTGATAGGATTGACCTTGGTGTAATTGGATTTGGCTAATGTAGGTTGGATGCATTCCTACATTTCTTAGGGGTGGTACGGATGTTGGGAAGTTGGTGATGGGAGGTGGTTGTGCAAGGTAGTTGGCGAGATGAGATGAACTCTATTGTTGTGGTGGTGGAACTATTTGAGAAGCGGTGGGCGGTATGGATAGATAGTTAGTATATGAAGGAAAGGATGAAGTTGGTGGAGGTTGCGATTATGGTTGTTGCACTTCTTGAGGGAAAGTGGCTTGTTGATTTGTAGGCATGGATATGTGGGATTGGGTTGATATATCTAGAGCTTGCATTTCTTCTTGAGTGAGGCCCCAACGAGAACCAGTTCATGGTGGGAGTTTTGATGCAGATGATGCAGAAGTGATGATGGGAGTCTGGGATGTGAATGGGGGATTTTGAGGGCCCATGAAGGGAATCCTTGTTATGAAGGCATTCAGTTGGGCTTGTGTGTGAGCAATGAAAGGTGGAGTTGGAACGTATGCTTGGGTGAATGTTTGTTGGGGGTGGAAGAAGATGCTTGTGTTCCCCATGGGAAGGATGGTGCTGATGTGGAGGCTTGCTAAGGGAAGGAGGGAAATTATTGTGTTGCCCCCGAAAAGGGTGATTATACTTGACTCATGGATGGTGGAGGAACCCTTTGTGTAGCGGCTTGTTTGGGAAGTGGAGATTAGTTTTGTGGGAATCTTTGGGCCTGAGTGGTGGCTTGATATGTTATAGAAGATGATGGTGTTCCCATGAAATAAAAGGGAGTGGATTGCACTATTGCTTGTGTTGTGGTATTTCTAAAGCTTCTTTGCAAGAGATGGGGGATTGGTGAGGTTTCCTGAGATATGTGCAAGTTAGGATCATGGATTTTTTGGATGATGGGGGTGTAGGTTTCAGCTAGGATATGGATGGTCTTGATGGGGATGAGGGGCTAGAGATGTGGTGGAATGGAAGTACCCTCTTGTACGAAGTTGGCCAATATAGCCCATCTATTCTAATCAATGATTGCACTCACCATCTGTGCATGCCCTGGGTGGCTGATGAATGTTTCCATGGAAAAATAAGTGGGGGGTGCATTGGGATCATCCCATACATTCTCAATTTATGGGATTTTTGGATTCTAGGTTACCATCGTGCTGGTAGGATTGTTAGGATCAGACAAACTAGTGGCCAGATTGGGATCCATATTCCTTCTCTTGGATCACGTCTTGGAAGGAACGGAATGCAAATCTAAGGATGAAAATGAAAATTTTGGGTGGATGCAAGAACTCTAAAGATGATGGATGCAGATCTAAAGAATCTCTAAAGATGGTGGATTTCTAGGATGTGATGCAAGGACTCGGATCAACTTATGGATGGCGAGATGCTTAAAGATGGTGGGATGATTGGATTGGATTGAGGAGATGATGGAAGATTGGTGGAAGATGGTGGTAGATTGCTAAGTATTGGTCAAAGAGTTTTTGTTTCCTAATGTAGGATCAAATAGGATTGGATTGTTAACCTAAGATAGACTAATGATCTTCGGATGATAGGATTCTTGCGAATGTAGGCCAATCTCTTGCTCAAGATGATGAGGCTTACAAGGAGAAGTATGGATGCCCTAGACAATGCTTTTTCAAAGGGTGGAGATTTTTGATTTAGGATAAGGATTTGAAGCAACTCAAAGGATAGGACACGAAGTGTTTGGGATTTGGTTCAAGCATGATGGTTTCTTACTTGGATGTTGGATTTTGGATTTTGGATTAGGGTGAAGGATAATGACAAGGATTTTGATTGTGGATTGTTGATGGAAGGATGATGAGAGATGATTGAATGATGTTATTCTAAGAGGATGACCTAGATGTAGCTGAAAAGGATGACCTATGATGCAACTAGGTAGATGACAAATAATGCAAGGATGAAGCTAGGAAGATGAACTATGATGCAAGCTAAGGGTATGATGATGCAATGATGAATCTCAAGATGAACTAGGATGGAAAGGATTCTGAGATAGGACGTAGGATTCTAAAGGAATGGTGGATATACGATGGGCCAAACTAGTCTTTGATCTCTAGGTTGACATAGTGACAATTGACCTAGAACCAAAATGCAAACTATTTCACTCTTGTATTATAGCCCATGTTGTTCAGTTTCTCCTGATACTTTTCTTTTTCTTGGATTTCCTTGAGGGAAGGTTGGTGATATTTTAGGTTTCTTTCTGCAACTATTTTCTATTGATGGACTCAGGAATTGGGAAGCTTGGCTTTCTTGTGTTTGATTGGATTAGACATATCTTGGAAAGATTTGGCAATTAGATTGAAACAAAGCTTTGGGTATCTAGTTTTAAAGAATCTCTTTCTGCAAGGATGTATGAATAACTTTGGTCAAGATTGTGGATTGGTCTTGATGTCTTCAATGGAAAAGGAAAAACTCAACAAAAGAAATTGCAAGTTTGTTTTACCCTTTGCACTCAAGATTGTGTTTGCCTTTAGGATTCTGAATTTGAACTTTGAAATGAAAGAAATGCTTTGTTTTCCAAATTTAGGACATTCAAGATTTGTGATTTCTTTTGGACTAAAAAATGACTCTTTTGATTTTGGACTTTGATCTCTTTAGGGGCATTCAAGATTGTGTGCTTTAGAGATCAGATTTAGGCCCAAAAGAAGTGTTCCAAGAGTGCTTTATGCATGAAATTTTGAGAACATCCAAGATTTTGCAAAAATAAGTTTGTTTTAACCAAGAAAAAAGCTTTAGGAGTGATTTAGGAAAGTTTAGGATAGTTTAAGATTTCTTAGGAACCAATTAGGAATGAGATGCAGTTTTGTTACTAGATTGCATGAAACATTGAAAACACTTAAGACAATGCAAATGAAGTTCACCTTGGCTAAGAGTAATGCATGAAGATTTATTTAGGAACACTTTGACTAGATTAGGATTGTTTAGGAACCAAATAGGAATGAAATGCAGATTTGTAGTTCTTTTTAAGTTTCCAAAACTTGAAGTGTTCCTAGTTTGCATGAAAGAACCCCAAAACTTTAGATTGCATGAATGAAGTTCTTTTTAACCAAAATAAAGACATTAGAGGTGTGTTTAATTGTTTAAGGATTGATTAGGAATTTTTTAGGATTGTTTAGGAAAGATGCACAAAATTGTTGATTTCTAGGCATTCAAGAGTGAAATAGAGTTCATTTTAAGCCTGAAAATGAAGTGTTTTGGTTCCTAGTCACTCAATAAAGTTAATGAGCCTTAAGGAATTAGTGTTTTTAATTATTTACTTTCTTCCAATGAATACCTACAAAGCATGGGGTTAAAAATAGGAAATTTGTAGTCAAGAGGCACCAAGAGGCCCTAGAAAACCCTAAAAACCAACTTGAACCTTGTTTGAGGCCTTACACATGCCCCCTATTTTCCATATGAGTAAATAGGGTAGGGTATTTTGGATATTTTACTTGTATGAGTCAGGATGAGGACTCATACAAGTCATTATGACTCCTAGTATGAGTAAATAGGGCCAGAGGGCCTAAAATAGGCTTAAATTACATGCAGAGGTCCCATACGAGTATTGGGCACTTTTGGTCTGAGCCAGGAAATTTACTCATATGATAATCTATGCCAATGAGTTTAATCATACAAGAATCCACCAAGAACAGGATGAGACTTGTCAAAAAGCAAGTTTTTTGCTTGGAAAACCCTAAAAATGCAGTTTTGAAGGCTTGTGGGGTCCCACCGGGCATGCCAAAATGTGTTCAGAGAAAACCTAACCTGTTTGGAACAAGCGTATACATTCAAAAATTATCCTAACATCATATTCCTAGAATATAGTAAAATCTATTTACAAAGACACTTCAGATGGAGCTTAATGGGAGCACCCTGTCACCCTTCGATTTGCTCTTGATTTAGGGATGTGGGTGTGCTCTCAAAACACTTGGAGCATGTCCCTAATGCATATTAGGAAATTTTAGGATAAAATAGGGACCATGAGAACCCCATAGTGGCACAGAATCAGGTATAGAACACCTGATTTTCCCCTAGAGCCTCAAGGAGCCTAATGAAGCTAGGATGTAGATTAAGCTAAAGATGATTGAACTAGATTGATTTTAAGACAAATGAAAGATGTAAGATGATGAAATGCAATGAAAAAAAATGAAATAAACTAGGTTAATCCATTAATACTAAGCTAGGATATGAGTTAAAAAGCTTAGAAATGAACTAAACTAACAATTAGGATTAAAGCTTATAATGATCTAGAAGTGATTTAGCATTATAACATTACTATGTAAATGAAAGGTGAATTGGTATTTTTCTCTTGGAAGTGAGGGTATTTATAGGTTTTGAGGAAGGGCTTGGGTTAGGAAGTGGAGTTAGGGTTAGCGTCAAGATTTGGGGTAAAGTCTGGGTTTGAGTTAGTGGTAAGGTTAGATGGATGAGGGTTAAGGGTTGCTCACACGTGTGAGAAAAACTAGGTAAGTGTGCCTAGGGAACCAAGGTGAAAGAGAAGACATGGGCTTCATTATGAGGCTATAAGGAGCCTTAATGAGAGTGTAAGAGGCCATTAATGAGTCTGTAAGGCTCATTAATGAGGGGGTTTGACCAAAAGTCAAAGGAGGGTGGATTAGACTAAGAAGGTTAGGAATCACCTTCTAAGTAGGTTTAGGAAGGGTTTAGGAAAGTTTAGGAGGATTTAGGAATCTCTAGAAAATTCTAGGGTTTAAGGTTTTTAAATAAATATTAAATTTATTTAAGGGTTGTGAGTTTATTTATCAAATAATTATTCAATATATAGGGGAAAATCATTTAAATTTGATTTAAATGTGTTTGGCTAGGGTTTCTTAATTAAATGTCTTTAATTAAAATAGGAGAGGAAATAATGATATTAAAAACTAATTAATTAATTAATTAGTTAACAAATGATGATGTCATCAGGGGTTTTTTGCAAAAATAAAATATTTTTATTTTGGAAAAGGCATTTTAGGTGTCTACAAAGAGAATAGAGGAAAGGGCAGAAGCAAAGATTCAACTGAAACTTGCAGAGAAAATATGCCAAGAAGTGGCAATAAATAAGTTTAAGCTCTTAGAGGCAATTACTGAGCTGGAAACCATTATTCATAAAATTATTCAAATTTTGTTTAAGTTATGCACTATTGACCAGTTCACTACTGAGGTTAGTGAAAAGATTAAGCAGCTGGATGAAGAAGTCAAGGTTACTGCAAACAGTTCTCTAACCAAGCCAAATGCTTTTCATAAGCATATATTAAAAGTTCAAGAACTTAGGTGATTGAGATCAGATTTGAGGAAGTAGGAAGATACCATAAGTGACCAAGTCACCGAGCTACAAGTTGAGCTGCTTCCCCATATAAAGATCATGGAGAGACATGTAAACAAAGAAAAATATTTAGTTTTCACCCCCGAGATCTCTGTACTTGAGAACATTTTTGGCATGCATGCAAAAGTCAGTCTACAGCACATTGCTCTTGACAACTTGAAAGAAGAATGGGAAAACCTCTTGGAATCACTAAAGAAAACCCACCAGCACATTTTTGATAAGTTATGAGTACATCTTTCTATTGGCATTAATTTCAAAAAGGGGGAAAGTCATGTATATGCCACTATGTACTTCACACCACTGAGAGCATGCACAAAGGGGGAGTCTGTAAAGAAAAGAGTCAATATATAGTTAGTATATATTTTTGAGTTTGTGAATATATTTTGGCAATCGGTACATATGCATAAGGTTTTGATACTAATGTCAAAGGGGGAGATTGTTATCTCTACTTGAGAATTAATGGATTGTCATTAGTATCAATCAGTTATTTAGTCAATAAAGGTCGGTAAAGGAGACAAACAAGTTAGTCGGTCAAGCAGACAAAGCCTTTACACCGAGAAAAGACAAGGCAAAACTTCAAGTTAAATGAATATAGTTTGGACTGAGCACACTTACCAAGCATTAGGCAATTACCGAGTACCAAGCTAGTGATCAACGAGCATTCACACACACCAAGCATCAATAATTTACCAAACATTGAATGTAGTGATTACTAAGTAAAGCATGAAATGGCATAGTAATTAGGAATGGCACGTGCATCTATGCAATGGTTTACACCGGTCAGGAAAAATATTTACCAAGATCAAGACAATATTTAATATGGATGTAATCATTATATTTTGTGATGATTCTTATGTAATGTGAGATCTAGGTTATTTTCTTACACTGTTGATCTTAGGTTTTCTAAGATATTGTAAACCCTAGTTAGGTCAAGGAAGTTTGATATAAATTTGTAAAGATGTCATTATGATCAAGAATCATGAAGTAGTAGCCACACTAAGGACATCAGGAGATCAGTCACAGGGTTTATGACAGAAGGTTTATGCAAGAAGAAATAAGTTTTATCAAAACACATACAAGGCTACCAAGAAGGACAGAAGGATATATACATCACACTGAGGTGATATTTAATTGATATTTCACATATCTAAATCAGACAAGATTGAGTTGTTATTTACAAATACTTTTACTGTTATCAATTTAACCATTGTAGCATAATTAAATCTCTTAATAGAGTGGACTTAACCGTTCTTATGTAAATATCTTAAGTGAGTACACACATACATTGTGCTATGAAAATATTTTAACTAGGTAGATCTAGTTGATCTTTTGTTACTCCTAACAGGGTAAGATCATCAGAAGTGATAAAAAATTGTAGCCTTAACTGACATACTTTATTGCTGTAGTAGTGAAGATTTGTGGGTGTCATCCCCACCATAGTTTTTACCTTCTAACAAGGGTTTGTTAATATGATTTAGAATAAAAGAGAGGGGGGGGGTGAATCAGTTGTTCTCAGGTCCAGATGTATAAGACAAAATTTAAAACTCTTCAACAAATCAGATCCAATAACCAACAGCTACTTGGTCATTACTGATTGCATAACAGAAACATATAACAGTGCAATCCACTTATCAAATAGTATCTAACTTGTAAAACACATAAATGTTCAAACCAAAACATTCACACAAGTATCAACACCAAGATTTATAGTGGAAACCCAATTTGGGAAAAACCACTTTGTAACATGTTACTACCATGTTCACTCTTCTGAAGTGAGCTCAGTGAAAAGCCAACCCTGTCAAAGGTTACAAACACACTATCAAGTGTGACTCGGTTAAAGGATTTAAACCACTCTATTAAAAGTGCACCTTATTATAGGACTTACATACACTCCATTTGAATGCAACCTTGTTCAAAGGATTTATACAAATGACTGTTAGGTCAACCTTTGTTAAAAGGATTTTAACTAATACAATGGTTAGAAAGTAGCAGTAGTGTTGATCTGAAAAACATACAACTCACTTTGCAAATATCAGATCCAATTCCATACACATATGTTGGGTTACTGACTATAAACCTTTACCATCACCATCACTGATCTGCTCGGAACTCTCTTCAAGAAATCACAACACTTCTCCTTTAGCCTTCTCTACTTGTACAAACAATAACATCAACAATACTTCCAGCATCCTCTCTTCTGTTATCCTCAAGCTTAGGTTTCCTTAATACTTCCTCAATTAGGTCAATACATCTTTTGTCACTTAATCTCCTTCGTAGATCTTAGGGTTAGGTAAGATTCATCGAATCCTTCCTACTTTATGTTCTTCATCTATCCTTCTAGAAATATCTCAAATATCTTAATAGATTTACAATAAAATGTTTTACTGTGCATTAAATGCTTTTGTACAATCAATAAATAAAGTCAACATGTTTTACATAATCCAAGAATACAATGATGTCAGCTGGAAATCTGAATTATTCCTCAAATGTAAATTACTGATGCTCAGTCAATACAGTGTTCAACTCCTCAGTCTTCATTAGAAAGCTCGGTCACCTCAAAAACTATTTCCTCGGCTAATACTGTCTTCCTCGACAATTAACTGATGTTCAGTCACACTAAATTTACTCGGCATATACTAGCTCGGTCGACACTAACATCACTCGGCTTAAACTAGATTTCTTCATTTTTGCTCAGTTAAACCTACCAGTTTAGTCTTCATTCATACTTAGATAAACAATACATTATCTTATCATTGTGCCACATAATTAAGTACTCATTGAAATATCAAGATAACTCAACCTTTCCTTAGGTGCTATTGTTACCAACCTTGCCTTTCCCCTTCACAACAATCAAATAGATATAGTACTTTCTTAAATAGCAATAGTCTTACCAGTTAAGGTTTGACATCAATGACAATACAACAATTGCTTCAATTGTAGTTTCCAACAATCTCCCTCTTTGGCATTGATGGCAACACCATATGAATATCACATGAATTACCAACCAATCCAAAATTTCTTTGTCCATCAGAAATATTTATAATATCCTTAGCTTCATTCTGATACAGAATTAATTAGCCATGCTTGTATGACCGTCCATTGAATCTCTCCCTCTTACTTGATCTTCCATAAAAATTTCATTCTGTGTATTCATCTGTGATCATCTCCCTCTTTGACAAAAATGCCAAAGAAGCAACTAAAATATACATCCTGCAGATGTAGATATCATCTTTTCAATTTAGTAACAATATTTATCCCTCTTTCATCTTTTCTTATGACTGATTCTTGGCTTTTCTATACTTTTCACAACTCTAGGTTGCTCCTAAAGTGTGACCTGTCTCTACATCAACTTGTTAGATACTCTTTGCAGCACATTTGATGCAGTGCTCCTAGCTTGACTAGGTAGCCTTAGTTAGGGGAAGGACCCCTAATTGGCCTCTCAGATATTCATGAGCTTCTTTAGGTAAAGCTTTAGTGAATATGTCTGCTAGTTGTTCCTTTGTATTCACATATTCCATTTGTACCTCTTTATCTTGTACCAGTTCTCTCAAGTAATGATACTTGATTGCAATGTGTTTGGTCTTTGTGTGCATCACTAGACTCTTAGAGATGTTGATAGAACTTGTGTTGTCATAGAAAATGACAACTGGTTCAGTTATTTCTTCTTTCATGCCTACCAACAATTGCTTTATCCATACCAAGTTTGAACAGTTCACAGTTGCAGCCACATATTCGGCTTCAGCAGTAGATTGGGAAATACAATTTTGTTTCTTTCTTGTCTAGGAAACTAATCTTTGTCCAAGAAAGAAAGCTCCACCACTAGTACTCTTTCTATCATCCACATTTCCTGCCCAATCAGCATCAGTATACACTATCAGTTCAAACTTTTCATGCTTCTTGTAGTACAATCCATAGTCAGCAGTCCCTTTCAAATATCTCATTATACTTTTGACAGCCATCATGTGAATTTCCTTAGGATTGGTAGAGAATCTTGCCACTATCCCAACAACTAAAGCAATATCTAGTCTATTGTGTACAACATACTGTAGCTTTCCAATCATAGATCTATACAAAGTCTGATTTACTTCTGTAGCATCATCATTTTTAGACAACTTTTGTCCAGTATCCATGGGAGTACTTACTGGCCTTGAATCTTCCATACCAAAGGTTTTCAGTATCTCATGAACATATTTAGATTGGGTGATGAAAATTCCTTTCTCCATCTGATATACTTGTAAACCAACAAAAAATTTGATCTCCCCAAACATACTCATTTCAAATTCAGTTTGCATTTCATTTGAAAATTTCTTACACAAGGCATCTTGTCCACCAAATATAATATCATCTACAAAGATCTTAGCTAACAAGATTCCTTTACCTTCTTCATCTTTCATGTACAGATTGCTTGTGTCATTTGTCCTTGAGAATCCAATATGTATTAGGTAGTTGTGTAGTCTCTCATACCATGCTCTGGGAGCTTGCTTTAGTCCATACAGTGCTTTATTCAGTTTGCAAACCATGTGTCTTTTGTTTGGATCAGCAAATCCTTCTGGTTGTTCAATATACACTTCTTCTAATATACCATTTAAAAATTCAGACTTAACATCCATTTGGTATACCTTGAAATCTTTATAGGCAACATATGCAAGTAGGGTTCTTACTCCTTCCAATCTAGCTATAGGGGAAAATGTCTCGCCATAATCTATTCCTTCTTCTTGTGTGTAGCCTTTGCATACCAGCCTAGCTTTGTTTCTTATGATTTGACCATCCTCATTTAGCTTATTTCAGAATACTCACTTTTTCCCAATGACATTTTTATTTTCTGGTCTCAGCACCAGAGTCTAGGTATCGTTCTTCTCTATCTGGTCTATCTCTTCAATCATTGCTTGTATCCAGTCTTCATTTTCTAATGCCTCCTTTGTTGTCTTAGGATTGAATTCACATAGTAAATATGTTGGATCTCTTGTCTTGCTTCTGGTCAAAACTCTAGTATCTTTGTCTCCAATAATTTGTTCAGGCTTGTGATGTCTCCTTACATATTGTGCTAGAACAGGTTTTGCTCTCCTTTCATTTTGCTCTTCAGGTTCACCAACAAGATTGTTAGATTTAGCTTCTGAATGCTCAGCAACCTCTCCCTGATACTCGACAGCTTCTTCCTATCAGTCAGCACATTCTTCTTCTCTCTCAGCATTTTTTTCCTGATGCTCGGCATTGCTTACTCAAGACTTAGCATCAGGTGCAAGTCTGTCACTTGCATCTCCTTCCTCTATATACACAAAAGATCTATAATCTTTTGGTTCTCTTTTACTATCAACTTCATTTTTCTCTGCATACTCATCAACTTTGACATTCACAATTTCGACAATTTTGTTAGTGTTAGAGTTCAAACACTTATAAGCTTTACTTTTTGTGGAATAGCCTAGGAATATACCCTCATCATTTTTAGCATCAAATTTTCCATTCCTATTGTCCTTTAGTATGTAGCATTTACTTCCAAAAATTCTAAAGTACTTTGCATTAGGTACATACCCATGCCATAACTCATAAGGTGTCAGATTTGTACCTTTTTTGATCTGTACTCGGTTAAGAGTATAAACAGATGTACTTACAACTTCTTTCTAGTACTTTTGTGCAACATTCTTTTCAATCATTAATGTCCTTGCACAATCCAAGATAGATATGTTCCTTCTCTCTGCTATACCATCCTATGGAGAAGTTCTAGGTGCATACATCTGTCTTTTGATCCATCTTTCATTGCAAAATAGATTAAATTCATTGGATATAAATTATCCACCTTGGTCAGATCTCAGACACTTCAGGTTCCTACCTGTCTCCTTTTCAACCTTAGCCAAATACCACTTAAAAAGTTGAAAAGCATCAGATTTTTCTTTTAAGAACATTACATGCATCATTCTGGTATAATCATCAACAAATAGGATAAAATATCTAGCACCACAATAGCTTTGTACACCCATTGATCCACAAAGGTCAGTATGAACCAAATCTAAGGTATTCTCAAAAGTAAAAGTTTTGCTCTTGAAACTAGACTTTGTCATCTTACCCAACTGACATTATTTGCACATTACATTCTCAAGATTCTTCAATCTAGGTAGACCTCTCACTTTATTTTTCTTACTAATTTCTACCAAATTATCAAAGTTAACATGACATAGTCGCTTATGCCATAACCAAATATCATCAAGTTGTGCAATCATACATGTTTCTTCAAATAGGTCTAGATAGAACAAATTACCTCTTATCTATTCTCCACTTCCAATCAGTTCACCAGTGGCATCAAATATTTTGGCTTTCCTGTGATGAAATTCCACTTGGTAGCCAGTGCTATTAAGCTGTGCAACACTCAATAGATTATAGTTAAGACCCTCAACCCAATAAGCATTTTCACAAGTGATCTTATCAGTCAGCTTAATCAATCCTTTTCCTCTAACAGGACATGGTGCATCATTACCAAATTTCACACTCCTACCTTTATAATGATCTAAGGTATCAAACTTACTCTTATCACCAGTCATGTGATGTGAACAACCATTGTCAATAATCCATTTATCATTTTTGTTCACATAAGATATCAATGCAGTTTTCTCATCCTCATTAGATTCATCTTTCATTGCAACATAGACAACCTCAATTTCAAAATCATCACTATTAGTGTCAGTCTCTTCTTCGACAATATAGCAGGATTTCTTACCTTTTCCTTTGTAGTCCTTGTATCTTCGGTAACCTCTATCTTCTCTTTTGTATGTATGCTTTTTGTCTCTTTCTTCATCCTTATCATCCTTTTCAGGACAACTAGTAGCTATATGACCAACTTTATTACATAAAAAACATATAATAGGGAGTTTACCTTTGTACTTTCCTTTTCCCCTTTTAGTCTTCTAGCCATAAGAGCTTCTAGATCCTCAAGTTCTTCATCAGATGTGTCACTGTCACTTTCACTTTCACTTTCACTGATGCATCTTTCTTTTTCCTTCTTTGACTTACTCAGAACCATTTGTGACTTAAAAGAAAATTAAACATTACCAACAGTGAAGTTATCATAGTTAGAAAGTTCAAAAGTAGTAAGCTTACGAACCAAACTTTCCAAAGTAAGAGCATTGTTAGGGTTACATCTAGATTCCTAAATTTCTAAAATTTTGATGGCATAGATAGGACACAGAGTTCTCAATACTTTTCCAATTACAATTTCATCATCAATAGTTCTATTTTCTCCTCTAATAGCATTTACAACTTCTTTTATTCTACCACAATATTGTGCAATATTCTCACCTTCTTGCATTCTCATTTCATCAAATTTACCTCTTAGGCTCTCAGCTTTTTCTCTCAATACATTTATGTCACTGCCATAGATGTTTGCAAGGGTGTCCCACATTTGCTTTGCATTACTGCAACCTTTGATGTCTTCAAATTCTAGATAACTTAAAGCAGACACAATCTCCAACATTGCTTGGTTGTGCTCTTATTTAGCTTTCATTTCCTCGGCAGTCAAAGGTGCAACAGGTGTGACATAATCATGCTCAATGTAATATTTTACAGAATCACCAATACCGGTCACATGCAACGTCATCAAGCTTTTCCATGTAGGGAATTTCTCCTTATTGAGCTTCGATACCTCCTTCTTATACATCCTTATCATTTACTTCAAGTACCTTCAAACATGTTCTTTGTAAGCACCAACAACTCTGATACCAATTGTTAATATGATTTAGAACAAAATATAGGGGGGGTGAATCAGTTGTTCTCAGGTCCAGATATATAAAACAAACTGTAAAACTCTTCAACAAATCAGATCCAATAACCAAAAACTACTCGGTCATTACTGATTGCATAACAGAAACATATAACAGTGCAGTCCACTTATCCAATAGTATCTAACTTGTAAAACACAGAAATGTTCAAACCAAAATATTCACACAAGTATCGACACCAAGATTTATAGTGGAAGCTCAATTTGGGAAGAACCACTTTGTAACATGTTACTATTATGTTCACTCTTCTGAAGTGAGCTCGGTGAAAAGCCAACCCTATCTAAGGTTACAAACACATTGTCAGGTGTGACCCGGTTAAAGGATTTAAACCACTCTGTTAAAAGTATGCCTTATTATAGGACTTACATACACTCCATTAGAATGTAACCTTATTCAAAGGATTTATACAAATGACTGTTAGATCAACCTCTGTTAAAATTATTTTGACTGATACAATGGTTAGAAAGTAGCAGTAGTATTGATCTGGAAAACATACAACTCACTTTGCAAATATCAGATCCAATTCTGTACACATATGTTGGCTTACTGACTGTGAACCTTTACCATCACCATCACTGATATGCTCAGAACTCTCTTCAAGCAATCACAACACTTCTCCTTCAGCCTTCTCTGCTTGTACAGTCAATAACATCAACAATACTTCCAGCATCCTCTCTTCTGTTATCCTCAAGCTTAGGTTTCCTTAATACTTCCTCAATTAGGTCAATACATCTTTTGCTGCTTAATCTCCTTCGTAGATCTTAGGGTTAGGTCAGATTCATCAAATCCTTCCTACTTTATGTTCTTCATCTATCCTTCTAGAAATATCTCAAATCTCTTAATAGATTTACAATTAAACGTTTTACAGTGCATTAAATACTTTTGTACAATCAATAAATAAAGTCAACATGTTTTACATAATCCAAGAATTCAATAATTTCGGCTAGAAATTTGAATTCTTCCTCAAATGTAAATTACTGACGCTCGGTCAATACAATGTTCAACTCCTCAATCTTCATTAGAAAGCTCAGTTACCTCAAAAATTATTTCCTCAACTAATACTATCTTCCTCAAAAATTAACTGATGCTTGGTCAACACTAAATTTACTCAGCATATACTAGCTCGGTCGACACTAACATCACTTGGCTTAAACTAGATTTCTTCATTTTTGCTCGGTTAAGCCTACCAGTTTAGTCTTCATTCATACTTAGATAAACAATACATTATCTTATCATTGTGCCACATAATTAAGTACTCATTGAAATATCAAGATAACTCAACCTTTCCTTAGGTGCTATTGTTACCAACTTTTCCTTTCCCCTTCACAACAATCAAATAGATATAGTACTTTTTTAAATAGCAACAATCTTACTAGTTAAGGTTTGACATCAATGACAATACAACAATTGCTTCAATTGCAGTTTCCAACAGGGTTTCTGCGTAACCAAAATATTTGTGTCATGAGTATGAAGTTTCATGGATGATTTATTGTTTAGTTTACATGCACTTTACATTTTTAGTTATATGAATGTATGTTTCTAAAAATGAAATTAGTCAATTAATTAAGATCTATTATTACAGAGTGTTAGTGTTAAAAGTTTTTGAGGGTATTGATTCACCCCTCCCCTCTTAGTACTTATCTTTCCATAATCCCAATAATTTTTGGCATTTGATGAAGGTTTTGGAGAGATTGTTGGCATGTGATGAATGTTGTAGTGTTGTCATTGTTGGCATCAAATTATTTTAGGATGATTGAATCCAATATATCGGCAACAAATTTGATTGCATAAGGAATTCTCTAAGTATACAGTGTATTGGTGATAACACATGCAATCATGGTGAATGCGATGTGTGGTAATGATATGGACAGATGTGGTGGTGCAATTGGAAAGGAAGAATCTACATATTCATATTAGCTTACTATGATCGTGTAAGATGATTCAAAGTATAAATGAAGGTTTAGAGGAAACACGAGGGTTATCAGCTAGAACAGCCAACCGGTTTGACATGGTGATGAAATTGAGGTAGAAGTTGGATTAGAGTTATTAATTGTTTTATTTTTTAATGTATTATTGTGAGCTGACCTTGAGGATCACAATTTCCTATGTTCACATGATCACTTATGAATTGTATGGATTTTGGAGGCTGACATCAATAACATGTTTTAGGGTTATTCCACGGACCTAAAAGTATATATAAGAGATCAGATCAAAGAGTTATTTATATGGTTAGATGTTGTAATGGTTATGATCTTTGAAGGAGAAATGTGTATGATCAAAGAAGCAATTTGAGCAGAGTTTAAGTGGATTTGTTAGGCAGAGTGTGCTACAATCAGAATAGTTTCATTGAGTTCATTCTCAAGGCAAGTTCTAATAATCTTACGGTTAAAATCCTTTAACTTGGTTACTCCTAATAGGGTAGGCAAGATCCTAATAGGTCTAAAGTCTAATTCCTCCAACCAAGTGACTCTCAAAAGGAGTTATAAAATCTCCTAAAAGGGTAGTTCCTAACAGGACTTTGTAATAGATTCTCACAGGGCTATAGATACTCTTAATCAGGTATACTCTTATCAAGGTGTTGTAATTTCTCCTAATAGGGAAGATCTTACTAGTGCACTAGTGATATTAGTGGGTTACAATTCACACTGTGATTTTTCCCTATAACAAGGGTTTCCACGCAAAATTTTGGTGTTATTTTTTTTTTGTTGTGTGGATGTTTTATGTGCTATGTTTCTATACTATATTTACTTTTGCATGTTGGTTAATCTACAATTTTAGTAAAAGATTTAATAGATCGCGGTTGCATTGATTCACTCCCCCCCTCAGTGATTTATAACATTAACATTCTTTAGCATCATAGATTGACCCTTAAGGGACAATACATCTAGCAGGTAAGGGTCCAATGGGACCCAAGCGATGAGGCTTTAGCTACTTCGAAGGATGCTTCATGGTTGAGATTTTTGTGACCCTATATTTTTACATGCTTTCAGGAACAAGCCTATGCCTAGTGAGCGAGGATGTAGTACCTCCCATGGTTGCATTATGTTCCATGTTATTTTGATTCCAGATATACTCTCTTTTTTATGTTTTGATTATCTGCATGATGAGATAGATTTAATGACAGTACATTATTTTGATTACCAGTATCATTTATGATTTAGATTATTAGATTATGTTATTGCTTACTATTTTGATCATAATTACATTATGATATTTTTTGATGTGACATGATTCTTTATGATCATATCTGATGTATTTTGCATTTGACAACAATGAATTATGTTATCATGATGATTATATCCAATTTCCTATTATATTGTGCCTTCATTTTTCTTGGATATGGTTCGCTAAGATTTTCACCAATATATGCTCATATTGTGTAAAAGATTATTTTAATGCTTAAAATTAAATGAAATGTACATTGAGAATTAAAATATGGAATGACCAATGCAATGACATTCTAATACATGCGACTGATCGTGTCACTAGAGTGTCAGTGTTCTATTAGGCATATTTTACTATTATTATATGTGCTTCACCTATTCATATTGTAAGCAACTGCACTTGGTGTTTCCATGTTTCAATGAATAGGTACAGACATTGTTCTACTTGAGCTAAAGGTTTGAGCGTGTCTTTATTCCCAGCATGGCTCAAGAGATACTGTCACTGACCTTTCATGTTTTAGCCAATATCGTCCCTCTATGGATGGTGTGTTTGTAATTGTTATATCATCCCTCTGGTACATGTTGGTAAATCCATATTTCATATTCATATTGTGATAGACTAGTATATGTGTCTATGCATTTAGAGTTCCCACAACTGTCACAGTTGCATTAGAATATAAATGATTTTAATGGTTGGGGATTTAATTTTATTGCCAACTAATTAGTCGTAGTTGAATTTGATTTAACTGGAATTGATTTAATTATTTTTGGGAAGTCTTGAGTCACCCTAATTTATTTTTTATTTTATTTAAAGTCCCTTCTTTTAGAAAAGTGACTTTATATTTGGAGGAAAGGAGTTTATTCCTCACTTTTGCATTTGGTGAATTTGGATTTTGCTCTGGTTTGGAGAAAATCATTGATTTTCTTGTTGTGTTTGATCTGTTTGTCGGATCCACGTGGGTGGAGGCTTGTTTGAATCATGTCACCATTGCTTTTATTTATATGGAACCATTCCTGTTTACATGGGCATTTTATTTTTATTTTTGTATTTTTGAATTTGCTATTTGGCGTGAGGTAGGGCATCTCACATCTTTTGATTTTATTTGGTGTTTATTTTCAAATAAAATTTTATAGATTAGTGGGTTGATAATTATCATTCCCCCACATTCTCATTGTTTTTCATTACTCGATTGGGTTTTTATACGAATTTCACGTTTTGTAATTTGGAAACTATGAATTTTGTGGAATTATGCTACCTATTTTTCCATGTACTCCCGGAATGGAGATTTTATTAGATATTTATGATGTTGGCTATCTTTAATCATATGGGTTTTAATTTTGTGGCTTAATTCTAAGTTTCATTTTTGGGCATTTTTTAGCTCGCCTCGATTTGTATGATTTCTAGAATTGTTGATTGTCAAGTTTGGTGTGTTTTGAATATTGGAATTAGTATATTCCCATGATTATTTAAATATTGTGCTATCAGAATAGATTGAGGATATTTTGGGTAATAGTTACTACAATATGAACTTACCCTTTTGATGTAAAATGATGAGTTTAGAACCTTTGCTAGTTTTACCCAAATTTGGGATTTTAGTGTATTTTTTGGTTTGTGAGATTTCATCGCATTCTTGCAAGATGTTTTATGGATTATTTTATAATCCAATCTCTTGGCATAGTGGCCAATTGAGTAGTTTGGCATTTGTGCCTTTTATTGCATATACTCAGTTTCTTGCTTTGAGTGTTGGGGAGTAATTTGCCTTCAATTATTGTCATTTGAGCATGAGACCTTTTTTTTGTGTGGATGTATGGTGGAGAGTGCATCTAGGCATATAGTAGATCTATGCTCCTATGTCGAGGTTTGAGTGACCTAAGCTCTTGGCAAGTCTAATTGAGCATACCTTGTCTCCCTTTTTTGTTGCATGATATCTCTTTGTTTTGTGTTTGTTGATCATTGCATTTAGATTGATAAGTGTGCAATAGTGGGATGGAGTAACTCCCAAATGGGTGCCACGGTAACACTAGGTGGATATTTAATTATAACAATTGATAACATTAATTAAATGGGGTAAAAACACCTAACAAAAGATGGATTGACATTGGTACTTTGGTCATCTAAGTGATATGGAGTCGGTACAACTATGGCCATCTATAGATGTTGAGCTGGCATAGCCATGGCCATCTACAAATGTTGAGCTGGCATAGTCTTGCCTGTCTGTAGAAGTTGAGCCAACATAATAGATCTTCCTTGATGAGAGTAGGAATGTTCAAGACCACATGGGCTTCCACAAGTTGTGTGATGACACTCCATTCTTGAGTCTAGACACTATACTTCGTCTAGCTTTGAGAAGTGACCTTGACCTTCTTGCATTATGTTATCTGCATTGTGATTGCATTGGGCTCTATGTACTATCCCCTGAGTTCTTCATATGATTGATGATGTGTGTGTTATCCACTCCCTGCTTGTGTATGTACCATGTGTTTATGGTCGGGTGACTACCTCCATTATCACGGTGGGGTGGGGCTAAGGGTACCATGTGGTTGGGTGGTGTTTCACTTACCACTGCTAAGGATCGGGATACAAGTGGCAGACTTCTTCTAGTTATGGAGTTCTGAGAAAAATGTGCTCTTTCTATCCCTTGCCTCTCATTTCAGTGTATTATGCTTACACGTGTATATTCTCATTAGATTAGCTTTAATTTTTATGTCATTCATTTTATCAAGTTTGTATGACCCTGAATTATGTTATCTGGTACTCTTAAGTGTGGAGCGAGCCTTGAAATTTAGTTGTATGTTGGTGTCAGAAATCCTACCCTGTTATTGGACTTACAGAACTTCTTTCTAGAAGGTTTCTTGTTCCTTTTGTGTTTTTTCAGGGCAGTGTGGAGCATTTGTTATTTCTTTTAGTGCATATGTTTATTCTTTTGGCACAACAATGTAGCGCATATGCAAAACATAGTTGCGCATTTTCACTTTTTTCTAGTACATTTATTTTACCATATTAGTGCATTTGTGACAGATGATAGTTCCCAAGGGTCTATGAAAAAAATTATATTTAGATTTCTTATGTGTTTGGGATGTTTTTTAAGTATTTCATCTGATTTTCGGCTTCTGTATAGCAATGTTAGGTTCACTTTTCAATTTGGGTTTAAAATGAACCTTGCATTGGATTGTACTAAGGATGAATGTGTATCCTTGATTGGAGACCATTGATGATGGTTCACTCTTATCTTGTGAAGTTCGTGGATGTGGTCCAGACTCTCACTTGGTGGCCTGAACGTGACTTGGTCATTTGTGCTTATATTGGGGTTGTCTGGGAACCATTGGAAGTACATTTGATTCTTCCACTTATGCACAATCGTGTGACGATCATGATCTACTTCTTATGGTTGCATCTTTGTTTGTGCTTCATGGTTATATTGTACTTATGTGCTTGAGGTTATTTAGTTCAAAAAAAATTGTTCAATGCATATTTGACCTTGTGTTCCAAGGGTTCCTTGACGAGGCATTATAGAGCATCCCAAATCGAAATACAAAGCAATGAGTAATATACAACCAATTTGTCAACACCATATCCTAAACAATAGATAATTACATACCACTGACAAAAACACACATAATTTCAAACATCACCAAAACACATATTCTAAAGCACAAACTATGCAGAGCACCAACCTTTGGACCAGTAGATCCACACAAACAAACCATGTCAGAAATACAAAGCACAAGTCATAACACTGAACCAATATGTTGCCATCAATGAAAATAATACTAAAACAACTTTGTAAAAAACTCTACAACAACCATATTGATTACTGCAACAACAACATCAATAACAAACTCCTCCTTTCAACAAACGTTCTTTCTGAAAGTATTATACATCCTTTTGTCATTGATGTCAAAGTAGGGGATTTAGAGAAAGGGGTGGAATTACATAAAAGAATAGAACTATGTTCATGCTAAATTCATAAATGGTTTGATAGTAAGGTTGACATCAATGAAAAAGGAGATTGTTGGAAATATTGTCATTGTTGTCAACACGAACATAAAATTTTGTCATTGATGTCAAATGAGATCTATATCAAATTAAAATTAAGGAGTCAAAAGAAGAGATCAAACTTGAATGAATATAAACATAAGACTAGGACAACATTTGAGAATGGTCAAGGAAACGCTCAATTTTGTAGATGAAGCTATTTCTAGAAACATTGATGCCAATTTGGTTAAGTTTCAAGTGTCATAGTAGTTAAATAAGTTTATAATTGTTGGAGGCCATTGATCGATTACATGGTAGTGCTTACACTTACATTATATTCCTTGAAGAATGTTAGTCAACCCTACTATGAAAGATAAAATAAACTTTATAAATAAAAAGAAATGAAAAATTAGTGTAAGATCAATGTCTCTTATGGCTTGTTGCCTACAATTTTTATAAGACAAGTTTATATAAGTTGTATTTTTTTGTGGTTTTCTCTCGTAATGGTTTCTCCATAAACATTGTCTTCTTGTGTTGCATAATTATTTCATATTATGTGAATGATATTGTGCAATTGATGTTATTGATTGATTCACCCCCCCCCCCCCCCCCCAACCCCAACAAGTATAATCATGTGCTCATCATTATGCACAAAATTGTTTGTGTTAGAGCTTCAACTGAGAATAAAACTTCTGTCATCAATATTAGATCATCTAATAGTGTATATCTCAATATTATTTAATACAATTTATTTTCTATACAAAAATATTAAATATTATTGATTTTCTAAGTAAAATAGAATTAATTAATCAAAATAATAGACAAATTGTAACCTCAATTAATGCCTCACTTATTAACTCACATGAGAATTGATCTACATAATCTCAAGAGTACACTCATGTCATTTATGACTTTCTATGAATTAGCTCATCATTGGCTTTTGAGTTTGTCCTCGAGTGAGAGATCAAACATGGTCAATTAGTTTGTTTTTGTACCAAAATGGATACTCCCATTTGACTTATACACGCTCACACATAGTATGCCAATATAGCTAAGATATCAACTCAGAGACTAAAACAACTTCCAAAGTAAAGAATTTGTTGGCTTTACAGATAATGTAATGGGTAATAAGTGAAGAATTCCTAGCAATAGACTTGTGTTGTCATATAAATATTGAAATTTATTCTAGATTTATGGATTCTCTCCTAGATTTAGGGTGAATTCAAGATATGGTCTAAACTCTTACAATGGTAATGGTGAAGAATGAGCTCTTAGCTGGGTTAGAAGTCTTCTAGATGCTCATCTTGGTGTTGGACTTGGTATTCCCCTCCCAGAAGATACAAAATTATTTTTATCATTAGAGCCATGGTTGACTAATACCCATTTATATCTATCTTTCACAATATTACTCTTGTACAATAGGTATTGGGCAAGCGATGGAGTTTATTTTTTTAGGCTAGTGGCCAACCTAGAACATGTGCATGACCTTAAGTGGGTGAACAAGTTTCTTAATAAAATGCAACAATTTTACACCAGATAAGGTTGGTCAAAGGATAAAGAAGGAGATTTTGTGTTGTATAAAAGTTTTCATTTACCATTTTAAATTCAATGTACATAATTTATATTTATTTCTTGTTTTTATACTTTTTTTATTTTTCTTGTTTAAATTTATTTGGGCTTTTAATTCTACATAACATAAGGCTCCATATTAAAAATACATATGAAACACTAAAGCACCCAAGACAAAAAATGAAAATTTGCAAACAATAAATTAATTATTATTGTTTAGCATTTTTTTCTATTAGATATAGAAAGTAAACATTAGAAAAGGTATAAATTAAAACTGATTTGGCCTTAATAGACCATCAACCGCTATTGACCATCAATATAGTATCCAAGTATAGTGAAACAATAATACAATGACTATGCAAAAGCTATTTGGAGTAATCTTGCTAATTATAGACAAAACTTAGATCACCACTTTATCATTTAGCATTTAATATTTCCTTCAACAATTTTTATTTTTTTAAAAACGCTTGCCAAGACATTCCCCAATTTATTAAATTTATAATTTTGTATATTTTTATTTATTTAAATTAATGTTTGGTAAACTTTTTAACCTCACCGATGACATTGGCATGACATGCCCTTCGACTCCATGTGAAGCACTTTTGAGCCAGGGCTATGAACCAGTGAGGCTACAAATGGGGGTCCTTGCCCCCATACTTCACTTGTTCAATCCCTAAGGTCAACAACCCAATGAAGGTACAAGGCCTATGAGCATATAGTGGCCTAGCAAGGGTTTGAACCTTGGTGGTCGTTTCACCAACAAAGTATTTAAACCATGACACTACATATTTGAAGACTTAGAGTTTTGCATATGAATATAATTTGCTAGTTTGTTTTAAATTAAGCATAATTCTCTAATTAAAATAATTCTTTTTTTCAGTACTAGCATGATTCACCAACAATATTAGTTTATTTATTTAAGGAAAAGAAATATTAGCTAATATTTTCTCAAGTTTTTAGTTCATTTTTAAAAAAATATCAATACAATTAAATATTCTTTTCCAAAAAATGAGTAGTTTTCTAGCACAATTAATATTTTTTATACAAATGAAAAATTTGCCAAGATTTCATATCTTTTTTAGGGGGTTTCTTAAAGTTTTTCCTAATTTGAAAGTAGCTTAGAGATTGGAGCAATGGGAGGTGTTTAAGTGGAAGGACCCTTTTGAAAGGTCGACGAGTGGCTCACTGGAGGATCATGAAGATCTTTGTTGAATTATAGCATGGAGATCTTGCAATTCCTTGATAATAAAAGATCCAATGGATTGGAGTCCTACTCCTAGAGGGTTTATTCGATGCCTTATGGGTATTAAGAATTGGATTGAAAAAAACATGGGAAGGATGAAGTCCCTAAGTGGAAGAACGTATGGAACAAGTCTACGTAGCATTAATACAACTTTTTCCTTCAACTTGTTTCTCATAATAAGTGCCTCACTGGAGAGAATTTGCAGAAGCAAGGATTTTAAGGGCCATCTATCTGTATCCTTTGTGCTAATGACGTAAAAGTTCTCTTTCCATTTGATTTTTTAGTTTTATGGGAAAATTAAGGAAACATGGAAGAGAGAGATAAATGGAGAGTTGAGAAATTCTCAAGGCAAAACTTCAAAATGTGGAAGCTACAACTAGAAGCTTTTCTAGTGAAAAAAGACATTGCATTGACACTAGTTGAAAAGGTAAAGAAGCTAGCTATAATGTCCAATGAGGACTGGAAGAAGTTGGTCCAGAAGGTGGTGGCAATAATAATTATTTCAATGTTCCAATGGGGAAGACACCAAAAGATCTTTAGGATTGTTTATTCAATAAATATAAAAATGGCTTCAACATTAAACAAAATATTTCTAATGAAAAAGTTATACAATTTGAAGATAAGAAAGGAAGAATTGTGTCAAATCATTTAAATGAATTTAATGCATTAATCAGCCAGTTAATTTATGTGAGCATATACTTGAATCATAAAATCAAGGCCATTCATTATTGTGCACTCTACCTGATAGCTACCTAAAGGAGTTGTTATGACTATCAGCAACTCAACATATGGCAAGAAGGGAAATGTATTTAAAATTTGATGATTTTTTCAAGACTCTTCCTAGTAAGGATATGAGGAAGAAGAACCAAGGAACTTCACTGGGGATGTTTTGGTAACTATCAATATGAGGAGATCAAAAGAAAAAGGAAAGTATAGCAAAGAGGAAGATCAAAATATAATAGAAGTTCTAACTACAAAAGAATATACAACAATGTTTATGTGCTTGATTTAAGAGTGTCATTTCACGCCACTCCATGCTACGAGTATTTCAAATATTATCAAAGCAGTAAGTTGGTAAGGTTTATCTTGGTAATAATAAATCTTGTGATAATGTTATCAAAGGAGACATCTTCTTGAAACTAAAAACGGAAATGATTGCTTGTTTTAGGATGATGTCTATATGTCCCTCAACTCAGGGAAAAATTGATTTCGGCTAAGCAATTAGATTATCACGTATGTAGAGCTACTTTCGATCAAGTAGATGGAAAGTGTTAAAAAGGATCCTTCGTAACTGTCGGGGGAAACAAATCAGACACTTGTATATATTAGACAGTCACAATGAAGTGAGAGTTGAAAAGGAAGTTTCAGACAATGACATGAGCTTTGGCACAAGACACTTGGTCACATGGGTAAGTAATGGCTTCAAATTTTGCACAAAATGGATAATCTTCTATCGTTGAAATTGGTAGATTCGATGATGTGTGAGCATTGTTTATATGACAAGCAAAGGATTAACATCTTCTCTATTAAGGAACATGACAAGAAGACACGACCATTGAAGCTAGTACATTTAACTATTTTTGGTTCCATGGGGGTAACGTTAATTGGCCAGATCAATTTATTTTGTTAAATTTTCTAGATGATTGAGCTAGAAAGGACTAGGTTGGTATGTTATGATCAAAACCTTAAGTATTTGAGAAATTTAATAAGCTCAAAGCATTTGTTGGAAACCAAATGGTGGGGAATTCTATTTCATCGAATTTGATCAATTGTTTGTAGAGAATGGTACTAAAGTTGTTCCACGACATGAGAATGGTGTAATAGAGAGTTTGAATAGGACGATTTTTTAGAGACCTTGTAGGATTCTCTAATGCTGGTTGAAGAAAATATTTTTTGGTTGAGGTTGCGAACACAAAAATATATTTAATCAATCGGAGTCCACCTTCTTGGTTGTATTTTGAAATCTAGAAAACAAAAGATGAGGAAGAGAAATTTCTTACAATCACTTGCATGTGTTCAAGTGTGAAGCATTCATTCACATTTCACAATTGAAACGAATGAAGCTAGAAGTGAAGTCAAAATAGTGTATATATGTTAGATAGGGAGATGAGACAAAGCTTAGGGTTTGTGTTTGAATTCGAGTAGAAATTTAATTACTCTCTAGGTTAGGGTTGGGATCGAGGCTACGATTACAATAAATGTTGGGTTAGTGTTAAATTGGTGTTATAGCTTAATTAGGTTTATGGATAGATTAGGTTTAAGATTATGGTTAAAATTATAAGATTAAGGTTAGGTTTATGATTAGGATTAGGTTAACATTGTAGGATAAAGCTTGAGGTGGGGGTTAGGATTTCACTAAGATTCAAGTAGGGTTAAGGTTTAGTTATTAAGATATTGTTAAGACTAGAAAAGGTTTAATTAGGATCAAGATAAAATAAAACTTAGGGTTAAGAGTTCAATTATGGTTAGGGTTTAATTAAGTTAAGGTTGGACTAATAATAGGGTTCAATTAGAATAAAACTAGGGAAAAATTAATGTTTATTTAAGATTTAGTTAGCTAAGGTAGGGTTAGAGTTCTAGGATAAAACTTGGGATTCAGATGAAAGCTATGATTAAGCTTAGGATTCAATTAAAAATAGGGTTAGGGTTAATATTAGGGTTCAAGTAAGTTTAGGGTTCTATGATAAAGCTTGTACTAAGGATTCCATTAGGATTTTATTAGGGTTAAGTTTCAATTAACATTAAGTTTAGAGTTTAATTAGTATCTAATTAGGACTAGGGTACCATTGGGGTTAGGATACAATTATGGTTAGGTTCAAGTTGGATTGTACTAGGATTCAATCAGGGTTCAATTAAGGTTAGCCTTGACATCAGGGTTCACTTAGCATTAACACTAAGGTTAGGGTTCTAGGATAAACCTTGGGAATTGACTTGGGGTTAGGGTTAATGGTTACGGTCAATATCAACATTAGGGATAGTGTTACTATTAGGGTTTTATTAGGGTTATAATTAATGTTCAATAAAAATTAAGGTTATAATTTGATCTTATAATTTTATTAGGATTAGAGTTAAATTTGGCTTAAATTAGTGTTATGATTAGTGTTTAATTAGGTTTAGGGTTACAATCTTGTTAGAGTTATGGTTAGCATTTAATTAGGGTTTGATAATGATTCAATTAGAGTTAATGTTCAATTATTACGATTATTAATAGAGATAGGGGAAATAAGACTTAGGATTATGTTTAGGGTTAGAATTCGATTAACTTGAGGCTTGCAGTTTAATTAGGGCTCAATTAATATGCAATAAAGGTTAGGTCTCTAAAGTAAACCTTATAGCTAGCATTATGGTTATCATTACAATTAAAGTTAGTTTAGGGTTAGAATTAACGTTAAGGGTTAGGATTAAGATTACTTGATTAGGGCTAGGATTTAGGTTTAATCATGGTAAGGGTTATTCTTAGGAATCAATTATGGTTAGATTTAGGACTAGGGTTCAATTAGGGTTAACATTAAGGTTATCCTTCTAAGATAAAGCTTCATGTTTGTGTTAGTGATAGGATTGGGGTTACGATTAGGGTTAGAATTGGTGTTGGGGTTACATTTAGGGTTAAGATTGATGTTGGGGTAGGGTTAAGGTTGAGGTTAGAGTTAAGCTGAAGGTTAGAATGAAATCAAGCGAAGAATTGAAGTTTTAATTAGCATTATTATTAAGATTCAATTAGGTTTATTTAAGATTCAATAAGGGTAACAGTAAATTAAAGTTAGAGTTATGGCTCTAAGATAAAGCTTGAGGTTAGGGTTTGGTTATGATTATGGCTAGGGTAGATAAGGTTATATTTAGGATTAAGGTTTAATTAGGGTTAGAATTTAGGCTTAAGGTTATTTATATTATTCAATTAGGGTTAAAGTCAAGGTTGAGGTCTAATCTGTGTACCATTAGACTTAAGGTTAAGCTTAAGCTTAGAGTTAAATAAGAGTTAGAGTTTTAGAATAAACCAAATTAGCATTAGAGTCACAATTACGATGAGGGTTAAGTTAAGGTTCAATTAGTGTTTAGAGTTGATATTCAATTAGGGTTAAAGTTAGGATTAGGGCTCAATTAAGCTAAAGTGTTAAAATTCAATAAGGGTTAAGGTTAGTGTTAGGACTTTGAGAAGTTGAGTTAACTTTAAAGTTCTACGATAAAACTTAGGGTTTGGGTTAGGATTAGAGTTCAAGTTGGTTAAAGTTAGGTTTCAATTAGGGTAATATTTAAGGTTTAATTAGGGTTTAATTAGAACTTAATAAGGGTTAGGGTTAGGGCTATAAGATAAAGGTTGGGGTCAAGATTATAGCTAAGGTTTCACTAGAGTTAAAGTTAAGGTTAGCTTAAGTTAGGGTTAGGTTCAAGATTTTATTAGGGTTAAAGTTAGGTTTAAGATTCAACAAGGGTTAGGTTTAAGACTAGGATTAGGGGTAGTGTTAAAATTTAATTAGGGTTAGTTTGAGACTAGGGTTAAACTTATAAGATAAAGCTTGTTGTCAAATAACAATTAAGGTTGGGATTAGGTTTAGAATTAGAGTTATAGTTCAAATAAGATAAGGATTTTGTTTATCAATGTTGTCATTCAAAATTCAATTATTGTCTTATACATTGATATGTTAGGGTTCAATAAAAGTTAAAGTTAGGTTTGGGATTCAATTAAGGTTAAAGTTATATAACTAAGGGTAAAGGTTGTGGTTAACAAAGGGGATAAGCTAGGGTTATGGTTAGCATCAGGTTACAGTTAGGGCTAGATTACAAGTATAATTAGAATTAAGATTAACAATTAAAATTAGGGTTAAGTTTAATCGAGACTACAAATAGGGTTAGAATTATGGCTAGGGTTAGAATTGGAGTCAAGGAAATAGTTAGGGTTAGAATTAAAATATTTATTAGGGGTAGAATATGACAACCATTAGGCTTAGAACTAAGGTTAGGCTTAGGATTCAGTTATAATTATTGTCATAATTCATTGAGTGTTAGAGTTCAATTAGGGTTTAAGTAGGGGTGGGGTTAGGTTTCTATCATAGTTAGGGTTAAGGTTAGAATTTTACTTCAATTAGGGTTAGGGCTAGGGTTGGGATTCATGTTCTAAGATAAAGCTTGAGATTCTAATTAGGGTTAAGTTTAAATTAAAGTTGCAATTCAATTAGGGTTATATTACAATTAAGGTTACAATTAAAATTAAGGTTAATTTTAATCAAGACTACAAATAGGGTTAGAATTATGGATAGGGTTAGAATTGGAGTCAATGAAATAGTTAGGGTTAGAATTAAAATATCTATTAGGGTTAGAATACGATAACCATTAGGCTTAGAACTAAGGTTAGGCTTAGGATTTAGTTATAATTATTGTCACAATTCATTTAGTGTTAGAGTTCAATTAGGGTTTAAGTAGGGGTGGGGTTAGGTTTCTATCATAGTTAGGTTTAAGGCTAGGTTAAGGTTAGAATTTTATTTCAATTAGGGTTGGGATTCATGTTCTTAAATAAAGCTTGAGATTCTAATTAGGGTTAAGGTTTAATTAAAGTTGCAATTGAATTAGGTTTATAGTTCAATTAAGGTTACAATTAAAATTAGGGTTAATCTTAATCAAGATTACAAATAGGGTTATAATTATGGCTAGGGTTAGAATTGGAGTCAAGGAAATAGTTAGGGTTAGAATTAAAATATCTATTAGGGTTAGGATATGATAACCACTAGGCTTAGAACTAAGGTTAGGCTTAGAACTAAGGTTAGGCTTAGGATTCAATTATAATTATTATCACATATCATTTAGTATTAGAGTTCAATTAATGTTTAATTGGGGATGGGGTTAGGTTTCTATCATAGTTTGGGTTAAGGTTAGGTTAAGGTTAGAATTTTACTTCAATTAGGGTTAGGGATAGGGTTGGGATTCATGTTCTTAAATAATGCTTGAGATTCTAATTAGGGTTAAGGTCCAATTAATGTTGCAATTCAATTAGTGTTATAGTTCAATTAAGGTTAGGATTCTATGATAAAGTGTGGTGTCATTGTTAAGGTTAAGGTTCAATTATAGTTCTAATCTAGAACATGGGATCAAGGTCAAAGTCAAAGTTAGGTTGAGGTTATAGTTATGATTCAATAATAAAATAATTTTTTATTTTCATTTTTTAATCAAAAAGTGACGAAGCACTTATATTTTATTATTTTATAACTAGTTCAGGGGACTCCTTAGAGAAAGAATTAGAAAGAAAACTCGGATTCATAGTCCATGTACAAAATGTGATCAAAGTACCTAGAATCTACCTCTAGCAATAAATTTTGCAAAATATAATCAGCTAGAGAAATACATTTGCCAAATGAAAATCATAGTCAACGTGCATAAGTTTACAAATGACAAACAACAAGGATCATCACATAATATATGTAGCAGCAGATGGCATCTTTGCCAAAAAAATTCATAGTAAGTGTTCGCGCCAAATTCTACGGGTCTATTGGACTATCTCGCTCATGCCGATAAGGTTATCAGAAGAATATAAGACATTGCAAAAGAACAAAAATAGTTTTCTCAATACCCAATGAGCCCTATAGTATCATCAGTGTAACATAGGATCCTACATGTAGCAGAAGACGTGTTCTCATTCCACTGCACATTCTCAAAGGAGATGTTTTCAAAAATTCAGCCTGAAATGCATCGTGGGTCGTAGATCTCATGATCATCTTGCGGTGGTCATTAGTTGATGAGGAATGTTGAGGGCCCCACTCTAGACACACGTCCTCTTTCCTGAAAACATTTCCAAAAGGAGGTCCTTTCTCAATTTGGCATGAAATACATCTTGGTCGTGAATCTTATGCTCATGTTGTAGTTATCGATAGTCGATGACAGATGCTGAGGGTCCCACTCAAGACACACGTCTTCTTTCCGGAGAAATTTTCCAAAAGGAGGAGGTTATTCCTAAAATTGGCCTAAAATACTCTTTGGGCCCTTGATCTGAAGTTCATCCAACGATTGTTAACAGTTGCTGACGGGAGTCATGGACCCCACTTACTTTTTCCATAATAAAGTCATCAAGTCCATTGGAAGACGAAAAAGAGAGATGACACCATCGGCGAAGGGAAGTAGTGGTCTTTTTGAAACTCCGAAGGAAAGACTAAAAGAGTTTAACTCATCAAAAAGGTTTGCCTATTGTCAATAAAGTAGCCAATGAAGTGCGGAACTTCGATGCTTATGTTGCCCTATGTCACGATCCCACTTATCTGAAACCAACACAATACCAACACGACCCAAGTCGACAATCCCTCACCGAAATCCAAGCCAGTACCAACTCAATACCAACTTGTTTGTGCCTGAGCCTATCGGAATATCTCATGTCAATAAGGTCATGAACAACACCTCCACCTAGGGCATGACTGTGATGGGCTACCAAATCTAAGTGAGAAGAAATTCTTTTGATTGCATCACATGACACATCTAAACCTGTAAATACCAAACCCCGAGAAATTACTTCCACATAAGGTAAAGTTATATTGCATCAGCTAACGTCATGTCGACATAAATAGTTAATGAAGAACAGTAAATAGATGTTTGAAGAAATAATCTATTTGGCTGCAAAAGGTGACTCTCTAATTAATATATCTTTCAAGTTGCAATTGTTATTGATTACTTCATCTGGGGTGAAGGATTCGATGAAAAATTTATTAGCACCCAAATTGGCAAGGTGGTTTGCCAAAATATTCCCTTCCCTTAATGTATGAGAGAAACAGTGAGCTTTGAATGTGTCTATTATATCCCATGCTTAATGCAAGATATATGCAATTTTCTAGTTTAGAGACAAATGCGATATGTATGAATTAATAATTACTAGAGAGTCCCCTTCAATATGGATGTGTTTAATGCCACATTTTTTCACTAAAACTAGACCGACAAGGAGTGCTTGTGCTTCTGCAACATTATTTGTTCTGATAGGTAAAGACCCAGACTTCATAGCAATAACTCTCCCTTCCCAATTACGAATACAAACTCCATACCCAGAAGCACTTGGATTACCTCTATACGAACGGTCAAAGTTCAATTTCATGAATTCCTTCTTAGGTGGGAGCCATTTAATCAACGACCGATCAACTGTGTGAATCGATTCCCAATTAGGAGCAGTCCAATCCTTTGATATTTGATTGTCCCAATTTGAAAAGTATTGTTTACCTTTAGATGATGACATACTTGCATTAACAATTTATGAAATTGAATTTTCCAATCCTTCCAACACTTCAAATAGCGGAGATGACTCTTGTCTGAAAGTCTCTTGTTACACTCCCACCAAATGGCCCAAATTACTGTAGCAGGATTGCACTTCCATAAGCATGCAAATGTCGAGCCTGTGAATAAAATCGGTCAGGATTCAAATATATCATAAATTTTACAAGGCAGAGGCATAGCAATTTGAATTTTATTCATCACAAAAGACCAACATTGTTGTGAGAAGGGACAATTCAGCAGTAGATGGTCCACATTTTCCTCTACCTCATTGAAAAGTACGCACTTAAATGGTTGGGCTATACCTAGCCTCACCAACCTATCGCTCGTTAGGATCTTTTTCTTTAATGCTAGCCATGCAAAACAACCCGCCTTTGGGAGCACTGAACTATTCCAGCAAAACAAAAAAGCCTGACTACTTCTATGGTTATTATCCAGATATCTCAAGGCTTTGTACCCTTCTTTGATGGTGTAATTACCCTCTTTGGATGGGGCCCAAATTATTATGTCCTTCCTATTGCATAAGAAAACCTCTCTTTCCAAGAAAATCCCTTGTAGTAATACATTATCTTGACTATTGAGGGATAATGATGGAATATGGATGAAGTGACTGAGAGGGGGGGTGAATCAGTCAACCATAAAACACTTCACTATAATTTCTTCCCAGATCCCTTAGGATATCTTAATGAATATTATTTGTTTAACACTCGATAAATAGATTGCAGTAACTTTGTAGATGCAGAAAGTATTAGTAAATTATCTTTAGATATTTAGCAGCACTTGTATATGATTAAGATAACCATTAAGAACACAAGAGACACAAGATTTAACGTGGAAACCCAATATGGGAAAAACCACCAATGTATCTAGATACTGATTTTCACTTTTCTGAAGTGATGCCCGGTTAGAAGCCAACCCGGTAAAAGGTTACAAAACACACTGTTAGGTGTGACCTTGTTAGAGGATTTAAACACCCTGCTAGGAGTGGCCTGGTAAGAGGTCTTGAAAACAATTCAATGGAATTGTCACCTTGTTAGAGGATTTACAATATGGCTATTAAACCAACTCGGTTAAGAGATTTAGAATTCACTGTTATAATGATAAAAAGGTAACAATGAAAATGACCTGTATAATAATGCAACTGCCTTGCTAATTACAGATCTCTGTTTTGCATAAGTGTGATCCTTCCTGATCGAATATATCTCTACTGCTCCTCAAGGATATCTTATCATCCTTCACAAATTCGCACACACCTTTCCTGTCTCTCTTCTATATATCTTCTGCTATGTTTTTTTTATTCATCTTTCGCATTTGACCTTTTATTTATATGATTTTAGATTTGTCAAGTCGACATTACTTAGTATAACAGTCGGCTGAATTAAGCAAACTTTATTTGCAAAAATCCTTCAAGGGCCGACAGTGCTCGGTGACCATAACTTTCTACAATCTTTCGGAGACCGAGGGAACTCGGTAAACACTGATAATCCTTTTTCTTCGAAAATCGACTGAACTCGGTAGATGCTATCTTTTCTTCGATAACCGACTGAACTCGGTAAACACTAAATTTTCTTTGACGACCGACTAAACTCGGTAAATGCTGATTTTTCTTTGATAACCGAGTGGACTCGGTAAGCACTAATTTTACTGCCTGGCAGACCGACTGAGCTCGGTAGTTACTGAATGTTGCGGACTATGACATAGTGTGACATCAAAGACAATACATAATTTGAGTAGCAATTTCCTTCAGACAATTGTTTCCAACAGATAACTCATTAGAATCTTTCCATACCACTTTCCCTAAGAAGATTTCAACTGTTGCAATGTAGCCCCACATCAAAGAACCTCATTTGAGTTTGGTAATAGTCATTATTTGAACAAACTTATCTGACCGCGACAGAGGAGGGAGCCCATTCCATGAATCCTCACAAAATTTAATGCATTCTCCATTATGAACCTCCCAAGATACATATCTACAACAAAGTATCTCGAGGCTAACATAAAATTCCATATTGCGAATCCTTTAGGTGGATTACGGATGGAGAAAATTCTGGTGGGGCTACTAATGTATAGGTACTTTTGTTGCATTATCTTGCACCACTTGGCTTCTGGTTTGGAATACATCTGCCAAATAAGTTTACCCCCAAAAGCTTTGTTTCTTGCTAACAAATCATGGAGACCTAAACCCCCAGTAGACTTTCTTTGAGCCATATCCTTTAAAGATACTAGTGGTATCTTTTTATCCTTTGAAAGGTTTCCTTTCCACAATAATTCCCTAATAATCTTTTGTAACTATTGAATAATATATGGAGGTGCTTTGAGGATAGATAGGTAATCATTGGGAATGGCTGAAAGTATTATTTTAACAAGGAGAATTCTGCCAGAAAGTGAAAGTTGTCTTGCCTTCCAAGCTGATATCCTTGTCTTCACTCTATCAATGATGGGACTCCAAAAACTAGTTTTATTTGCCCTGATAAAGAATGGGATCCCAAGGTAAGTAGAAGGCAAATGTTCTTCCTAAAATTCCAACACTCTAGTGATCCTCTATGCTACTATCCTATTTGTATTGAAGAAAAAAGCCTTTGATTTATTTGCATTGACTTTCTAGCCCGAAACAGCAGTATATAAATCTAAAGTTTGCTTGATTTGTTTTGCTTCCTGTGCAGAAGACTTACCAAATAATAAAGTATCATTTGCAAATAAAGAGTGGGTCACCAATATGGACGTACCTTCTATATGAACCCCCTGCCACAATCCTTGGTCAAATTTCTTCTTGATATATCTACTAAAAGCCTCAACCATAATAATGAATAATATTGGTGAGAGTGGATCACCCTGCCTAACCCCCTGTGATGAAGAAAAAACCATGCATGCTTCCCATTAATGAGGATTGAGAACCATGCACCTGACACATGTGTCTTTACCCATTTACACCATTTTTGAGAGAATTCAAATTTGTGAAGAACTTTAAACAAAAATCCCCAGTTTACTCTATCATAAGCCTTCATCATGTCAAGTTTTAAGGAAAAATTGGAAGACTAATTTGTGTTAATAGAATGTAGTGCTTCATGTGAAACCATAGCCCCTTCCATAGTTTCCCTACTTGGAACAAAGCCCCCTTGTTCCGGGGAGATGATAAGGGGGATGAGGGGTTGCAATCTTAAGTATATAGCCTTAGTGACAAGTTTGTATATTGTGTTACATAGGGATATAGGATGGAAGTCCACAAAGGTAGTTGGTTCCTTTGTGTTTGGAATGATGGCAATATTAGTTGTATTGAAGCACTTCAACATAGAGGCTTTTCTCCTTGATTCCTCAACAACTGCCAAGAGATCCCTACATATAAAATTCCAACATTTCTAAAAAAATAGGGTTGTGAAACCATATGGCCCAGGAGCCTTGTCTGGAGAAAGAGAAAAAAACCACCTTCTGAATCTCCTCCATTGTGAAGGGAGCCATGAGCCTTCAATTCGTTTCAGTTGATATTAGAGAAGGTATGCAATTCAACAGCTCATTGACTGAAAGCTCGTCAGGTGGATTTGATTGTAGGGTTGTGAGGAGTTGCTTGAAGAATTGAACCCCTTCCGCTTGTATGCCTTTTGCATAATTTATAATCAAACCATTTTTTGAGTTTTTAATAGAAAAGATAATACTTGTTGCCCTTTTCTGTTTGGTTAGGGCATGGAAATATTTTGTATGTTTGTCACCTTCTTTAAGACACAACTCCTGAGACTTTTGCCTCCAGTACACTTATCTCTTACATAGGTCATCACATTCTTCCTGCAACGACTTTTGTTTCTGACATGTGTATGAGTTTAAATCATTCTGAATGATATCCTCATTAATCTCAGTCATTTGTTTAGAAACTACCTCTTTTTGGGAAACAACATTTTTGAAAACTTTGTCATTCCAAACTTTAATCTGAGCTTTGACATATCTCAATTTCTTAGAAAACTGATACATTTTAGTACCTTTGCAAAAAGGTGCACAAAACCACCAGTACTCAAGCAAATCCTGAAACTGTGGGTGTCTAAACCACATTCGTTCAAACTTAAAATAAGAAATTTTATGTTGTCCCTATTGAGAGCTATTTTTAGACACATATAAGAGGACAATGAAATGGTATGATTTTGAAAATGCAAGGATTTCAGCTGTCATGCAGATGTCTAGTAACTTCTAGTACTGTGACATAAGAAACTTGTCTAATCTTTCAACAATTTCTAAGAATCTAGTTCTTCGATTTGTCCAAGTGAATGAACCATTGTAAGGCAAAATATCTACCAAATCATTTGTCTATTACAAAGGTTGAGAATTCGTGCATGGTTCTTGTCGGTGGGCAGATCCCTTCTTTTTTCATTCATGGATAGGATAGCATTAAAATCACCCCCTATAATAAGATTTTTCTCTTCCTCCTGTTGGATGACATTAATTAACCTTTCCCATAACTTTTTCTTATCGTAAGGTGAGGTGGGCCCATAAACATTTAAAAGGATAAAGGATAAATCAAAATGGACTACTCTGAATATCTGCCAATTGTAGTCTTGCCCAAGGATCTGACCTTGAATTGTTTTTGGATTCCACAAGATTGCAATCCCTCCTGAAGCCCCTTGGCCTTGTGAGTGGACAGATTTCCAAGACTTCCATGAACCAATAGATTTACCATAAACCTTATGTGATAATTTTGTTTCTTGAAGAAGAATGATATCTCCCCTAGTAGAATCAAGCAATTGCTTGACTCTACCACGCTTGTTAGAGGCATTTAAGCCTCTAACATTCCAAGTTACAATCTTCATTACTGACAAGGAGAACCTTTTTCTCTCCTTGTCATTCTCTTGATGGATATGAATTTTTCATCCAAAGTTGATTGTAAACCAGCTTCTATCTCCTCTCTTGCTTTATCACTTTTTGATTTTCTACCTCTTGTTTTGGGAGTTTTCTTGTCCAACATTGCTTCAGTAGGGGTTTGGACTATGGATAAAGACTTAGAGTAATCAAATTCTCCAACAGGGATATCATTTTTTGGAAAAATGGTCAGTGTTCCCCTCGGGATTCGTGAGATGGCTTAATTGCCTCATGTGTCTTCTATAAGTCTAGTGATTGTATTGGGCATTAAAAGGTCAATCTTTTGGTGCAACGACAGCCACTACTTGTAACAAGTGGTATCAAAGCTTGGTCACAGATTCGAATCCCCTCAGGTAACGCTGAGGGGGAGATTGTTGGAAAAATGGTCATCGCTCCCCTCGGGATTCATGACATGTCTTAACCACCTCATGTGTCTTCTATAAGTCTAGTGGTTGTATCGGGCATTAAAAGGTCGATCTTTTGGTGCAACGGCAGCCACTACTTGTAACATCATTTTCATGTTGTATAGGTTTTTCTTCAAGCTCTTGTAAATTGTCTTCGAATATCGTATCTAGTAAAAAAGTCCCTTGTTCAAAATTTTGCAATGAATGAACAGAGTTGATATCCATATTCAAGATATCCTCCATTTGATTCACCTGACATGGCTGTTGAGAGGGGTCTACAACTAGATTATCATTCAAAGAAGACAATATATGACATGTTTTTGTTTGCTTCATATCTTCTATAGATGTATGTACCTCTACCTCAATCTAACACTCCTCACCCTGAAAACCATGCTCTAAATACACTTGTGAATTATGACTGACGATGTGGCATTGTTGTAGAAGGGAATCACCTATACACATCTCACCTTGTAAACCATGTTGTGGATATTCTTGTTGTGGACTATCACCGGCTTTCTGTTGTACCCAGCTAGATTCCTCATTCTGATTAGGAATATCTATTCGGTCATCCTGAAACTTAGTATTGCTAACTTGCACATCTCCATCTGACCAGACCCCTTCTTTATGGCAATTTCATCTATCAAGTTGGAGGCAAATGACTTTAAGAAGCTTGTTGCCATGTATTCTAATTGTTGTTCTGGGGGTTTAAATTTTTTGTTGCTCGTTAGAATATCAAAGAGATGAACTGGACTATTCTGGAACATCAAGTCATGGACAATTTGTTCGATCATAGAGGGAGGAATTTCCTCACTCTCTTCTCAGCTAGTTTTTGAAAACTTTAGTTGGCATTGCTTATCATTTTTCCTGTTAACCTTATAAGCAACCCATAACTTGAATATCGATAGCAACCTAGAAATCATTTGTCGAAAACAAAGGTATCCCCACACTCGGAAAGCATTATTGGCAGGGACTATGGCAAGACTATTAATTGATGGATGCTTATTATTTTCAAGCGCGTTGTAATTTGTTCTTGGCGAATTAGGTGATTCTTGTGAGCCACTATGGTTGACAAATTGAGACTTCAAAAATGCACAATGATTTGGGTCTGTCGAAAAATCCTTACAAACAAAATCATTGACATGTTGTTCCTACTGACATTGAGAAGTAAAATGGCCAAGTTGGTTTGCATGCCTATCCACTACGATGTCATCTTGAATAAGAATGGGCGGATCCCATGAGCCCCACTTGGAAACAATAGTGTTGTTGGATGGTAGAGGCTTATGCATGTTGAGCAATAGACAGACCCTAAATGTTAGATGGGGAAGTTCAAATGGAAGTAGATCATGTTTTAGAAAAATTCCCAACTGGTTAATCAAAACCTCTATTATCTTCGGGTCCCTGCATTCCAGAGGCAAGGATGTAAGGGCAATCCAAAAGGGCATGAAATGATAGATGCTACTATCTTATTTAAAGTTTGGGATTCAAGGGATAGTAAACATACCCAATCCTTTGCAAAACCAACCTTTAAATTTATTAACCAAATGTCGATTATGTTTGGAGTCAAACAGGGCTATGAAAAATTCACATTCATCATCAATGAAAAAAACATTGTGTACCCCTTTCCACTTTGTTTTCGCCCAAGAAAGAATATCATAAATCGGTAAGGATTTTGCATGAAACTTACCAATCAACGTTGTCTCCCAAAGATAGGGAATATGTGAAGATAACATATCTTCAGGCAAGACTACACGATGGATACCTCCATCCTTATTCTTCCCTTGTCTAGATTTGTCGTTCATAGCCTGTTCTCGTGGCATTCTCCTTTGCCACTCAAATCTGACTCTGTTTGGATTACAGTGAGCACCATAGCTGTCATCTGCTAGCCTTATGCTCTAATGTTGGGCACTACGATTACCCGTTGTTGTAGCTCAATCCCTAAGTCCTATGTTTTGATGCACAAAACCCTTGTGACCTAGATCCAAATATGGATCTTTATTTCGGTGAGAAGACTCCTTTATACCTCTATACCGATCTGGACAACTGCCTTGTTCATAATTTGATCGAACCTTATTATGTTGGAAGCCCTTTCTTGGAATGTCTATGTTATTCAGAGACGAGAGAAACTTAGGATGAAAGATAAGGTGATTATTTGGTGAGGAGACATAAGAAGGATAATGTAGATACCCTCCATTATGACCTCAGTTTGACCTGCCTTCCTAGCCATTTGCAGTTTCCTGTGAGGAGGAACTGAAAGATGGCAATGACAATGGGGGCGTGCCCTCGCAAATATCGAAAATAGTTTTCTCAGCTATCTGAGACAACCAACGACATGGGAGTGGTCATTGCCAGAAGCAATCACCTTGTTGATTCCTCCAAACCTTGCCTTGTCTACCATGAAACCTGCTCATTTTTTCTTGCCACCCTCTGTTTCAAAATTTTACCTGCTCCGCCATTCGACATTCCATCAATCTTGATGATCAACAAAAAATCATAACTGTAAATTATTATTATTACTATATATCATTTATAATGGGAATTCATGTATTGTGAACCTTGTCCCTAATTTTGATACTAAACCCACCCCTAATTTTAGTCCTAATTTTATCTCTAACCCTAATCCTAATTCTATCTCTAACCATAATCCTAACACAAACACTAATCAAATCCTAATGTTGATAGTAACCTTATCTAACCCTAATCCTAATGCTAAGCTTGACCAAATCCTAACACTAACTCTAATCTTGACCCTACCCCTCCTATCTCTAACCTTGATCTTAAAGCTAACACTAACCATAATCCTAATCTTGACCTTGACTCTAACAATTACCATATTCTATCTCTCCCTCTAACCTTAATCCTAATCCTAACTTTAATTTCAACCCTAATACTAATTCTATCTCTAATCCTCACCCTAACCCTAATTCTATCAATAACCCAAATCTTCACCTAACCTCAACCCTACCCATACTCCCAATCTTGATTATATCTCTAACCTAACCCTAACGCTAACCCAAACCCTACCCTTACTTCTAGTCATAGTTAGGGTTAGAATTATTCTTCAATTAGGGTTAGGACTAAGAGCAAATTATATTAGAATTATACTTCATCTAGAGTTACAATTCAATCAAGGTAGGAATCTAAGATCAAGCTTGTGTTCATCATTAAGGTTAGGGTTCAATTAAGGTTCTCATATAAAGCTCAAGATCAAGGTCAAGGTCAAGATCAAAGTTGAAGTTAGGTTTGAGGTTATGGTTAGGATTTAGTTATAAAATAACATTATCATTACATATCTTATATTGATTATAATGGGAACTCATGTTAACCTTACCCATGGTTTTGACACTAGCCCTAGCCCTACTTCTAATACTAATTCTATATCTAGCCCTAACCTAACTCTAATGTTAACCCTAGCCTTATCTAAAACTAATCAAATCAATTACCCTAACCTTATCTAACCCTAATCCTAATGCTAAACCTGGCCTAATTGTAATGCCAAGCCTAATCCTCACCTTAACCCTTATAATAATCCTAATTCCATCTCTTCTTCTAACTTTAATCCTAATCCTAACCCTAATCCCAACCCTAATATTAATTATATCTCTATCTCTATCTTTGTCCCTAAACCTAAACCTAATTCTATCAATACCCTTAATCTTGATTCTATTTATAACCCAACCCTAACCTTAACCCCAATGTTAACACAAACCCTAATCTGAATTATCTCTCTAACCCTATCTATAATATTCACCCTGACACTAGTCTTAACCCTAACCCTGCATATAATTTGGATTCTACCACTAGCCCTAATCCTAATTATAATGCTAACTACAATTGTAATCCTAATTCTCTCTTTAATACTAAACCTAACCTAACTATCTCTAATCCTAACCTACCCTTAAGCTTAATTATATCTCTAATTCTAACCTTAACCTTAATCCCAATGTTAACCCAACACTAATCCTAATTCTATCTTTAACCCTAACCTTAATGATCTCTAACCATAACCATATGGATAACCTTGTCCCTAATCCTGACCATCATCCTGACCCTAACCATAACGTAATCCCTAATCCTAACTCTCTCTAACCCCAACCTTAATCCTAGTGCTATGTCTGACCCTAACCTCATCCCCAATGCTAATTCTATCTCTAATCATAATTGTAACCCTAACCCTACCCCAATCCCTAACCCTATTTTTAATACTAACCCTAACCCTAATCCTTAAACCCAACCCTAATTATAACCCTTGTTGATGTATAGCATCAGTCTAAGTGTTATCGGGGCTCTTGAATATACATGTTACTACTGTCGATTAAAAGCAAACTAATTATAATTGTTATGCACCGATCAGTTATTAGTTATGCCCACGTAGGGACATGACCCTACGTGGCCTTTGGCCACGTAGAGTCATGTCTCTACGGGGACATAACTCTCTGCATATATAACATAGAGCAATCGTGGAGGACTGATATCAATCACAAGGCATATTCAATCCCAGCGATCGCTCTCACTCCAGCAAAACAAAGACTGTCAAACTGTTATATCAGTAAGTAAATCCGAATCTACACAGCCTGCAATAATAGTTTATATCTCTATCAGAGATCCTGCATTTACATGGTATCAAAGCCATCCTGATAGAAAATTCTATTATTCAGAATTAAAAATTAAAATCTCAGATTTATCAATATTAGAATTTTATTCAAAATGGTTAATCATGTAAGATTAGAAGATAGACTTGAGGGAGCATCAAACTTTTCATCATGGAAAATTTGAGTCATGATTGTACTAAGAGAAATGGAGTTAGAAGACTACATAGAATCAAACAAACCTAATCCTGAAAATGATCCTGATAAAATGAAATGGAAAAGACACAACAACAAGGCCATGAAAATTATTATAGACTCTGTGAAGGATCATATTCTTTCATCTATATCCAATCTTAAAACTACATTTGAAATGTTCTCTACTATTAGGAACACTTTTGAAATCAATAATACTTGTAGATTGCTAACTTTAAAGCAAGATCTTCTATACATAAAAATGAATAATGGGGAATCAATTACGTCATATTTTCTAAGAATCTCTGAGTTAAAAGATCAACTTGCAACAATTGGAAATCAAGTTGATGACAAAGAACTTAGCATCATAGCATTAAAAGGACTTCCACTATCTTGGGAAACCTTTATTCCTGGTCTAAGCTCACGTTCTGATCTTCCTAAATTTGAATTACTCAAAAATGAATGCACTCAAGAAGAATCAAGATTAGTTTCTAGAGGATTAAGCATAAATCAAGAGGGAGATATTCAAGCTCTTCGTGTTAATTCAAACAATAAAGAAAAGAAAGGAAAATTCAAACGTAATAAGAAGGAATTCAACAAACCATATAAGAAATGAGATTGGTCAAAAGTAAAATGTTTCAAATGTGACAAAATTGGTCACACTCACAACTTCTACCCTGAATGAAAAAGAATTCAAGTAGCCCTAACAAAAATCAAGGAAGAGAAAGAGGAAGGAAACTTTGCATTTTATCTAGCTCTCTCAAGTGAATTAAACTCAAACAAAAATACCTAGATTATAGATAGTGGAGCATCTCATCATATTACAGGTTTTAGAGACAAATTTGAAAGCTTCTCATATTACTCCTCGGAAGAAGTAACCATTGGAGATATCTCTACTCATCCGATCAAAGTATTGGATCTTGCTCAATTCATCTAAATTCAGGTATCACTCTCCAACTTAAAAATATTTTATTCGTACCTGGTATAAAAATAAATTTGGTCTCTATCTCTGGTCTTGCTGATCAAGGATACAGAATCACCTTTCAAGAGGATAGAGTTCTATCTTGGCCAAAGAACTCCAACATCAAGAAAGCTATATCTATTGGATTTAGAGATGGAAGTTTATATAAACTTTGCAATCAACAAAATTTAGCCCTAAGTCATGAAACATCAAATTCTACCAAAATTTGGCATAGGAGACTAGGTCACCTTCATTTCCGTGCATTGTCATCAATAGGAAAAATTGTAAAAGGATTACCTAGTCTCAAATCTGATCTCTTAGGCATTTGCAAAGGATATGCCCTAGGCAAAAACACCAAGAAATCCTTTCCTAAAAGCATTCACAAATCAAAATTTGTACTTGAACTTATTCACACAGACCTATGTGGTCCTATGTCTGTACCTTCCCTAAATGGGTGTCTCTATTATGTAATTTTTATTGATGACTATTCTAGAAGAACTTGGATCTACTTCCTCAAACAAAAGGAATCAATTGAAGTATTATCAAAATTCAAAGAATTCAAAGCTCTAGTTGAAAATCAGTCTGGACATAAAATAAAAACTCTAAGATCAGACAATGGAGGTGAATACATCTCTGAAATTTTCAAAGATTTTTGCATTACTGTTGAGATTAAGAGGGAGTTTCCTTTAACATATAATCCTCAACAAAATGGAGTTGCAGAACATAAAAATAGATCAATTATTGAATCAGTCAGAGCAATGATGCATGACCAAAATCTTCATACTTATTTTTGGGCTGAAGCATCTAACACTGCAGTTTATATTCAAAATAGATGTCCTCACTCAGTATTAGAAAACACCACTCCTGAAGAAGTATTTTTGGGTATCAAACCAGATCTAAGTCATCTAAGAATATTTGGGTGTCCAGTTTATATTCATATTCCTAAAGAGAAAAGAACAAAACTAGAACCATCTGGAAAGAAGGGAATACTCATTGGATACAGTGAAACAACCAAAGGCTACAGGATCTATTTTCCGGGTCAAAGAACAATTGAGATCAGTAGAGATGTTAAATTTGAAGAAGATATTGCCTTCAATCTTTCTAAGAACATTGATGAACCATATACAGAACCTTCCACTGAATTAGATGAAGATCACCCAGTAGAAAATGAGAGGGAGAATGATACTGAACCTCCTTCACCTACTATCTCAAATTTAGAGAATATTGAAAATGCTAACAACAAAAAGAGGCCACTTTGGGCTAGGAAAATGATAGAAGAGAATCATGTTGAACCTGATGAAGTAATCAGAGAAAGCAAGAAAACAAGAAACCAATCATGTTATGTGGCACTATTAACTGAACTTATCAAAACAGAACCTTCAAATGTTGAAGAAGCCTTATCAAGCAAACCTTGGAAAGAAGCAATGATTGAAGAATATAATTCAATACTAAAAAATGATGTATGGGATGTTGTACCCAAACCTAAGAACAAATCAAATGTTTCTTCTAGACTTCCTTCTTTGGTTACTCTGACCAGATATGTCTGGCACTCTATTTACGAGAGACGATACGGCTCTGTGACTATACCTTGCAGCTTCTATTTCCCCAAAAGCAGGTCACCGAGCAGCTCATTACGGATTTCTTCTCACCCTCTCCCCCTGCTCGGGGTGTGAAGTGGCCCTCACGTGCCTCCACCATCGGTCACTCCAGATCCATGAGACCTCACAATGCTTCTACCCATCAGCGGCATACCACCTCCAGATCACGGCGACGGGTCCATACCCATATTCTTTTGGGTCACTATCCTTCTGTGTTGGATTTCTTTCCGCTCGAGAAGGACCCCTAGTCCTTGCCCTGGTGGTTCTTTATTCTCTGCTTCTTCTTGTTTGGTTCATTGTTCTTTTAGCATGTTTCCCCGACCATTATTTGGTGGTCCGCTAGTTTCTTGCTACTTTGGTTGTATGGTTCATGTCCCATAGACCCTTGTTGGTCTTCCGTTGGACATTAATAAATTTATCTTATCTTATCTTATCTAAGTGGCTTTACAAAATCGAGCATACACCTAACGACAACATTAAAAAATACAAAGCCAGATTTGTAGCACGCAGGTTCTCACAAAAGGAAGGTATCGATTATGAAGAAACTTTTGCTCCAGTTGCTACGTACACATCTGTTAGGACTATCTTGGCAATTGCAGCATCCAAAGGATGGAAAGTTCATCAAATGGATGTTAAAACAACATTCTTAAATGGTGAAATTGAAGAAGAAGTTTATATTGAGCAAACAGAAGGGTTCATCACTCATGACAGAAATTCCCACGTGTGTAAGCTAAAGATAGCACTATATGGTCTTAAACAGGCTCCCAAGGCATGGTATGAAAGAATAGACAGCTATCTAACAAAGTTAGGGTAATCTAAAAATGAAGCTGATCCTAACTTATACTTCAAAATAGATGGTGATGACATGATTATTCTTGTGTTATATGTTGATGATTTGTTGATAACAGGTGAAGAACATCTTATAAACAAATGCAAACAAGAACTAACAACAGAGTTTGATATGAAAGATCTAGGTCTTCTCCACTACTTCCTAGGACTAGAAGTCTGGCAAAAGGGGAACTACATTTTCCTAAATCAAGGAAAATATACTATTGATATTTTGACAAAATTTGGAATGACGAATTGTAAACCAGTTACGACTCCTATGGAAGTCAACCTACATAAGCTGAAGGATGATATGATTGAATCTGAATCTACCAATCCTTCTTACTATAGGTAGATCATTGGATCTTTAATGTATTTGGTGAATACTCGTCCTGATATATGTTATGCTACTAATACCTTAAGTCAATTCATGTGTACACCAAAGAAGATACATCTAATGGTAGCCAAACATATCTTAAGATATCTAAGAGGTACAGTTGGTATGGGACTCAGATATGATCAAGTCGAAATCAATCTTCATGGATATTCAGATTCTGATAGGCAGGTAGCTCTACTGAACGTAAAAATACTACTAGATGTTGCTTCAGTCTTGGATCTGAGATGATTTCTTGGTTCAGCAGAAAACAATCCCCAGTTGCATTAAGCTATACTGAAGCAGAATATATAGCCTCCTCCATGGGAGCCAGAGAAGTTGTATCGTTACGAAAATTACTAGTTGATTTGTTTAAGAAGCCTCTAAAGCCAACTATCATTCACTGCGATAATCAGAGTTGTATCAAGCTTTCAGCTAATCCAATTTTTCACAATCGATCTAAGCATATTGAAATACCTTATCATTACATTAAAGATATGGTAGATCGAGGTGTTATCAAACTGGAGTACATAAGTACAAATGAGCAAACAGCGGATGTTTTTACCAAGCCTCTTGCCAAAGTGAAGTTGGAATCCTTCAGAGGAAAACTTGGTATGATTAAATTGTAATATTGAATATTGAATTTCAATTTCAATTTATGTGCTTATGCTTCTATGGTTGTTTAGTTGCATCAGATATGTAATGAAAGGTGACGATCTTTCATGGACATATATATTCAGAAGGTAATCGTTGTAAGGTGACGATCTTGCAAATGATAGGCATGTTATTATGATAGCTTTGTTCTAGATATGCTGGAAGTCATTGATAACGAATGCATTATGATTAATCTAGATATTGTTTTGGACAATTAGAGATCATAATGTATGTTATGATATTGTTCATAACATGGTGATTGTAGTTATTTGACAAGTCACTATTTCAGAGTGTTAAAGTTAGATAATGTGTTGTGTGTAGATATCCTTAATACTGATATCTCATAAAGTTTTGTCACTTCTCCCTTGCTAAGAGGGAGTGTTGATGTATAGCATTAGTCGAAGTGTTATCGGGGCTCTTGAATATTGTTATCAAGGCTCTTGAATATACTTGTTACTACCGCCGATTAAAAGCAAACGAATTATAATTGTTATGCACCGATCAGTTATTAGTTATGCCCACGTAGGGACATACCCTACGTGGCCTTTGGCCACGTAGAGTCATGTCTCTACTTGGGCATAACTCTCTGCATATATAACATAGAGCAATCGTGGAGGACTGATATCAATCACAAGGCATATTCAGTCCTAGCAATCGCTCTCTCTCTAGCAAAACAAAGACAGTCAAATTGTTATACCAATAAGTAAATCCGAATCTACACAGCCTGCAATAATAGTTTATATCTCTATCAGAGATCCTGCATTTACAACCTTAACTCTAATCCTTAAGCCTAACCTAAACCATAACCCTAACCTTAATTCATTGAATGTCTTAATGTGTGACAAATGCTACTAACATATATACATTCAATAAAATCCATATTAATTACCTCAATAGATATCTTTCTTAAGGCGCCTATTTTTTTTAATCAATTTCTCATATAAAATTACAATAAGCACCCTAAGAAACTATTTTATATATATTATTAAATATCTACGTGTGCTTGTAAATTTGTAGTTGTATTTTTATTTTGTAAATATATTTATTATATTAAAACTTCAATATGTACAGGTAAGGAAATTTTATTTTTAATATTAATGTTTGTGTGATAATTTTAAATACTTTTTTTATTTTAATATTAATGTTTGTGTGATAATTTTAAATGCTTTTTTAAAATAAAATTTGATAGTTTTATAAATATGATGTGTGGTATTAAATTAATTTTGATACAGATTTATGCATGTGTACTGTATTAGTATTTTTTGTTAAATTTCTGTCTAATCACTTTTTATTTTTTATTTATCTATTATTACAAAAAATTGTTGCTTTCTACCATATTCTTGTCATGCAACTTCTACTCCCTCCCACTCCTTTCCTGTCTTTTTAGTCAATTTGTCTAGATCTGCAATGGATTATTTTGTTTCTACTTGAGCTCTCTAACATCTTGATAATAGATCTTGAAGTGTGATCCAAAACTTCGATGCAAAAACTCAATCGAATCCAAAAACAGCAACAATCAGCATTATGAATTGTGGAAATCTGATATCATTAATAGAAGATTAGCGACAAGATACAATTCTATTAGTGACAAGATACAATCTAAAATTATTGATAGATGATTAGTGACAAGATACAAAGACAAATGTCAAACATCATGAGAATGATTCATACGTAATCCTCTTTCGTCTCCAAATAAATTCTGAACATTACAATCCGTTAAATGCAAATCTGTAGCATACCACATTACACCATGTGATAATCCTTTTTCGAGTGAAAGCATCTGAAAGAGTCTTTAGATCCTCAATATCTAAAAACTTTCCAAAATTATATTTTTCAAAACTATACAGAAATACTTTGGCAAGCCTTGGCTACATGGCTTGTACTAAAACAATATTCCAAATTGGAACGAATTCGTACCAAATGCAATGTGCCATTGCAGCAACATATAACACCACGAGTAAATTACATAGTAAGTATGAAAAATTTGACTATACAGTGTGTAATGAAACAAGTAAACTACTATGACATTGCTCCAACATTTGCATAAACAAGAGCATAAAATGATTGCACCTGTGGAAGATTACCAATAATGTTGATGAACCTATTTTTTATAGGATGCTCCAGGAGGACAGCACTTACACGAGCCACTGGAGGTAAAATCTTAGCTAAAGGAATTCCCCCAGAAGTGTCGCCCTCGAAGATGGTATGGAACTCTTTCATCATGTTCTCCAAAACAGCCTTCAGTGCTAGTTCCAGAATCACCCCAAAGTCATCACTGTACCCAGCCAGACATGAATCATGTCATAATAAATCATTGTTTAACAATATCAAATAATCAGGTAGAAGCTTCTGGAAAATTCTGAAATTTATTTGTGCAGATGTTTCAGATCACACTCCATTATCACTCATCAGGATGAAAGAAAAAGATCCTATACCATGGAGTGTTATTCAAATCATCAATATTAATAAATTACAGAGTTTCCAGAAGTCTTTTTCCAATCTAATAGACTGAAAATCTCACATACAGTGATAATTAGGTAAACTAGATTTTAAACAATATGAACTCATCTCAGAAACATGCACCAAAATTTCTCAAAGCATTTGTTTAGTCCTAAGTACTGAATTCTTAGCGAACCAAATATAAAGTGTTACTCTATTCTGTAGCTCGGCATGACACACCATTATACTTAGTTTTCTAATCCCAGTCCCTGTTCTTTATCTTGTTACTGAAATCATGTTTAGTTTACATAGAATCAATGACGAATTTCCCATTAAGTGTGTAGTAAATGTTGATAATTATAGCTTCGATCAGATAAAATATTGATTTACAAGAATAAGCAAATTTATGATATATATATAATAATAATAATAAATATTATCATTATTATATATATATATTTATTATCATTATTATTATATTGATATTGAATATCATTATTCTCATAATATTCCAGATCGTATAAATATAATTCTTAATGTCGATTCATATTCTATCGGCTTATAACTATCGATATAATTATTGATTGCTATAGTAATGGATATAATTATCGATTCATGTTATTATCGATTTATGTTATTACCGATTTGGCATAAATTTAAAGTTTGTTCGATATGCCATAAAGCTGCCAATGATATTGTCTATCGGGTGCGTAAAGTCACGCCTATGGTAGGCATGAATCCTTGAGGAGTCACGTCTACCATAGACGTGACTGTTGCTCTCCAGCGAACAAGGTATATATGCCACTGCTGTTTGAAATAATCATTGCACAACACAGAAATCGACAAGCGTAGAGGCATTGATCAGTCTTCAGCAAAACACAATATATTAATATAGATTCTGCTCAGATTTATAGTAAATATTTAAAATCACAGTATACATCCTTTATTTAATTACTTCTAGATTGAATTTGATATAAGTTAATTTGCATTTACATGGTATCAGAGCCAAGCTAGGAAGGATCCTAGCAGCAACTGAACTTGAGAAATTCAGATTTAAACCTAAAAGAACATTACATTCCTCTATGGCAATTGTAATCCGATTTGAAGACAAACTAGAAGGAGGAAATAACTTCTCATCATGGAAGTTCAGAATTATGATGATATTAAAAGAAAATAAAGTTGAGTCATTTGTGAAAGAAAATAAAGCAGAACAGTAGAATGATCCCGAGAAAACAGCATGGATTGAAGGAAATGAAGAGGCCATGAAAATCATAGTTGATGGAGTTAGAGATCATATTGTGCAAATTTTGACAAAACATGAGACTACATATCATATGTTTAAGGCACTTGAAAGTACATATGAAATAAATAATTTCAACAAGACTTTGGCTCTAAAGAGAGAAATCAATCATATAAGTATGAACAAAGGAGAATCTATCAATGCATACTTTATGAGAATATCTACACTAAGGGATAGCTATCAACACTTAGATACCAAATTGAAAGTAAGGAGCTAACACTTATTGCCCTAGATGGTCTACCAAATTTCTAGGAGACATTTGTTCAAGGCATTAGTGCAAGGTCTAAATTTCCAAAATTTGACCGACTTAGATCAAACTGTCTTCAAGAGGAATCAAGACAAACAAAGAAAGGATTCAATCAGAAGAATATAGATGAAGATCTTCATGTATTGAATGCAAACTCTGACAAGAAAGGAAAGAAGAAATACTTTAAGAAGAGAAAAAGCTACCCTGAGAAAGGTTCATCCAAGAAAGATGATTCCCAAATCCAATGTTTCAGATGCGACCAATATGGGCACTATGCAATCAAATGTCCTGACAGAACCAAGCAACAAGCATCATATGCCAAAGTAAGAAAGTCCAAAAACGAGCATGAATCCGAGAAATATGTATTCTACTCTGCACTTTCAAATCAAGTATCTAATAAATCCAACACCTGGGTTATAGATAGTGGTTCATCAAGACACATTACGGGATTCAGGGAACTCCTAGACTCCATGGTAGAAGAAACTGATGAGGAAGTGACAATTGGAGATGACTCTGCACATCCAGTCAAAGGTGTTGGAACTTGCACCCTCAAATTAAAGTCTGGCATCTCCATTCAACTCACTGGAGTATTGTTTGTCCCAGGCATCAAAAGGAACTTGGTCTCCATATTTGCACTTGAAGATAATGGATATAGGGTAAACTTCATGGATAGTAAAGTATCGGCATGGCCAAAGAACTCTACTATTAAGAAAGCTCAGACCATAGGTCATAGACAGGGTTATTTGTATGAGTTATGTACTGAACCAAATCTAGCCCTAATTCATGAAATTGCAGACTCTAATGAAATATGGCATAGAAGATTAAGACACCTCAATTTTTGTGCCCTATCTTCCATGGAAGCACCAGTCACAGGTTTACCCAAACTCGAACAATATCATTCAGGGGCATGCAAAGGGTGTACCTCAAGAAAGAATACTAAGGGATCTTTTCAAAATAGTTCTAACAAAACAAAAAATGTATTAAAATTAGTCCACTCAGATCTATGTGGACCCATGTTTGTACCTTCCTTAGGTGGGTTTCTATACTATGTAATCTTTGTTGATTTCTCCAAAAAGACCTGGATATATTTCCTTAAATGTAAAGAATCATAGGAGATCCTTAAAAGGTTTAAGGAATTCGAATCCCTTACTGAAAACTCTTCTAGAAGAAAAGTAAAAACCTTAAGGACAGATAATGGGAGGAAATATACATCAGATATTTTTAAAGAATTTTGTAAAAATGTTGGGATTAAGAGGGAGTTCGCTATACCCTACAATCCTCAACAAAACGGAGTTGCTGAAAGGAAAAACATAACCATTGTAGAAGCTGCTAGGGCTATGTTACTTGATCAAAACATAGAAACTTCACTTTGGGCAAAAGCCTCTAGTACTGTTGTCTACATTCAGAACAAATGTCCTCACTCCCATATTGATGACAAAACTCCTAAAGAAGCCTTCACTGGTATAAAACCAGACATTAGTCACTTGAGAATATTTGGTTGTCCTATTTATATTCATGTATCCAAAGAGGAAAGAACTAAGCTAGAATCTTCTCGGAGAAAAGGTATTTTTGTAGGCTATAGTGAAACCTCAAAAGCCTATAGAATATATGTGCCTGGTCAAAGACAGATTGTACTAAGCAGAGATGTGATTTTTGAGGAAGACATAGCTTTTAAAAGAGCCAAAAATTCTATTGAGTCAGAAATTCAAACTTCCACCCTGGACCTAGAAGAGGATCTTGCTCCTGAGATTCAGAGGGAGTATCTTGAGGAAGATATAAATGATGAACAAATCACATCATTAGAAAATCCTAAGAAAAGACCACTTTGGGCTACCAAAACAATGGAAGAAGCAAGAACCTATGCCGCTCCATCAGGGACTTTCAGGGAAAGTAAAAGACCTAAGAGAGTCTCTAGTTATGTAGCTTTGATGAGTGAATTCATGAAATCAGAACCTTCTAATGTTATAGAAGCTCTCCAGCACCAAGTATGGAAGGATGCAATGACAGAGAAGTATCAATCCATCCTAAAGAATGATGTGTGGGAGATAGTACCTAGACCAAAAGAGATCTATTGTTTCTTCCAAATGGCTATTTAAAATCAAACATGTTGCAAATGGTAGTATAGAAAAACACAAAGCAAGATTTGTGGCTAGACGATTTTCATAGAAAGAAGGAATTGACTATGAAGAAACTTTTGCTCCACTTGCTCGATATACCTTAGTCAGAGTAGTTCTAGCCATTGCAGCAACCAAAGGATGGAAAGTCCATCAAATGGATGTAAAAACTACTTTCTTAAATGGAACCATTAAAGAAGAGGTCTACTTAGAGCAACCTAAAGGATTTGAGATTCACAATGCAAAACCACGTGTAAATTAAAAAAAGCCCTATATGGACTTAAACAGGCTCCCACAGCTTGGTATGAAAGAATTGACAGTTACCTCATGGGATTAGGCTTCTCAAAAAATGATGCAGACCCAAATCTCTACTTCAAACAAAGCAACGGTGATATGTTAATATTGATATTATATGTTGATGATCTGTTAATTACAGAAGAAGACCACCTTATTGATCAATGTAAGAAAGATCTAGCCGCAGAATTTGATATGAAGGACTTAGGTCTATTACACTACTTCCTTGGACTTGAAGTCTGGCAGAAATCAGATAGCATTGTTCTGAATCAAGGGAAGTACACTATTGATATATTGAAGAGATTTGGTATGATGAACTGCAAACCTATGTCATCCCCCATGGAAACAAATCTTCAAAAATTAAAGAAGCAAAAGTAGATTCTCAGTTGGCAGATCCCACTCTCTACAGGCAGATGATTGGATCTTTGATGTATTTGGTCAATACCAGATCTGATATCTGCTATGCTGTAAATGCCTTAAGTCAATTTATGTGTGAGCCCAAGGAGATACATCTTGTGGTTGTGAAGCATATAATGAGATATCTTCAAGGTACTCTTAATTATGGCCTAAAGTATGAGAAGGTTGACTTAGATCTTCATGGATTCATAGATTCAGATTGGGCTGGAAGCGTGACTGACCGGAAGAGCACCTCCGAATGTTGCTTCAGCTTAGGATCGGCTATGATATCGTGGATTAGCAGAAAACGGCCCTCAATAGCTCAGAGTTCTACAGAAGCCGAATATATTGCAGCTTCTATGGCTGCTAGAGAAGCAGTATGGCTCAAGAAACTGCTTGCGGGATTATTTGTTAAACCTCTGAAACCAACTATCATACACTGTGACAATCAAAGTTGCATTAAGCTTTCAGTGAATCCAGTATTTCATGATAGATCTAAGCATATAGAGATTCCTTATCACTATGTGAGAGACATGGTAGAAACGAACATGATTCAGTTGGAGTATATCAGTACAGGAGATCAAACAGTAGATATTCTTACCAAACCTCTCCTCAAAGTGAAAGTTGAACATTTCAGGAAGAATCTTGGTATGATTGAAATGTAAATTTTTCAAATTGATTTGTACTAACATATTAAAGATGTTTAGTGTGTAAACTTCTTTTGTCATATGTGTGACTGTATGACTTTATGGGCCTACCCATCCTATGTATATTTCTGAAAAGTGACGACTTTTTGGATAATCAACACTTGTATTTAACATTACAAGGTGACGATCTTGTAATGTTCAGTAGACTAATATCATGAGACTTGATATCAGTATGATTCATGGAATTGCCATGATTAGTTATGGTAGACATTATGCAACTTAATGTCAGTGCACATACCATAACTAGGATATATAAGGAGAATGTAATGTTCTCGAGTATATTATATCCTTTAGTATCACGAGATAGGTGATACTTCATATCACGAGTTATGTGATATGTGATACTCTGTATCACGAGTTAGGTAATATTTCAAATCACAAGTTATGTAATATGTAATTACTTATGAGTCAGATAATTTATATTTATTATAAGTCATAAGATATTCACAGAGATCATTGTGATATGTTTATCCTCTCGAGCTAAGAGGAAGTGTTGATAATTATAGCTTCGATCAGATAAAATATTGATTTTACAAGAATTAGCAAAATTATGATATATATATATATATATATATATATATATATATATATATATATATATATATAATATTATTATTATTATATATATATTTATTATCATTATTATTATATTGATATTGAATATCATTATTCTCATAATATTCCAGATCGTATAAATATAATTATTAATGTCAATTCATATTCTATCAACTTATAACTATCGATATAATTATCGATTCATGTTATTATCGATTAAGATATCAATTATGCTATTACCGATTTGGCATAAGTTTAAAGTATGTTCAATATGCCATAAAGCCGCCAATGATATTGTCTATCAGGTGCATACAGTCACGCCTATGGTAGGCGTGACTCCTTGAGGAGTCACATCTACCATAGACATGACTGTTCCTCTCTAGCGCACAAGGTATATATGCCACTGCTGTTTGAAATAATCATTGCACAACACAAAAATCGACAAGTGTAGAGGCATTGATCAGTCTTCAGCAAAACACAATATATTAATATAGATTTTGCTCAGATTTATAGTAAATATTTAAAATCACAGTATACATCCTTTATTTAATTACTTCTAGATTGAATTTGATATAAGTTCATTTGCATTTACAGCAAAGGAAAACCTTGTAAGATGTATATTTTCTTACTGAAAACATAAAGCTGCGACTATGTGAGTTCTCATGTTAATGCAGGATTTGCAAATGTAGTCCATCCTGGTGAGCAAGTTCTTCCTATTTTTACATCTTTCTTTGTTTAATTTTTTTGTATTTAACTAATCTGGTTAGGAATGCAGCCAGTGATATCAGAATGAAATAACTTCAAGAATAAAAAGCTCTCCGTGACAAAAAGATCCAAATATAAAGTTTCTAACTCTAGAAAGGCAGCCATTGATGCCTTGCCTTCCATCTCAGACGGCTCCTTCCCCGGGCTCCCTTTACCGATTCCAGAGATGCTCCCTCCATGTTTGACTTACTTGCGGCCGCGCTTTGGGAGTCAACTCTCCTCTCCATTCCCCACCGCACCACCCCCTTATCTCACAGCCCCAAGCGCAGGAACACTTGTCCTATGAATCAGTGGTTTGATGAGGACTACAAGTCTTTCCACCATTTGGTTCATTCAGTCTTCTCCGCCCACTCCCCCTCTTTCACCCAGTTAGACTCTCTTACCGTCATTTCCTTCATCACAAGAAGCGGTTTTACTTCACGATGCAGTGCAGATCCCTTTGTGCTTCTCTCCTACAATCCCCCAAGCTCTTCTGGCACCCTCTGTTTCCTCGCCACCCTCCCCCCCATCCACCATGGATCTCTGCTCTCTGGTCTCGCACACCTCCACTCTCTATGATATCCCCGGCCAGCCCTCTATCCACCTCACCCCTCCACCCTATTGTCATCTCTTCACTTTCTCCAACATCTGTAAGGCGGTTAGATTCATGAGTAGCAGCAAGACAGCGGATGAGGAAGGGTTCCAAGCAGAACTCTTCAAACTTGGAATCACAGTTTTGGGCTCCTTTCTCACAGTGCTCTTTAATAGAGTGGTTTGTACTGGTTTTCCTGATTCATGGTCGTGGCATATTATTTACCCGATTCATAAAACCGGGACAGTCTCGAACCCCGGCAACTACAGGACCATCATGGTTGGGCACACTTTTGCTAAACTTTACGCCACCGTGTTGAACACTATTCTATCCAGGGAGCTTGATCAGCGGCATTCTTCCGTACAGATTTCCAAACCATGGACCACACTCTGACTTTGCGAACTATCATTGAGGAGGCTCGGCACCGCTCACCGAAAGTCTACTGTTGCTTTGTGGACTTTCACAAAGCGTTTGACTATGTTCCTTGGGTGGCTCTTTTTCAAAGGCTTAGAGACATTGGGATTTCCAAGACTCTCCTGACAGCTATTATGAGACTATATGAGAGTGTGGTGGGCAGGTTCAGGACTCCGCAAGGTTTCTCTGACCCAATCGAGAGCATCATTGGGGTGAAGCGGGGCTGCCCTCTTTCTCCTACTTTGTTTGGCATATACATTGATGAGCTCGAGACTTTCCTCTGGGATTTCTCACTCCCTGACGACGGTTGTTACTTGCACCAGGTTCTGATCTCCATTCTTCTATTCACTAATGATGTAGTTCTTTTGGCCTCCTCCCCAGAGGGTCTTCAATGACTCCTTGTTGGTTTGGCTTTCTTTTGTGATTTGCGGTAACTGGTTGTGAACTTGCACAAGACCCGGGTGATGGTCTTCAACTCCTTGAAGACCTCCCATCTTCATTTCTACTTTCAGGGCTTGGAGATCAAGATTGCATCCTCTTACACTTACCTTGGGGTTAAGTTCTCTGGACCTCCCTTAAGTTTGAGACCTACCATGCAGCCCCGTGTCAATAAGGGGTTGGGTTCCCTGGCTTTGTTAGAGAGACAGTGCTTCAAGCATCACTTTCAGGACACCACGTCCAAGTTGTCCCTCCTGGACTCCTTAGTCAAGCCGACCATGCTCTAAAATTATGTTGTGTGGGGGCCCTCTCTCCTGGAGTCTAATTGGGCTTTGATCGAGAGAGTTCATATCCTCCTTCAGCGCCTTATCAAATGTCACCGATCTACTCCTCACAACGTTATCTTGGCTAAGTTTGGGGCACATCCTTTCAAACTCACGGCCATCTTCGATTTGGTTTGGTTCCTTCACCGCATCAGGGGATTCGCAAATTCAGCTGTCGGTCAGCATAGATACCCCTACCTGGCGTACTATTCTTCTGTGGCGATTGCGGGTTCCGACCCTTCTAGCAGAGCCCGTTGCTGGTACACCCAGGCCTCTGCCTTGTTGGGTTCGGTGGGGATTGCGATTAATTGTTCCCCCCCCTTTTCAGTTCTCTCTAGATGCCCCCACACACCTCCTTCCCTCTCAACGGGAGCTAAACAGGCATGTCAGACTCGACATGTATAGATAGTATATTATCACGACATGGAGCAACCCTCCCAGGGGACTCCGTCGGAGGATGGCCTTTTATACAGAGCACTATATGGATATTCAGGATGGGGTTATTGTGTGCCCTTTGTACTTGGCTAGTCGCAGGAGTCATGCTCTTTGTATTTCTTTGGGGTTTTTCAAAGTCAACTCCCACCGGCTCTGCATCCAAATGGACCACCACATTGACAAAGCAGATTGAATCTGTTGCCTTTGCACTTTGTTGGAGGCGGAAACAGAGACACACTTCATCTTTTGTTGCCCATTTACTACGAGATTAGAGGGAGGTTTCACTGCCTATTCAAAGAGTGCAGATCCCTTTCTTCCTTCTTCAGTTACACTGATCAGTGATGCCTTGCACTTTATCTACAGAAGGCCACGTGGTTTCGTGACTACACTTTACAGCTTCAATTCTCGTCAAGTCAGACCTCAGATCAGCTTACACATGCTTTTTCACTTCGGTGCCCCCGGTCCAGGGCACCAAGCGTCCACTCGGTCCTACTTCTGGTCATACCAGGACTATGAGGCCTCGTAGAGGTTACACTCGACAACGGCACCCCACCTCTAGCGGTATTCGGAGACGGTCTAGGGCTTACTCTCACCCCGGACCGTATCCTTTGGTGTTGGATTACTTCTTGTCTGGGAAGGGCTTCTAGTTGTTCTCTCTCTCTTTCTAGCTCTTTTGCTGGTTCTTTTGCTTTCTTTTTTGTACTTTCCCCAGACACTGTTTGATGTTCCTGCTGTTGGCAATTGCCTTGTTGTATGCTTTTAATCCCTTAGACCCTTTTGGTGGTCTCTTGTTGGACATTAATAAATTATCTTATCTTATCTTATCTTATACCAATCCAGAAAGTGAATAATATAGAATCAATGTACAGCAGGACTGAGAAATCGTGCTTCCTCTCTAGTCTCTTCCTATCAATGACCAACAACCTGTTTGTTACCATAGCAATCTGTCGAATCAAGCATTAATCTAACTATGCTTATGCTCAACACAAGCAGCAATTCCTCTCTTCATATCTCCTTTTTGAATTTGAATCACTAGTGATGAAATGGCTGATTGGTTCTCTATTATGTACATTAATCAATCTTGGGATAGATATGAACAAGTGAGTTAATTTAAAAATTATCTACATCTATGTTGCCTCTTGTCCAACCCTATTCGAATTCGTCACCACTCAATAAATATGCATGGAAGAAAATGCTGATGCTGCAAGGCAATGCTATAGTTATAGATTGGATCTGTAGCATAGAACTCAATCATAGAAATTATTGAATGAGAATTTGTTGGATATCCTCCCTGATTAGCAAAAAAATCCAATGGTAAGCATTGAAATAAGATGAGAAAACATCAACAGTAAAGGTCATGTTAATATAATCAACACAGTCCACTGTAGCAGATGTGACTGCTCATCATCAACTTATCCCTTTCATGGAAACTTGTAGCCTTAGAAAACAAATGAAGCTGTTAAATATATGGTTATAAGACAACTTTTAAAAAAGTATATCATTCCCTTAGGTTTTTATTAGTGTCATTTCTTGCAGATACTATGATTGAAATTGGCACTAGTGTCATTTAGGCCATACTTGAAATGTTCACAGCAGAAATATGCCAGGATGAATCAGACTACTAATTTTAACAGAAACTTATTTAGAACCAATGTATCATATTATAGTAGTCTGAAGAAATTCATTGTTCTTGTCCATGAAAAGAAATGGATGCAACCCTTAGACAAAAACTTAGCATAGGTTTTAACTCTCTGGCTAAAGCAACTTCTAATGATGTGAATGCGATGAAAAGTTCTATAGCCACTATGTGCAGCAAACAATTATCAAACCAAGGAACAATAAATGGAAATTATAGCTTATGTAGCAAGATACATCTCAAAATGATGCTAACTGTAACACCAATATTCCTATTAAGGCTTGGTAGCTCACCCAACTAGGAGGTAATACACACTGGGTACTACATATCAACTCAATAATTTCCATCATAAGAAATATGGCCAAATAGGAACTTAACGACAAATGGTTCAAAATTATTACCATCATAAGCACACTGAGAAAATACAAACAATACTTAGATTTCCACTCTAATGCCAAATTAATATCATAAGCACAAAGTGTAAGGACAGATAAAACTTACCTTGACAGAACAGCATGAGTTTCTCCCATCAGTTGCTCTAATTTAGCCCTCTCACTTTGAAAGGGACTAAGAACTGCACGTGGCAATTCAGAAACACCAAACATTGAGCTGCCAGCTGAAAGCTCTTCATTTAGCATTCCATTTTGTGGGATTACATAATTTATCCAATGCACCGATCTGCTTGAAAAAACCTCCAATATTCTTGTGAAAGTATCAGATAATTCACCAAAAGTAAAACGCTCCCTTAAATCCTTGCTGCATAAATGTGCACCATTATGTAAGTGAACCCTATAAAACAATTTGGCCAGATTAACCAATGTGCTTGAATAAAATCTCGCTCCAACTTACCTTTTCAAAAGATTTTCAACCACCTGTTGCATCTGAATGATCAAACCACTGACACCATACTGATGTAAATAGTCAGCAGATTCAATGAATTTATGCTGACAAAGTGCAACAGACTGATCCTGCATTGTGGGTAAATTTGAAATTTTGTCATCATGGAAAGGAACCCAGCCAAGTACAACTAACAATAACTTTCAATTTTTCAAAAAACCAACCACCAACTTAAATCAGAATACCCATAATTCACCAAATATGAACTAGAAAGGAATATATATGCACAACAATAATTAACAAGTTCTTTAATCCCTGGAAAGGCTTACAACACTTGCCACATTTCAACTAATCGTCAGAGAAGTTCTCTGGAGATTCATCCCTGGGGTAAATGTGACAGGATAGAGATGCTAGGATAGAAATGAAACATCCTCCCAGGATACCACCCCCGAAGGTAGTCCTGTCCCCAAGACAGTCCTAAAGACAGTCCTAATTACAACTAACAATAACTTTTAATTTTTCGAAAAACCAACCACCAACTTAAATCAAAATACCCATAATTCACTAAAAATGAACTAGAAAGGAATATATATGCACAACAATAATTAGCAAGTTCTTTAATCCCTGGAAAGGCTTACAACACTTGCCACATTTCAACTACTCGTCAGAGAAGTTCTCTGGAGATACATCCCTGGGGTAAATGTGACAGGATGTAGATGCTAGGATAGAAATGAAACATCCTCCCAGGATACCACCCCCAAAGGTAGTCCTGTCCCCAAGACAGTCCAGCAGAGCGGAGGAAATCCCTTGGGATGTTCGTATATGAGCATTGTGTCCTGGGATACCCTGCCATTCTCATGGCAGTTAGGGGGCACCTAGACGTCCTTTGATCATCCCTGGGATGGCAGATTGTCCCCTGACCTCAAAAAAAAATTCTTTTAAAAAAAACAGAAACCCTAAACCAAATCTCAAGGGAGGTTCAACAAGTCCTCCCATTGTTGAAAAACAATAAAAACAAAAAAAGTTGAATGCACCATGAAGGTCCTTATGGCCTCAAAGGCTTTAATTTGGGCCTAATTGTGAAAGCTTCACCTTCTGACCCCACGATGCACACTGCCCCTCAACAATGTCACCCTCCCAAAATTGCTTGTCCTCAAGCAATGTCATTTTCATTTCTCAAACTGAATCATGAAGGTCCCAAACCAACCCTTGGAGATTTGTAATCCTTATTTGCAAAGAACCAATTTTGTTCATACCTCATCCAACCTCTGCACAATATCATTAAAATCACTTCGAGTCAACCTAAGAGTGAGATTTCCACATATTAAGATGAGAATTAGAAGCATGGCACACATCTGTAGCCTTAATGCAATATTCTTTTGTAAATATTTTTATATCCTTTTGGTCCCTTCTTTTTTAACAGAGTTGGGCTGAACCCTCTTATGATATTTTATTTTTAACACTGCTTTTTATTTATTTTATGGTTTAATTAATTGAGTTGTGTATCAGATGTTTTGGAGAATTTTGATGATTGTTTGGATCACATATTGTAAGTTCTTGAGGATGCAACTCGATGTCATCTAGACCTGGTGAGTTGGAAAATATTTGTTGTGTTGTCAAGAAGCCTACACAAATTTAGACTAGTTTCAATCAACAAGGCAATTTAAGGATATCATCAGTCCATCCAAAATTTTGGGCAGATTTTGCTTATTTATATACTCCTCAAATTTATTTTATAGGCCCTTCTCAATATACCCTTTAGCTTATAAGGTGCAGTGACAATCATAAAGCCTACAAGCAGATTGATGTAAACATTGATCGCTTAACATTTAGCAAGGATGTAGTGATTGATGAAGAAGGTGGGATTTTTCAGCTCTCTTCTAACATCAAGAGTCCTCGAATCAGCCTCAAGCTACATACTTGGGTATTCAGTTTCCATTAGCTACACCTAAAGAGGGGTATTCTGATGATCCCGAAGTTGTGGAATCTCTTAGGCAAGTACCAGTACCAGAAGATTTTTTTTAGGAAAATCTGGATCAGCATCCAAATGATATAGTTCGAGGCAGCCCAAGTCTTCAAGACCACACTGATTAGAATGAAGGTGTTTTTACACTGCAACCCGAGTGGTGGAAAAAACTCATTAGTGATGTTCAGGATGATGAATTAGTTGAGGATCATTCATCTATAGGTAAGAGTAAGCATAATATAGTTAACTTCACTCTTATGGCTAACATTCATAGTGTTTATAAGCCCCAAGATTATTCAAAGGTGAAAAGTAAACCTAAGGGGGCAAAGACTATGGAATCCGAACATCCAAATCTTTTGAAAAATAATACTTGGTTTCTTTCAAATCTTTCACTGGGAAAGAAACCTATTGGCTGCAAATGGGTGTACAAAATCAAGTACAAATCTGGGGGAACGCTTGACATATACAAAGCACGGTTGGTAGTCAAAGGATTCTTGCGGAGAGAAGGAATAGACTATAAGGAGACATGTGCTCCTAAAGAAAAAACGAGCACTGTTCGTCTAGTCCTAGCTATGGAAGCGCAATTTGGCTAGACAATCCATCAAATGGACATCAAGTGTGCCTTCCTCAATGGAGATTTGGAGGAAGAAGTATAAATGACCCCACCTCGGAGTTTTCAGGCTGCAAGAAAAGAACACCAACTATGCAAATTGATGAAATCTCTTTATGACGTAAAACAGGCACCTAGGGCATGGTACATAAAGATTGACAGGCATTTAGATGAACAGGCATTTCAAAGATGTCCTTCAGATCCCAATCATGTCAAAAGAATAGGTAGTGATATCATTCTTCTCATCATCTATGTGGATGATACTATCATTACAGGTAGTGGGGCACCTTTGCTTGAGCATATCAAATGGAAATTGTGAGAAACTTTTGATATGACTGGTTTAGGCCTTCTACATTGTTGTCTAGGTTTAGAGGTTTGGCCGACAAATGGTGATATTTTTATTTATCAATCTAAATATTCCAGAAATTTGCTAGACAAGTTCAGAATGACAGATTGCAAAATCTCGTCTACACCTATGGAGAAAGAGCTAAAACTTTCAGCCAAATCAAACTCAAAGGTGATCAAAGAGTCAGGCTTCAGGGAACTAGTGAGCAGCCTTATCTAGTTATAGTCACTAGACCTGATTTCAGTTTTGTTGTGAGTTACATTTCTCATTTCATGACAGACCCAAAGATAGAACATTGGGTTGCAGTGAAGTGAGTACTACGATATGGGACAGTTGACTTTGGCATTGTGTATAGCAGAAGCAAAGATCCTAGGCTGTTTGGGTTCACAGATTCAGATTTGGCATGTTTTTGTTGATGACAGGAAGTCTAAATCTGAATATGTTTCCAGTCTTGGTATGATTGCAGTCACATGGACCCATAAGAAGACACAGGCAGTTGCTCTTTCCTCAACAAAAGCAGAGTATCAGGGAACTCTCAAAGCAGCATGTGAGGTAATCTAGCTCCAAAGGATGCTTTTTGACATGAAAATGTCTCAAATAGGGCCTTGTTTTGTGACAACCAAGGGGAGCTAAAGCTTGCCAAAAATCCAATCTTCCGTGAGTGAACAAAACATGTGTAGCTTCATTGTCATTTTATTCGGTAACTTGTAGAAGATGGATCAGTGATGTTGCAATATTTTCCAACTGAGGTTTAGCTCACAGACATTCTTACCAAGTCCTTGAGCCCAGACAAATTTGTAAAATTGTGGAACAAACTTGGTGTAGTTAGAAGATTGACCATTAAGGAAGGGTATTAAAATAATATCGTTATGTTTAATTTATAATAGTCAATTATGTTATCACAATAGTATTTAGAAACTTTCTTTTATTCTTCAATATGTTCTTATCCTCCGCTTTTCTGAGTTGTCAATCTTATCCATTATGGAAAGATCTTTGTAATCTCTTATTTAAGGAGACTTTCACTCTCACTCCTTAGTTTTATATCGAATATTTTAATCATTCTTTGCGTTTATTATTTTATCCCCGCCTATGTTTTCGTTCATGTTCCCTTCACAAACCCAAATCTTGCAAGCTCTCTTCTCCCTAGCTTGCCATGTCCATGGTCCCTCCCGAGACCCAACACTCAACTCAATGTATTCCTTTCATCCCAAGAGGAACCTTGCACCTAAAAATGCTTCTCCGTGTTCCTAGACCGTCCAAACTCCCAATCCCCATTGTCTTTCTTTTTCTGATTCCCAATTCATTTGCTAACCCATTCACCACAAAGTAAATTCTCAAGTCCTTCCCAAACCTAGACTCTCACGAGACACAAAAATGTCTAAATTTCACATGAAGGTCCACCATGGTCTATAAACACTCACAACATATCTTCACCTACTTCTATGGCTTGCCCAAAAGAAGCTATTCAATCCTAAGGCATGGATTTTCTTGCACTATCAATGGTAAAAAAGAAGACGACTCATGTGGCCATTAATGCAGTGATCAAATTTTCAAGTCCCGAGGGCTCTCAAGCAACCTCCTAGCAACTGATTTCCTGGGATTTCTCGACTTACATGACAAGATCTGGTGGTTCTTGACTTGAAGTAGACAAGACTTCAAACAGAAACTTGCAACAGCCAGAACAAAAGTGCAATTTCCTTATAAGAGTTTTGCATGTCCAACTCTAAACAGTTTTTCTGGCAATTCATCTTGTTCTCGCTAATTGAGACATTTCATACATCCACAGAGATCATTGTTGTTATTTTTCCTAGAAAAAGGGCCTAATTTACATTTTTCAAAGGTTGGAAAACAAGGGAAATAACCCTTGTATTGAATACCACAGTTTACTTTTAGAAATACAACAGATTCCGGATTGTCTCCGACTCTATATAATCTGTAGTGATACAAAATTCTAAATGATTTATATGAATGGTGATCTGATTTGCATTGTTGTCTCCTTTGCCTTATGTTTATCCTCAAAAGTACACCTTCAAGAAGGTTAAAAAATCTTTAACTATACATTTGCTACGGAATTTTTTGTTCTGCCATATACATCTTCAAGGAGTGTGAGAAATCTTTCTAGAAAGCAAGGGTAATTCACAATATTACAATATTAGTTATGTGATTAGTAAGTAGAACTTTGTATTCAGATTACATTTGCAAGTTCGTGTTTTGATATTAATCCATTTGCAAGTTCATGTTATTGTAAGGCAATGCTTTAGTTTTTGAAGCACTTGTCAGGACTCTATTTTCCCTAAAATAGGCACTGATCAGTCTAAGAAATTCCTCCCAGCCGACTCACATTTAAAAAATGATAATCCATAGAAGAGTAATTTATGTTTGTAATTTTATCTATTCAAAGCTAGGCACTAAAGGTACAAGACATATTAATAGTTGTGAAAAATCCAATAAGTCCTTGCCTAAATTGTGTAAAAATCATTTTGTTGTACACTGTCATAAGCCTACTGTATCCATATGGAATCCAATGTGTTAATAAGGCTACCCACCTAGGTTTCGCAGAGCCTAAACTGCAGGAGGGAATAGATTATTCTCTCACTCATTGGCCATCCTACCAGCAAACATTGAGCATAGAAATTTGCAACTTCTTAGAAGTTACTAGCAGCAAATTGGAAAGCCAACACCTCCCCTTTGGGTTCAGCAAAAACAGGATAAACCAACACAAATAGTCAAAAACAGAAGGCCAAAAAAGAAGCTTCGCCCACTCTAAGATGCATAATCTCAATGGAGCTCCTCTGAAATGCACGCATGTTTAAAATGAAACTCATTGTTCACATCCAATAAATGGTAGCATACACTTATTCAGTAAACAGTAGAATATATATAGAGAGGAAGACCAAGTGCCATATTCAGAGACAATATATCAGCAAGCATCAGAGATGAAATATAATGATAACAAGACAATTGAAGTGTACCATTGATTCTTCAAACCCTCTAGCTTGCTCAATGAAGATGTGCCTCCCTAAAATGTTAAGTTGAGCTCTTATATATAAATTGAGCACCGTCATGGCCCACAATGCACATGCAGTCCTCGTAAAACCTGGCCAGCAAATAAATATGAAAATAAAGAAATAAAAGAAGAGCATAACAATGAAGCTGAATGCATAATGCAAATAGACAACAATGAAGTGCCATCTAGGCACAGATCATTTAAGTTCGGCTTAGACTTCCTTTGTAAGAATTGCAGGTGGTTAATATGCATGCAGCATGATATCATTTACTTTTTGAGAAAATTTGAGATAAAAAGTGAGAGAAAAACCAATTTAACCACACTGATAAGTTTGAAAGAAACACGGGACCATTCAAACATACTTAGAATTTTGAGTCTTTCCCACAACTCAAGCTTCTCCTCAGAACTAAGGTGACCTCTCCCTTGACTTAATCTTTCAGTCAATTCAGTATAATCCAACTTCTCAGAAAGACGAATATCCAGACTTTCCAAACCAAATGCTAGGGAAGCTGAATCTGATATGTTTTGGAGGTTTTCGAAATGTTCTCGCAACCTACAAAAACCACGCAATTAGGAAAGGGCATCAGTAACTGCCAATTTGTAGAATGAGCAACAATCACAGACCTGAAAGCCTACAAATACTGTAGACGGAGATATACTGAAATGCTTCATCCAAGATGCATATATCAACATACCGGTTTTCTACAAGCTCATCTGCCTGGCGTTGAGCTTCCTCTTCCCGTTCCAATGCCAACATCCTCTCCTTCTGAGCAAAGTATACTCGATAGAGAGCATAACTGCTTCCCAAAATCCCTGCTGTAAAAAATAGTTTTCTCCTATGCCTATTAATAAAACTCCTGTTTTGATAAGGAAAAATTAATAGGTCATTCGGCACCACTTCTTTGAGTTTATTCTTTTTGAAAAAACAAACTGGTATTCAAAATGCTTGATTTCATGGAAAGAATTGGACATCAAAACATAAAGTATCAATTATAAGGAATTTAAAATTTATTATTTTTAGAAAGAACTCATTGGGCATTTACAAGCATCAAACCATGATTATTGAGCATTCAAAATCCATTCTGAAAGAAACAATGCGATGTGCTTTCAAGTGCTGTTTATTCAAAGAACTGATTCTGCAGAGAATGCAAAATCTTTATTATTGCGCACAATGAAAATCTTTTATTATTGAGCATTCCTGTTTTCCAAAATCCCTGCTGTGAAAATATTTTTCCATGTGCCTATTCGTAAAACTCCTGTTATTGATAAGAAAAAACTAATAGGACATTTGATGCATGTTTGATTAATAAAGGAAAAAATGGACTCAACAAGATTGACTTCATAGAAAAATTTTGACATTCAAAAACATAAAATTATCATCATTGAGAATTTGAAAACCCTTGTATTAAAAGAATCAGTTGGGCATCCAAACATATGTATAGACTTTGTTATTTGGAATTGAAAACCCATGCTTCTCTCGAAAGAATTCATTACACATTTACAAGCATTAAACCTTAATTATTGAGAATTTAAAAGTCATTTCAATAGAAAGAATTTGACATTCAAAACCCCTATTTTACTCTAAGAAATTAAATTATGGCCACAAACATAAAACCTTCATTTTTGAGCATTCAAAAACCTCTGTCTATCAAAATAAATTGATTGGGCATCCCCAAACTTAAAACCTTAATTATTGGGCATTCAACACCCCCATTTTAAACTGACTCATTTCGGGCAACTAATGAGAACAAAAAGAACCATAAATGAAGCTAGTATTCCTGTGGACTCTTGGCCACCTTGTAGTAGCCATGGGGAAAACTAAAGTTAGGATTGAAATTATGCCAATGCATGGACCTAGGCACAATGTCAACTCGTTTATATCACCATATGGGCGCCCTGAGTTAAGGAATGAACCTAACCATATCAAACAACCAACCCGCACCCATGTTCTCTACAAATGTTGCTTTAAGTTCACTTTGAAACCCTATCAAAGGTCATGAAAAGAATAAGACCATAGCTCTTGCTGTTATATCTATATTTCACTGGGTATCTTTTTGGGAGCAACAAAGAAACACAACGATGCCTAGAGGAGCTATAGGTATCACAATGGTTTCCACTCCCCTATACAATCAAAATTATCAAAAAAGCGAATAGCCAAGATAATATATAAATTGTAATGTCCCTTTGTCCCTTCCCATTATTTTTGTAACATAACAGATTTTAAACACAAACATTATCATCCACCAAATTACATAAAACAGTCTTTACTAAATTATGACCAACAGCAATAATTAATTGAACTCAACATTAGACCACAACGCTCATATTGATATCACTTTCATTACCACAATAAATGGGACTGTTTGACCATTATTACAACAGCAACACACCACATCAACAAATAATGTTCACACTGACTTAGTGTACTTTCTTGCACATCCTTGAGCCTCTGAAACACCCCCTACGTGAGAATGCTCTCCAAAAACCAAAGAGTTTTCATGATTTCAGAAACCAATGGGTTTTTGTCCTCTGATCACAATCTCCTGATGGTTTTCATACACAAAAGATTGCTTGACACAGTGCCCAGCAATACAATAACATGACATGGATGACTTACAATTGAAATGTCTTCTTAGTTTTACAAGCTGCCTGCACACAAATTAGACTAGCAAGCAAAACAAAAATTTGTGCCAAGGTCCCAAATTCAAACTTTACATGCTACAATTTATGTGGTTTTGTAATTCTTATAGCATTTCCAATCAGAAGTTCGAAGTCTCTCTTCCCTCCTGACTTGGCCCAAGTTGAGCCAAAGCCTTAACCCACGATCCCATTGCGTCACTAAGTTGACTTCCTCCTCATGTTTTGACATGGCTTGGGCGACATCCTTGAACCCTGATCCCCGACAGCCATCTAGATGCCTCAAGCCTCCACTCTGATCTTCAATCTCCAACATCTCCCTAGCATGACCCAAACGATAACTGCCGCTTCTAATCATCGATGTCTTACTAGCATGGGTTAGGCAACAACCTCGACCCCTAACCTCCAAAAGGGGACATGACAAGTCCTCCCTCCCCAAGATTGCTTGTCCTCAAGCTATGCAAATTAAGGTGCTTGAGAATTTCAAACCCTTCTCATGTGGCCTCTTCAACTAGTAGGTTTTTCCATATGACTAGATACTCCATGATGCTCTCATTCCTCAAATTTCTATTCAAGTGTCCATCACTTCTTTTGGGATCAAAATCAACTTACCCTCATCATCTAAGGGCGGCAACTCCTCTAGGGGCGTAATATGTTGACCCAAGCTTTTCTTCAAACAAGACATGTGGAAAACATTATGAGCCATCCTATTCTATGGGAGCTCCAACTCATAAGCTACTTCTCCTATCTGCTTCACAATTCTACACAATTCACAGCATTGAGGTTTGTAAGGATCCAAGCCAATCTCTGCTATGAATTTTCTGACTGGTTCGGAGTGTAGGAGTTTGTTGAAGTTCACTGATTCAGACTTACGTAATGTTACAAGGAACGTGCAGCTTGTTTCCCAAACGTCTAATAGAAATGGAGCTGGTTTCTCATAAAGTTTCGTTTCAAGGTTATCACTGCTGGCTATATATATTGAATTGTGGGGAACATGTAGTTTACCAATAACTCTTTCAACATATATATTTCAAACATATAGCAAATAACACTAAACCTTCAACCAATAAGCAACAGCGAGGATGCAGAAACAAGAGTTGTTTTATTTTATTATTTCAAAAATCAAAACACTGCAGAGAGTGTGAAAGGGACCAGCCCGGAAGAGTACCAGTTGCTGGAGCATGGAATGGGAAGTCTCACTTAAAGAGAGCCGACCATCTGCTGCAGCTGCCGGCAAGAAATAATGGTGACCTTGTGCGTGCTGATAACTCTACCCACGGTAATCGTGCTTCCAAATATCCACCGTCAACCCTCAGCTACTGGCATGTGAGTTTTCTCAATTCCCTTGCGGCTTAGGTTTCTAATCCCGTGACTGCTCGTGTATGAAAGGAGGAGATTTCCTTCTACTTTCCAAACTACAACCCAGTCTCCAATCACAGCGACTGTGTCATGATACAGTCGGTCACCCTCATGTGTCCATCCGGCATTACTCAGCAATTCTATCTGCTGTGTATCCTCTTTGCTGTGAGCGCGTGACTGAATATATATTGCGTTGAGGATATGTTAACCAGAAATCAGGATGCCTGCTGGTTACCAGTCGCATGTACCAAAGACCATATGCGCTGCCGGTATTGGTTAGGAGCTGCAGCCTACTAAAGACCACAGGAACGTCGCTTAGTATGGATGCTACGCCTCCTTACTGGTTTCAGCCTGTCTATATAGATATGTGCCCAACACCAAACTACTGCAAATGTGCTTTTAAATCCCTTACGCCACCAAGCTGATAATGCAGTGCTAATTTCGACTTGGAGTTTTCACAAGCATTTGTTCTTTAATCTGAGATAATGATGGATGGGTAGTACTAGAGCTGCTGAAGTATAAACTGGCCTTCTCTGTGAAAATGCTGTTACTGAAATTGTCCTTCCATTCCCATATGCTTGAAGCTCAACTGTGAAATTTGTATGATTCCACCTCTTGAAGAGATGCTGGGACTACGTCCAATATCTCCACAAATTCCAAAGGGTTTGCGTCCTTAGGAATAACCAGTCACGATTGCAACCAGATTTCTTTTTCTTTTGTTTTATGTCATCTCATGGTCCTTTTCCCGAGGTGTCCCTTTTACTTTTATAACCTCGAAGTGAGTGCAAGCACACAAAACTAAGCCATGTGGGATAAAAGCTCACTTAAGTCACTTTTATAAGATAAAGTAACTTTAAAATATAAAGTGACTTTATAACACTTTATAAAATAAAGTGATTTGACTTAAAAAACAGAGCCCAGATAATAAATATTTGCCCACGCAACCTTGTGACTGGCCGGCATCCTCCGAAAAGAAGCCATTAGCCTATCCGGATGGGTAGATAGACTAATTAGGCATCGAAATGGCCTACTGCTGGGAAGGGGACATTACAAGGTTTGAACTTTTCACTTTTGCCCTTTTTAAGAGAAGTCTACTCATATGGCTGCAATCTGAAGAAAATGCAATTTTCCACCTCAAAGGACCTCTCTATTCTCCTTCAACTGCATTGATCTTCTATTGGTTTTGTGATCACTGCAAATCATCCCATAGCACCCTCAATATCTCTTGACTACGAAGCATCAACCACATGCTATTGATAGCTTGCTATCTGAAAGCAATAGACCAATAAATTATAGTTTATTGTAACCATATAGAGCCCTATACGGTGTCAACACAATGGACATGTGGTGTGAGGTATTGTAGCAGTATTCACCTAGGTGAAACCATTTGATCCATACGGTCTTCAAGTCTAAAACTTAGTTTCTCAAGTACACCTTGATCCACTTATTCACACTCTCTATTTGTCCATTAGTTTGGGGATAATAGTTTGTACTAGGTGTGAGTTATGTACCTCTCAATGTGATGTCCTCAACTAGAAATTTACTTAATTTACCCTAAATTTCCCAGCTACGGTTTGTCTTACGCTTGGGAATGGCAAATTTGTAACATTCCCCACTAGGAGGCAACTAAGTTCTTGATAAATAATGAACCTATCCCCACCCTTCTTTGCTGACCCCAACAAAGGATGGTGGAATAACTGTGCTAGGGTGTGTGAAACAGTCTTCAAGCAAGCTCCCTCAAGGTTCTTACCTATCTTGGGATCTACCCATCATGTGACTGAAATTACTCCACCTCTCCCTACACAAACCCCCTACCCTACATAGGCATTAGAGAGAGATTAAGAACAAAATGTATTCATACATTAAACATCGTCAACTGAGTTCCTTAACTATTTTAAGCTTCATCAGATTGCTGATTATTATTATGCAAGATTACTTGGCAATTAAGTATAGATCGGGATCTTTGATTATGATTGATGGGACCTCCCTATATATATATATATATATATATATATATATATTCCTTTTTGAATACCAAATATAAATAATTATTTCCTTATTGATCCTTCCAGGCCCTCCACTGAATGATCGAACTGCCTTCATATATGAACAAAGAGTTGTAATGAATGAGATACGTCTATTGTTGAAGGCACATCACATCCCTTTGGCTCTTTTAATTCTGCCATTAGTTAATGTCTAAATGGCATTAATGTAATTGCCACTCTCATTGTCGAAGATATAAATAATAATTTCCTTATTGATCCTTCCATGATCGGACTGCATTCATAAATAAATGAAGAGTTATAATGACTAAGATATGTTTGTTCTTGAAGGCACATCGCATCCCTTTGGCTCTTTTAATAATCACTGCCATTAGTTAATGTCTAAATGGTATTACCATAATTGCTATTCTCGTTGTCAATGTCTCATTAACTCACAATTTATCATTCCTCTTAATATTAATTGGTATTTGTCTTAATAGGTTACATTTAAAGCTCCATAAGTCGACAACTTAGACATTACTCTGCTATTTTCCTATCAATATCGATCATTTGATATTCTACAGTAACTTATACATTTCCCAAACGCAATTACTTCATCGATGCTTAGATTGATATATGTCACTACCATCTTAATCATTATGAATGATAAACGGTAAACATTGATGGTTATGTTTAACCTTCAACCAGTAACTCCTTAATATGTATGCACTCAACTCTCATATTCTTCCATGATACTTATGGGCGATAGTTATTTGTTTGTGGCAATCTATTGACTCAGTCACCTCAAAGCTACTGTTTATGTCTAATTGATGGCCATGTGAGAGATACCCTTCTATCATCACATCAAATACTCACTCCTCTTATTTCTAACTTCCTTATTACATGATTGTTGCATTATCGTTCATATACTTATTCGATGACTTGTCACCTTGGCTGTTAATTCACGATGATTAACAATTGATAGATTGTACTTGATGTGGATAGTTTTTATACATATATGAGTGTTGGCTAACAGATTGGTCTCTTCAAAGATTTTTATTAAATTAAGACTCTATCACCCTAAATAAGACCAAGACCATTAATCAACAATTCAAAGAACTAATAAACAGCTCCTCTTTGAATTTTGTTATGAAGGTACAACTCCCTCCTTTAGATATGTATTTTTGGATTTTTGAATTATATAAAACTAAGGGTATGCTTTTGACCAGAAAGCAGTAAAGGAACTAACAATTACTCGTCGCCATGAAATAATTGCGAATAGAAAATCTATTCTAATTCATGAACTGACTCAAAGATCAGTATTCAGACCACAGCTAACTACTTCTGAAAGAAGATTTCATTCCAAGATAAAATACTCATTCCACATTTAACTTAAACAACTACTATAATAGACCAATGTCACAACTAAAATAGACCATCATTGCCAAAATATACATAGAATCTAATGGAGATTCCAAAGCTGCCATTAGTTTTGCCAAACATTTGCCTTTGTCCCATGAAACTTGTAAAAAGTTGAAACTGCTTTCCATTGGCATTGAAACCATCATTAACTAAAAAGCAATTTTGACCACTAGTAAAGCAAGGTGAAGAATGGTTTCAAGGAGCCAGTGGCAGTAGCACTATAACTGGAAGGGAGAAGAGGGGTGCTATCAATTTTGAAGTGTGGCTACTATTCTACAAACCACCCATTGTGAAGAAGGCAACCGCCTAGATACAGATGCCAATGCCTTAAAATTTGTCAACTGGCAACAACTGTCAATACAGTGGGCACAAAACCCCTCACCTCTAGTGATCCACATGGGGGCACATGGGGGCACATGGGGGTGCAAGTACAAGGGTGCCCTATGTACTCTCTGTAAATCTAAAAAAAGCAAAAAGAATAGAGTAATTTTTAATACCTCTTGCACAATAAAAAAAGATTATGCCTATATTAGCAACTATATTCATTTGTGCAAAAGACAATTTTGCAATATGACCATACATGATACAACCATACAAACAATAGTGAGGTAGAAGATGCCTTTTTTGCCAACTGCGCCAATGCCAACAAGTTTTAAATCAATCTATAAGTTCTTAGGCCTTTTGAACTAAATGGCAACGTCAAATTTATCCCAAAGTATTCCAAGTGGCAAGTGCATTGCAAATACCCAACCAAAAACCCTTAAATCTGGCCTCTTGTATTCAATTTGGATGAACCAAAAGATAAAAATGATTTACTCAAATGCTCTAAATCCAATGGTGACCTCTAAATATGTTTCACAAATCACCAAAAACAACCAACAAGACAAAGCTCCAAATAGGAACCCTCCAAATTCTACTATCTTTCAACCTTTTTGATTCTTCAAATCATCCTAAGATGCATGAGAAAAACATAATTTCAAGAAAGCACAGAAGATAATTGCAATCCTAGATCTTCCAAAACAAACTCTTTAGACAATCCCTTGCTTGATACCACGTTAAGATTAACTATGGAGGTAGCCATCCCAAGATTGAGATACCTAAGAAATAACCACAAGAAGCTTTCAAAATTAATATTATAGAATAACAATTTTCAATACAAAGGATGAAATGCAAAGGAAATGTACATACAAGACCCTTGTATATATAAGCAAAGGTGAGACATAAGGCAACATGGAGTGTCATAACCTATGAATTGAGACAAAAAAAAAATACCCTAAGGAAACTCTGAGTGAAAGGGGTCATTCCCTAATCACATCATATTGGCTTTTGGTTTTTGTTGTGAGTGGATTAAGTGGGTTGTGTAACATCAACTTCATTCTCTATTTTGAATTATGACATACATTTAAACCTTTTTGCAACTTCTCAAGGACTTAGGCAAGGAGATCCTCTATCTCCTCATTTATTTATTTTATTGGCTAAGGATCTTGGCTAATTGTTCAAGCTTTATAAAAACAATGGTCTTATTTAAAGATGGCAACGGGCCTAAAATTTCAAGCCTCAAATCTACCTTCAATTTGTAGATGGCATTTCTCTAATTGGCATAGCTAATATTTGAAATGACAAACGATTGATAATCAATAGAGACAAAAGTGCTTAAAATAGAGATTACATACAAAGTTTCTAAAACATAAATGAAACATAGAAAAGAAACATTCTAAATAAGAACTAACTATGAAAAGGAAAGATCCTAACCGAATGATCATTATAGTAAAATTACATAATTACTTTAACACCCTCCCTTAATGGTCATTGAACTAACTACCCTACAAAAGACTCCTCTTCGGAACGTTTTTCCAAATGAGTTTGTTGCTAAGACCCTCCCTAGTGCTGCAGAACTTTTGGATGGGACCAAGCTTACCATAGTCCTACCAACATGATGTTAGGTAACAAAGCTATCCCTCCCTTTATCCAAAGACACCGAGATCAGTTTCAAAATGCTTCACAATTCTGAAAAACGACTTAGCCATAAATTGTCAAAAGCCGTAACACCCACAATTTTGTTAAAGAATCATCTAAAAAATTTGCTAACAAACACAATTCACCCTAGAAACCCTAGGTGCAACCTAAAAAAAGCTACAAGAAACCATGATTTTATCTAAGAATTGTCAAAAAAAAAAAATGTTGTAAGACAGAACCACAAGTTTGTGGAAAATCGTCAAACCCTTGATGCAATGTTAAAATCACCCACAATTTTGTGACAAAATCAGTAAAAACTTTCATTATGTGGAAAAACGATAAAACCCCATGAACACAAAAATCTGAAGAAAACCCACCATGATTTTTTTTGGAAAAAATAATTCAAAACTCGCCATGCAAAACCCTCTTATTACGGGAAGTAATTGGTAAAATACTTGATATATTAACAGAGATCAAACGATCTATATATACACAAAGAACAAATGATGTTTCCTTAGGAAACGATCGTAAAGAATAGAAATATTCTATTCTAGGTACAGATAACTAAATATTAGACACATTCTAATATTTACAAGAGATTTTCAATATCTACATAGATAACCATTAAGACGATAATAGAAACTAGCTTTTATCGTAATACCCTCCCTTAATGGTTAATCTATCTACTACACCAAGCAGTCCTCTGAATTTGGAAAACTTTTCTGGACCAAGAGACTTGGTGAGAATGTTTGCAGTCTGATCCGCTGTAGGAACATACTGCAAATGTATTGTCCCGTCTTCAACCAATTGCCGAATGTAGTGATAGTGAACATCCACATGCTTGGTTCTTTCATGGAAGACTAGATTTTTGCTAACTTGATAACACCTTCGTTTTCAACAAACAAAGTGGCCGGGCTTGCTGGTGACATCTGCATATCCCCAAGCATCCGACGAAGCCAAACAACTTCACAACCTGCCTTAACTGTCCCTTTGTATTCGGCCTCTGTAGAGGAGAGGAAAACGGCATGATGCTTCTTACTGGTCCATGTGACGGCACCAGATCCCAAACTAAACACATATCTAGAAGTTGACTTGTTATCATCAACAAAACCTGCCCAATCTGAATCTGTGAATCCACTAAGTCTAGGATTAGAACTCTAAGAGTAAAGAAGTCCATCACGCTTTGTTGTCATCCAATGATCAGTCTTAGGAGCTGTCAAAAAGCGTGAGATGTAGCTGACTGCAAAGTTGATATCAAGTCTAGTAGCAGAGAGGTAGATGAGGTTGCCTACTAGTTGCCTGTATGTAGTATCATCAATTGGAGGAGAATCAAACTTGGCTAATAACTTAAGACCTTTCTCCATAGGTATAGATGCAAGCTTGCAATCCTGCATACGAAATTTGTCTAACAGAGACCAGACATATTTGGATTGAGAAATGAATATACCAGAAGACTACTGTCAAACCTCAACACTGAGGCAATAATGCATGAGGCCAAGGTCAGTCATATCAAAAGACTGGCATAAACTCTGTTTGATCCCCTGAATCAAAGATGTCGAACTGCCAGTGATGATCAAATGATCCACATAAATGACCAAAAGGATGATGTTATTGTCACTAGTCTTGATGTATAAATTTGAGTTTGAAGAACTCCTCTAGAAGCCTTGATCACTGAGGTACTTATCAATTTTCATGTACCACGCCCTAGGGGCCTACTTCAAGCCATATAGAGCTTTCACCAATCTGAGGACCTGGTGTTCTTGACCAACAACCTTGAAACCAAGAGGCTGATGCATGTAGACCTCTTCCTATAGGTCACCATTCAGGAAAGCACTCTTGACATCCATCTGATGGACTTGCTAGCCAAACTGAGTTGCCATGGCTAGGACTACTCTGATAGTGCTCATCTTTGTTGTAGGAGAAAAGGTCTCCTCATAATCAATGCCCTAATGCTGAGAGAAGCCTTTTGCAACTAAACGAGCTTTGTACTTATCCAAAGTACCATCAAACTTATACTTTATTTTTAGACCCATTTGTAGCCAATGGGTTTCTTCCCTGGTGGAAGATCAAAAAGGACCCAGGTGTGATTCTTCAACAGGCTCTAGTGTTTAGAATTCATGGCCTGTTCCCACTCTGGAATTCCTTTAGCCTCTGAGTATGTCTGAGGTTCAAACACACTGTGAATGTTGGCCATGAGAGCAATATTGACAGTCTTTGTAGGTTTGCTCTTTTTCCAAGCAGTTCTCCCCTCGATGAGCTCACATCCTGAACATCAGCAAGTGTCTTAACCCACCATTTAGGCCGGAGAGGAGGACCAACATTAGCATCAGGAGATGCTCTATGATCAAGTTCTTCATCAGAAGAATCTGGATCAAAATCAGGCAAAGCATCTGCATATCTAGGTGATCTTGAAGGAGAGACCGGAGGTGTCTGTACAGGAATCACTGGTACTACTTGAGCTATTGGAGCTGCTGGAGCCCTCCCATCAGGGGGACCTAATGGAAGCCGAGCTCCCAAATCATGAGCCTTCATAGGTTGGTCTGCTGAATCAAGAACAAAAGAGATCGGCATGAATGGTCCTCGTTGCTCATCAAAGACTACATCACGACTATGCAGGAGACGAGATGTCTCAGTGTCAATCAAGTGGTAGGCTTTGTGAAGACTACTATATCCAACAAACATGAGTTTCTGACTCTTGGCATCCAACTTGGTGCGTGACACATCAAGGATCTAGACACAGGCAAGAGGGCCAAAAACCTTCAGGTGACTGATTCTAGGCTTGCGACCTGACCAAGACTCTTCCGGAGTCTTGCCTTTGACCGCCACAATGGGTCACCGGTTCAAAAGGTAGACTATAGTGTTAACTGCTTCTACCCAAAACTGCTTGAGAATATGTCTGTGTTCGAGCATGGATCTAGCCATCTCGGTGATTGTTTTATTCTGACGTTCAACTACACTGTTTTGTTGTGGTGTGTGGGGTGTGGTTAATTGAAGCTTTATGCCATGAATATCACAAAAGCTAGAGAATTTGGTAGAACAAAATTCCCCCCCATTATCTATCCTAGGAGCAATAATAGATTTCCCAGACTCTTTTTCAACTAGAGGTTTAAACTTCTGAAATACAGTAAACACATCTGATTTCTTTTTAAGAAAATAGACCCACATTTTTCTACTGAAATTATCAACAAACAAGAGAAAATGCATGGACCCAAGAACAGAAGGAGTAGCCATAGGGCCGCAAATATCTGCATGAACAAGCTGAAGTACCTGAGAAGCCCGCCATGAATCGCAAATAGGAAAGGTGTGCGATGTTGCTTCCCAACCTAGCATGCATCACAAACTCCAAGCTACTGAGTCTGAATCTCTGGCAATCCGAGGACAAGCTCGTATGGAGCAAGCTGAACAAGATAGCGCACATTTAAGTCCTCATATCGTTGATGCCAAAGTGTACTGACAGAAAACCGTCGAGCAGCCATAGCTAGGTCCTAAGAAACACCAGAATCAGCAAGTCTAAAAAGACCATGATCCTCAAGGCCAACTGCAACAACAGACAGACTAAGTCTCTCTATCAGTGATGGTGCACTGATGTGAACTAAAGGTGACATCCATCCGTGGAGAGTGTCGCAGCATCTGACTGACTGAGAGTAGATTAAGTTCCATCCTTGGAATGTGGTACACATCGAGGAAAATGAGATTCCTCCCAGCAGACTAGATCTGAATGTTGTCTTTGCCGACAACGGTGTACTCTTCTCCTCCACCAAAAATAACTGAATCTGAATATGGTAGTCAGTGAACCAATCTTTACGATGGGTGAAATGACGAGAGGTACCTGAATCAATGTACCAGGCAAATGACTTGACATGATCTACTGGTCTTTTAGCCATGAAGGCGTAAAAGGTAGATTCTGTCTGCTCGATGAGCTCTGCACTGTTCGCTTTGGGCAGCGAACCAGATTGCTTAGTTTGGGCAGCTAAGCGCTTCTGACATTCAACCTTCATGTGACCATACTTGTGGCAGTAGTTGCATTGAATGTTCTTTTTCTTGGAGCCTTCAAATGTTGGAGCACAAGGCTTCTGCTGAGAAGACTGTTGAGGATGAGACTTGCCCTTATCCTGCTGAAAGGATTTAGTAGCAAAGGCTTGCTCTATGGAGGTGGTGCGAGAACTGCTACCGAACTATTGTTTCCACCGATCTTGCTAAAGCAGAAGTGTGCAGAGATCAGTGAACTTCAAGTCAACACCCGTAGAAGTGATGTTGAGAGTCTCGATAAAATGTTTGTAGGACTTGGGTAAACTTTTGAGGGTGATTACCACAACGTCCTCTTCCTCCATCTTGTGTCCAATGGAAAGCAACTAATCACAAATTTCCTGAATCCTATTCAGGTGATCCTAGAGCGATTTTCGCTCATCCATGACAAAAGAAAACAGAGTGTTCTTGAGAAAGAAAGCCTGCTTTTATCTGAAATCTCATGCAGAGTTTTGAGGTGCTCCCAGATCTCAGCAGTTGTTTTGCTGGATGGAATCTAAGAGAGCTGATCATCAACCACTGATAACTTGAGAAGCATCACCGCTTCCCGATTATGCTAGCCATATGTAACCTGATCAAGACCAGCGGCATCCAAACGTTTAGTAGTACCCAGAACCATTGCATCATTGCCACAATATTCGAAGATGGTTAGCATCTGTTGCTTCCACGTGCTATAATTTCGACCATTGAACTTCTAATTTCCCTCGAGCAAAATATTTGTCAGAGATGCCATGGCACGATTTTAAGTGAAAAACATGTAGAACTGAGAAGGCACATACGTTGAGGCAACATGTCGAAAGACCCAGAAAAAAGGAAGTGGTACCCAAAAGAGAGCTCGAAAAACCCAGAAGGATTATGCTATCAGATTCTGGATTCGCTGGCTCAAAAATCGAGGCACCCAGAAAAATGAACGACAACCCAGTTGAGATCTCGAAAAACCCACCAAGAATCCAAAAAAAAAAATTGATCCAGTACAGAAAATTAAAGTTTTTGAAGAAAACCCTAACTAGTTTGAAATAGCTCCAAAAATTGCAAAAAAATGGAGTTTTCTTTCAGAAAATGGCAGATGCTAAGAGAATAACACCACAAAACCTTGAGAATAAAACTTCACATGCAAAACCCTGAGAAGATCTCTACAAAAAACTAACCCAGAAATAATTTTGAAAAACTTGATGCAAATAATTTCTAAAAGAAATTATAAATTTTTCAAAAAAATTAAAGTATTCACTCTGATACCATATTACAAGAAATAATTGGTAAAATACTTGATATATTAACAGAGATCAAACGATTTATATATACACAAAGAAGAAACGATGTTTCCTTAGGAAACAATCATAAAGAATAGAAACATTCTATTCTAGGTACAAATAACTAAATATTAGAAACATTATAATATTTACAAGAGATTTACAATATCTACATAAATAACCATTAAGACGATAATAGAAACTAGCTTTTATCGTAATACCTCTTAGATCAGAAAAATCACGATTTTTGGGAAAAAAACATGCAAAACCCTCTATCCAAGTGCAAGCCTTTTCCACTGCTTTAAGAATTGCCCACTCGAAGAGGAAAAATTAAATAAAACCTTTACAATCTCGGTCAATTCCACCAATCCTTGTTGTATCCAAATTAGTAGGGGCAAAGCTATTTGTGTTTATCTTAAGAAAATGACAAGGCGGAGACCGCTTACCGAACTTGTAAAATTCGTACTTGAAAAATTAGTTATAAAAGATTGTCTAAGGAATATGTATAAGAATTGTAAATGAAACTTTGGCATACTATGTGTAAAGTTTAAACTGACAAACATTAAAAACATAACAATGATTGCATTGAAATCTGAACATTAACAATGGTGGGCAAAGTTTTGGAGCTTCGGGAGCAAATCAAGAATAAATATAAGAATTTTAACTAAAACTTTGACATACTAAGTGAAGTTTAAACTAATAAACATAAAAAACATGGCAATGATTGCATTAACAATGGTGGGCGGAGTTTAGTGGACAAGGGTTAGTGCCCCTTGTGGGGATTTCCACCAAAGCCCCCAATGGGTCAAGAGGCAACACCTTTGCAAGGCCCTGGGGATTGAGCCCCCAACACGATTGAGGGACAGTAACCCTAGCCCACTCTTGGTCATGATAATGGATGGGGTCGAGAGGTAGACCCCTTCCAACAAGCACAAATAAGGCCTCCAAAGCCTTTAAAACCTTCATTACGAATGTCATTTCACAATTTTATCACCATTTTTTGTTTTCAGTTGGAGTTTCTAATTGAGGGCCACGAGAGACTTTTGAGCATCCTTGGGACGGTCAAGGGACTCCTAGGAGCCCTTGGGATGTCTTGTTGTCCCTGGTGTCCCAACAATGGCGATGATGTGACGAGGGGATGTTTTTCCAAAGTCCCCACATCCTAGAAACATCCTCGTCCTACAAACACAAGGACTTTTGTTGGGGGTACACATCCCTGTGGAACTATGTTAATTACCTAACTAGTTCACTAGTAGGTCATATTCACATGCATTAGTTTACTTAGGTCCTAGGAGTTTTTCAAGAAGGTGTTAGTTGTCATAAGATCTTATCTTTTGAAATTTAATTCTTGAGCCCTAGGTCATTTAATAATTGTTAAGTCAGTTGTCTTGTTACATAGGATTAAGAGACATGTCATAATCTTGTCTAATCCTATCTCTCAATCTCATCTTTATAAGCAAGGCATCATATGTAGATACTGCGATGGAGTATCCAATATCATTTTAATCCATTATGCCCAGAATTAGGCATTATTTTTCTCTTACTACTCTCTTGTGGAAGGCGTAGTTTGGTTTTGCAAGTGATCCCTGGGGACTCAGTCCATTGGTGACTCTAACAAAAAGAATAGCTCTCACCTTTCTGTTGCTATAAAAAATGATAGCCAAGAATAACAATATATAGACTACTTTAGGGCCATAGCCCTATGACAAAACATTTGAACCCTCTAGAAAAACAACAAGGATGATTAGGGAAAATAGAAGCACATTTTGATCATTGATAGATCCTCCCCTAGCCAGCTTGTTGGAGCTCACCAATGATAGACTAAATACCTCCCTATAGGGGCATGCTTGAAGTCAGCAACTCTTGACTATCCCATGTCTAGAAAAACTTCACTCAACAAAGAGAGGATAGGAGAATTGTTATCCAAGAATTGGTCCGAACAAAGCACTAGTTAATCGTGCTCCAAATCATGGATCCCTTCTTAGTCAAATCCATCAATGAGATGTCCTTATTCTCCACTCCTCTCAAGTGCTTATAATTGAAAATTATTGCCAACGGTTGATCCATATTTTCGCATTATTGCCAATATAATTTAAAAGCAAAGGCCCAACTATCAAGCTCAAATAACCTAATGTGAGACCATTTCCTCCATTCTATTTTGGCTTGCAAGCTTGGTCTAGACTCCTTTTGTGGACAGCCAATCTACTAGCCCATAAGAACTGCTTGGAAAAAGCATCAAACTATTAGAGTACTTTTAGTATCTAGGTTCTTGCTATTTTTAGCTCATTATTTTAGAATCTTAGTTAATGGTCATTTAGGTTCTATTTTTGAATTGTCTTAATTAGATTATTTTTAGTTGTCTATATTTAGACGACTTTTCTTTTTGCTTTTTGCTTTTTTGTTAAAAGTATTTGTAAACTCTATATCTTCAGGTATTTGGTTAATACAATATTCAATTTTATAGAGTTTCATGGTATCAAAGTGGGTGACAAGGCATTAAATTTTTTTGGCACTTTTACCTGGATATAATGTCCAGATTTTTTTATGAAAAAACCTGCATTGGAGAATTTTTTGTGGAGTTTTGTGAAAGTTCTATGCAGCAATTTTCTGAATGATTTTCTACCGGTGTGAAGTCAATTCTTTTTGCCACACGGAAGTTTTGTCGTTTTCTAGGTTTTGTTGATAATTTTCTTGCAACTTAGGGTTTGCAGAAAAATTTATGAGTTTTTAGCAAAATTTGTGGTGTCTGATTTTTGCATGATTTTGGTGAAAAATCAATTTGTTTTCTGAGCAGTGCCCCGAAGTTTGTGCCAATTGTTCACTAAAGGTTTTTGACTGGTTTTTGACAGAAATATTAGATCTTTCAATTTTGTGAGAGGTTGACCTCGTTAAAAACGAGAGGGATGGCATTGTTGACCAACATCATGTTGGAAGGCAATCAATGCTTCAACAAAAAGAACTATAATACCTAAAAGCAAAGGATGCTTTCTATTTTTGAGTATCGGTGTTCAGATGCAGTCATTCTAGGTATCACTACTCATCCTACAATGGCAGGCAACGACCAAGACAAGTTTGATGACCGTAACCGAGAGTCAATTATGCTACTAAAATTATCAATCACCAATGAGATGCTTCTAGAAGTGCCATCAGGCAAGACAGCTAAAGAGATTTGGGATCACTTGAAGGGTCCTCATGAGATGTCTGACAAGAGTCGAGCGTCCTTTCTAAAGAACATGTTGTTTTCTCTTATGATGGATGAGAAGATGGTTGTACAGGAGCATCTTATGAAGATCAAGGATATACGTGATCAACTAGAGGCCATTGGTTGCAAGAGATCGAGCATATCCCTTAATAGAATCAAAGAATTAACTTTCTTAATTCTTACCTTCAATGCCCCTCAAGGCTACAAATATAATAGGAAGCTTTTAACAACTGAGTGCATTAAAATAGCATTCACGGCGATAACAAATTCTAAGTTGTTCTAACAATACCATAACTAATACATGCATGTCTATGCTCAGTCACTAACAAATATAACAAACTATTCTACGAGAATGATGGAACACCCAACATTCCCCCCTTATTACATCATTGCTTTAAAGTACTAATAAGAAAATCTTGAAAATTTTCAAACTTCAAACGTGCAAGGGGCTTGGTGAAGATATCAGCATGTTGATCCTATGTGGAGCAGAATTGAAGAGGACATGGTGGTGATTACGCTAAAGAGTTTACCACGCTCCTACGAACAAATTATTGAGACACTCAACATTACCTCCAGTAATGTTGATTTGAAATTTGATGAGTTGTGCAATAAATTGTTGCAACAAGCTAGGTGGAGACAGCAGTTTGGTAACAGCAGTAATATGGTCAGTACGAAACAAGCATTTACTACCATTGATAAAGGCAAAAGTGTGTCCACTCAGCATAAAGGGCATCACACATCTAAGGAAGGTTCCAAGAAGAATATCACATGACACTACTGTGGGAGACTTGGTCATATCTGTTAAGGTTTAGGATCATTGCAAATGTAATAGCACTATCTGATTGTCTGTGTTTTCCAAATGCATCGATCTCTTGTATATATACAAGGCAAAAACAAGAAGAGACATCTCCCTTCATGGGACATGTCTATTCATTAATCTAATTTATTAATTAACTAAATAGTTATTATAAGAATAAATATAGATTAACAATATATATATATATATATATATATATATATATATATATATATATATATGTATATTAATATATATATGTATATTAATATATAAAATAATATCAATTATTATGTATATTAATATATATATATATATATGTATATGTAATAAATCATTTCTCATAATAATCATATAGTCAGTTTTATTTATCTGACCGATGCTACATACATCAACACTCCCTCTTAGCTAGGGAGGATAAATCAATCCAATGTCAACACTTATGACACCTGATAGCATCAACCCTAAGATGTAAGCAATAGAAGCATCATCCTCATGATGTAATCAATAGAAACATAGTCTCAAGATGTGGATGGCCTCCATCGGTGATTCTATCCACAAGTTCTCATGTGGATTACCTCCATCAGCGATTCTATCCACAAGCTCTCATGTGGATTGCCTCCATCGGCGATTCTATCCAAAAGTTCTCGTGTGGATTGCCTCCATCGGCGATTCTATCCACAAGCTCTCAGGTGGATTGCCTCCATCGGCGATTCTATCCATAAGCTCTCATGTGGATTGCCTCCATCGACGATTCTATCCACAAGATCTCAGGTTGATTGCCTCCATCGGCGATTCTATCCACAAGCTCTCAGGTGGATTGCCTCCATCGGCGATTCTATCCACAAGCTCTCATGTCGATTGCCTCCATCGGCGATTCTATCCACAAACTCACGAGCTTTAGTGTGGATTGCCTCTATCGGCGATTCTATCCACAAGTTCCCGGGTGAATTGTCTCAATCGGCAATTCTATCCACAAGTTCTATCTATTATGATCTATTTCAACCATCACAAGATGTCTATCACAATAGAAGGTCAAGTTATTGTAAGATCGTCACCTTCCAATAACTTTTACAAATACAAGTGATAATCATTTGGAAATCGTCACTTCCTCATGATTTACACAGGGCCCAAAAACAACATTCATGATTCATTAGTATAATAATCAATTATGTCAAGTTTACCTCAGAAGTGTTTCACCTTCAATAGTGAACTCCCTCTCAATCAATATGATCAAGATTGTCACAAGTTCACTAAACCATCTGCTCCCTCTGAAGCTCACGTTCTTGTATCAACCTCTTGTCTTCTTTTGAAATGTCATACTCCCTCTGCATCTGGTCTCAATCATCAATTCGTTTGCAAGCATTAAGTTCTTTCTCCCTTGAATGCAATTTTCTTCTTTTATAAATTTCAAGTATTTCATTCTGTGAGGTGAGCCCATATAGAAAATATCATGCAAATTCACAAAATGATGTCGTCGTTCTCGAACATTACTAGAATTATTCACATGACTTTTCTTGAATATCCAAAGGTTCTATACACTATGAAAACCTTCAATTTGAACGGATCTCCCTTCAACTGGTTAGGCTTTTAAAGAAGGAACCTCGCTCTTTTACAGATTTTTGCATAGACCCGCACACAGTTGGTCATAACTTTTGAATTTGACATTCTCTCTCCAATCGCTCCGATGAGATTCTTCTAAATTTGTTTATCACCAACATATCCAAAATTCAACAAAATCCAACAGTGCATTTGTGAGATATGGTCCTCGTACTAAGACTGTATTTTCTGTGACAGTCACACATTCACCATCAACAAACTACTCTCATACATTTGCAACTTGGCTCTGATACCATGTTAAGGTTTTAGGATCATTGCAAATGTAATAGCACTATCTGATTGTATGTGTTTTCCAAATGCATCGATCTCTTGTATATATACAAGGCAAAGACAAGAAGAGACATGTCCCTTCATGGGACATGTCTATTCATTAATCTAATTTATTAATTAACTATATAGTTATTATAAGAATAAATATAGATTAACTGTATTATATATATATGCATATTAATATATAAAATAATATCAATTATTATGTATATTAATATATATATATGTATATGTAATAAATCATTTCTCATATAATCAAATAGTCAGTTTTATTTATCTGACCGATGCTACATACATCAACAATATCCAAAAGGTTGGCTGATCAGAAAAGCAACCAAGGAGAGTCTAAGCAGTAGGCTAATATCGCAAAGCGTTCTGAAGAGGAGTCAGCCTACTATGCTTTTTGATAAGCAGATTTTGCTATGTCGGTTGGGCAGTTGATAGAATGACCATTAAGGGAGGGTATTAGACTACTTTTAGTATCCTAGGTTCTTGCTATTTTTAGCTCGTTATTTTAGAATCTTAGTTAATGGTCATTTAGGTTCTATTTTTTAGTTGTCTTAATTAGATTATTCTTAGTCGTCTATATTTAGACGACTTTGCTTTTTTGTTTTTGTTTTTTTGTTAAAACTTAAAAGCTTTTGTAAACTCTATATATTGGAGTATTTTGTTAATAGAATATTCAGTTTTTTAGAGTTTCACAAACTTCTCAAGAAAACTTTTGGGGTTAGATAGGATAAGAAACTTGTAAATAGGAAGAACCTGCAAAATTAATTTTAGAAGAGTCAATCTTCTTGTAAGGACAGCCCTTAACCTTAATCTATCTCAAATCTTCCTGCTATGAAAGCTGTTATGAATTCTCAAAAAAAAGAGGGATTCCTAAGCAATCAATCGAATGCTGTACTATCTAAAAATGAAAAATATTGGTAAATGCTGAAAAGGGTTAGGTGTGTTGAAAAAGAAAATAAGAAAATACTAGATTTATCTTCATTAATATGTTGATAGAAGCAGATATGTATGTATCAAGGACTTTTCTGAAATTTGAAGCCCCTTCAATATTGTTAAACTAATTATGTAATGTTTATAGAATGGTCATTCAGTTAGGATCTTTCCTTTTCATAGTTAGTCCTTGTTTAGAATACTTCTTTTCTGTCTTCCATTTTTGTTTTAGATATTCTGTCTGTAATCTTTATTTAAAGAGCTTTCACCTCTATTGAATATCAATCGATTATCATTTCATGGTATCAAATTAGAGGTTGGTTTACGGTGAATTTTTCAAATCAAATTTGTGGTTTAAATACCCAGAAATTTAGAGGAAATTTTTAGAAGTTTTTTGCTCAAATTTTTAATAACAAAAATTGTGGTTTATGCAGATTTTTTTAGATCTGCAAGTTTAATTTGCAATTTTTTCATCAAAAAATTGTGGGTCTTGTTTCTGGTCCAAAGGAAGGTTTTTTTGTTCGTGCACTGGGTTTTTGCAGTGCTGCAATACTTTGTGACAATGGTTTTTGAGGTTATGGCAAGATCGATTCCATGCTCCTAGTTTCTTTGATGAATAGAGGGAATTTGTTGGGGTCCTCATAAAGATTGGCTCAGGTTGTTAGGCAAAATCTTCTGTTATCTCCAAGCTTCAAGTCAACATCTTTTGCTCATATCATCAAAGAGTGGAACAAGGTGGCAAATTGTCTTGCTAAATGGGCCTTATAAGGGATCACTAATTGTCATGTTTCAGACCAAAATGGGTTGGTCCAGAAGTTATTTGAACTTATCCAAAATGATCAGCTGGAATAGTTGTTTGAGGATGATCCAAGCTTTAGAATTAATGGAAGTTTAAACATATTAGTCAAAGAGTAGAGTGGTATTGTAGGAATCCTTGAGGGGTTCCTCCTATTTGGTTTGTATTGATGGTTATAGCCTAAGTCACAAGGTTTGAGTTCGAGTTCGAGTTCGGCGACAATAAAATTCAGATGAAGTTTGGCAAAGGCAAAAAGTTCGATAAAAAATTCGTGATTAAATTCGCTTTATTAAAAATTTGATTTTTTAAAATATAAATACCAACATATATATATAATTATTTTTAACAATATAAATATGTAATTTATTTATAGATATTTGTTATTAATAAATTATATCTACTATATATAAATAACAAAAAGAATATTAACATATAAATAATATTATCTAAATATATAAAAACACTATAAATAATAAATAATGTTAATAACATTAAAAAAAATAAAAGAGATACACCACTCGACAATTGTTATTATATAAATAATACAAATAATATTAACATATATAATACTATTATTTAAATATATAAAAACACAATATAAATAAATAGTTAGTAATATTAAAAATAAAATAAAAGAGATACACGTTATTATATAAATAATACAAATAATATTAACATACAAAATAATATTATCTAAACATAAAAAAGTACAATATAAATAAATAATATTATAAACATTAAAATAAAAAATACACAGCCCTGCAAAAATTATCCGTCGAATAAATACATGGCGAATCATTTGGTTTCTTCAGACAGAATGGCGCTCCGAATCTATTGATCTCCATTTGTTCGTGGGTAGTCCTCCCTGCCCGTCTGAGAGAGGATAGAACGGGATTAGCACCCAAAAAGTTGCGGAAAAAACCCTCTCTGTGCAGAGAACGAAAAACCGTGGAAAACCCTTAAAATATTTTATTAAAGACAGTGCTAGATATATTTCCATACGAATACTAAGCGAATTTTAACGAATTTTTTATATTGTTTTGAAGTTCGCCAAATTTCGAACCTCATGGTTGAAATTCGGCGAACCCTGTGACACAAGTTATAGCTACTGGCAATCTTCTTTGTGTGTATGTAATCAGCTTTTTTTTATATAACTATGGTTTTATCTATGTTGCAGGGTTTGAACCCTGGAGGCCCGCACTGGGTCTGGGTGCGGGTGCGGGCTGGGTGCGTACAGGGTGCTCCCCAAGCCTTGTGGGTGCACTAGGGTGTGCAACCCCGTGGATCGGGGCGCACCCACAGGGCTGGGCGTGCACCCTGCGCAACTCAAACAAAATCCTTTTCCCTCCATGGTTGCAGGTATATCAGTCAAAGTTCAATTCTTTGCAACAAGGGTTTTAGCTCTCCAAGCAACAGCTTGGACAGTTTCAAGACAGCTTTACAAGCACCTTTTGCAGACAGAGTGGTTAGAAACTTTATAAGTGTTGTGGGGAATAATGATATGTTGTTAAGTGTTAACTATGTCATTGGTTGTCAATTTACCTGAGGGGTAGGTAGTTAGGGTTGCGACAGTTTGCCTCGCACCCCCTCGGGGTTTATATGTACATCCTCGGATGAAATGTATGGCATCAGTGTTGGCATTGTTATGACTGTGTATGTTGGATGAAATCTGTTTTGGCATTAATGAAAGAAGTTGCAGTTCTCTGATAATACATTGCACTTATCTGTATGCATTAATATACTTCACCCGTAGCGGTAAACAATAGGTTTTCATCCCATCAAAGAAATCAATAGGCTTCATAAATAGTTGTTCAATGACAAACAATATTTGTGCTATACTTTTTATTAAAACCCTGGGAACAAACATATAATGCATGCCCTTTAAAGTCATCACTATCAGCATGTTCATCATGGTGCCCAAGTGGAATACTTAATCAAGTTGAAAGTTGAGTGTTAAGAGTGTTTGTAATTCAGTAATTATAATGATTTTCATTGCAATCATGAACATAGACATATATGATATCATTAATATGGCTTCTTTGAACATTTTTCAACTATTAATTGGCATTTAATATTTATCTTTGGCATTTGGCATTGATCAATGATCAAGTATTTTACTATGAAATGATTTAGTTTTGACATATATGCTATCATTAATATGGCTTATTTGAATATTTTACAACTATTAATTGGCATTTAACATTTATCTTTGGCATTTGGCATTGATCAATGATCAAGTATTTTACTATGAAATGATTAGTTTTCCAATTCTTTATGTTTCTCTTTTTTTGTATATATAATACACACACACACACATAGCCATACGCACCCAAACCCCTAAAAAAAATTCACACACCCATGTACCCAATTCGTGTACCCGCACCCGAACCGATAACTTAGGTTTTAATCCTCGCCAAAATAGAAAATCAAAAAAACTAAGAGTGAAAAGAACCTAAAAGGGAACTAGCTAGGTAATATTTGCCACAAGCAACACAAACTGTTGGGTAAAAGTGTTGAGAGTAAGCCTATCAGGTGCAAAAATTCCATGTTTTAATCATCATAAAATGATGGAATGGCATGGCAAATTGCTTGAGGTGCCTAATATACATAGACTAATGATTGTGTTTCAAGCAATAATGAATTTTGATTTCACACAAATTGGCAACTATTGCTGGCTTTTCATATCCACTTTACAAAGTACCTAAGAAAGATTTGATCTGCCACTCCCCTTGGATATACAACTATCAACACTACTTGGAAAATGGTTGAGGTTCAGCTAAATGTCATGATGGCCATTTTCACCTTCCACTTGCGAAAAATGGGATTGAGGTCCCAAGTTCAATGTGCACAGTCCACAATTTTTTTGACAATAACAAAAATGAGGAGAATCCTATCCAAGTTACCGTATATATGCATAGTCTATTCTAAGTTCTAGCACTGTTCCCAGTTGATGTTTCAGTTTAATATTTCTATAAGAACCAGCACCTTTCTGTTGACAGTTGTTTATTTTTTCCTTTCCCCATCTTACTTTAATTTCATAACAGGGAGATGTTTTGATAGTTTAGACTACTGAAATAAGTACATCTATACTTTTCCAAGTCATTTTAAGGACAGTTAACCAGTTCTGGATAATCCATTGAGAAGGAGTTGGAATCTTAAAGTTGTTTTTGCACCTGGCATGAATAGACTCGGCTTCCCTATAGATGCTCCATTTTGAATTATCAAAACAAAAAAGAAATTTATTATTTCAGCTTTAGAAACCATGTTTTGGGAGAAGACTAAATTCGGCATTCAGAAACATAAAACTTTCACTATTAACAAATCAAAAATACTGATTTAATAAAAAATCCGACCCAACATTGACAAATATAAAACATTCAGAATTTAGCATTCAAAATCTTCTTTCTTAAAAAAAACTTCATAATTGAAGTTTAAGAAATATAGCACCTTCATAATTGAGGTTTCAGAAATAAAAAGTCTCCATCAGTTTAAGAAACATAAAACCTTTATTGATTTAAAACTACCCAAAACTCTTTGTCCAGTTGGATATACTTCATAATTGAGGTATAAGAAATTAAAAACCTTCATAGTTGAGTTTTAAGATATAAAATTATCATCATTGATGTTAACAAATAAAAAGCCTCCATCACTCACGTTTAGGAAACATAAAACCCTCATTTATTTAACACTGGCCAAAAACCTTCGTCCAGTGGGACGAACCTAGTGATAGAGATCTCGTAGCCCTGGATACAAAATCTGGAAGTCATGATGAAGTGTAGAAATGGGCAAAAAATGTCATTCAACCAGCTAGATGTAAGCAGTCAGGTGGAGGGGTAGTGCCAACTAAGCCAAGGGTTACCCCTATAGACAAATTCAACCAATTAAAAAAAGGCATCTTACAAAATCCTGCAGTGACCACAAATCCACAACATCATCATTCCTTACAAAATCATTGTGACGACAACCCATTCTCGGATACCTTATAAAGAAGCATTGTTCTGGCATTAAAAATATACCTGATTATTTGTATATTCAAAATTCCAACAAATGAAGTCGAAGAAAACATAAACTAAAGAAGTAGCCACAGTGAAGACAATCTTACCTGATAGAATTCATTATTATAATGTGATGCTCTGTAGATGTCACTGCTCCAGATTATTGTATGCTAATTTTAAGCAGATAAACTGGCCGAGTGATTATTTTTCCTTTTGTCCTGCCAAGAGATGGTACCCAACTGGCAAATTGCCCTGTTTCTCGAACCAAATAAAGCAAATTTCCGCTAATTGTCTGAGAGTTGAAAAACTTGAGCACCCACCTTGAAAATAACTTTCATATAAGTGCCCTACAGTTATGATACCCAGTGTACTTTTTGAACATGTCACTGCTCCAAATTAATGTATGCTAATTTTTTGTGTAGATAAACTGGCCGAGTGATAATTTTTCCTTTAATCCTGCCAAGAGACGGTACCCAACTGAAAAACTTGAGCACCCACCTTGAAAATAACTTTCATATAAGTGCCCTAAAATTCTGATACCCAATGTACTTTTTGAACAAAAAGTATCTGAATGTTTTGAATGCATTTTTAAATACTGCTACAATGCGCAATCGCTGGCAAAATAAGGAGAGGATGCTCACTGTGGCGATCATCTTGTGACATGTGGAGGTGAAAAGGCTGTGAACTGTGTTTACCTATCCTGCCCTGAATTTTTAACAGTCAATACTCTTTAAAATAGGGTTTTGTATAGACCTGCAGTCACACTTCGTTGATAGAATTATATGCCTTGGTAATCCTGAAGTTATCTTCTTCGTTGCGAATGGGCACAGAAGAGCAAGTGAAGAAGGAACTGGCAGACATGGCAGCTTGGGTAACTCAGAGAGCTGGAGCAACGCATGAATAAATTGCTCGCACCATAGCCTGCGTGAGGTCAGGGAATAGATTCCCACCCAGAACAGTCTTTGCCTAATGGTATGAACCAGATGTAGGGTTTTTAATAAATTCTTTATTAATTAGAAAATGTTAACATGCAATTTGATTATCAATAGATATTAAAAAGATAATAATTATTCTCAATCTGATTTGATTTGTTAAGGTGTTTGAATGCGATAAACAAATACTTTTAAAAAAAAGTTATTAATGGTTTAGAAATATTATTATTCATTTATATATATTTTTCAAATATTTATCTTTAGTAACATGTTACTATAAAAGGATGAGGGGGTGATAGCAAGAGAGTTAGGGTTTCAAGGTTTTTGGAGATGTAGAGGATGGTGATGATGATGAAGATAGTGATGGTGAGGGAGATGTTCAGGTTGTCTTTTTGGGTTCTACCTGTGAGAAGGCGAGCATGGGTGGGGAATACCCTTTTTCCCTTATCTTCTTGGTTCTACTTGCGCTCTTATGTGCTCTCCAGATGTCTGATCTGTGTTGGTGGGTCGAGTTGCATTGTGTGCTCAGAGATTTTTAGTGCCTTGGTGTTGGGAGTTAGTGGGTGCACTAGCTTTTCTTTGCACTAATCCTAAGGTGATATTTGCTTATGTTGTGGGCTTTCTCGTTCATCACTTGCCTTGTGTGGCAACAAGTTTGAAAGCTACAACTCCCTTCTATGGAGATTATTTTCGTTGCCTAGGATTCTTTGGTTGCTCCCTCTAGTTGCTCATGGGGGCAGTGAGTTTTGGATCTTTGACCCCCCTTATTCTATCTATGGTTGGGTTGTTGTGTTGCTCCCTCAGTTATGTCGGGTTGCAGGAAATTGTGTGTTCCCTCTCTGTCGATGCTAAAGGGCTTTTGTCTTTGTGTGTGGAGCTTTCAATCTTTGTGGCCTTCCCTAATTAGGAGATTCTCTATTCTTTGCTCAATGTTTTTTAAGGTGGAACCCTTTGGATAGGTTCTTGTTGGTGCTTCATGGTGGTAGAGTGTTGTTATGGGGATTGGTGGCTATTTTTCAGGGACCAATGATTCTCAACCATCTTTTGGCTTCCTAGGTTTTGTGGGGCCTTTTTGTAGATGGTCATGCATGCATTTTGAGTACTGTTCTATTTTCCCATTCTCTTTGGTTGTGTTTTTCTTTTGGATTTGTCTAGTCCTCGTGCTTGGTAGCTAGTGACACTTCTTGGAAGGGTGTGGTTACTAGAGGCCTCGGCCCTACCCTTTCCCTTTTTGGTGTTAAGGTTCTTGGCTACATTCAGGATTTTGTGATGCAAATTTGTGTGTCTATGGCATTGATTTGTTGGTGTAAGGAGTTTTCTTCTTTGTCTTTCTCCCTGGGGTGCTATGCTCAGGGGGTTTCCTATCTTCCTTTCTTTTCCTTAGCTCTTCCTATGGAGTTGGGTTCCTCTTCTATCAAGGTGGAGAGGACCATTATTGAGGAGGGGCCTTTATGGAGGGAAGTTCTAGCAAGTAGTTGTGGTTTGTTTTTGAGTTTCAAACCCATGATCGTTATGAGAGCCAAGCTATTTCCCATATTGCAGCATTCAGGCAAGAGGTGTATTGAGGCAATTCTTGTTGAGTTGATTGTTGGTAATCCTTACCATTTTTTTGTTAACACTTTGGTGCCCCTCTCCTTACCTATGAACTTGCTTGTTCATAGTGTTTTCTCAAGTAAAAGGTTTCAGGGTGCCTTTCAAAACCTGATGGTTCTTCATATCTTGATGCACAGTTTGATTGCTTCCTCTTCTTGTACTCTTAGGTTGATTGGGGTTTTGGGGGCCTCCCAAAACATGTTTCTTTCAAGGTCTGTGTAGCCTCTTTCCTTGACTGAGGTTGTTTTTTCCCCAAGGGGATGCTACTAGAAATAGGTTGCGGGAAGCCTTTTGAAACCCACTATTAGTCTTTAATTTCCTAGGTTGTATTATTTCCAGTGCTAGGTTTTTTGTTTGGATAATGGTTCGGGGTTCCTTCCTAAACCCCTATGTTCTTCACATGTGATCTTTTTAGTGGGGTCAAGACCCTTTTCCTTGTCGATTGATTGCTCTAGTCAAAAGCTTTTTAGTAAGGGTCTTCCTTTGTCTAGTGTTTGGTGGTCACACAACTTGTGAGCTCCTCCCCTTCATTTGTCACTTTTTTTCAAGGTTTGAGCCCTTTCCCAATTGACTTAATCAAAACATTTTACTATAATAAAAAAATTGGAATTATAAAGTATTAATACTAAAATTGTATATTTATTATTTGAATAATTTTTATTATTATGTTATTAACATTTTTTGGTCAAAGATTAAATAGGATCCAAATATTTGGGGAGTTTGTTGGTTCCAATTCTCACTCTTACTACACGAAAAATTGAATGAGCCAAAGACTTTAACCTCAAGATTTTTGGGAGATCATTGTGAGTTCAAAAGTTTTGACAAAGGAGAAATGAATTCTTAACAGTCACATAGTTCCTAGTCAACAAGAGAGAGAGAGAGAGAGAGAGAGAGAGATGTTCAATTATTAAATTTTATCAATGTCAACCACAGAAAACAAGAGAGGAAGAGAAAAGGAAAACCCCACTTTCATGAAAATATTTTTAGTGTTTGCAAAAAATCATCTAGTTTTTTTCTCCCTTCTAACTAATTCCACTAGTATGTCTATTCACATATTCATTATAGTAGAATTCATCATATTATATTCATAGGTATGAAACTCATTGTAACTAAAAAGATCCAATGTATAGATGTTATTAAATTTATGTTATGTACTAAAATCTAATGACTTTCTATCAGTGAATTCAATTGTAAAATGTAAAGCGAGCCACATGTACTAATCAATGCAATCTAGAAAAAATGGGTAAATGTTTGTTAGCAAGAAAGTTGAGGGGTGTAGACTAAAGTTCTATACCCTATGGATTTCTACTAGTGTAGTCTTTTTACCACGGATTCAGTCCTATCAAGGCAAACCGAGAATTATATATCTATCTAAGATAGGTTATAAATAATGATATTATACACAGTATAATGGATCAAGATTCAAAAGTATTTGTATTTGTAGACACCTAAAATTGACCAGTCACATGCGCACGATAATTTCACTAATATTCCTCTTAGATTAATTAAATGATCTTCATTATTTAATTAATTAGTGTCTTTCTATTCTTTGTAAAATTCAAATTCATAATTCTCCCCAATTCTATAATTAAGTAATTTTAATCAATTATTTAATTATCAAACGTCTAACTAATTTTCATCAATTATTCTCGTACAAATAATTAAATAAATTATTTAAGTAATCCCTTAATCTTCAATTAATTAAAAAATCCTATTATTTAATTAATATTTCTTCATTGTTATTATAACATTTATGGAATAATTGTAACTATTAATCAATTTCTCCAAATATTAAATAAATGTCAATTTATTTAATTTACTAATTCATTCTTCTCATAAATAAATAAATCTTATTTATATATTTATATTCCACATGTGCAATTAAATAAATTTTCTAATTTATTTAATTGGAATTATTCTTCTAGTTTTAACTAATACTAAGTCTCAATCTGACTCTTCAATCACCCTTTCTGACTATTCACTCTATTATGTTCTCTAATCAATCTATTTGGTCATCTCTCCATGAAATCCAGTCAACTATCCAATCAATTTTAGTTCTCTCACAATAAATGAGTTAACTAGTCAATCACTTCAATCATGCACCCATTTTGTAATACCTCTCCAACCCTAACATGTTTTGATATGCTTGTTGGAAGTTTGGGAACATTATAGGGACTTTTATGCTATGGTTGTGGTATATAAAAGTATGATTCTTTGTGAAGTAATTGCCTGATCCATTCTATTATAATAAATTCACACTCTAGTTTCGACAATGATAAATGCTTTCAAGTATATTCCTTCATGAGTATTCATCTATTCTTATGTGTCTATGATATTTTAGGACTTTGATGTTGTGTGGCCACCTAATAGATCTATATGTTTACTATGTGAGGAACTTCTTATCAATGGTTATGATAAAGTAGTTGATTATGATACTTGGATTCTTATGTCTTAATTGATATATGAATTTTATTTAATATAATTTCAAGACCTCCTTAACGATTAGGTTCTTTATATGTTATGATTATGATTTACATCTATTGTTTACCTATGATTATGATTATGATTATATACCTAATTATTGATTTTGATTAAGGGACTAACCCAAATCATGATGGATTATATTATGAATCTAATTTAACCCTTAATCTATATTTGATTTATCATGTCTTGTATATTGGGTGCTTACATATGTGTTTTTATCTATCATCTATTTGTATGGATAGGGGTGAAGTTGTAGTTACTCACTTAGTGAGGTCCACACGATGTATCAGCCCCTGCCATTATTCGCAATGTCTTCTATATATATGCACATGTATACTCACTTTGTGATCGAGGCTTGTAGGTACCAGGCATCGAATTCACCTAGCTCCACAGGTCTGAGTGTGCCCTCAAATTCTCGATGGTTGTTGTTGCAGAGATAGTACCAAGGCTATGCTTGAGTCTTTCCCTTCTATTATCTAATGTGGGAACATTGGGGTTCTTGCTTGGTTAGTATGTGGTCAGTGTGACATATCGAGAGTCACCTCACCCGGTTGGGTATGGTGGTGGATAGTGTCTTGTGGTCCCTTGCATTTATTTTTGGTGTATGATTTGTTTATTCATTTCATTCAATGGTCCTTCCCGAGATGATTCTTGGTTGATCTTTATTATGTTGTATTTTAGGGTTTCATGTGTGGTCAAGAGTTTGGCTTGACTTGCCTTGTTGGCTATGGTTGACCTTGTTTGATCTTGTGGTTATCTCTATATGTTTCACAATTGATTATTATGGCCTCTTTAGATGATTCAATTTATTTTGAGGCATGCGATTTTATTCTATCTGAGTGTTATATCCTATAGTAAGTATAAATATGTAAAATATTAATGTTTTGATCGATTACTTCATAATCATATATATATATATATATATATATATATATATATATATATATATATATATATATATCCGTGTGTGTGTATGTGTGTGTGTGTGTGTATATATATATCTGTGTGTGTGTGTGTGTGTGTGTGAGAGAGAGAGAGAGAGAGAGATTATATTTGCATGATTGTGGATATTGTTCATGATGTATATCTTGGGATTAAGGAAAAATATATTATTGTTAATAATTAAATATTACATAATGTGAGGTATAATATTCTTAATTACTAATTATTAATAATGTGGACAATTTATATGTATATTAGTTATATCTTCTATGCCACATATTATGATAATAATAAATATGTGTATGAATGATTATAAAAGTATTCATTATAGTTATATTTGTGTAATATATAGTTGTGAATTTATAATTATATTGAGTTATTTAATTATGTCATTAAGTTAAGAGTTAGTTGGGGGTTGGTTACCTATGGGAAATCTATTTATATGGATTCTCTTTTTGCATTTGGGGGCGGGGGTGGCAAGGGGAGGTATTTTTGGTTGAAGCCTTGAGGAGATATTGGCTATACTTTTCATGGAGTTTAGGAGAAAAACATATGAGAGGTGAGGGAGAGTTTGGGAGCCTATTTCCTTAAGGATCCATGGTTGTCTTTGCTTCTGGGAGAGGGAGATTTTTGTTAGAGTTTCAATAGTTGAGAGAGATGATTTATTTTTGTGGATTTTAACTTTCTTTACTGGAGATATCTGAAAGTGGAGATGGTTTCTAATGATGTCTTTCAAGTTTGGATTGTCTTCCTCTCATTGTCTCCTTCTTGCTTCTTCGGTTGAACCTTTGCAGGCCTGAGGTAGGGTTTGAATTCCTTGATGAAATTTTTTATTTGATGAAATATGTAGTTATTTATATATTTTTATTGTGTATGATATCTATACTTTTCATTCATATAAGTATTTAAAAGTTTGAGTTCATTTTGGAGAAAACTGCCATGTGTTTTCCTAGGTTTTCTAGCAACCTATTTTTAGAGATATGTTATTTACATAAACTAAATTGAGTCTAGGGTTTTTCTTGGTTGATTTGTGGAAGGTAAATTCAAATATCTCAAATGGGTATCTTTCATATTTCCTTTTTATGGTCGAATCAATGTCCTAATGTACACTTTTTTGTCGAACTATTTTTGTCCATTCTTGTTCCAATTTTTCAGTCAAGTTTATATGAATGAAACGGCCTAGTATGAAAATGTACAAGCCTAAAATTGATATTAGAGATAGATATATGTCCTATATTTCATATTCAATTGGTTTTGTATATATTTTTTATATTTTGTGAAAGTTACAACCGTTTTGGTGAAGGCAAATATGAACCCTAACTAGGGTTTTCTGTTTTAGAACAAAAGCCATAACTTTCTTTCCCACCATTGGATCTTCATAAAAATTGGAGAGAGAGTCTATATTGATGTTTTCTTAATTATTACCAAATATATTTTATTAATTATGTGTTTTGTGGAATTTATTAATTATTGTTCATCGATGACTATTCTTGGCATTTAACCATTGTTTGAAATAAAACAATTTTAGAAGTTGTCAAGTGTTGAGGCTTGTAGGTTACCAGAGGATTTTAGGATCTTATTTTGATTCATTTGGACCTTTATTATACTAAATATTTTTATGTTATTATGTTGGTGCATTCTGATGCCTTCTTATGTGCTTTGAATCAATCTAGATGCTAGATTAGAGTTTAGGGTTGTCTAGTGGATTAAGGGCAACATATGCTTTCCTAAACTCAATCAATTGTTGTTATTGCATTGATGTGACTTATTATACATTTTATTATGGATCTAATATGTTTGTATGATTTTTTTGGGGGTTAGGGTACCTAATTACACTAGGTGAGTGGCTCACAATGAGGGGTTGGGGTCCTAAGTGGCTGCCAGGGTAACCCACTATTGAGTTATCTTAATAAAGTGATAACATTAATAAAACTTACTAGGATGGGGGAAATTTCACACTAAACATGATCAATTTGATGCCTCCCCCATGCCATTATTGTTAATATATACTAGGTATGGGAGTGGGAGAAGGTTCCTTTGTGATGGAACAATCAAACAACCTTGTCCCCATGAAAGGTGTTCGGTTTTTCATGTGCCTGCTCGGGGACCAGGAAGGATAGTACTAGGGTAACCCAAGGGGTGAGGTATATGTGATGAAACTCTCCTAGCTTGTAGCTTAGGGTCCCTATCAATGTAATCATGTCTCTGATGGTCCTTGTTTCCTTCCTGTGTCTTTAGTTGTGTATGTTTTGGGAAAGGTTATAGCCACCTTAGGTATGTCTTAGTTGTCAACTCTTGCATGGGCCTTGGTTTCTATCTCCTAGCTCGGGGGAGTGGGCCTGTTGGTTCAACATAGTTGGGTGGTTAATCTTTATCATATTGAGGTGTTGTTCATGGTCTCAAGTGGATGATCCTTGCATATGTTCCTTTCTAGATTTGCAGTTGAAGATTTCATATTGTATATTGTATCATATTGAGATGTATTGATCTATATGTATTCATGTAATTGTAAGGAGTCATATATATGTGGCATAATGATGTATATTTATGTAATTCTATTTCAAGAAATGTATAAGAGAATGGGTAGTCCTAAGTGAAAAGAAAGGGAGAAAGATTATATTATGTGTTAAGCATTTTGTCAACATTAAAAGGAAGTTGTTTATTTTTCTTGCTCATATTTCTCCTATTCTTTTATGATGTTCATCTATTAAGGAAATTAACTTAGATATAGTTATGTATCTATGTACCTAGTAAAGTACTTATTATCTCCTAATGAAAGATTTAAAGGTAATTATTATGAAATGATAGACTAGTAATTGGAATTATAAATAATGAATAGTTATGAATCAATAAAATAAGTTAGCAACTTGATTTTAATATTCAATAGTTGGTTTATGTTTACTTAGTGCATAAATGAGTATGGATTAATGAAGTACGTAAGATAATGCCTACCCTAATGAATATTGATCTTTTACCTAAATTATTAAAATAAAGTGATATAGAGGATAGTAGATGTTTATGAAATTAATGATACAAGTCGATAAGAGGAATAATGAACTGTTAGGTGATTAACTTATGTTGAATGAAAGAAACAAATTAGGAACATTTACCTTGGTGCATTAAAATGAACATAGAACAATAAAGCTCATAATTCAATGAATATCTTATGAATGTAAATAGGTTAGATAATGTTGCTTTAGTAGTGACATTAGGGATCTTGTGAGGACTTAGGTTGACTATATCTTGCATTCAAGTTTGTAAACAAGTGCATAATTATGTTCTAGAAATATGAAGTAATGGTGAGTGTTATTAAAAAAAAATACTTGCATCTTTAGAGGTTTTATGTTTTGTCCTCCCAAGTTCCTTGGCGGGGCATCACATCTAGTATCAGAGCACTAGGTTGCCACACTGGGAACTCTATGAATCATAGGTCACCTATGCATAACAATTAGTGTTTTGTGTTGTTTCATTCTTGATGTTAATCTTTATTTTAGTAAACTTGAATCCTATATATAATTTAAAAATTATGTTTTTTTGTGTGTATAGTATACTACTTTTGCAAGAGTACACATGTTCTACAATGATTTAGTTATCTTATAGAGATTACTTATCTTTTAAAGGTTTTTGCATTTTGGGATCAATATTGTGTTCAAATAAATGTTTGTCTAAAATGATAGTGACATGTTAGTGAACTTATACCTTTTGTGTCATATTCTTTTTTACTCATATTCCTAAAAACTCAAAGTATTAGGATAAGTATGTTTTGTACTTTGGTTGTGGGCAGATGCCAAAATGATCTCCTGATTCTTTCAGTGTCATGTCATATGCTTTTAAGTGCCTATTAATATGATTATCATATAATCATGAGTGATTTGAAAGGATGTGCACTTTATTTTCCTATAAATGCTTGGATGACTTCATAATTGTTATGTCCTGACTAATTATACTAGTTAATGTGCTTAACATGATCTGCAAAGTAATTATCAATAACATGCCCAGTGATTATAAAAGAGATACAGTTTATATGTGATTGAACATAGATAGAAAAAAATTGAAGTGTCTTCACGTTTCTTACATTAAGTAAGATATGGTTAAGGTAACACTCACTTTTACTTCTTGCAGGGCTAAAATGATAATATTTTGTTGCCTAATAAATAAGGTATACTTTTTGGGTTCATACTTTATAAGAATTAAAAATTTTGTATCATGTCTACGTTGAAATTTTGATTCTTTACCTCTCTTTCTTGTCCATTACTTCTTGACAAATAGATGAAAAGAATGGGTAAAATAAATCATAGTTTGTGCATGGGAAGCTAACAAAACTTTCATGACAAGTAGAAGGAGAACTTAGGAACTTATGTGTCAATAAAGATGTTTGCAAATGTTGTAGTATGCTTGGAAAATTAAGTGATCGATAAGATTGTTGATGAATGTATAAACTATCTCTCTCTTCTCCCTATCCTCTTCCTTCTTAAAGTAGAAAATAGGAAAGAAAAGAACTTAATTACTTAGGAAAAACAATGCATTGTAGATATGAATGTGCTTATTAAAGGAAACGCTTGGGTAAAGGACCTATGTCCCTAAGGTTTTGTCATAAATAGGATTATAGTTCACATTTTGTTTTATTTATATTATTGTAAGAATTATGTCATTCATGTGAACCATTTTGATTTGAAATTTTTTGGCTAAATTAAGTGAGTTTTAGGGAAGAGTTGTACAATGTTGCCTAAATGTTTTAAGGTATAAGTATAAAAGAAAGAAAGTAGATTATCTTCCCTATTGATTAAAGTGAATTTTCATAAAAGGATTCTTATTAAATGCATATTTTCCTAGTTTCCTATATGAGTATTATGGAAATAAATTCATGCAAAAACTCGATACTAAGAAACCTATGTTTGATGTTTTATATGTAAATCTCACTTTAGTTGAAATTTTTTTAGCAATATCATTAGTTGGTTGTCTATAATAGTATTTGGGGTGTTGAGTCTTTATAAAGGGAATCATTGGGAAAAATAAATGTACTTTGTATAGATTTAAGTTAAACTTTAGATTTTGTTTAAGAAAATGATATTGATATGTTTACGATGCAATAGAGTGATCACTTAAAAGTTTAACATATGAATGGAAGATAGATGGAAAAGTTATGTGAATTAGGGTAGTGTTATTAATTAAATGTGGTAGTGAAAGAATTGGTTGAAGGAGTTATTGCAGTAGCATTCATGTGTCCTTCTCCTCTTAGTGTATCTATAATTATTTCTAAAATAACAATTTGAATGAGATTATCATACCACTATTTGAAAATTGATTAGAACTAGGAATGTTTATATGAAAGTGTCTAACATGTAAAATTATAGCTTGTTTAACAAGTGAACCTTTAGAACAAATGATGTTTTAGATTATATTTCTTGTAAAGAGGTGTGTATTTATGTCTTGTATGTGAAATTTATTATATTGAATATTCTCATGTGATACAATGTAGACCTTTAATGGTAAGAAGTAAATTTTGTTCATAAAACATATTTGCATTGTGTCTCTATAATGTTTTAGTTTATGTAATGTGTTATGTACTCCCCTTGTGAAAGAATAATCTCCCTTACCAATGTTTTATAACCATCTTGCATTGGCCTTGTGCTCTAGTATAGAAATTGGGAACATGAATTTTGGAACCCCTATTTTAAATCGCATGAAATAATTAGTAAAGTTAAAATATGTCTTCTTACTATAATCACTTTGTGTAATCCCTATGAACTAATATTTCATGGCATACCAATGAATGTATAACATGATCAAGTTAGTATATAAAATAGATGAAGTCATACTTTGTGGGTTATATTTTCTATTTTGTTAGGAATTGGGATGTTATAAAAAATTATTACCCCTTATCTTAGTTACAATAAGTAGGATCTTTGATTTTATCAAGAAAAGTAAGAATTTCTATATGTAAATCATGATTTTACTTTAGACAATGATTTTAATCTATAGTAGGAGTGTATACATAGGGTCTCTCAAGAGTTACAAATTGGTAAAATAATAGTAATTTTTGGAAACGTATTTTAATTTTAGGCATCTTGTCTACATGAAGTATAAGAACTGTATTGTTGTTTCTTGCATTATGATAGTCTTTTTAGAAGTTTTTCCATGATTGATCTATGTTAATCTACAATAAGATGAAATAGGATAGAATTTATCAAAATCTTTGATAGCTTGATTACTTGTGTGAGTATTGAATATGTTCTAGAGTATAAATGTTTGCAATTCTGTTAGATAATTGTTTACTACGTATGAATGAAGAATAGTTTATTACTTTTCGACTTCTAGGAGTAAGTCAAAAAAAAAAAAATTTGTGGGGGGGGGGGGGGAGAAGATGCAATACCCCTCCAACCCTAACATGTTTTGATATGATTGTTGGAAGTTTGGAAACATTGTAGGGACTTTTATGCTATGGTTGTGGTATATAAAAGTATGATTCTTCTTAAAGTATTTTCCTAATCCATTCTATTATAATAAATTCACATTCTAGTTTTGACAATGATAAGTTCTTTCAAATATATTCCTTCACGAGTATTCATCTCTTCTTATGTGTCCATGATATTCTAGGACCTTGATGTTATGTGGCCACTTGATAGACCTATATGTTTACTATGTTTCACCAATGTTATTTCTTAGCCTAGTGTGGTGTTTTTTGTTCTTCCCCCTAAAGAAGAAAAGGACCCAATGTTGATTGATCCTAAACCAAACCAAATCTCAAGAAAAACCAAACATAACCCTCGTGCTCGTGTCCACCACCGTAAACATTGTGCTAGAACTCATGAGTGTGCTTCCAAAAATATTTCCTCCCCTAAGACACATGTTGATGCTTTGATTCCCTTTGATCAACCTATGCATAGCCTAAGGGAGGAAGTTAATTTGAAAAAGATGAAATTGAACAAATATGATCATTCTATTCGTATCTTAGATTCTATTGCAATTAATTTGGATGAAGAAGATACTCGATGATGATGATGTTAATGTTTCTAATGCAAATGATGATATTCATGCTTTTGTTTCTGATGATATGTATGAGCTTATTGATGTTAATAATGATTTACCAACTATATTTTCAAAATAATTATCTCTTAGTCCTAGTGATGAACAAAGTGACCCATCTTCAAAGCATGGTCCTTTTTTGGAACTAGATATTGTTCCATCTGTCGTGCTTGATATTTCTTCTCTTGCATTTTTCCCACCTTGCCTAAACACTACAAACTGAGATGGGGGAGCAGGTGATATGCTTGATTGGCTCCTCTTGTGTGATGGATTCTTTGTGTTTTCTTATTGTAATGTGTTTCCCCTATGATGTGTTGCTTGTTATATATTTTATTTAGATTTCTTTAGATGACCCTTGTTGCTCCATTGGCTCAAGGTGATGAAGGAATTGATCTATTGTGAAATTCCTCTATTTGTATCTCATTTCTTCAATATGTTGTTACATATTATGTTGTGCATGTGCCACTTTTTATAAATGTGTCTTTGTGTTGTCTGATTTGGGATGATGCATAATGGTAGCTACCTATTCTTTTTGGTCTCCATGATGCTGGCCCAAAAAGACTCTTCTTCATAACTCTTACATGACATTATTTCATTGTACTTGTAGTTCTACTACCTTTGGGGAACGATGATAGTTCATTTTTATATACATGAGTTAATCATATGATTGTACTAACCCTTGAGTTAGTAGTTCCCTTTTGTGATCTCTCTTGTCATGTGTTCATTTCCCTTAGTTTTTCCTTTCTTGGGGGTGTACGATTTCACAATAGATGAAGATAATCACACCATTGTCTCTCCTTCAAGGATAATATATCTATTCTAAGGATTACCTATTCCATCATGAAATACACTTGAATTGTCAACCCAGGGACGTAGGACTTGAAATGGGTCAGCACAGTTTGTGCACTAAGTTCCTTTAGAAGTCATAACACCTATGCTGCAGGAAAGTAAAATGCATTGGAAGAATCTATACTGCTACTACAAAACAATAAACACACCTTGGCTAACAACATATAATTGCAAGAAGCTTAAAAAATGAACCTAAACTAATTAACAACTCAAAACATCCACTATGATCATTTTCTGCAAGTGCTACATGAACTTTCACAGTAATAATGCTGCAGGACTAATACAGTAAATCTATCTACAAATAGGAAACTACAAGAAATGAATCTATTCTACCTAAATCTATCCCACCTCCCAAGTGGGCCCCCTTGGTTGGCTTCAATTAACTATGAACACAACAAGTACTTCAAAATATTTCTTCCATTAAAATCCTTCTTTGATTATATAGAAACTGAATAATTCATGAAGAGCAGAAAGAGTAACTTCTGAATCTAAATCAACATTATCTATTTTCTCATTAGCTTACTAAGATGATCCAAATCCACTATATAGAGGATTGGATGCTTATTAAAAACATAACATAAAAAGTCTTGAACAAACATCGCTAGAAAAGAAGGCGGAAGATCAACCATGACATAGTACATTTACTACCAAGCAACAGAATAACAACTTGCAAGAAATATAGCAAGTTATATCCCCTATATTCTCTGGAACAGCAACTCCTTCGCAGGTGCAGCTTATCCAATGAAACTGACCTGTGCTTTCTTTTCCATGAGCGGTCTCCATTATCTTCCTCCTTAAATGTAGTAATCACCACTCTTTGTGTCAGTCCTCATTCTCCTGAAAAGTTAGCAACATCCGAAACACATATGCAAGATAACATTCCTACTTTTACTCAGATATTAGAACATAGCTTAAAATAGTTATATGAAATACTACATTTTATGTATAATATTAAGCAAAACATGTCATACACACTACCCATAGGTTTAGTAGGTTCTATCTATCTCTAGCATAAGTTCACAAGATATTTACAACAAGTGTTTAGAAATGTTTTGTCAAAGCACAAAGAGTGTCCAAACTATAAAAATTATATAAAAAATAAGACATTAATATGCCTCATCATCTGCCCGCCACTATTCAAATGCTTGTCCTCAAGCATTATACTTCTTTGCCATAGCTCTGAAGTTGTTGACTATGGTTCTCCCTTTCTTCCCACTTTTGAAGGTGTAGAAGAATCCTCTGGTACGCTCCCAATGTTCACCTCTGTGCTCCTCAACTAGCAGGTCTAGTTTAGTAGCATTGTTATCATAAAGAGGCCAAAGAAGCGTAGGAGGTTGAAAGGACAAGGGCATCCATAGTTCCTTTCTGATATGTCATCCCAGTTGTATGTATTTGGTCACTTTATGAACAGCTGCCTCATAATTGATAGGACTATGTGGTTCTGCCTTTTTGAAGGCATCTGGCAGTCGGTTCCACCGGTTCCTAATCCCTGAAAAAGGTCTTTGCTATGTAAAGTTTGGTAGTGTCTGGTAATCTCTGTAAACCTTTTCTCTTTCTACAAACACTTTAGCCCTGACCTCTGGTTTTGGTTTTCCATAAATTAATCTGAACTAATCTCTTAGAAGATCATCAGGCTTATGTGATTCAACCTGTAGTGGCAAAGGTTCAGATTTTTCAAGATCTTTGTAGGCATTTAACTGCTTGTCATAATTTGTCTCGTTGTGCATCCATGACATTAAAGCCCTAAGGTGAACATCTCCTATGTAAAGCAGAGGATTCCACTCTGTTTCATGTGGAATTATGAAATTATGCAGATATAGTTCACACAACAAATTCTTCTGCCATGAGGGCAGAGTCTGATACACATTGTAAAAATCTTGAGCAGTTTTAAATTCACAATCAATATTCCTTATTGTCATCATTAGTTGAAATAACAAAAACTGTTCCTTCAGACAAACGGAATACACCCTTGGTGGTGGTCTACAGGCCATGACTTGGCCAACTAACTTTAAGGCCTTATTCATCCGTTGTTTCTATTTCTCAAGTTGTTCCTTGAGGGATTCAATTTACTCATCTTTATCAAATATTATTTTCTGCATTTGATCTCTTTCTTGTTTCTACAAGGTCTTTTAAAAAATGAAGTGATTGTACATACCAAATAATACAGATTGAATTGTAGATGAATGGAATTCTTGGGCCATAGCTTTCTTCTTTCGTTTCTTAGCAACTTGCTGAAAATAATGGGTGTACCGGGAGGATCTATAAGGTATGATAGAAACATTAGAGTATACAAGGACCTGTGGAGAAGTAGGTTGAACACTTTCAAGGGCATTTTCTGTGACTACAACATGATTTGACTCACACATTTCTTGATCACCCTGTGGCATTTCACTATCAGGCTTATTTTCACACATTTCCACATTTTGGGGTTCCAATTGTACAGGAGAGTCATCTGGAATATTCTCGACCTGTGATTCTGCACGAGGTTTTGATACTTGACCTCGCATGCGAGGGCTTCAATGTACAGGAACCTCATTAACCTCTATTTCTTTGTGGGTCCGTTTTGGTTTAGATGGTGCTGGGGTAGACGCTGCAGGATTAGTTGCTCCAGGAGTAGACCTTTTTCTCTTTGCCACTTGAACAGAAGGGTTTTGGGCTTTCCTTTTAAAATTAGGGCTCTCTTCATCAACCTTATGTTTGCCTTTGTCTATGGAAGAGCTAGGTATATCACCTTCTAAAATAGGCCCAACAAATTTATCAGTAGGAGGTAATGCTAGTTCTTTCTCTATTTCAGCTGGATTCTGACTAGGCCCCACAATCTCTTCCTCATTCCCTAAATTTTTTGGGACAAGGTTGGGTTGAGGTTGCAAGGTTTTAAATTCAACAAATTCTACCCACGATATAGGGGAGGAATCCCTAAGAGACCTTTCAACTAAAAGTTTAACTAGGGCATGATGAGAAATAGAATTTTCATTTCCTTTTTGCATTTTTTTGGCACTAATACACAACATATTGTGATGGAAATTGGGGACATTAACTTGAATGTTATGCCTTACACAATTGAGCAGCTTAAAATGATGAGCGTGTAGGTTTTAAAATATGCCTTTGCAGGTCAAATACTTGATGATATGGTTCATCAATTCTGGATACGACGCTGGAAGAGAGAGTCTCTTACACCCTTTCTTTGAGATTTCCAATGGAGGGTCACCCGGCTGAGAAAACTGTGCCTGCGACGACTTGGCATCATGTTCATTTGGGTAATGCTCTCCATTAACTGGTAGTCCTGTGACTTTTGCTATCCACTCCTCAGTAGCAACCACTTTTAATCCCCATACTATGGCTTCTCCTTCATCAAATTTCCTCATAAACTCCATTGCTACTTCTTCATTGAACTCTATTAACTGCAAGAAGTAGCCAAGCCATCCACAAGCGTTAAAGCTACAGACTGCTTCCACATCCGCTAGTAGAATACCATGGACAACTGACTCATGTCTTTGCAATTGACCTCCCATCTTCAAAATGCCTAGTTTTAAATTTCTCTATTCTCACCACCCTGATAATTTTTACCCCCTTAACACTTTGTAAATACCTTCTTTTCAGAATTCAAATTGATCTTTCTGAGAAATGTCGATACCACATTCTCTTAACACGGCTCCGTTATGTTTGGCATGTAAAATGATGATGTTATTAATTATGAAGGACATCAAGGCTTTAACTGGAAGTGTTCTCGTATAAATGATAGTCCTTTTAAGTCATGTCAAACTCAGGAAATCTTTCTCAAAATTGGAATGAAAAGGTACGCCAGATACAATAAAAATTTTAAAATTACAAATAGACCGCAGCCAAAGTACAACATATAATGTGGACATGACTAGGGTGACGTGGAGATGACACTTGGAAATAAATACACTTTCCCTACCCCCCACAAAATTTTGACAAGTGTCCACACTTAAAATTTTTTGCACAGGAATGGAAAACTGGCTTAAGGCTTATATGATACATTTAATGCAGTATTATATATAATTATTGAAACCTATGTGCTAAAAATGAGTATAGAGTAAAAATGTTGTACCTAAAAAGTTTAGAGCGTACATCCGCATGCAAGTTGATGAGTTGGCAAATTCTGGTGATCGCAGAAAAGGTGTTGACGACATGTTTTATTGAAAGCAGTAAAAGAAAACTAAATTTGTGGGTGACGTGGAGTGTGAGTGGATGGTAGACAAAGAAATGAGGTGATTTGATAAGAAGAAAAGGAAAAATGAATGAAAGAATGGACCTCATATGTAATGAGGTTTTATTATGGGTTCTTGTTGAAGGCTTGTTATGGTACGACTGCAGGAAGAAGGGTTGCACCCTCCGCTATAGGAATTATGTCCGTAGGAGCTGGTAAATTTCTTGGTTGGAACTATTGCAGGAACTCATCTTTGGTTTGTGGTTTATGATAGAGGCACAATCAGTGGCCATTTACAAGCAGTTTGAACTAGATTGGATCAATGGTTGTCAGCTGGACTGCTCCATTGTCGAATACATATTGAATTTTGTAAGGCCCTAGCCACCGAGTCTGTAATTTTCCTGGAATCTCCTTGAATCGAGAATCATATAAAAGAGCCCAATCTCCCACTTGGAATTGTTTATTTCTTATATGTGCATCATGCCACTTCTTTCACTATTTCTGAATGATCTCTGCTCTTTCCAAAGCTGTCTTTCTCATTTCATCCAGTGAGTTCAAGTGGAGAAGTCTCTCTTCTTGTGCTGCAGGAAGGTTGATGTTCAATTCCAGAGCAGTGCGTAATGTTTTATGTTCAAATTCAATGGGCAACATTGTTGCTTTGCCATACACAAGTTCAAATGGCATGAATCCAGTTGTTGTCTTCCATGTAGTTCGGTAAGCCCAGACGGCTCCAATTAATCTACTGCTCCAATACCTCCTATGTATTTGCACTGTCTTGGTTAGAATGGCCTCAATTTCTCTGTTGGTGACCTCTGCTTGCCCATTTTCCTGAGGGTGATAAGGGCTGGATTTTTGGTGCCTTATGTTGTATTCTTTCATAAGTTAAGTGATCAAATTTGATGTGAATTGGGCTCCTTGATTTGTTACAAGCTCTCTAGGAACTTCGTAGCGTGTGAATATTTCTTCATATAAGAATTTAGTTACTTTCTCATCTCTTGCATTTTTCATCGCCCTGACTTTCACCCATTTTGTTAAATAATCCATACATATCAAGATGTAGGATTTTCCATTTGATGGTGGGTCAATTGGCCCTATGAAGTCCATACCCCACTTGTCAAAGGGTGTTACAACAACCTGTGGATTGAGTGACATCTCATCTGATCTTGTTGGCCGGCCCATTCTCTGGCATTTGTCACACTTGGTTGTATAAGTTGTTGCATCCTTATGTAATGTTGGCCAATAGTATCCAGTTGTAAGTATCTTTAATGCTGTTCATTTTCCTGCAAAATGGCCTCCACATGGTTCATCATGACAGGCATGTAGTATGTCATATATTTCTTCTTCCCTGACACATCTCCTCATGATTTGATCTGGTCCAGTATAGAAGAGATTGTTATCTATCCATGAATAATGAAAACTTTTCTCTGCAAGCTTCCTCTTGTCTTTTTGGGAGAAGTGTGGTGGCATTTGATTTGCAGCAAGATAGTTTGCTATATCTGCATACCATGGTGTATGAGTTGCTATGTGGAACAAATGCTCATTTGGAAATGTATCTTCAATTGGAGTTGGATCTTCATCAGCAAGTTGAAGTCTAGACAAATAGTCAGCAACTACATTAGCCTTGTCTAGCTTATCAACAATGGTAATATCAAACTCCTGCAATAACAAGAGCCATCTTGCCAATCTGCCAGTTACAACAGGTTTGTTCATCAAGTACTTTATGGCTAAGTGGTTAGTATGAACAAAAATAGGATAGCCAGTTACATAATGTCAGAATTTGTTCAATGCATAAACTATAGCTAAAAGTTCCTTCTCAGTTACTGTGTAGTTTAGTTCAGGGCCATGGAGGCTTTTACTAATATAATAGATTGCATTTTCAAGGTTAGAAGGCTTTTGTCCTAATACAACACCTACAACATAGTCTGATGCATTAGTATGGATATGAAATGGAACTGGTGCTATGGTGAGGAGTTTCTTAAGCTGCAGGAAGGATTCATTACATGCTGGTGTCTAAATGAATTCAGCTTCTTTAGTCAGCAGTGTATACAAAGGACTAGCTATTTGACTGAAATTTTGAATGAAATGCCTATAATAGCCAGCATGACCTAAAAAAGATCTTACATCCTTTGGTTTAGTAGGTGTGGGCAATGTCAGGATTAACTCTATCTTGGTTGGGTCCACTTGTATCCTTGCGGTTGATATAAAATGACCAAGCACTACCCCTTCCTGCATAAGCATGAAACATTTCTTACTATTAAGTGATAGATTATGTTCTTTGCATCGGACAAGAACCTTTTCAAGATTCATCAAAGCCTCCTCAAAGGTCACTCCAAATGTTGTAAAATCATCCATATATATTTCCATACAATCATGTGATATGTCAGCAAAAATACTAATTACAGCTCTTTGAAATGTTGCTAGAGCATTACATAGGCCAAATGGCAACATAGAGTATGCAAAAGTACCCCATGAGCATGTAAATGTAGTCTTATCCTGATCCTCTAGAGCTATACTTATCTGATTATAACCATTGTATCCATCAAGAAAAGAAAAATATTTCTTACCAGCCAGAGTATCCAGAACTTGATCAATAAATGGTAAAGGAAAATGATCCTTCTTCGTTGCCTTATTCAATTCTCTGTAATCTACACAAATTTGCCATTTGCCTCCCTTTTTAGGTACTATAACCAGAGGTGAGACCCATCGACTATCAGATATAGGCTATATGAAACCAGCATCAAGCAATTTTTGTAGTTCAGTTTTAACTATTTCCCTGAGTGCTGGATTAATCCACCTCTGGGGTTGACGGAGTGGCAAGAACCCTTCATTGATATATATTCTATAAGTGCATAATGTGGGGCTTAACCCTTTCATATCTCCATAGTCCCATGCAAAAGCTTTTTCATGTTTTTGAAGAAAATCTGTTAACTGGTTCAGCTGTTTTGGAGGCAGTTTGTTATTGACATGGAGATTATGACCTTTTGACAACTCAACAGTAGTTGTGAGATTAAACATAGCAGCTTCAGAGATGGGACTTGTATCTAGTTCACATGGTAAAAGCTGATGAATAATGTCTGGCTCCTTAGGCAGAAAACAATTCTCGATATATTCCTCATATGTAGTTAGTTCCAACACAGAGATGTCAGATACATCCTTTTCTACCACACAAGTATTATTAAGAATACTCAGAATTACTGAATCTTCCTCCTGCAGCTTTAGAAAAGAATGTCTATCTAACATCATAAGCTGTACTACAGAGTTTAACTCTTCCTCTCCATCCCCTAAATCTGGCCATACAGGTGTGCTTAAATCTGGTTGGGGTTGTGCTGGAGGATATAGGACAAATTTCTTTGTTTCTTGTCCATCCGATATGGTCATGTTTCCTGACCTACAACTTATATTTGCATCATTTGTAGTTAACCATGGTCGTCTTAAAATGACAGGGTAACCAACTAAGTTGACTTTTGGGGATAGAATCATAAAATCTATAGGGTACTCTAGAGAATCTAGGGCTACTACTATGTCCTCTATCATCCCATCAGGGGTGATAGTAGAACTATCGACAAGTTGCAAAATTGTTGGGGTAGCCTATAATCCTTCTATGTTCAACTTTTTCATAGTATCCTTGGTCATTACATTTATAGCAGCACCAAGATTAATCAAGGCATTTTTAACTGACTGACCATTTATAATCACATTCACAACTGGACTTCCTAGATCAGAATATTTAGGAATAACCAATTTCCCTAACGTGATGTCAGCCAATTGTCATATAACATGGACTGTGGTTGGGTCCTTTTTCTTCCTCCCAAGATTTTTAAGATAGGCTTCTCTGATAGCTTTGCCATAAATAGGAACATCTTTAATAGCTTGGAACAAAGGAATCTGGACATGCATGTTTTTCAGCTGGTCAATGATGTCAAAGGATTGTTCCTCTATTTGTGCAGGTTTACTTTGTATGAGCTTTTGTGGAAAAGGAGGTTCAACTACAGTTTGGGCTGAACTAGTTACATTGGCTGGGTCAACCGCTTGCGACAGAGAAGTTGTTGGTGCTGATGCTGCAGGAGGATCTGGTATTTCAGTTATAAGAGGTGATTCAGGTGTTGGTAGGGTTGTAGCAGATCTTAAATGTATATCTGCAACATTTAGAGCATAAGCAGGATACTGTTGAGCATCAACAATATACATTGGTTGTTGTGTCTGTTGGTTATTTGGATTTGGTTGAGGTTGTGCAGGCAACTGAGTCTATTTTTGAGGTCCAGAACTTGCAGGTGGTGGCATTAGTGCAAGTGTATTTGCTGGAGGTGGTAAAGGTGGGTATCTGGTATTATTAGACCATTGCTAAGGTCCTCTCCATTGGTTTGTAGACTGCCAATTCCCTTGGGGTGGTTGCCATTGGTTTGGGAACTGTGGCCATTGAAGCTATTGTGGAGGATACCATTGACTTTGTGGATTATTTTGCCAAGCATTGTTCCAATTAGGTTGATTATATTGTGGAGGACCTTGGACACTACGGTTTTGCCATTGATTACTATATAGATTTGAATTTTGTAAAGGGTCTTGAGGCATACCTTGACGTGGGGCCCATGGCCGACGTTGAGCAACGAAGAATACTTGCTCATCTTCTCATTCTATCTTTAGGTACTCAGTTGGAAGATGTTGGTTTTCCACATTAGCAACCAATTTGCAGTGACAATCTTTCTTCTATTTTTGGCAGTGTGGACAGTACTCGGCTAACTACTCCTCAGCTTCTGCATGTTTCTTCTTAGCAGCCATTGTATCCAAATGTGTGGCGACATCATTGATGATGTCTTGCTTGAAATAAAACAACAAATTTGAAATTTCCATCTTTGAAATACCAGAGCCACTTCCCTTGGCTATTGTTGAGCGAAATCCCCTTCCTTTCTTTACTGTTGACCTAGAGTAGTTCTGGAAAATCTTCTGAAGGTCATCCCATGAAGATTGAGATATATCTCCTCCTGCCATCAAATCCAATGCTTCAAGACGGTTCTCATTTACTCCTTTGAGAAAAATCAGCTTCTGGGACTCCTCCTGCAGGGTATGTTGTGGGTTCTTTTGTAAGTTGAATAGGAAGCAAGATATATAATCTTCTAATGTTTCATCTTCCCATTGTGACATTCTAAAAATTTCATCACCTTTTGAATCATTTCCCTTGCAATATTCCTTATACTTGTTAAGATACAGGCGTCTCATATCATCCCAATTTGCTACTGCATTTGCCCCCAAGCCCATAAACCATTTTAAAGCTGACTCTTTTAGTGTGGCTGGGAATAATTTTAGCTTGTGACTGTCATTATTATAGTCAAAGCTATGGCACAAGATATCAAATTCGAATAGAAAAGTATCAGGATCCTCTATGACGAGACCATAAAACTTTGGTAATGCTGATACAGGTATATTTTTGAGATTGGGATTATTGACGAGACTTGGTATTGGAAATGGAAATGTGGGAGCTGCCATAGCTGGAGGTATGGGATATTGAAACTGTGGCTGGAAGTTGGTAATTGTTGGGAGATTCTGGACAGCAGGCGGTCCTGAAGTGGGGTTAGTATGGAAGCTGGTCAATATTTCCTCAAATGGACGGAGGTCAAATGTTTTATGGATGTCTTCTTCTACTGAAGATGACGATGCAGTAAACTCTAGGCTTGCGTCAAGAAATGGCAGTTCAGGTTCTTTGAATTCTTCTTTTGGTTTCACAGGCTCCTTAGGAAGGAATCTACCATGGACATCTCTCCTTCTTCGATGCATGCAAGAAATTGGTGACTTGTTAATCAAGCCCACAACTTTGCAGTTCCTAGCTAACAAACTAATATGAAAATAAATGACTCATGAAGGTTCCTAGCTTGACACCATCCCCGACAACGGTGCCAAAAATGTACGGTTTCACAATAGATGAAGATAATCATGCCATTTTCTCTCCTTCAAAGATAATATATCTATTCTAAGGATTACCTATTCCATCATGAAATACACTTGAATTGTCAACCCAGGGACGTAGGACTTGAAATGGGTCAGCACAGTTTGTGCACTAAGTTCCTTTAGAAGTCATAACACCTATGTTGTAGGAAAGTAAAATGCATTGGAATAATCTATACTGCTGCTAAAAAATAGTAAACACACCTTGGCTAACAACAGATAATTGCAGGAAGCTTAAACAATGAACCTAAACTAATTAACAACTCAGAACATCCACTATGATCATTTTCTGCAAGTGCTGCAGGAACTTTCACAGTAATAATGCTGCAGGACTAATACAGTAAATCTATCTAAAAATAGGAAACTACAAGAAATGAATCTATTCTACCTAAATCTATTCCACCTCCTAAGTGGGCCCCTTGGTTGGCTTCAATTAACTATGAACACAACAAGTACTTCAAAATCTTTCTTCCATTAAAATCCTTCTTTGATTACATAGAAATTGAATAATTCATGAAGAGCAGAAAGAGTAACTTTTGAATCTAAATCAGCATTATCTATTTTCTTATTAGCTTACTAAGACGATCCAAATCCATTATATAGAGGATTGGATGCTTATTAAAAACATAACATAAAAAGTCTTGAACAAACATCACTAGAAAAGAAGGCGGAAGATCAACCATGACATAGTACATTTATTGCCAAGCAACAGAATAACAACTTGCAAGAAATATAGCAAGTTATATCCCCTATATTCTCTGGAACAACAACTCCTTCGCAGGCGTGACTTATCCAACGGAACTAAACTGTGCTTTCTTTTCCATGACTGGTCTCCATTATCTTCCTCCTTAAATACAGTAATCACCACTCTTTACGTCGCTCCTCATTCTCGTGAAAAGTTAGCAACATCTGGAACACATATGCAAGATAACATTCCTACTTTTACTCAGATATTAGAACATAGCTTAAAATAGTTATATGAAATACTACATCCTATGTATAATATTAAGCAAAACATGTCATACACACTACCCATAGGTTTAGTAGGTTCTAGCTATCTCTGGCATAAGTTCACAAGATATTTACAACAAGTGTTTAGAAATGTTTTGTCAAAGCACAAAGAGTGTGTCCAAACTATAAAAATTATATCAAAATTAAGACATTAATATGCCTCATCAGGGGGCATCTTATAGTGGAAAGTTCTCTTGTGGGTGCATGTATGCTCTATTAAAGATATTGCTCTCGTTAAGACATTTGTAATCACTTTAGCGTGAGGGAATATACTCTGCTCCTTGTTTCACATCTTTCATGCACACACACACACAATGGTTCACTCTTATGCAGATGGCTAAGGAGACAATGCTTTCCTTGTGTTCATCTTTTAATTATCATGCCCCTATGCATTATTCATAAAATCCCTTTATGAAGACAATGCTTTCCTTAAGGATTGATCCTCATTTTTTAGATCCCTTAGGAGACAATGTTTTCCTTAAGGACAAATCCCTTTGTTTTGTGGGTTTACTAGCATAACACATCTTGCTAGACTATCAATGCCATCTTTTGCAATAATGCTTTCTCTTTGCATGATCCATAGTAAGGAAATACCACATCTCTCTCTCTCTCTCTCTCTCTCTCTCTCATAATGCCTCTTTTATCTTGGTTTTGGATTTGATGAGGACTTAAGTCACTTGGGGCTTGATGTTTTTTTGTCTCCTTGACCTTGATAAGATCATTCTTATACATTGATCTACTTTATTGTGAGCATTAGCTTCTCTCATACTTGCGCTAAATTGGGGGCTAAATGTACCATCCTAAAAAGTTAGCACCCATAATTGGATGCTCTATTAGGCCACATTTTGGTGTTTTCGAGATCTAATTTCTATTAAACTTGATCCTAGCAACCTAATTATTCTTTTTCCACATCTTTTTCACCATCTTGATACCCACTTCAAATTTGGGTGCAATCTCCTAGGTACAAAACATTTCAAACATTCTATACCTGCACTTTTTGGCCTAAATTTGGCTTGAAGCCCTATGTTGGGGTGTTAGTGGGAAATCAAATAGCATGGTTAGCCTAGATTATTTTTGGATCTTAAAATGATGGATGAAGTATATAAAAATCCTATCTCTCCTCATTTTGATGTCGATTACTACTCTCAAGCATTCAAGCTATCAAGAAGACATTCAAGCAATCAAGAGAAATTAAGTAGTTAGATTCAAGATTTGAAGGCAAGCATCGAAGATCTAGTTTCTCCAATTCATTCAAGTCAATTCCAAGGAAATATTCTCCATTGAAGCAATTTTATCTCTCATAATGGACAAGTTGGGTAATTCTCAATCACGCAAGAAGATCCTTCATTCCATCTATATTTATCTCTCCTTCATTTCAAGTGATTATCAAGCATATCTACATTGAAGATCTAGGCGTGGCGTTCATAGATTGATGCATTTGTGAGGACATCCTTGATTCATGTTCTATATTTCAAGCTCAAATCCTTGATTTCAATCACATTCATGCATCTTTATGGGTATGAGTGATTCCCACATCCATCCATGAGGGTTTATGCAAGGTGAATCAAACATTTACATTTTTACATAATTGTCTTTATGCAATTTCCTTTCATTTTCAAGGTTGATTCCTAAATAGGAGTTTGACCAAGGAAAACCCCTTTTACCCAACCTTTTCCCCATTTTTGTAGGTGCAGGAACATGTTACAAATCTGTCGGATCTTTTCTGGGTAGATCAAAAATAGTTGGAGGACTCCCAGAAGTTTTAGTCAAAAGTGTCAGGTGCAAAATGCCTAAAAAGTTCTATACCTAGGTATAAAACATCTGAAATGTTTAGTACCCTACAAATCTATCCCAAACTGAAATCATAGGTCAATACAATAGTTTGGACCCCGATTCAACTCAGATATGGTTTTTGGCAGTTAGTTATCAGTCTATTATTCCCAAATTTGTCTTTATTCATCTATAGTGCATCTTTCCTCTTTTCCATTTTTAAATTACATATATAGCGAAGGATCACTGCCCCATTCAATGCTTAGGTCCTCACTTGAGCCTATTAAGACATCTTCCTTCTAAGTGTGCCATTTGGAAAAGGAGGAGTAATCTACCCCTTTGCATTGCTTCCCTTTTCCTCATGTGTAACTTCACATTTTAAATTATATTACTTTTTTTAATCAAGGTTTACTAAAGAGGATTATTTTTAAACACATGTATGATCTATTTAAAGACTAATTCTAATTATTTTGAATAATCTTAGAGTTATCTAGGAATTTATTGAGGATAACTAAAAGACAATTAGAAGAAGAATCAAGAAAACAATATACTAAGAGCATACAATTTGCTTGTTTCTTTCATTGTCTTGGGTTGTAGTTGTTGAGTAAATTTATGTAGGGGTTTGACTATGGAAAATATGGCCCTTGTGATTTAGTAGATTACCTAAATGTGTTTGTAAAAATACCATCAATTTTCTTATTGAAATTTAGACATTAGAAATTAAAAACTTGAGCCAAAAATTTTAATTATCAAATTTTAGTTGATTTAAATATGCAATTTTAGGTTTCAATAACCTATACAAGTTTTATCCATTCTTACCAAAAGAAACAAACAATTTCTAACATTGATTTTTTTTTATAAAGTACAACTATTTAAATAAACTCTTAATTGTCAAATGGACCGTTGGTCATTTATGAGGTTGAATTGTTCTGTTTGAACCCATTAGGAATCAAGTCTTCTTAAGTGCAATACCTCAACACCATAAGGGATAAGGTATGGGTCATATACCCTAAATGATTTCGACAAACTTAAACTCGTAGCAATGGCAAACAAACCCTCAATTGTATGTTTTATTAATCATTAGGACTTGACCAAAGTGAATTAGTTCAAATCACATGTTAATATTTTACACTTAAATTTTAAATTATATTACATTTTTTTATCAAGGTTGACTAAAGAGGATTATTTTTACCCTTTTAATCTTTCCCTTTAATCATTGCAAATGGGCCCTCAATTGAGCACCTTTACCCTTACAAGCACCCATTTTGTGGAGCTAATTTTTAATATGAGCAATAGATCTAAAGAAGAGTGTTATTGGATTACGATCTAACAATTTTTTGCCTTGGATAAGTTACCCTTTAAGGGATTTCTCAAGCCTTCTATGCTTAGCCGCAACTCTCCTTCCAAACTCACAAAGGAAAATAGTACAATGAAAACAATCTATTTCCTACCATCTTATCCATTTGTCATTATGAGGTTTTGGTTTAGCATTTCAAATGACTAAAAGACCATAAATGTAGTCTAGATTTTGCAGATGGGATGCATTCATCTCGTATGGAAGATTATGAGGTAAGATTAAGCCTCCAAAAAGGGATAAGGAAATGAAAACATGCAAATAGTTTGGAAGGCTGGTAGTGAGAATGAGATGGACTAAATGTCCCAAAAGGGAGGGAAGGACATGTAGGTTGGGAGAAATATAAACCTATCCAATTGGCCCATCTTTTGAAAGAACCCTTCTCTACAATTGCTCCATGTGAACCAGTGGGGTTTGTGAGAGTCCATTTTACTCATAATAGGGTCATACACACCCAAGGAGTTTTGAGTTAAAGTCTAAGATTCAAATTCTAGTTACAAAAGCTGGGGGTGGCTATCCCAACTACAATCAACTAGGTGCTCCACCATTTTAAAATCCCCTACAAGAACCAACTCAATAGTAGGTAAATTGGAAAGTAACCAATCCAATAACATAGCTCTCTGATGTGAGGTCTCGGGGGTGTAAATAGAGCAAAATCCAAGAAGAGAGTCTTGGAAGAGGATGTTGACCCAAACATAACAGTAATTAGAATTTGATCCAAAAGCAACAATAGACTTTATAAGCTATGGAGAAAGACCCAAGACAATGCCCCCACTACCCTCATTGTGGTTGGTATGAAAAGAGTGTACCTCTTTCCAAATAGTAGCAAGAGATGCATCAAGATGACTATGGCTAACTTTAACTTCTTGAAGCATTAAGACATTTGTACAATTGTTTAGGATAGATTGTTTGACATGATACTTACAAGATGGGATAGTCAATCCCCTTACGTTCCATGATTGAATATGGCAATTCATCGAGAGTCAAGGATTTCCTCATTATGAGGAGAGTCTCAAATTGATTTTCACTAGAGCTTGAGGATCAAAGATGCAATTGATGGGTATCTCTCTCTAGAAGAAGATCGAGACCTCATCCTCAAAGGGCTTGAACGAAGAGATCTCATAGGATTGCTTGGTCGAGAGAATGCATTCACAAGTTTATCTGAAGGGGGTTTGAAGATAAGGACAATTGAGGATGACCAACAATGGGTTGAGAGGCTAAAGCGGGCTAAAGGGGGGTTGATACTTTTCTGAACTCGATTCTCAAAAAGAAAGGCATCTTGAAAAGGAGAGGAGGCGTTAGGGTTAAGGTGGGGAACAATGTTAGAGGAAAGAGAAGGGGACAATTGATGGGGGTTGAGGGGTGTGTACTTTTAGAGAAATTAGCAAGTGGGGGATTCGAGAGGATAGAGCCAACAACAATAGCAATAAGTTGATGAGGTTTGTGGTGTGAGGGCAATCTCAAACAAGATGACCCTCCTTGCCCCTCTTGAATTTGACCTTCTGTCCATTTATCTTTTTGCCTCTTAATCTAAGCCTTCATTCTCTTGGAGATTTCTATAAAAGAGACATTTTTCTCTCAAATTGCCAAAATAGGAGAATTCATGAGTACTTTCTTAGAGCTTCATAGGGCTCACTTAGCTATCATTACTTCATTGTTGTCATACTTCCATCATGCATGCATCATCTATTATTCGCTTGCTACTTAAAAAAAGTGGGTAATATGGATATGCATCGCTGGCCTAGGTTGGTAGTGGGGGAGTAGTTAGAACGGAGGAAAAAGACGTGGAAGAAACAAAATAACAAGTGGTTAAACAAATGGAACATAAACACCTACGAATGCCCAAACACTAGCAATGAGATAAAAAATAATGGGTGTTGGAGAAATCAAAACAGCCATGTGGACAGAACAGAAAGGTAGGAAAAAAGCCTGCTATGTCAAAGAATTTAACCCCAAGCGGGACCATGACGATAAAGAATATTTAGGTTCCACAATTAAGGCAAAACAAAAAATTTGATGGCCTAGCTAAGGACCAGCTCTCATAATTTACAATGCGAAACTGGTAGGTGGAAAGTTCCCAAAGAGATGTGGGAAGAAAGAACTTGTAATTTTTGCAACAGAGGGGTGGTTGAAACGGAGTGGCATCTCATCAAGGAATGTGTTGCTTATGAAGATATTCGTAGTCATTATGAAGACAACTAACAGGTGAACAGTTTGAATGAACTTTTTGAAGAGGCAAACTTACAGAAAATGACTACTTTCCTAAAGAGGATCCACAATAAAAAGGGTCTACTTGGAGAAACTTCAGCAAACAAATTAATTGGTTCTATTTTGGTCCCTTAGATCGCTGGTCTCGTGGACGTCATTAAAATTCCTTCATTCATTCATTCACCACACTTCATTCTTTTATGTGATCTTGTACTAATGCTCAATGTTGTGAGCAAATACTATTATCCACGAGGTCTAAAAGAATTGAAGTTATGTGTGTGGAAGTATGGTTTGTTTGTTTCATTTGCATACACTTGATTTAAAGCTCTATTATCATTGATTTGCTTTTATATATTCTAAACTAATGATTGGGCATATGATGAGTTTACGATAAGATTATATCATAACATACAAAAATATAGTAATAAATAATAACATATATTCTATAATTATTGTATTTTTGTCTTTATCAGCAAACCTATTAGAACTTTTAATGAATTATTATATATTTTTGAACAATAACAGAAAGGTAAATATATATACATCAAAGAGGTTTTAAAACCACCAAGGAATGAAAAATGATTCTTATAACCACCTAAAAATCCAACATATTAGTTATAACCATACAATACTCAAATGAAATTTTAAAAAGCGTACTGGTGCCTCTCTGCAATTTTGCTACCGACTCTGAAAGCTAAAGTAGGTTTTGAAACCCTTTCATTTCGCCAAAATATTGCTTGACAATTCTCAAACATTTGAAACAGCTTCTAAAAAGCGTTTAAAGCAGATTTTCACAGCTTTGACTGACATTGCACTTATCAGCTTACGATGCTATCAAGAACCTTCTTTTGCTGCCTGCTAAGATTAGGAACTGCCAAAGGCTTGACGTACGATAGAAAGTATTAGAAGTTTCTGATCAATCACAGCTAAACAACGAATAGAATTTCCACCCAATCTTAACACCATATTGACTCATAGCTTAAATGACTTTTGAATCTGCTTTAGGAATTCTAAAATCTACCATCTATTATGCTACGCTAGACATCTATGTCATCATGCAAGAATTCCAAAGGAATTTAAGAAAGATTTTCAAAATTGTAACCTGATCGAGGACTTCAAGACGTTTGGGAGTTCTGCCAACAAAACCTCCCAATAGTTACTGCTTCTGCTTCAATTTCTTCAAGATGTGTCTTATTTCATTTGCAATCACATTCAAAATAAAATAAAAGAAAGCTGTCACATAAGAAAAACTACTCGATTCTTGAGCTCAAGACAAGTTTTTTGCAGCCTTTTAAAAAAACGAAAAAAAAATGTTACGAGTTTAAGTTTGTTTTTCGGCGTGGGCCGAGTTCAACTGCCTACAAATGAATGACTTCAAGATTCTGCACGAATTGTGTCATGCTGTCAATGAAGTGGATGAGTAAAAATGGACAAGAGTTACCAACAAAAATTTACAGAACCTACCATAATTTTTTTTTAATAAGTGAACCAAAGCCGATGTCCCTATAGTAGTCGATTCAATCTATTCACAGTAAACGAAAATGGATTTCAAAATATTGAGGTTTTAAGACCACTAGACGATTTAATCGAGCGATTTGATGGCTAGTTTTTTGCAGCCTTTGAAATGAAAATACTAAACGTGAGTTAAAATTTGATTTCATATGTGAGGCGGAGAATGTTTCAACTGCTCGATTTTTATTTTTCAGATGTGAAAAATACTGAATTCTGGTAGAAAATGTCCACAATACAGTATATCTACTAATTATTTATTATTAAAAATTCAAACATGATGCAGCAAGGAGACTAGTTTCAAACAGCCCTTATTAAAACTAAAAGAATATAAGTTCCCAATTAAACTATTAAGCACAAAGAAGTTTGTACTACTCTATAATTACATATAATTTTCATTTGACATATGCAGTCTACATTTTTGGTCAAGAAATCCTCCCTCAAAGATACTGACACGCCAAATAATTATTGACAAATTACAAGGTCCACTTCAACATCTTCACATTTAATTGTTTTTACTTGAAAAAGAGTGGAACAAATCCATAAAACAGATTTAAATTGGAACGCTCTATGCCAACTCCTGTCACCAAAATATATGGTTCTATAGCTCCATATCAGATTAGAATTTGTTAGCCCAGTTGGCCGCACTACCCACTCTTGGGATGGTAGAATCCTTTTTAGAGAGCTCGTCCACTTTAAAATTAGCTCCACACATGTGCCCCTCACTATCAACATGTGGTAATGGCATCAGTTTATTCCTTGGATGTTCGAAACTCTGCAATCCACCTGACGTTGAGAAAAAGCAACCTGCAGAGCCAAATGCAACCACCACCCATTTAGTAACAACTTTCTATAATATTGATATTGTTTGTCTGATATTTCTTTAAAAACAAAACAGAAGTAATTTGGAAGGTGTGGTATGTGATATTGTTTGTCTGATATTTCTTTAAAAACAAAACAGAAGTAATTTGGAAGGTGTGGTATTACCCTGAGGAAAAGGGGCAAAAGACTTTCCACAGCCATCTTTGACGTAGCAGACTTCATCAGATAAGACTAAACAATCATCCGCTGCAGTACCCCAAAAGAAGGGCACTGAACCATCAGCATCCTGCACATAAAGACCTTCTCAGGCAAAATTTATAAGAGGAAAAAAATTCGAAGTAATGTTCTGCATGGTTGATCCAGATTGATTTAAACATTTTTCAATTCGATGAGGAAGTTGGTAATAAAAGCTTTGTGCAATATTCATTTATATGGGGCATGGGAATGTAGTAAGAAGATACTTCACTAACTATTGGTTCTTCTTTTATATTGTTAAAACTAGTTTGGACAATCTGATTCAGGCCAACAATCTTTAATCTCATGCACCAATTTAACTATTTAGCTCACTACCAAATCATTTATCTTCGCTTCCTGTCTATTTCCTGTTGATCCATAGATTATGGAATTTGATTCAAAATGTTGATGAAAATATTTAGCTTGACAAGTCTACCGAATCATTTCTCTTCTCTTGCTGTCTGTTTCCTGAGACGTTGATAAAAATTTTACGTCTGGAAGACTAATGAAATATTTGTTCCGACTCACCAAAACCGTAGAGCTTTTAAATATAATATGTATCAATGTATAATAGAACCTAGCTCCCAGTAGTTCATGGATATAGAAAATCTCTTCATGAGAGGCTTTTTCAAATAGTACCCAATCAACTCAGAGAACAGAACAGAAATGTAGAACATTTCTTGACTCTATTTGCAAACAAGCAAGCTCAAGAGGATACACAAGATAGAGACGAGATTTCAGAGTATCCACCAGGTAAAATGCAGTTATCCCCTCCACCTAGAAGGCTAGAGGTATGCATGTATTCCAGCTACTCACATTGGATTTGAAAAATGACTTCATTCCTGTTTTTGACCTGGTGCTGAGATAGGGCATGAGAGGCTTTTTCAAATAGTACCCAATCAACTCAGAGAACAGAACAGAAATGTAGAACATTTCTTGACTCTATTTGCAAACAAGCAAGCTCAAGAGGATACACAAGATAGAGACGAGATTTCAGAGTATCCACCAGGTAAAATGCAGTTATCCCCTCCACCTAGAAGGCTAGAGGTATGCATGTATTCCAGCTACTCACATTGGATTTGAAAAATGACTTCATTCCTGTTTTTGACCTGGTGCTGAGATAGGGCAGGACAGGATTTACTGTTAGGCATCTAATATTGTCCTTAGAAAATAATTAATTAAATAGGATTTCTAGAACAGGCATTTTCCTTTCATACCGTTATAACTCATTTGGGAAAACTTCTGGAAATCGGTAACTTAGGGTCTGTCGTTTGTGGGGAAGAGGTGATTTTTACCTCAATTAGGTCCGATCCACATATCCTTACCTCCTCTTGGAACGACTTGCACGCGCTAATAGTATTTGAGCCTTTCAGCTCATAATAAAAATCAAATGACAGAATCTGTGTCTGAGACTTGAGCCTCACAAAGTCTCGATCAAATCAAATGTTTTTGAATAGTTTGGAATTCAGCCAGTAATTCCTCTAGGATTACTCTGTATCAACTCATTACGGATTCTGTTTTCTTGTATTGTAATTCTATCTCTAACAAATTTGCGAATTCAAATCAGAGTGACACCCAGACAAAATTGGTAGGTGAATTAATACCAAAAGTAAAAAATCGGCCCTTGATCGAGCCGTTGGAAAACATGGATTATAGTAAAAATCAGTTAAAAAACTGGAAAAGGAAGACAAATTTGACAGGCAAGATCATTCCTTCAAATTTGATCTTCCCCATTTAAAGCTTCCCTAGATCATAACATGTGGATGGAAAACAGAACATTTTCGTTACTGATATTCACAGGAATAGCAAGTTTCTTCCCTAGATCAAGGGTTTGCAATTAAAAAAATATAAAAGACTACGAAGCAAGGGTTTTTCAAGAAAAGTAAAAAGTCGTAAAAGAAAAAGGAGAAGACATACGGTTGCAGTGAAGAGTGCTTTCGATTTGGAGTCGAAAAGAACAAAGGCGAATTTTCCAGAAAGATCTCTGACCACTTGATCGGCTGGATAGGGGCCCCGATCTCTGAGAGTCTTGTACGCCTCAATCACTATTGTAACCTCATTCGCACTTTTGTTCAGCCCATACTGCTGCCTTAACGCCAATATATTCTCCAATGTCCCTTCGAACAAACAAAATATATCATCCACCGCCACAAATGACCTGAACAGGATAAAAAATCTCAGTCAAAAGATTAAAAAAAGGGGGCAAAACACTGTAAATTGTATTTTGCACAGCAAATGAAAGAAACGCTAAACTTGCCTGGGTGTAGACAAAGGTTGCTGTTTAGTAGTGTATGCCATGGCACCGGCATCACCAAGATTTACGCAGACAGTTCCAGAATCGGCGGAGATGAAAGCATTGATCAAATCCATGCCGGCTTTCCTTGTGTCCGCCTGATGCTGCGGGCTTACAAGCTCCACCGGGGCCTCTGCAACTGAAGGCTTGAAGACCGCCAACATTTTGATCTCCAACTCAAATTTGACAGGAAGATTGAAGATGGATTGAAAATGCGAACACAAAGAAAGGAAGAAACAAATGCTCTTGTCGAAATGTATGCAACTGTAAAACAGATACGAGTGTATCACGACTCTTCCCCTCTCTTATATATTTTTGCATCGTGTTCACGGGGACCGCGTGAACTTTTTCCTGTTTAATTAGACTAAAATATTGTTTGGAAGTGGATAAGTTTGCCACGTGGTATCGTACGATGAGGGGTGGTCGGTGACAGTGTCAGTGTCCGCAGTCGAGATAAATTTCGACACGTCGACAGTTGACAAAACTCCAATTCATTCATATAAGAAGGAACAATACTCGTCATCAAAGTTATCTTTAGCTTCGGGGATGTTAAAAGTTTATTCTATTTTATATTTATTTATTTATTTTTATAAAAATGGCAGGGCCATTATATTTTATTAATTTAAAAAAACTTATAAAATGGCAGGGTCATTTTATATATTTTATATTTATTGTTGATTTGGTACAAAAACTTATTTTACTTTTAGATATCTATGTCTATCGTTGACATTTTCTTTAAATGAACGAATGAAAGAATTTAATAATGTCTATGATGTCTTGTGGTGTAAGGGATCACGAGACACCAAATTAATCAATTCTCAAATCCTTTTCTATATTGGTTCTTTTGTTATGAATTTTGATTAAGAAACACGTTATTTTGTGAAGTTGTGCCTCCTCCTAAAGTTCATCCAAATTGTCCATCTTAAAGTAATTATCAAACTGACTACAAATATCTTCATATGATGCACACTCCTTGATGAAATGTTGTTCAATTTCCACCACCCCCTTGTTGCATAGTGGTCTCATAAACGTTAGAAGTCTTCTATTTTATTCTATACCTATCATCAACATGGTCCAAAACTTTAAAGTTGTAGAAAATTAGAAATTTTTTAATTGAGTAATTCAACAAATGAATGTTAAATTTAATATGAGAATGAAAGAAATTAGATGTGAGGATGTTTTGTTTTAAATTAGACGAATTATTACTTTAGCTATGTTATAATTTTGATCGACGAATTATTAAACCCTAACAATGAAAGTTGCTTTATTGTTATGTTTTATCGTGGACTCCTCGCGATAAGTTACTAGTCACTTAAGTTACAAACTAAGCCTTTTACATCATTCCAATGACCGAGCCCATGTTGACACATGTTTGTAGGGCTTACCAGTCATGTGAACTTAGGGTTTTATTTAACTAGTAGATATTGCTATCCTCCATGGTCTTGGCAAAAATTTTCCTAAATTCTACTCAAAAAATAAAAAAGAACACTTAATTGAACAATTTTTTCCCAATTGTTCTATTGTCATTGCCTTTCCAAAAATAGCTTCAATAAAACATCCACATTCAATGAGTTTTGCCTTTCTTTTCAGATATGCATCATATTCTAAGACACGCTACATGTTGATATTGCTCCTTTATTTTCTATCTTATCATGTTAATTTTTCAATTTCATCTATGATTTGATTTTTGTAAGCTTTACTAATATGCTTTTCTGTGATGTCAAGTCTTAGTTGTAACCTCTTGTCCTTTTTATATTTTCAACTACAAATCTTACACCTGCATTCTATTGGAGGGTCACCTTTCTTTGGAATCTCCACTAGTTCAATGAATGGATACTTTGACACCTAATAAATTTAAAAACTCCTTGACATTTCCCACTCCAACCCATTTTTTATTTGGATTTTATTTTCCCCTTTCATGCATCATCATCACCATCTATGACATTGTCAACCAAGTCAATTATCTCATTCTCGCTACCCTGGGTATCCACCTGAACATCTTCTTCTTTGTCAACTAAGATATATCACATTTGTCGCCTTCTTCAATATTCAGTGTAAGTTGTGAATCTTGCAGTTGTGATGATGTAGCTTGATCTTTTTGACCACAAACATTGCCAAAGTATGAAATTAAGGTTCTGCATTTTCTTGGCCTCTCTTGGCCTTCACCACATTCAAGAGTCTTACCATTCTTCTTGTTTGACATATACAATGAAATAAAGCTTGCAAAAAACTATCTACTTGTTTACGAAGCAATAACAAACTATAAGATTCATTGGCCCTAGGGCCTAGAATCTAGATGTCTAGGGTCTCCCTACTCAATAATATTGAACTAAAAATTGTAAACAAATTGAGATAAATAATATTATAACACTTCAAAAAAATGATCGCTTACCTTTAGATTCTCAATTTCTCAATGAATAGCGCTAGTAGTTGGAAATGCAACAATAGTTTTTCTTGGTCTATAACTTGGCTATTGATCCGAATTGAGAGCTCAAAATTGACTAAATTGTGTGAAAATAAATTTTATCTTTGATTATATTTATACCAATCTATATTTGGTAAATTTATCAAGAATTTTAAATCGTATAAAGACATTTGACAAATCTCACTTAATTCAACACATCTTATGTAAATGTAGGGCAAATCAAACCTTGACTAAACATAGACTTAATTTTCTAGGTGATTATGGACCATCCTTTGGGATGGGTTTACAATAAATTGGCAAAATTAATCCTCCCACAATATTGAATGATTAACATAGACTTAACATGGTCCAAATTAATCCTCCCACTTAACATAGAATTAATCCTCCCACAATATTGAATGTAGGGCAAATCAAACCTTGACTAAACATAGACTTAATTTTCTAGGTGATTATGGACCATCCTTTGGGATGGGTTTACAATAAATTGGCAAAATTAATCTTCCCACAATATTGAATGATTAACGATATTGGCGAATATGGTGATGAACTAAAACACACTTCCAAAATTGCAGGCAAAAATATTAAATAGACCATTGTGAAAATGTAATTTCTATTAACGAAATATTTAAAACAATACAATTCTTAAATTAAAATGATAGCAAATTAAATTTCATTTGACCGAAAATTGATAAAGTCAGGGCGATCTAGCCACCCCGTTTGGTCCAACATATTTGCCAATTTTGAAATTGTCAATACAAACTATTTGCCAATTGGCGAATATTCAACACTAAAGTTTTCCCTGCATGAGATACACTCGATTACACTTGTATTCTTTTGATCGTGTTGATATTACTACTGATATGGGTGGTAGTTTATACTTGTAGTTCAGTGATGATCATATATGCATGATGACTCTTTGATGATGTGACATGATGTTATATGATGAAGTCTAGATTCTATTATGTGAATACTTTGGTTATATTGAGTTTGATGTGGTTACATGATACATTGATTATGTACTATTGACTTGATGAGATATTGTGCTACCGATCATCTCATGATGCTGACCTCATTTGGAGAATAGTTATATGCTCATTGTTGTAGAGAAATAATATTTAGTGCATTTAATTGGACCACTTACATTAAATGCACTACTATAAAATTGGTGAATTAAATGATCACTTACACTAAATGCACTAATATAAATGATACTTTAGTGCCCACACTTCTCATCGCATGATCTTGCATTTCAATGCATGCAAAGCCATTGGTTGGACGAATTTTGTAGTTCATTGCACGTGATTGGCTTTTAGTGCCTCCACTATTACTGTGTGGGCCTATTTTGCATATTAGTGCATGCGACCTGCAAATCAATACCTCTTCTTTTTATTTCATGCATGTCTTTTAGCACCTTCGCCTCTATTATTCCAAATGCTATGATATCTAATGCATCTATAATTGCAAGGTTTCTATGCCTATTCTTGTACTTGTTTTCTAGTTTTGCTCACATGTTAAACTCTAAAGGTTTAAGAATAAGTTGTATGTTGGTATTATCACAAGAACACTTCCTTTGGTGTTTAAAATGAATCTTGAATTACTCAAGTATGTAGTGGAGGTAGATGTAGTCACCTACTTGATTAGTTGTGTACCTCTTACTAGCTTAGTAGAATGTAGCTTGTTGGATCCAATCTAGGCTCATTTGGGCAACTCGAGGAATAGTTGGTTCCCTCTTAGTTGTGTTGTGCTAAAGTTTGAGTGTCATGGAACTCTTACAAGTGATTTAGAGAGGCTTGAGAACTATTGGTTTCTAGAGTACGAGGCCTTTAGACTTCCGTGAGTGCATGGTCACATCTTAACCTTGAAGTTGAGCCTAAGGATCTCTTATGTTGTTCATGTTTTAAAAATGTGTATTATTAGGTATGTTTTATCCTTGTTTTTAAGTGTTCCTTGGAGGGGCATTACTTGTTGGATTTATCATGTCTGTTTGCAAATTGAAATATGTCTCATTTTTAGTTTCTTAACAGTTGTTAATTGACAAAAAAAGTTTTTCCAAACCAAATGGTGACTAGTCATCTTGAAACTTCTACCATTGAATTTGTGAAATGTAAAGCATCTCATGAAATTCTAATTAATAAAAGCTTTTTATAAATCACAATGAGTGTAAAGACTCAAGTTTGTGGCTCCCAAATGAATTTTGGTCATGATTTAATGTGTCGACATTCTGAAGCAAGTTTGTAAGGTTCCTAAAAAATTTGGGTTTTCTAAGTTTAGGTGATATTCTTGTTGTTAATTTGTCCACAACAACCTAAACATTGCTTTTGTGGTCATCAAAGAAGTTCTAGGGTCCAAACCAAAATTTTGTTAAATTGCCAATTGAAAGTCCTAGCTTACAAAGGAGATCCACTAAATTGATTTTTGAGCATGTGTAAACCAAATAATGAGGATCTCAATAATTGATTATGGGTCTCTACAAGTATCTATGGATTTCAGATGTAATTTTATCTTTTGTTATCATTTCAATCAAAAGACGTGCATTGAAATTGAGGTTGCCAATTGCACTATTGTTTTAAATTTGGAAATATTCAACACATTGTTAAACTTTTGAAATTCTTGAAAGAGGTTGATAATTGTTGTAAAGTCTTTTAGAACCCCCATCTATTAAGGTGCATACTTGTGTTCAGTAATTTTTAAATAAATTTTATAACAGATGTAGTTATTTCCCCTACAAAATGTCATGTTCTTTGTTGTCCTTTGACTATCGACATTCTACAATAGATGTAGTTATTTCCCCTACAAAATGTCATGTACAAGACATCATAACATACATAACATCATACAAAATAGTACATGTGGCATTAATGTGGACTCTCCAAGATGGGACCAAGAGGGGTAGTCACCTTAATCGAAGCATTGACAAAATGCACAGAATGAAATTTAGATGGTGACAAAAAGGGCTACTAATTACAACATTGTAATCAATAAAGGACACAACTATTATGCCTTATATTTCCATTGCATTTCCTTCTTTTTAAAATGTAGAAGGTGTTAGGAATTAAATGTTAGTGTTCACATAGGTTAATGATGTGAGTTGCTATCACAACTCGCATAACTATTATAGATGCGAGAATAGTTATTTGTTTGTATTTAGAGTTGTTAAAACAACTCTTTATAATTAGGAAATTTGTTTAGAGAGTTTCCCATAAAATAAGATGTTAGAATCTTATAAATTTGTAATATGGATTGAACGCGAACATAAGGAAGAAGAAACCTATTATTCACCGTATAAAATTATTCTATGGTTCTATATTTTTTCTTGTAATTTCTTTTATGGTATTAGAGCCTAAATTTTTTGTGCCTATATTTTAAGTGATAATGAGAGATTATAGGCAATATGATCTCCAAATCTAATTTGAGATTCAAGGCGAAGGCTTGCAAAATCTTGGCATTAATAAGCCCTTCTTGTCACATATTGAGCTTTATTGTGTGGTGGTTTTATGGTATATGACTCTCTTATTTTGGTGAGCAAGATCTAGGAGGTTTGTACTAGCCAGAGGCCCACATATCATTTGCATTCACTATCCATTCATAGTTTTAGAGCTCAAAGAAGTTGCATTGAAGACGATATTAATATTCTACACAAAAAAAGGCATGGGAGTGATTTCTATGCAGTTTAGTTCACAACATATTAGTGATGTGTGTAATCTTTTTATGGGGTGGGCAATATTATCAGTTTTATAAGATCAGATTTTCTCATACATACATAAATACACACACACACACACACACATATATATATAGTCAAAGTTTGTAAAAAAATTCAAATTTCTAATGAAGTTTTTGTTTTTGTAAGTGAATATTTTTAGATCATCGTTTAATTTATTGTTAGTAGTCTATCAAAATTTTAAAAATGTCAAAGAATATATTTTTAAAATTATGTTAATTGTATATGGAATGCATGATTAGTGGTACTCGACACTCCTTGTGAGAAGTTGACATCAAGGGGGGAGATATATTCTTTCCTCACAACTGTGAAATGAGCCTCAAAATACAAATTTGCTAATTAAGTAGAAAATCTACTAGAGGAAGGAGGTAATGGAGGATGAAGGACAATCAATGTCCTCTCATCAGTCACTAACAATGGGGTTGCACATCAAATTTGGTGGAATTTTATTTTCTAGTATGTAGCATGATATGATTTGTTTTCAGTGTTACATGTGTGAATAAGTGGAAATTTCACATTGGTGGGGGTGGAGAATAGTACACAATATTTCATTCCCAGTTTGTTATATGCACATTGATTTATATATGAATTTCCTATTGTACAAGCATAATGGCGAACACAAGCACTAGAGTAAGCTAGTTCATGGATCTTGAAAGGATTGGTGGGAGGATCCATAAAATGTAATGTCCCTGATATTATTCGATAATTTAATTTAATAATTATGTGTGTATGGCCCCAAAAATTAATATTATTATCTCTTAGGACCTTAATTTTATTATTTTGTCAAAAATGTTTTGGTCATGTTGGCACATTTGTAATCCTTCGAGAAGTTTTCAGGATAAATATATAAGGTTGGGTTAGTTATTGTTGTAGGTATAGGCATTTGGTATTTTCTTGTATGTGTGAATTCCCGTTGGAGTTTAGTTATCTTCCATTTCAAGGGTGAAAGATCCTCCCTACTTGGCATCTGTAATTTCGGTGGGAGTAACTCCTCAACCTATTTTGCTTTTCTCTTAATCTGAGATTATTGTAATTTGAAGTGCTATCATTATTGAATCTGAATTTCTTTTGTTGGTGCGAACCTTGTGAAATAATAAATCAATTGCATATGTTTATGTATTCATGTGATATATATATTGGTTGCTTACATCATTTCCATCGATGCCAACTTGTATGCCTTATTGTCCATCAAATATACTCTATCTATGAATAATGCCATGTATGAATATCATGCTCTTACATCATTAGTAACCTCATATAGACATATTCACATCGTACAACATATCTTCCTTCTGCACCGTACATAAATAACACTTCCATACGGACAAACATCGTACTATCATTGACCGACGCAAAGGATCGAGATGGTGGTGGGTTGCGTTGGAGCGTTGGGCCATACATATGTTGTACTAAGACATAGGTCAAATGATAATTATCATACGTGGATGTCATAATCAACTATCGTATGAAGGACTTGGTGTCTGTACAGACAAAAAAGACCATAGCAAAGGGGGAAGGAGTAAGGTCATACGTGATAGTGGGGCCATACAAAGTAGTTACATCATGCATAGTAACCTCTAGAGACACCTCAGATGCACACCTTTGGTGGGACATTTCAATGGTATCAAAGCTATTGATTTTGTCAGCCTGTCAGGTAGTGGATGCATAAGAAACCTATAATTTACACCAGAAGGAGATACCATTATGCAGAAAAAATGGGGGAACCATAGGATCTCACCACTAATTTTATGGCATTATTAAGGGAGCTAACCAAAAGTCACGCTCAACTCAATGACACCATGGTCAGAGAGGAAGAATGACAACGACTCATGGAGGAGGCATTACAAAGATTGGTAGAAGTGAGGACAAACAAAGAACAAAATGGGCATGACGATAATTCTATCATAGGGAGAGAAAACACTCAGCATTCATGCACTCGACCATCGATGCTGATATTTTCATCGCTCGAACTAAAGCACATCATAGAGAATGAGAGCCCACTTTCTAGGAGTTACAAGAGTAGTTGAGACAAGACTGGAGGGAGACATATCCTTCAAGGATTATGTTGATTTGTGTATGAGATAATTGAGTGGTAGTAGTCATGGCTACTACAATGATGACCTAAAACAAAAGATAGAAAAGGTAAATATGTTAGCCTTTGATGGATTTGGATCAACATTCGCACATGCATGAGTATAAAAGGTAGATAGATATTTCTAGCTTAACTTGATGCTTGAGGATGAGGCAATCAAGTTTGTCACACTTCACTTGGAAGGAATTGCTCATGAATGGTGGCACCATGGAATGGTCACCTAGGCCACGATCAAGTAACCTCATATGCCAAATTCATAGAGTTTTATAGAATGCTTTAATGGAAAGGATCCAAAACTTAATTTTAAGGAGTTGGTGCTATTGAAGCAATCTGGATCAATTGACGATTACATTATAGAATTCTAGAGGTTGTTTGTGCTAGTGAAAAACATCTCAAAGAGGCGACTAATTGTATTATTCATGGATGGATGATGGAACCCTTGAAGGGTTGGGTAAAAAGGTTCAATCCTAACACACTCACTGAGGCAATTAAGAAGGCTCACGATATGGTTGCATCCTCCTCTTCTTCCAATATTTATTTACACACCAAGCCACCCCTCACCCTTAAGGAGAAAGAAAACAAACCCTATCTGAAAAAGCCATCATGAGATGAGGCTACAAAAAAGAGCCTAGAAGGAGGAAACTATGTTACACCTACCAGGAACCATGGGATCTAGGACATAGATGCTTAGGCAATGGGAAGATGCATTTCATTAAGGTGATTTCTGATGATGAGGAAGATAATGAAGATTTTAAGTGACCAAAAGAGAAGTCTACCCAATAAATAAATTATTCAAAGAGAATGTCCAGACTGGTATGGAGGGGAGGCATCATTGTTGCACTAGTTGGCACCCCAAGGTGTAGTGTATTTCGAGTGCATGGTACACTCCTATAATCACCTAAAAATGGGCTAATAGAACCTAAGGTCCTATTTGCCCTAATTCGGGATAAAATCCTAATTGTGTTAATTAAATTCCTGGTTATTAACATAATTCTTCAAATTTGATAAAATCATTAAAACTTCATAAATCAAGTATTTATCATCAATAATTGATCAAAAATTATATTGATGACCTCTATGCCTATTTAATTAAATCATTCCCATTAAATGCATGGCTAGAGTAATTAATTCAAGCAAATTAATAAAAGGCTAAAAAATGAATGTTTCCTCTCAAGGGACAACAAAAACACTTTAAACCAATGGGAAGACATCACATGGATCAAGTTTGGAGGCATCTCAACCAGTCATCATGGATGCATCTCAACCGTTCGATTCTTTCAAGATCTATAAAACAAGGATTTTCAAATTCAAAACCATATAGTTAATTGAATTTACATCTACATGCAACATATTTCATTTCATAGCTAATTAGAGAACATTTGAATTTCATAAGCTTAATGGTGAATGAATTGATAGCTTTGATGGATGAATCATGTTTCTTAGTTCAATTTGATTAAAATCTCTCATTCTAACATGCATTGTCACTATTTTAGGTCTAAATCTGAGAGAAAATCTAGACTTTTGACATACTTGTGTTAGTTAGAGAACAATGTGATGATTTTGCTTAGTTTAATAGCTTTCAATTGATTTAAATTTGATTTAAACTAACAATATAATGTCTTATTGAACTGTTGTGTTGCAGAATTACATTGATCACAAAATACACACACATTTCTGGCGCCCACTATGGGGCCAAGCCCTGAATTTTTGCATTTTTAACTGATTTCTTATCGTGTTTTGTTCAACAGAAGATCGCATCTGGGAAATTGGCTCACATTCAGGAAATTGGACCGCATCTGGTATTTCTTGGATTGCATACGAGGTTTCCTGGATCACATCTGGTCAGGTATCATATTCTATTTACTTTGGATTGCATCTGGGATCCTTAATAGCATGTGGGAAAGGGGATCACATTTAGTTGAAAATAGGATCGCATATGGGGATTTTTGTTGTAAATTTGATTTTGCTGATGTTTAATGGGTGATTTTTGTGATTTTTATGGATTATGATAGCTTAACAGTGGTCTGCGAGTCAAATTGTCCAAGACATCATCAAGAAAAAGACTACTAATGATGTTTTTGTAGGTTGCCTTGAAGAAATATAAACCAAACACTATGCTTGCTATTTCTAGGAATTTAATAACAATTTGAGGTCAATTTACAAACTAATCAGAGGATTATTCTCTTTTCCCTTTGGGAAAATCATAAACTCAAAAGTTAGCTTACAATTTGGGGTCAAATTGGGGTAAACTGATTAAAGTTGCATGATGTGTTTGATAGGAGAAAAGGTTTGAGATAGGATATTATGCTCTTCTCCTTCATGGAGAATCATAAATCTAGACCTCTAAACCATCAATCCTCATTTCTTTATTGCATTCCTAATTAGAGGGCCTACCGGTTGAGGAAAAAATCTCCCAGGAACAACCCAAGTGGGGACAGATGTTAAGCCAACCCTTCCACCCCACTATAAAATTTAATGCTTCCTTGAGATGAAAATCTCGGAAGACATAATCGATCTTGTTCATGGAACCTTGAGTTGATCTTTTCCATGAACATGCTTGGATCTTGTGTAGAGTGGAGCCGTTTTAATCTTGCTTGCAAGACTACACAAATTTGAGTACTCATAGGGCTATAGGCCTTAATCTTGCTTGCGAGACTATGGGAGACAATTATGAACATATGCCCTTATTACGAACCATAAGTTAGATGCTATCTGGACTACCTCTGAAAGGTTGGTAATGCTTGTGCAAGGAAAATAGTAGTTGCCCCAAGAAGTTCATCATATCGAGCCCTCTTTGACATTACTACTCGGCTAATATGGCCTCCAACATCCATTACATCTTGTTGGACTGTCATATCCTGAGGAGTCCTTGAGTGTGTTCCTAAGTCAATGAACAAGTATTTCCAATCTCTACCTAGTTTAGGGAAGGATAGGTTTGTTTTCTCTTAAAAACAATTGCTTGATGTGTTTGAAGTAAAAATATAAGATAAATCCCCTGAATGAACAAATCACAAGCATTTTCAGACACCTACAACTCCCTGAAATTAGACAGAGAAGACAATTTTTTGCAAACTTGATAGAATTTTCCATTAGACAAAACATCAGACAATCACATCTTGTATCATGTATCACATCCCACATCTTGGATCGTATTTGGTTATTTCAGGATCACATCCCGTATACCCTAGGTCACATCTGGATTAGGGATCACACCCCGTGTTTCCTGTGCCACATCTGGGACCATTAACTATAAGTCACATCTGGAGGATCACATCTGGGACTGAGAGAATTTTCGTACCTATCACAAACTGAATTTTTGTATTTCTAAGTACCCTTTTTGGCCTTTTGTCAGATTCTATCATCAAAACAAGTATACTTGCAAGCCTGAGAGAGCCAATTCTTGAGCGTGTCTTGTTATCCTTATTTGGTCTATACCCCACTTTGGTTAAGTTGTGTTGTCCCTTGTCACACCAGATTCAATCAAGTTCCCAACTCACTATCAAGGCACTCTAACCCTTTGATGTTGGATCCTCAAACATTTTCAAATCCACTATTGAAACCTTGGACTCACACTTGGACACCTGCACATTTTCAGACCCACTTACACATAAGGACACTCAAAAATTTCTTAATCAATCTTTCATAGTTAATACAAGACATAAGTCTTACAAATAAAAAAGAAATCCATTCTTGAACGAAGTGCCATTAATAATATTTGAAAGAGGGGAAACTTCATGAATTAATCCCCTATTTGGAGCTACTCCTAGCACTACCCACACAGCGACTCCTAACACTACAAACATGTCAAATCAAAATGAGTTCCATTGGGATGAGAGACACAATGAACAAAACAACCAAGACGAACAAAATAACCAAGAAGAAGAATTAAATCAAGAAGCACATTATGACTCCAATGATGAAGACCCTACAGAACAAGAATACCAAAGGGCTTTGAGAAGCAAAAGATTCAATAAAATTCTTGAAAGAACATTGGATGAGAAAAAGGAAAAGTACTTCTTAGAACTTGTGTCACAAGGAGTAAAATTACCTATGGACTATGATGTGAATCAACTCAAACAAAAAGAAGATCTTAGTCCTATATCTATTTTGACATGACAATTAGTTGCAGTGCAAGTAGAAATCCAAGAGCTAAAGAAAGAAAAGAACAAAGCAATAAAAAAATACTCATTGGAGCACATTTCTCCTTTCCCCTTTGACAAGCACCTAAAGATGATACCATTTCCTCAGCATGTTACAATTACAAAATATGACAAGTACATCGGTAATTCGGACCCTCATGACTATGTGAGGGAATTTTGCACACTAAGTATGGAATTCATGCATGAGAAAACTTACCCAATGAGGTTATTTCCACGAAGCTTAGGTGAACAAGAAATGGACTAGTTCTCAAAATTACCCACAAGTATCAAAACATTCAAATAACTAGTGGATAAGTTTATCCAACAATACTCATATAATATCCAACACATGGTGACTATGTTGGATTTATGCAATACAAAACAGAAAAGTGGAGAACCATTCTTGACCTTCCTACAATGATGGAGGAAGATATTCGCATGATACGCTCGACAAATACCTAAAAATGAGAAGATGGACATCTTTATCAATAAATTGGTACATGATATGAATTTTCCTATACAACTACAAGGTCCACCAAGCTTTGATAAAATGATAGATAGTGCCATCAAGATTGAAGAAGTCTTAACCAATAAGGGAAAAATCACTATCAATAAAGAGAACAAAGACAACTACCATCCCAATAAAGATAAGTACAAGTATGGAAACAATAAAAAGAATGTGGTTAATGATGGATTTGTTGATACTCCTAATATGAAACCAAAACTAGAAGTTTTCAATCTTATGTCAAGTCTTCAAGTGAACAAGAACTTGAATTCGATAGTGACGCCAACAACTAATAAGAATTTTAAAAAATCTAATACTCGAATTGAGCCTTGGTTAGCAAGACCAAAGAGGACATTTAAAACCTTGGGAGATAAAATAGAAATGGTCTTGAAGTCACTCTTGGATAATAAAATTATCACAATCTCCAATTCCTGTCATGTCCCCTTTTCAAATAATTAAAAATAATAACTTTTGCTAAGGCTGGTAGGCTCAAAAAGTAAAGTTTTGGGAAAAAGGGGCTAATATTTGGGAACCAATGGATTAATAAATGATAATTATTATTAAAATATGTATTATTGACCCCTCTTGGTCATGAGTTAGGGTTATGTCCTCTTTTAAAGGGGTTTGGAGGCATTTCGGGCTCATTCTAGAACTTGATTTTTGCTCATTATTTTGTTGTTCTTCAGAGGCTGCCAAACCTGTAGAGAAGGAGACCCAAAGATTGGATTTTGAAGGTTTCCAAGAAGGATAAGGATGGGAGTTCAAGACCATTCCATGTGCAAGCTCATGCAGAGTTTTCCCTTGTGCTGAACAGTGCAGATTTGTGAGTTTTCGGGTGTGTTTTTGTAAGATTTTGGTGTTTTTGGTTCAGTTTTCATATTAGTTTGGGTTGATGCTATATTGCAGCCATTTTGATGTTAAAATAGAGTTGAATATATGTATTGGGCCATGATTCTACTTCTGTGATAGATTTTTAGTGTTTTATGGTGTTTTCGAGCTATTTTGTGTTGTTTTCGGGAGCCCAATGAGCATTGTATTTGTCCTCCGTTTTGGAGCTGTTGTGTAAACTCTATACAGATCTGGAAATGTCATTTTTTAGGCCGTTATGCTGGAAATTTTTTTTTATAAATGTCTACTTTCAGATTTATCAATAATATGTGAAGCTGTGAAGTTTTTGGCACTATTTCGGGCATACCCGATTTGGGTTTTATTGAGAAATTGCATAATCTTTCGAAGTGTTGATTGTTTGATTTAATAATCTGATTAGAGGATTTAAATATGATATAAAAATCAGAAAGGGGACATTTCAGTGGTATCAGAGCTATGATCTTGCCAGCCTAAGGGTTTGTAGAAGTTTGTATGCAACTAAGTGAAAGAGAAAATATATATTTGCAACGAGAAAAGAATAAAGAAATTTTGATCAAACCTCCAGTTGAAAATAAAAGAACAAAATCCAAGGAAGGAACAAATATGGCTGACCCGGATGAGATGGAAAAAAAATTCTTCCAAGATATCCAGAACACTCAAAAGCAAACAGTGGATAGTTTGGTAGAAACTAGAGAGGCTTTGCGATTATTGATAGAAAAACTCCAAGGAGTTGTATCTACTAATGAGAGAGGGAGCACTTCAGAGGAGCCAAGAAATCTGAAACCCACACCCTCTAAATCAACAAAAACTATTTTCTTGCCTGCAGATGAGCCACCAGTACCAAATCCAGCCCTTAGTCCTATCGAAGAGGTTACATGTAACTTGATTGCATTAAGAGCTACTTACAATGGCTTAGATGATGGCTTTCATAGTTTGGTTCCTTTTAGAGAATATGTGGATATGATGAACACTTTGATGTCCAAGAAAGAGTATAGGAGGGAGTAGGACATAAGTGGAAGAGAGCTCAAAAATAAAATAAGCAAGTTTACAACACCTACTTTTGATGGAAGAAATAAAATTTCAGCTAGGGCATGGCTACAAAAATTATAGACCTTCTTCACACTTAACCCCATGAAGGAGAGTGATGCCATTCAATTCGCAAGTCTACACTTGGAAAATGCAGCCTATGATTGGTGGTATCATGGAATGATTACTCAAGGTCATGATCAGATAACTACATTTGATGATTTTAGTCAAAGAGTGATAGATAGATTTGATCTCAAGGATGATGAAGAGTATTTTAAAGAATTGTCAAAGTTGAGGCAAACCAAATCAGTTAATGAGTATGTAGAAGAGTTTCAAAAAGTGGCTGTTATGGTACCTGATATGAGTGAAAAGAGGATTGTTTATCTTTTTCTTGATGGCTTGGAAGATTCTGTTAAGGGTTTGGTTAAGGCTTTCTCACCCTCAACCTTACAGGAAGCTATCAAAAGAAGCTTGCAACTTGAAACTTGTGTGCCTATGAAACCAATCACTAATCAAAAACTCCCAAATCTTTGGCAACATAAGGGGAATTTTTAGAAAAAGACTTTTCCAGCACCACCACCAAATAATGTGATAAATGTAGCAAAAAAGAAGGTAGATGAAGAGACTAGGAGTGAATTACAAAGGAAAAAGCTTTGTTTCACTTGTAGAGAACCATGGGTTCCAGGACACAGATGTTTGGGGAAAGGTTAAGTGCACTATATTGAAGTTGCTTCAGAATTTGATTCAGATGAGCATGAGGAATTTCATGACACTAAGGAGGAGGAAGAAGAGAAGAAAGAAAAAGAAATCAGCAAGGATGGCACTTTAGCAGCATTATCAGGAGTTCCAAGATACCATCCCTTTCGAATTCGAGGGGTACTAGCAGGACAAAGGTTGACAGTTCTTCTTGATAGTGGGGCAACTCACAATTTTATTGATGAGGGATTTGTCATGAAAAGAGAGCTTAAAGAAGAAGATTTTGAGGGATTCAATGTTACTATAGCTGATGGATTCACTATGCCTTGCACACAGGTGGTGAAACAACTCAGGATGACCTTAGGAGATTATGAGTTATGTGATGACTTCTATGTTGTTGGCATTGGGGAGACATATCTTGTATTGGGTGTTCAATGGTTGCACTCTATTGGAGGCTATTACATGAACCATCAAACTATGGAGTTTAAATTTCATTCCAATGGGAAAGAAATCTTATTGAGAGGCTTATCGAACGGAGCACCTAAGGTGGTCACTGCAAAGAGGATGGAGAGGACTTTTTGAAGAGGACAAGTAGCATGGGCAGCAGGAGTCATAATCCATCCAACAAGCTCTCCAAAGAATCAAGGTAATTTCCATTTTGAAATTCAAAATATTCTTGATAAGCATAGTATAGTTTTCAATGATTTGCCTCTGGAATTACCACCAAATAGAGGTTTTGAGCATGTTATAGAGTTAGAACAGGGTGCCAAACCAGTTATAACAACTCCATACCACCATCCAAGAGGTTATAAGGAAGAAATAGAAAAAACTATTAAGGAACTCCTGGACATGGGATTCATAAGGCCTAGCTCTAGTCCATTTGCATCATCTATGGTACTTGTCAAGAAAAAGGATGGTACAATGAGAATGTGTATAGACTACATGGATCTAAACAAGAAGACCATAAAAAATAGGTATCCCATACCACGCATAGATGAACTCATTGATGAGTTACATGGTGCTGTATACTTCTCAAAAATTGACTTAAGATCAGGGTACCATCAAATCCGCATGAGGAGGGAAGATGTGGAAAAGACTGCTTTCAGATGTCACTATGGGCACTTTGAATTTCTTGTTATGCCATTTGGCCTCACAAATGCACCAGCAACATTCCAATCTTATATGAATAAGGTATTCAGCAAGCATCTTCAAAAATTTGTTTTGGTATTTTTTGATGATATCTTGATTTATAGTAAAACATGGAAAGAGCATCTAAAGCACATAGACACTATTTTGGGAATCTTGGAGCAGCAATCCTTCTATGCTAAGCTATCTAAATGTGAGTTTGGTTTGACGGAGATCCTATATTTGGGACATATTATAAGTTCTAAAGAAGTACAAGTTGATCAACAAAAAATTTAGGCAATTTTGGATTGGCCTCCACCCACTAATCTTACATAGTTGAGAGGTTTCTTCGGGTTATGTAGCTACTATAGGAGATTTGTCAAGGGATTTTATCAGCTTGCTTCCCCCTTGACTAATTTGACAAAGAAAGGAGCTTTTATTTGGACAGAAGACGCACAAAAAATATTTGATAAGCTTAAGGAGGTAATGAGTTCATGCCCTGTGCTTGCAATTCCAAATTTCTCTTTAACTTTTGTTGTTGAATGTGATGTTTTTGGAGAAGGTATAGGGGCTGTCCTAACTCAAAGGGGGCATCCAATAGCATTTGAGAGTAGAAAATTAAATCAATCAGAGAAAGGTTACTCCATCTATGATAAGGAAATGTTGGCAATCATGCATGCGCTTCATAAGTTTAGACAATATTTGGTATGTGGGAGATTCATTGTAAAGACAGACCATAATAGCTTTAAGTTCTTCTTGAACCAAAGGGATTTGAATGATCGTCAACAAAAATGGGTAAGCAAATTGCAAGCTTATGATTTTGATATTGAATACATGAAAGGAAACAATAATGTGGTTGTTGATGCTCTCTCAAGAAAGCGCACTTTGTGTTCCTTAACATCTATCTCTGCTAATTGGAAAGTCTCTATAATTTCAGAGTATGCTAAAGATTCCTTTGCCACCAAGATTTTGGATAAGTTAGTGGATGATGACAGGTACAAGGTTGTTGATGAATTGATTTATTACAAGAACAGGATCTTCTTAGTGCCAGGATCAAAAACTAAGGAGAGGATATTGAGGGCCTTTCATGACACACCTTTGGTTGGTCATCAAGGATACTTAAGACATACAGGCAACTTCGAGAGTGGTTTTCATGGACGGGTATGAAGGAGGATGTCCTTAAACACATTAAGGAATGCATGGTATGCCAACAAAACAAGAGTGAGCAAATTTTTCCTACAGGGTTGTTGCAGCCACTTCCTATTCCTAAACAAAAATGGGAAAGTATTTCCATGGAATTCATCACTAGGTTGCCCAAGGTTCAAGGTAGGGATTGAATATATGTGGTAGTAGATAGACTAACTAAGTATGCACATTTCTTTCCCATCGCATCGGATTTCAAGGCATCACAAGTGGCAAAATTATTCTTCAAGGAAATTTTCAAGTTACATGGCTTGCCTAGAAACATTGTCAGTGACCAGGATAGTAGATTCCTTAGCTCTTTTTGGAAGGAGCTCTTTCATTTGGCAGGAACTGAACTCACTCCCAATACTAGCTATCACCCTCAAACATATGGACAAATAGAGATAGTTAATAAATGGATAGAGGGATATTTGAGGAACTATGTTTCAGATCAACAACATGCTTGGGTGAAATGGTTGCACCTAGGGGAGTATTGTTACAATACATCTCATCACATGTCTATTGGTATGCCTCCTTTTCATGCTCTCTATGGTTATGATGCCCTTTCCTTTGTTGATCTAGTACTTTTAGATAGTAGAGTACTTGCAGCAAGTGATTTCATTAAGCAGAGCCAAGACATAATAAGGTCCCTCAAAGATAATCTACAACATGCACAGAACCAACATAAGTTGTACGCTGATAGGAAAAGGACTGAAAGATATTTTAAGGTGGGAGATTTGGTATTTGTTAGGTTGCATCCATATAAGCAAAGCACCTTGAAGAGGAGTGGGGCAGAGAAGCTCAAGCCAAGGTTCTATGGGCCTTATAAGATCATTAGGAAGGTAGGAGAGGTAGCTTATGAATTGGAGCTCCCACCAAACAGAAAAATACATAATGTTTTCCACGTCTCTTGCCTGAAGAAGGTTTTAGGCCAGAAAACCATAGTATCTACATAATTACCACCTCTTGATTATGAAGGGAAATTAGTCTTAATACTAGAAGAGGTTTTGGATACAAGAGAGAAAAGATTGAGAAATAGGAGCATCATAGAGCATTTGGTCAAATGGAAAGGATTACCATTGGAGGATGCAACTTGGGAAGGAGCACATATTCTTGAGCATCCCAACCTTCATTTCTTGAGGACAAGCAATATTTGGGAGGGATGACTTGTCATGTCCCCTTTTCAAATAATTAAAAATAATAACTTTTGCTAAGGCTGGCAGGCTCAAAAAGTAAAGTTTCAGGAAAAAAGGGTTAATCTTAGGAAACAAATGGATTAATAAATGATAATTATTATTAAAATATGTATTATTGACCCCTCTTGGTCATGATTTAGCGTTATTCCCTCTTTTAAAGGGGTTTGGAGGCATTTCAGGCTCATTCTAGAACTTGATTTTTGCTCATTGCTTTGTTGTTCTTCAGAGGCTGCCAAACCTGTAGATAAGGAGACCCAAAGATGAGAGTTTTTAGGTTTTTAGGAAGGCTAAGGATGGGATTTTGATTCCATTCCATGTGCAAGCTCATGTGGAGTTTTCCCTTGTGTTGAACAGTGCAGATTTGTGAGTTTTCGGGTGTGTTTTTGTAAGATTTTGGTGTTTCCGGTTGATTTTTCATATCAGTTTGGGTTTCTGCTATATTGAAGCCATTTTGATATTAAAATAGAGCCGAATATATGTATTGGGTCATGATTCTACTTCTGTGATAGATTTTTAGCATTTTATGGTGTTTTCGGGCTATTTTATGTTGTTTTCGGGAGCCCAATGAGCATTGTATTTGTCCTCCATTTTGGAGCTGTTGTGTAAACTCTATACAGATCTGGAAATATTATTTTTAGGCTGTTATGCTGGCAAAATTTTTGTAAAAATGTCTACTTTCAGATTTATCAATAATATGTGAAGCTGTGAAGTTTTTGGCACTATTTCGGGCATACCCGATTTGGGTTTTATTGAGAAATTGCATAATCTTTCGAAGTGTTGATTGTTTGATTTAATAATCTGATTAGAGGATTTAAATATGATATAAAAATCAGAAAGTGGACATTTCAATTCCAAACCTTGGGAACCAGAAGTAAAACCAAGGTGGTGGAATGATAATGACTACCATGATTTTCATTACAATAAAGGACACAAGACTAATAATTGCATGAAATTGAGACATGTTATTCAAGACTTAATTGAGGAAGGAAAGGTTAAGGTGGACAACCATCATACCAATAATGATCATAAAGCATTCTAGACTCCATTACCTAACTATAAATAAGGAGAGTCATCTAAGAGTAACAAAATTAATTACACCTATACAAACAATGACAACGTTATTCATATTGTGGAACCATGCAAATAGTCCATCCATGTGATTACTCTTAAGGGAGTGAAAAATAAAGCTGAATCCTCTAATGTTGTGACGATAAATCAAGCTAAGCTCACTCTCAAAGGAGCTTCAAAATCAAACCCACTAGTTACGACAACAGTTCCTAAACAACTTTCTATACTGCACAAGTTTAATTTAGTAGACCAGTTGCAGCGTACGCTAGCCCAAATTTATATCTTGGAGCTGTTAAAAATCTCTTTGAGCCATAGAGAGATCCTTGATCAATCTTTTCTCAATACCAATGTACCTAATTAAGACCTAGATGTGGACATATTCCATATATGGTTGGTCACCTAAATTCACCACATTACTTGTCTTTCTCTGAGGAAGATGATAAGTCATTAAACCAGACACATAATCAACCTTTGCATCTAGAAGATCTCGTTCATAAATACCATGTTAAGTGTGTCCTAATAGATGGAGGCATTGGTTTGAACACATGTACCTACAATTTGGTGAAACAATTGGGATTTTCTAAACACGCAATTGATCCAATAAGGAAAATAAAAACCAAAGTTTATGATGAAGAAGAAAGATTCTCCAAAGGATTGGTTTTCTTACCTATTAGAGTGGGACCAGTGGAAAGAGATGTGATATGCCAAGTTCTTGACTTTCCACTTGCTTATAAAATTCTTCTTGGAAGGCCGTGGATCCATTCAATGCAAGTTGTACCTTCTACTTATTACTAATACATAAAATTTCCTCATAATGGAGTGGAGGTAACTATCTCAGAAGATACAACATATCATTGTAATAGTCTCAAACAAGAAGATAGCATGGTCATACACAATAAAGAAATTTCTAAAAAAGTAGAAACCTCCAAAGAAATGGTCTTGCAAAGCTTTTCCAAGAAGGTCGACATTCAAGAAACAAGAATGGGTGAGTACAAGATAGATTTTGCAATATCCCTGATAAATCTTCCAATATCTCCTAGGTTTCAAGGACAACCTTCATCTACATTCACACCTTCAAAAGGTAATACTCTAACAATCCACAAATGAATAGGGATGGTGAAAGCAAAGGTGTCCCTTGAAGAAGAAAATGAAGAAAAAGTTGTCTTGCAATGGCTATACAAAGAGAATGAACAAGATGGAAATATCAAGAATGTAGAGATAGCCATTGAAAAATATGGAAAAGGATATGATATCATAAAGAAAATGGGATATAAAGGAAAGGAACCATTGGGTCAAAACAAACAAGGACTTGTGGACCCAATACATATGGATTTTAGAAACCCTAGGGACAAAATTGGAGTAGGCTTAAGGAAACAACATCTCATCCCATAGAAGAAGGGGGTACAGGGTTTGATAGACCAGGAGACTCAAATGATGAGGAAGAAGTGGAAGGAAAACCTATCTCTTATGAAATGTTACTACTCTTAAAATGAGATCCATTATCATAACTTGGCACTAATCTTGAACTTGAACAAGAATCAAAGAAAGGATAGACAAAAGAACCTGAAGGAGAGCTACAACAAAGAAATCCTATACTTGACACGACTCACTTTGATGAAGAACCAAACATGACACTTTCACAAGCACCTTTGCAGGAGGGAGAGAATAATTCTAATGAGGAAATTGAAGTACCAGTGACTATTGCCCACTTCTTGGGGGTTTTAGATTATATTTAGGTTGACTCACATGAATATGAATGGGATATACTTTCTGATGCTACGATGGAAATAGAAGTGGATGTGATACATAAGCTCCCAAAATTCAAATTGAAAAGGAGAGACTTCTAATGCTAGGTCGCTAGAGTTAGACTTACATAACATTAACATGAACTCTAATAATAACGATAATGACTCTAATAATCTTAACATCTCTTTAGATGAAAACCTAATGGAAAACATCTTACAAATCAATGACATTGATAATAATGCGATGCTATCTCTTGAACCCAATGAATCTTTGTCATTAATACATCCTGAATTGATAGACAGGAATGAGCCTACATCCACAAGCCTGTTATATTTTGACAATGACTATACCCTAACCTATCATCTAAATGCTTGTGAACCTTTTATTTCTTCAACCAGTGCAAGGAGTGAAAACATGATTGAGGAGGATATCAAGTTTCTTAGTCTAAAAATGAAAAATGAAAAGAAAAAGAAATATGATGGTGAAAACCACATAGTGGCAGTGTTAGATTCGAAAAGAGAAAAAAAGAAAAAGACGTATTTGATGGTAAAAACCTCCTAGAGGTGCCAAAGGATGAGATTCTTTATATCCTCCTAGATCATTTTTAGGAAAGGTCTTCAGTGTTGATTGAACCAACATAACCATCAATCTAGGAACAACAGAAGCTCCTCAACTAGTTCACATTGCTCAGTCATTGACAAAAGAAGAAAAGATCCAATTCACCAGTTTCTTTAAAGAAAAGAAGATCAATTTTGCTTGGTCTTATTTAGACATGCCTGGATTGGATATATATTTGACAATGCATCACTTGTCTATTTCTCCTGATGTGAAACATGTTAAGCAAAAACTAAGAAAAAATGAATCCACATGTGGCATTGCTAGTCAAGGCAGAACTGGAAAAATTATTGAAGGTTGGATTCATAAGAGCCATTGAGTATGCAGAATGGATATCAAACATAGTTCATGTTTCCAAGGAAAATTAATCCATAAGAGTTTGCACGGACTTTAGAGACTTAAACGAGGCTTTCCCAAAAGATGATTTTCCACTTCCCAACATAGACATGATTGTAGATTTGATGACAGGCTATGAGATGTATTCATTGATGGATTGATTTTTGGGATATAACCAAATAAATATTTTTCCCAAAGATCAAGAAAATACCACATTCACATGCATGTGGGGAACATATTGTTGGAATGTGATGTCGTTTGGTCTAAAAAATGCAGGCACAACCTATCAAAGAGCAATGACTACAATATTCCATGACATGATGCATAGAAACATGGAAGACTATGTGGATGATACATTATAAAAATAAAATATAAGGACAACGCATATAGAAGATCTAAGAAAAATATTTGATAGAATGGAACAATTTTAACTAAGGCTTAACCCCAAGAAGTGCGCATTTGGGGTATCATCTGGAAAGTTACTAGAGTTCATAGTCTCAGGAAAAGGAACTGAGGTTGATCTAGAAAAAGTGAAGGTGATTCTTGAAATGAAAACACCTAGGAACATTAGTCAAATGAGGACGCTCCAAGGCAAGCTACAATCTATAAAGAGGTTTATATCCCAATTAGCAGATAAGGCACAACCTTTCACAAAGATAATGTGCAAAGGGACAACATTCACATGGGATGAGCAATGTGAAGAAAATTTTACCCAAGTCAAGGAATATGTGGCTCAAATATATGGGAAACCATTGTTGTTATACATATCAGTGACAAATACATCATTGGGAGTATTGCTAGCGCAAGAGGATGAAGCTAAAAAGGAGAGAGCTATATATTACATTAGCAAGACTCTAGTCACATATGAGTTGAACTATTCCATGATTGAAAAAGCATGCTTCGCAGTAGTATTCACATCTCAGAAGCTTGGGCATTACATGTTGGCACATAAGGTGAAGCTAGTCGCTAAGATAGATCCACTTAAATATTTATTGAGTAAAGAAACATTAATAGGGAGATTAGCGAAATGGGTCTTGGTACTCAGTGAATTTGATATTGAATATGTTGACAGTAAATCCATTAAAGGACAAGTGACAACTGATCAACTTGTTAAAACACCATTAATAGATGACATGCCTTTACATATAGAATTCTATGATGAAGCCATTATGCACTTAACAAAACACTCATGGAAAATATATTTGGATGGCTCCTTCACACAACAAGGATTAGGAGCTGGATGCTTATTCATTACCCCACAAGGATATAAGATTCCAAAGGCATATAAAATGACATTTTCATGCACAAAAAATATAGTAGAATATGAAGCTCTAGTGAATGGACTGAAGCTTGCAATATAATGGAAAATCATTGAGTTACACATCTATGAAGATTCACAACTCATTATCAATCAGGTGAATGGTGACTATTAAAAAAAAGATGAGAATCTAATGCCTTATAAAAGGATGGTGGATGACTTGAAGAAATATTTTTTCATCGTCACATTTGAGAAAATTCCAAGCCCAGAAAATAGAGTAGCAGATGCGATGGTTACTTTAGCATCCATGTTACAACTTGAAGAACATAAATTTCACTATGACTTCCTAGTGGAAGAACTCCCCTTTCCAGCTTATGACTCACCTGAGTCCCAAATTATCTATGCCATTGAAACTCAATTTTTATCTAGATATGCCCATATCTACTCATATCTAAAAGACCAAACATTCCCTAAAAACTATTCAAGAAATGAAAAGAGATGCCTTATAAGAGCATCATCGTGTTATATAATCATCGCTAATGACTTGTATAGATGTGGTCTAGATGGTACACTATCTAGGTGTTTAAAAAATGAGGAGTCAAATCATGCATTAAAGGAAGTTTATGAAGGTGTGTGTGGGTCATAATCGAACGACTTTTCATTAGACAAGAGACTCTTAAGGGTGGGATATTATTGGCCCACAATGGAAAAAGATGCTATTCTGTATTCTAAAACATGCAAAAAATGCCAAGTCCATGGCAACCTTATACATGCTCCATCTAGGGAGTTAATTCCTTTCATAACACATTAGCCATTCCGGCAATGGGCCTTTGATTTTGTCAGAAAGATTTACCCAAATTCAATAGACATAAATATATCATTACTATAACTGAGTATTGTACAAAATGGGTGGAATTTGTGCCACTATCCAATGCAACATGAAAAAAAATCTCAATGTTCATCTTGAACTATATCATTTGTTGATATGGAATACCCTCGTCGATTGTGACTGACAATGGGGGACAATTCAAAAACAAAGACATGGATGACCTATGTCTTCAATTCAAAATCATTCAACACTGTTCCTCGATCTATTATCCTTAAGGTAATGGACAAGCCAAGGCATCAAATAAAACCATATTGAAAATCTTGCATTGGATAGTAAGTAAATCAGGGAGGGACTAGCATTTACAAATAAATCTAGCATTATGGGCATATCACACTAGCATCAAAACACCAACTGGCGCAACTCCTTTTGCACTAGTTTATGGATCAGAGGAGGTACCACCAGTCAAAGTAGAGATTCCATCACTCAAGGTATCATTGAAACATCTAGTCACTAATGAGGACTATAGAATCTCTAGACTACAAGGACTAGAATTGCTAGATGAGCGCAGGCAATAGGCGTTTGATCATCTCAAAGTCTATCAAAAGAGAATGTCAAGAGGATATAACAAGAAATTGAAACCAAGAAATTTTCAGGTAGTAGATCTAGTTCTAAGAGAAAATCCAAAAAATCAGCAACATTGAGAGCAAAAGGGGAAGTTTGAGCCCAACTAGTTGGGTCCTTTTGTTATCGCAACATCATTTGGATCAGGAGCATATCAATTGGCTATGCTTGAGGGAGATGTTCTACTATATCCAATCAACACTCTACAACTAAATTTTTTTTATGCCTGACATTCTTGAGACAACACCTGTACAGTGAAAAGAGTTCCTGAAAAAAGTACAAAAAAACATAAAAAGAGTTCCTGAAAAAAGTACAAAAAGTAGATAAAGTTCCTGAGAAAAGCAAAAACAACAAATATTGATCCTGAAAAAAATAAAAAACAATGGAAAAAGTCTTGAAAAAATGACCATCTCAATGAAAACCTGGTAAACAAGCACCTTGATGAGTCCAAAAAAATAGAAAAAAGAAAAAGTACAAACAAATTAAAAAAGAGAAAAAGTGTCTTGGTGAAAACCTGGTAATCAGGCGCCATGATAGAAAAAATAGAAAAATTTGGTCAAGTGGTGAAAACCTGGTAAACAGGCGCTACTTGTAATCAATGCTCTATCTATCAAGACAGTACTTGAACGATTCGCCGATGTAAAGTTTAGCATGTACATATCTTTCAGTCACTTTCATGACAAGCCAAATCCTAAAGTGTACTACCAAAAAATCATATCTTCCTAAGAATGAAATATGTCTATATCATAGTCCTAGGTAAACCGCTTTCCTGGGGGGGAAATGATCAAAGTCACGCATGACGCAAGGTCGCTTAGTTGCTATTAGGACTTTTTGCTAGGGTTTCACTTTTCCCTAGTCCACAATAGACGTTAAACTATGAAAACAAAGATATTTATTAATGCCACCAACAATAGTATTTCTTAATACTTGGACCTAAAAAGTGTTTCTAAACATTACGTCATGATGATAAGGGTGTTTTTAAACACTAAACAAGTGAGACACTTATTGATAAAAGAAAATTCTATGATTGATAATAATTTTTGTGTGTTTGCAAATTAAATAAATGTGTTTCTAAACACTATAATCACAACTATCTATTCTTGAAGCAAATACACTAGTCTTAATTAGGGAAGCTAAATGAAGGAATAAGTAATTTTTATTTATGACTTATTATCAATTTGTGATTGTTATGTTCCTTGAGTGACTCGATGATGTCTAAAAATGGACTAGAGAAGCAAGGAATGGGGGCATAACATTTTATTTTTCTTCTTCTTGTGGTAATAAATCTGATTATCTAAGGTGATTGTAGGGAATGGGTGTCTATGATAAGTGCCTCCATCATGATTGGAACGCCACGTATACCTCGACCTATTTCCTATGAAAGCTTTAGTGAGGTCAAATTTATTTCCTTGCCTATTTTTCAACTAAAATGAAAACTAGTTCCTAGTAAGGTGTAAAACAAATCGAGAAAATACCCAAGGATATGAATATAAAATAAAAGGTCATTGCGGGTCACTAGTACATTTGACCCACATTTTCGACCAAGCATTAAAATGGATTTGCTTGGTCACTTTATGGAAGGAAAAATTTGATTTTTTTAAAATCCATTCCTGTGTTGGTCTGAATTATGACAACCACGACATTTTGGTCATAATTATGACCAACACGAGCATATAACAAGTTAAAAAAAAGGTGGTTTCATTTTATTTCATTTTGTTCTTCCGCAAAGTGGAGCTAAAGGAGGGAAGGAGGGCATCTCTCGACACAACCTACGCATCTCTCGACACATCATGTAAGGGAATCTCTTGATTCATTCCTGTATTATATTCACAACCATCATTATTTTGTATGTGAATGGTGGTGTTATCTTGGAACGAAGATTACATATTATTTCATTGTTAAACCCTATGCCATTGGGTTATATTTGTGTTATCCTGTCAAACTGTCCAGAAGCCACATGGGTTATATTATATTCACATACATCATAATAGGGGTTATTGGGTGCATTATTGAGATACAAGCTTGATTTACCCTTGACTGTATTACAAATGGCTCAGCAGTAGGGGAGAAGAGGATTTTATTTTGGGGCCTACACTTTGGAGGTATTAGTTCTATTTTGTTTACAAATTTACATCAGTGTTTTAAACCCTATTTTTCTTTGGGCAATAATCTCCACAACTTGGTATCAGTGCATTGTAATCATTTAATTGCCACATGCTTGGTTTCTACACCCCATCCACGAGTCTATGTCGCATATGGTCTTCTTTTTTCTGAATGTAGTTCTTAATTACCTAGCATAGAAGTGTGGAAGACACTGATTATGATATTTATGCATATCTTTTCTTGCTTAATGCATCCTTCATTGGTGTTAGAAAAGATTGGTGCTGGCAACTACAGATGTTCGAGATAAGCATTGAAAAATGAAATATGAAAAAAGATGAGTTACACTAGAGTAGTCACATTATCATACAAGGACATAATTCAACAATAAAGTTCTTATTTGTTTAATAGTACTTAGTTTAATTTAAATATATCAAGTCCCTTGACAACACACCATTATTAACAATTTTAGGTGAATAAATATGATTGCTAGAACACCAGTAAACTATGATTTGGTAGAAACATCCCAAACAACACTTTTATTTCCTCTATTTTACTTTAAGTCTCTTCAGATAATCCATGGATAGTTGAGCCATGTGGCAGATTATCATCCTTAATAAAACCCCGACATTTCATAATATCATATATCAATATTGTGAAGAATTGATTGAATCATTGTTATCAAATTTTGGGTAAGGTGGTTGGTGTCAACTCCTCTAGGCTGTAGTTATTGCACCTTCTGTCCCCAATCCTTCATAGTGCCTATCTGTAGAGAACTTTTAGTATGTTGTCTTCAACTGCATTTTAATCTTTTAACTTTTGTGTCGTGTGCCAAATTTAGAAAATTTGAATATTTTTTTAAAAACTGAAGAATCTTGCGAGACAAATTCACAACAAACTTTTTCGGCAAAGAAAGCATCCTAAGATGCATCAAAGTTTCTTTATATCTTGAATTCTAAATTAATAAACAAATTAAGGTGTTTTGGGTCACTGCTATGTGATACACCAAGTTCATATGTATTAGACTTCACTTTGTAAGTCCACACAGTTCATTTTTCCAGTTACCTCACACAAAGATGTATATTGTACTTGCTCATATCTTTTTCAAAAAGACCTTTAACACTAGGGTCACTTAACTAAGGTTTTTTCACAAAGACCTTTAACACCACCCCATATAAATATAATTGATCTAACACATCAATATTGATCCTAACATCCATATTCCATCATAAAATATATCCATCCTTCAGGGCATTCATCCTCCATGTGACTAGTGCCAAAACATGGAACTCTTCACTCAGAGATCTCCACCATTTTGTGGCTTCTCAAACACACCTCCTTATATCCCTGCATAAACAAACTATATTACAATGATATGTTACATATTAGACATCTTCCACCAATCACAATGATCATAGGGGGTGGGAGAGTCAATTCATAAAGGAAGACTACAATCCCAATTCACTATTACAACAAGAAGCCCGAGTATAGTAAGGATACCAGTAAATTCCCTGACCTCTTTAGCAATTGAAATAATGAGATCAATGCATGTATATGTAAGTAATAACCAAATAAATGATCTTACACCATCGTCCAACCATTAACATATCACAAAAATTATTTGAAGACATAGGGTTGTTGACTGTACCCACATGACAAAATATAGTATGTAGAGAAAAATGTTTGTTTTATTGATTGAACCGATTACATTATGGTTTTCTTACACATATACTTTACACCCCCCTTTCCATTCATGTGGATCAAAAAACAAAGACTCAAAATCCTCAAAGAAACTCGATTGCAACCACCTAACTGCCCAAAATTGTTTAATGCTTCTTTCCTTATTTGCTTGATAGCAACTTCCTCAATCTTCATTCTAAGATCACTCCTGGACCCATCCAACTCCATATAACTATCATAGGTCAATCTTCAATCACCTTAAACCCCACTAGAATCCACACCTTGGATCTCCAAGCAACTCTTCAAACCCAAACTAGTCAATCATGTTCCATGCTCAGAACATGCACTCTTCACTCAATAGGCTTTTGCAACCACACTCATGAACTATGCTTCCCATGGTGACCCTAAATCCTCTAAGGATCCTAATACACTCAAACCATACACTCATTAACATATCAATCTATTCTTGTGGCCATTCTATCTCCTTGCACCAAACTATCTGTAATGTCCCTGTTAGTTTGTAACCTTGGATCTCACTAGTCTACTCATCATGTTTGTAATTCATATAGATCTATTTAGTATTTCAATTTAATTAAATGAAATGATAATTTAAATAGAATTTATATTTCCTCTTATGACTATATTGATGGTCCCATGTCCAACTTATTACCCTATCAAATTGGATAGGAAGACTTTAAGATGCGGCCGAGGCGCTTAGAGACCATTCCCAATAGGCTCCCTCAAGGTTTATAGGTCCAAGGTCAAAATATTGGGATGCTGACCCCCACCCTATTTTTGGATAGAAGCTATTGGCGGGATTTACACAAGTTCTCCTTGAAGACATCCTTATATCCCTTCCTTCCAGTCCGACAAGTGACAAATCAAAGTGTATATATATGTTTGTATAATATAACCGATATGATTCTTATATATATAAGACCCTCTAAGGGTTCCTTATCAATACTAGGATTTTAATATATCCTTTGTAAAGCAATAATAAATCATAGTTGGTTGTTACTCAATACTTTCCAGTAATCAAAAAGAGACTTGGCTTGCCAGTACATATATATACTCTTGATATATGTAATAATAGATATATATTATTTTCTATATAATTATGAACATATATATATTCTTTATTATTAATCACTATATATATATATATATATATATATATATATATATATATATATATATATATATATATATATATATATATATATATATATATATATATATATATATATATATATATATATATATATATATATATATATATATATATATATATATTTAAATTTACTATAAATATATTTATTATAATATTGTAAACTTTGGTTTGATTCTTAACGTCTCATTTTGTCTGAACATAATTTACTTACACTAGACTTTCTCTAAGTCTAGTGCGTTCTCTATTTATCTTGGTCCCACTCCAATACATCTTCCTATATGGTTTGATTTTCTATTCCCTCAGCTTATAAACTGGTATTTGTAATATTCAGTCTGAAATAATTTTTGATATTGAATTGACTGTGATCATAAAAGGATAAGTATGTTGAGCAGTATCCAATATATTAGCAATCTCTTCCTCATGAAATGTAACACCTATTATATAATTTCTTATTCAATCAAATACCCAAATGTATTAAAAATATCTATTCCTTTATTCTCCCTACTATTCAATGACGTTTATCTCTTAGCAGCAACCACAATTTTCTCCATGTGAACCTTAATATGAAGGCCATAGCTTACTCTCTTAGCAGTAATAAATCAAACTGCAAATGGAAGTCTCATATTTTATTCTAGCGTCCATATTAGAATATAGATATGACCAACTTGTCTTATTCTTTCCTCATTTTCATCCAAACTCACTTCTTCGTATTTGATGATATTCAATCTGTTATGTTTTTATGCTATTCTTTTTTTTTTAATCTTCCAAATCAGTGCCCTTTGAATGAGTTTGGACCTTCTCTTATACCTACCAAATTGAAAGGGTGGCAATCTATCACATTGTCCATTCTAGCATGGTCCTAGTAGTACAATAGTGAGGGTTTTTCAATCCTTTCTTAGACTATTCCCAAACAAATTTGAAAACAAACCACATATCCTAATACCCTTTTCCAAGCTTGACAACATAATCCAAAACTAACCCCATGTGTTTTGGACCAATCCTCTAAAAAATGCCACTGTCACTGAACCAGGAGGGCTAATTCGACTACATTTACAAAGAAACCACTATTTGTTCTTCACTCCAGACCTTGAGACTTTCAAAAGAGTCCACAAATGACCCCAAAATAAGGATTCCACAACCAATTTGGTGCCATGACCATCTTAAGTGCAAAAGCCCTAATTTGCTCCTCCAAAACCCCTAAAATCTAGGGCTTGGTCAATGTTTGACCTCCCAACACCATACCATAAAATAAATGGATGATTCACCATCTTTAGGTTATCCTTTAATGGATTCAAACACAAAAAGACCCCCTCAAGTGGCTAGATCTTCTACTGCAATAACCATGCACCATACCCTTAACCCTTTAACACTGTCCAACTCGACCAACCTCCTTTCATCTCCTACAAATGGCCTTCATTCCTGCATCATCAGTGTTAGGAAGGTATGTTACAAGTGTGGATCCATCCCAAGTAATAGTATGTACAAAAAGGGGATGAATCTTACAAATCCATGATGGAAATCAAAGCAAAACTGTGTGTTCCTACAGGGTAGTCAACATAAAACAATAACACAGGGTTACAAATTGCTTGAACTTGATCTAATATGATTTAAAAGCTATTACACATCTATGCCTAAGATTTATATCAATACCACATCAAGAAAACTCCAAAACTTGCAAGAAATCAACTTGTATTGCTTCAAAATAGGTACAGTCCGTACAATATGAAAATCCTCCCCCAACCTCACATGCTCTCATGCCTTCTAAGGCTTACATAGACCCATAATAAATCCCTTAACCGATCCAAAGTGGTTGGATCCTCTAACAAAGAAACTAATCCTTGTTTTTACAATTTCCCTCCAAAATAGACTTGACCGTTGCCATTCAAATATTTAAATACTAAAACTTAGTTAATTTACTCTCTATACTCTAGGACTTTAGAATTTGTCCTTGTAGGACCTTAATACAATATTAAGTCCCTTAATTCTATTTTAAGACCTATCCTTTAGCCTTCTAGGCCTATTATGCCAATCTAGGTATTCACTTCCTATTACAAGAATTCATGCCTTTATACATTAGGCTTATTACACTGCATTATATCCAATTACATCAAAGACAAAATTGGCTTGAAACCATATTTCAATTCACATATTGATCCTTTAGATCATTCAATCTTCATGAGCCAACCAAGTGACTCTCTTTCCATGTCTTTGTCAGGGTGCCCTGCACCACTCAACCTCACTCCATGAGACTATTGCTGCAAACTTCAACTCATTCTTGTCTTCAAATCTTGAGTCTCTCCTCATGGAGACCTATTTGAGGGGTAAAATCCTGTACAACAGCAATTGTTTGTATAGATGGTGTAGAGTGGGTGGTTTTTATTATTGCATGAATTAAGTTAACATAATTCAATTCAAGTATATTAAACATAGGTCCTTTTATGGATAAACTAGTTGAATTTTCTTGGGGACATTACAACAAGTATACGGGACATTTCAAGACCTTAAACATCCCAAAATACCAACTTATTTCATAATACTACCCATGATCCCATAGACAATGACAATGACATACTATACAACATTAGACTCCTCCCACTAGAGAAGGTATATGCATAGGTGATGAACATGTAGATTTTCCTAAGCACTACTGGGAGCTTACCTTGCATTAACAAATGTACTATTGTGAAAATCATCACAAGTCCATTTGTTGTAGGGTCTAGTTCCTAGTACTTCTTGGTCAAATTTGCATGTTTGTCACCTGTGCATATACCTTCTCTGATCAACTCTTATATGCACACGTGAAGGGTGTATATGCACAGGTTTTACATGATTGTGTTTTACATAAGACAATAATAATATTAGTTTGTGTTTTACATGATTGCATTCCCCAAATACATTACTGGCAAAATTTTGAACATATATAAATGGAATAATTTGTGCCTCATATACTTAAATGGAATACACCAAGAAGTACCAAATGATTAATGCTCAACTGTTATAATGGAAAAGTATTAGAACCATCCATTTCTACAACTTGATTTTTTATAGTCTTAATGATTTTTCTATAGTCCTAATGATTTTGAACATTGTTGACAAAGCGTGTTTTTTTTAAATTATTTGATTAATTCTCTCACCTTTCCTTACTTTGTAAATTTGACTTTTCCCATGTCTGAGTTTGTGCCCATTGTGGAGTTCACATTCTTTTGATGGTGTATTTCATTCACTCTATGTGGAATACTATTTTGTTCAATGTATTGCTGTTGGGTCTAACTCCCAGTATTACTTGGTCAAATCTACATGTTTTTCACCTATGCATATACCTTCTCTGATGAACTCTTATATGCACAAGTGATGAACATGCACATTTGCCTAAGCACTACTGGGAGCTTACCCTGCAACACATGTAATATTGTGAAAATCATCACAAGTACATTTGTTGTTGGGTCTAGCTCCTAGTATTGCTTGGTCAAATCTACATGTTTGTCACCTGTGCATATACCTTATTTGATCAAGTCTTATATGCACAGGTGATGAACATTCAAATTTTCCTAAGCACTACTAGGAACTGACCCGGCAACAAAATCATCACAAGTCCATTTTCTGTTGGGTCTAGTTCCCAATATTGCTTGGTCAAATCTGCATGTTTTTCACCAGTTCATATACCAAATGATGAATGCTCAATTGTTGTAATGCCAAAGCATCAGAACCATCCATTTCTAAAACTTGATTTTCTATAGTCTTAATGATTTTTCTACAGTCCTAATTATTTTTCTTAGTTCTTGTCTTTTGTCCCTTTCTGATTTCCTATGTCTGTGCTTGGTGACAAGATTTCAAACATTCTTGACAAAGTACATTTATTTATTTATTGTGGGGTTCACTGTTTTATTTCAGCTTGATATTTTATTCATTTTTCATATACACAGAGACTACACATGCTGATAAAAAAATGAGCTATTTGATTTAGGTTTACTATTCATGATTGTAAATGGTCAATATTTCTGATGGTACTCCTTGGTGTATTCTATTTAAAAATAATTATTTTTCTATGGCTATGATAAATATCCCTTTGTGTTGAGAAAATTAGAGTTGAGAAAATGGTTGTTTAGTGTTTGTATCTACAGGTTGCAAACAAATCATCCTTCTTCCATCAACATTCTAGTCAATGTACAAGTAACGAGTCATTCCATTCAAGAAAGACGATGTCTGACAATATCAACCCAGAACAAAATAAGGAGTATGCAGAATTTAGTGTATGCAGAATTAGTTTTGCAAAATTGGCCACATTGATGATGATTATGAAGAAGATTTGAAAATATTACACCAATCTGAATTGGATCAATTATCATTTTGAAATCTTCTTCATCAATCACCATCAACCATTTTACAAGAGAAAACACCTTTCTCTATATGAATCTTGGTTTACATTTCCCTATAATCTAATTGGTAATTTGAAGCCATCAATGGAAACTTACAATCCTAAACAATAAGTATACCATTGATGGCTTCATAATTATTAAGTGAAAGGGAGTTTTCTGATCTGGAACCCCATTTGGTGATGATCCTACGTAGTTCCACATAGACAAGACATGTTCCTTAGAAGACTGGTTCTTTACTTTACTAGAGCCACAAATATTCTTTACACTGTTGGAGGTCATGTGGTTAGAGTTACAAATTTACTTGGGAACATTACAACAAGTTATCACAATGGTTGTTCAGTGACTATATCTTCCATTAGAGCCACTTCATATGCACAAATGATGAACATGTAGATTTTCCTAAGCACTACTGGGAGCTTACCCAGCAACACATGTACTATTGTGAAAATCATCACAAATCCATTTGGTGTTGGGTCTAGCTCCCAATATTGCTTGGTCAAATCTACATGTTTGTCACCTGTGCATATACCTTCTTTGATCAACTCTTATATGCACATGTGATGAACATTCAGATTTGCCTAAGCAATAGTGTGAGCTTTCCTACAACACATGTACTATTGTGAAAATCATCACAAGTCCATTTTTTGCAGGGTCTAGCACCCAGTAATGCTTGGTCAAATTTGCATGTTTGTCACCTATGCATATACCTCCTTTGGTTAACTCTTATATGCACAGGTGAAGGTTGATCAACTCCAATCTCCTATTTGTATCTATATGTTATCAAAGTAGTTCCATTGAGAATCTTGTCTACTTGAGACATTTCAATTGTTAAAGAAATTGGCATTTGAATTTTTATTCATTAGTTGTGTGATTAGAGAATACTTTGCATGATTGCATTCCCCAAATCATTACTGGAAAATTTTTGAACATATCTAAAAGGAATACTTTGTGCCTGACATACTCAAATGGAATACACCAAGAAGTACCAAATGATGAATGCTCAATTATTATACCAATCTGAATTTCCATGTTGATGATGATTATGAAGAAGATTTGAAAATGTTGCACCAATATAAATTGGATCAATCATCATTTTCAAGTCTTCTGCATCAATCACCATCAGCCATTTGGTGATGATCCTACGTAGTTCCACATAGAAATGACACGTTCCTTAGAAGAATTTTAATCTCACAATAGCTGATAAACATAAATGTAGGCATCATGGTCACAATTCTTTGGAGATACAACATAATTAAGTGGTATACCCAGACGATGCAATACAAACAATACTCCTCTGGTTCTAAGTTGACACTGTAGGATCCAAAAACCATAGATAACGATCACTTTTGGTCCCTATCTTGATTGGTTTTTGGACCCTACAGTGTCAACTTAGAACTGGAGGAGTAGTGGTTGTGTTGCATCATCTGGGTATACACTCAATTATGTTGTATCTCCAAATAATTATGACCATGTGTGATGCCTACATTTATGTTTATCAGCTGTTGTGTCCCAAGACCACTTATGACCCCTTATGACCTTTTATGATCCCTAAGAATACATCTTAGAGGTCTTTAAGTATCGTAAGAGGTCATAAGAGGCTACTAGGAGGGGCCAAATGAGATTCCACCTTCACATGGTTGGCCCTATTAAGTAGAGAATGTTAAACTATTCTTGAAATAAAGAGAAGCTCAATATTTTAAGGTCCCAGGAACAAAAAAATTATTCGTATAAGTCTTTAGTTTATGAAATTGTCCAAACCTGTTACGCTTCTGCAGCTCATCAACACTGGAGGTCTAAAGGAAACAAGATAATTTGAAGAGTCATGAATCTTAAGATTGTACTTAATATAGCCAAACTTCATTCAATGGTACATTCAAACATGAAACAAACCATTCTTAAACCAGTGATCTAGATTAAACTAGTAAACCAAAGGACAACAAACTAAATTGCATTAACTTGATGTGTTGTGAAAAGCAATGAACAAAAATAAATGTAGTAAGTGTAACTAATATCGCTTTGGAGGAATGAAATATGATTTTTTGACATAGTAAGCCAAACTATTAATATGAAATAATATGCATTGTGCACCTTTGGTGATGATCCTATGCAGTTCCACATAGACACGACATGTTCCTTAGAAGACTTTTAATCTCACAATAGTTGAGAAACATAAATGTAGGCATCATGGTCACAATTCTTTGGAGATACAACATAATTCAGTGGTATACCCAGACGATGCAATGCAAACAATACTCCTCTGGTTCTAAGTTGACACTGTAGGATCCAAAAACTATAGAGAATGATGGCTTTTGGTCCCTATCTTGATTGGTTTTTGGACCCTACAGTGTCAACTTAGAACCAGAGGAGTAGTGGTTGTGTTGCATCGTCTGGGTATACACTCAATTATGTTGTATCTTCAAAGAATTGTGACCATGCATGATGCCTACATTTATGTTTCTCAGCTGTTGTGTTCTAGGACCCCTTATGACCCTTTACGATCCCTAAGAATACATCTTAGAGGTCTTAAAGTGTCGTAAGGGGTCATAAGAGGCTCCTAGGAGGGGCTAGATGAGCTTCCACCTTCACGTTGTTGGCCCTGTTAAGTAGAGAATGTTAAAATATTCTCAAAACAAAGAGAAGCTCAATATTTCAAGGTCCCATGGACAAAAATAAATTGTTCATAGTCTTTAGTTTATGAAACCGTCCAAACTTGTTACGCTTCTGCAGCTCATCATGAACACTAGAGGTCTGAAGGAAAGAAGAGAATTTGAAGAGTCGCGAGTCTTAAGATTGTACTTAATATAGCCAAACTTCATTCAATGGTACATTCAAACATGAAACAAACCATTCTTAAACCAGTGATCCAGATTAAACTAGTAAACCAAAGGACAACAAATTGAAGGAATGCATGATTGTTTGACATAGTAAGCCAAACTATTAATATGCAATAATATGCATTGTGTACCTCATGGAGGGATTTTACAATATATATATATATATATATATATATATATATATATATATATATATATATATATATATATATATATATATATATATATATATATATATATATATAAACTTAATTTGTCATCGATTTTTTGACTGACATTACTATTTTCTTCGACGTCGAAGCTATACTCACAATGTATACAGTAGTGGATAATTCGACCAAGGTTGGTAAAAAATGATGAATGCTGGTAATACCGCAACTGGCAATTTGGACGTTGTTTTTAGTCAAAATTTCAACCAAATGGTAAGTCAAATATTCAACTTTTAAGGGAACGTGTGGAAAAATTGACAAAGAAAGTTCGACAACACAAATGGCCCTTCTATCGATCATTTTGTGTCAAAAAATAGACCAATGAGCATTGAAAATGAGGCTAAAATTTACTAGTGGGTATACATGTTGCACAAGAACAGAAAATGTTTATATCAACAGGAAGTAACTAACAGAACATTCTAGCCTATATGCTTTAATATTTAGGTTAACTTTCGACATGATGAATGAAAAGGGAAGTATTCATATTTTCATGATTGCTAAATCTATCAGTGAAAATTGTACTAACCTATGAGGTCCCAACAACAAACACTCTATGTTGATAATAGACTCACTTTGAATAAACAATGACTATCATAGGTGTCTTAGTCTAGGTTCATTTCATTGTTAATTGCATTTAGATTCATTGTTAGTTGCATTTTCATATTAATTTGCATTAGATTCATTTTAAATGCATTTCATGTTTTAGTTGCATTGAAGTTCATTTTAAATTGCATTCATTCTAATATAGCTTCATTCATTAAAAGTTGCATCAACATGATGGTGTGAATGAAATTAATCAACATCAATATAAATGGAAATCCTAAACAAACATAATATTTTCCAAGTTTGATCAAGTACAACATATGATCATCATAAAAGCTTAAAGGAAATGATTGAGCATTTATCACTGATATTCATCCACCTGCATAACCATGTCAATACCATTAATACAGCTACATAGCACATCCATAATCATCTATACATAAATAAACAAAGAGATGTCCATACATCGCATCACATTACATCTCACACATTCATGTGCATGCATAAAGTAAATGAAGAGTTTCATCATCATAAAGCATCATATGAGTATGCATCTATACATCCGTAAAGCATAAAACACAAAAACATATGCATATATCAGTGACATGATACAATGACGTCAATATATCATCATCTAATCTAATCTAATCACATGACCAAGTATCCACATGACAAAGATGAGATCAATATCCAAAGCATGAGAAACATATCACAGATCATAACACATGAGCATAAATTAGATAACATCATGTATAAGAAACATAAATCAGATGGCATCAATATTATATCAAAAGAGTATCAGTGAACCAAAGTATCAGAGTATCAATATAAGAGTCCAAAAATATGTCACAATGTACATCAATTAAAAATGGTACAAGATACAATATATATTAATGAGGTGCAAGTGTCTAGATGTGACAAAATATGGAGTATACAAAATGGTCACATCTGACTAGCACCCTCATCCTCTCAAGGAGGGTCAGGAGGAGGAGCATCTTCTCTGCCAAGAATAAGTGGAGGCATGACACCCTTAGATTGTTGTGTTATGATAGAATATAGAGGATCTCTCTATGCAGCAGGTATGACAACACAATATAATGCAAAGTAATAAGTGGCCCTCTATCCCTAATGGGTGGCCATATGAATGTGTTTGTCTTGCTCAACTCTAATCTCCACTAGCTATGTATCTCTCTCTGCCAAGCAGACTCTCAATGTGGCAACCTTAAGATGCAAGGCTGCTCTATCCTACTCACATTGTGACAATGGATATGTACCATCACCACCTATAGGAGGACCCCTAGGAGGTTGTTGTACACCTCCTCCACCACAACTGTCCCCTGACACTCTCTGCTGCTGCGCATGTTGATCCCTATGTAAAAGTGGACTTGTATTGCGTTGAGGGGGGTGTACTTTGAGTCTCCTCTAGTGACTCTATTGACCTGCATCACCGCCATGTGCTTGCTATCTCCCTCTACCTCCTCCATCACCTCCTCCTCCTCCATCTCCATCTCCACCTCCTCCATCTCCACCTCCTCCATCTCCATCACCACCACCACCACCACCACCACCTTCATGGGCACCATCGTCATCTTTGTCTCTATCACTGCCCATGTCTCTACCTCTCCCAATGTGACCTCGGCCAGCATTCTCATCAGTAGGATCATAGTTTAACATATCCTCAAGGCGAGGAGCGATCTCATCAAGAGAAGTCAATCACTGGAATAGATGTAGCGAAGAGTGTGCATGAAATCCATCAGTAATCCCACCATCAGACACCTCAGGTAGATAATCCCAGGCTACTGGAACCATCTGAGAAATCTTGTACAGGGCAGTCTAATATATCAGTCGGGACCCCATTGTGCCTCCTCATCCTTGATACAAGTGTATACTGTTGTCTCCTGAGGCATAGCCTAGATACGACCATACTATCGCATGACTTAGGTAACAAGGAACCACTCTACAATATAGAGAGTTCGACCAATGAGGTACTAAGACTGAAAGAAGAAGGGCATCTACCAAGAGTCTGACCTCCACTCCTCACAATCTAAGTATGGTCACCATATCACATCTGTAACATAGTCTAATATGCGGTGCCAATAATCCAGCCTACCCAAGTAAAATTGAAGTAAAATTGCTTAAAAAGATCAAACAAACAAGCTAAGTCGACCTAAAATTTAGATAAAACCAAATGTGATCTTGGATCTTGGATGTGATTCGGGATACACAAGATGCGACACCCTAACTAAATACGACACTTCGCATATGGGATGCGATGCAGGATACGCGAGATGTGATCCTTAAACCATATACGACTTTGTTATTAGCAGATGTGACAATTTGGTGGAAAGACCTTAGAACTAGACTAAATTAATTGCATGCAACCCGACAGGGTGCAAACCAGGAAATGCAGGATGCGATCCAGAATTTGGAATGGAAAAAAATAGGATGTAACACAGGATTGACGGGGTGCGATCCTAGACTAAACTTGGCATAAAAAGAATGAAAAAAGCTAAAAATTGAAATTATAAATTTGAATGGAGGTGTTATCGACTACTCACTAGTGTCGTGTAATGTGTCGACCGGTCGTGTCATCACGTAAGCTCAAACCGATGTCACTCAGTAGGGCACACCATTTCACCAACGAGAGCTCAAAATTTACTAAGGGTAAAAGTGAAAATGAATAGTAAAATGACCCTTTTGGACCTATTTAAGCCTCCCGGGGACCCTGGTGACCTAGGGCACTTTCATGATAGGATGTCACTGAAGCTTCATATCGGGACCGAAATTGAAATGGTTGATCTATATCACTTCAATGTAGTAAAAATGAAGTTACAGAGAAAAGTCAACCTTCAAAAGCAAAAGTCAACTTTGGGTCAATTTGCAGTTAAACATGGGCAAAATGAGCATAAATGATAACACAAACATGGAAAATAAGTTCAGTAATGATTACTAGTCAGATACACAGTCAACAAAAGTCAAAGTTTGGTCAAACACAAGTTACGAAAGCTGCAGAGAGAATAATTAATGCATACAAAGCTTATCAGAAGCTAAACAAAGTAAATTTCTCACTCACGCATTGAGTTCACACTCCAGGATATTGATCAAACATTAGTCAAACTTGGTCAACCCTCATATTTTCTCAATCAAACTTGGTCAACCCTCATATTTTCTCAGTCAAACTTGGTCAAACAGTGTTTCTTTGACACTAAAATCGATCCTAATCAAATTCTGACACATTCTAAATGATTTATACTTGATCCAAATCCATTTTAATCATCATAATATCTTGTAAATGCTTGAAGACACTGATTTTATCAAAATTTTATTCTAATTTCGGTCCCGAGGGGGCATAATTATACCAAAACATAAAAAATTCAGTGAAAATTTCAAATGCCAGGGGCATTCATTACAGTTATCTTCAATCAAGTTGATGTTGTTAATCTTTCTAACATTGATCAATTTCATTGCTTCAAATCAAATTGGTTATGTCATCGTATTCAGTTACTGCAAATCAAATCTAATTGGGTATTTCTGTCTAAATCTCTTATCAATTTTTGTTCAATCAAGCTCATAATTGGTATGGTCAATTCTTGTTCAATCAAGTTTAGAATTGATCACTTTCGAATCATGTGGGATTTCGTTCAATCAAGTTCGAAATTCTTGAATTCAAAGAAGTTCTCTTTACCGCTTTCTAAACCTTTTAGAGTGGATTCACTGCTCTCTAAATCTCCTCAAAATCAGAGTGGTCCTCACTACTCTCTAAATCACTTGAGTTCAGAGTAGTTCTCGCTACTCTCTAAATCTCTTAAATCTATTAGTTCTACTGAATCATACGCTAAATCAAATTTTCTTTGAATCCTTGTGGTGTTCGCAAAGCAATTCAAAGAGGGGCAAATGTAATCACCTAAAAATGGGCTAATAGAACCTAAGCTCCTATTTGCCCTAATTTGGGATAAACTCCTAATTGTGTTAATTAAATTCCTAATTATTAACATAATTCTTCGAATTTGATAAAATTAATAAAATTTCACAAATCAAGTTTTTATCATCAATAATTGATAAAAAATTATATTGATTACCTCTATGCCCATTTAATTAAATCATTCCCATTAAATGCATGACTAGAGTAATTAATTAAAATAAATTAATAAAAGGCTAAAAAATGAATGTTTCCTCTCAAGGGACAACAAAAACACTTCAAACCAATGAGAAGATATCACATGGATCACTCACATGGATCAAGTTTGGAGGCATCTCAACCACTCATCATGGATGCATCTCAACCGTTCAATTCTTTCAAGTTCTATAAAAGAAGGATTTTCAAATTCAAAACCATATAGTTAATTGAATTTACATCTACATGATGCATATTTCATTTCATAGCTAATTAGAGAACATTTGAGTTTCATAAGCTTAATGGTGAATGAATTGATAGCTTTAATGGATGAATCATGTTTCTTAGTTCAATTTGATTAAAATATCTCATTCTAACATGCATTGCCACTGTTTTAGGTCTAAATCTGAGAGTAAATCTAGAATTTTTACATACTTGTGTTAGTTAGAGAGCAATGGGATGATTTTTCTTAGTTTAATGGCTTTCAATTGATTTAAATTTGATTTAAACTAACAATATAATGTCTTATTGAAGTGTTGTGTTGTAGAATTATATTGACCACAAAATACACACAAAACTATAGGGATAGTGGGTCATAGTTATGCTTGATAGTGGGGCTTCACTCAACTTCATGAAATCATCTCTCATCACTTGAAGAGGTTTGCACAAAAAAGAACCTAAAGGGTTTGAAGTCAAGGTGGTATGGGGAAATCTCTTTTCATGCAAGTTCATCTGGTTATGCGACTGAGCATCACCATGGGAAACTACACGGTGACAAATGATTTCTTTGTGGTAGATCTGGATGACACATATGACATCCTAGGCATTTAGTGGATGGAGACCCTCGACCAGTATACATAAAGATTCAAAAGACTGATTCTCTCAATTGATGTGGATGGAAAGACAATGGTTCTAAGAGGAATGTCAAATGGCGGCCCGAGGGATATTTCAGCCAAATGGATGGAAGTAATTTTTAGACATGATGAGGTTGTCTAGGTGGCACACTGCTTGGTCTCAACTGAACCCTTTATGAGTCAACAAGCATACTACCATGATGAAAAGCTTCAAGCGGTGTTGGGAAAGTATAGTTTGATTTTCGTCAACATTCCACATGGTATACTCCCACATCAAGGCTTTGAGCACACCTTTGAATTGGAGGAAGGAGCCAAACCTATTATCACCATGTATGCTAATGCCATCCGAAGAAGTTCAAGGAAGAGATAGAGAAGACAATCTAGGAACTCCTCAATAAAGGAGGATCAAGCCCAACTCGAGTCCCTTTGCATCCTTGATCATATTGGTAAAGAAGAAGGACAAGACTCTCAGGATGTGTGTTGATCACCATGCATTGAACAAGAAGACTATCAAGAATAGATATCCCATTCCCATGGTCGATGAGTTGTTGGATGAATTACATGGTGTGGTCTATTTCTCCAAAATAGATCTCCGATTTGACTATTATCAGACCCACATGAGGGAGCAAGACGCAGAGAAGATAGCCTTTCATTGTCATTATAGACACTATGATTTCTTGGTCATGTCATTTGGGTTGATGAATGCTTCAACCACCTTCTAGTCCTACATGAACCACATTTTCAATAAGCAATTGCACAAGTTCTTGTTGGTTTTCTTAAATGACACACTCATCTACAACAAGATATGTGAGGAACATCTAAGGCATTTGGATGAAGTGTTGGGGATCATGGAGTCATAATCATTGTTTTCCAAGAGGTCCAAATGTGAGTTCAAAATGACAAAGATATTATACCTGGGACACATCATCAATGACTAGGGGGTTCAGGCACACTAGAAGAAGATTCAATCCATTCTAGACTAGCCACCTCCCAAGACTCTTTCAGATTTGCGTGGATTCTTTGGATTGTGCAGTTATTACAGAAGGTTTGTGAAGGGATTTTCATAGCTTGGTGCACCTTTGACAGATCAGACAAAGAAGGAATCTTTTTGTTGGGATGAGTAGGCACAACAAACTTTTGACAAGTTGAAGGAAGTCAAGAGTTCCTGTCCAGTTCTGGCACTACCAGAATTCACTCACCCCTTTTTCATGGAGTATGACACATCGAGAGAAGGAATTGGAGTGGTGTTAATGCATGATCACCACCCCATTAAGTTCGAGAGTTGGGAGCTCTAAGGAGAAAAGTTGTTTTACTCTATTTATGACAAGGATATGCTCACCATCATGCACACTAACAAAGTTTCGGGAGTACCTCATTGGAGCCAAATTCGTTGTGTAAATAGACCACAATAGCTTGAGATATTTCTTGGAGCAAAAGTATTTGAACGAGTAGCAATAGAAATAGGTGAGAAAAATCCATGTATATGATTTTAATATTGAGTATGTGAAGGGAGAGAATAATGTAGTAGTTGACACCCTATCAAGAAGACCTTCCATATGTTTGTTGTCACATATCTCAGTAGATTGGAAGTCACATCTGCTAGTTGAGTAGCCCAAGAATGCATTCACATGCTAGTTATTGGATGGTCAAGTGTAGGATGACAGGTAAAAGGTGGTTGGCAACATCATTTACTACAAGGGCATAATCTATTTGGTACTCGAATCCAAGATGAAGGAAAAAATCCTAAAAGAAATGCTCCACTCACCCTTGGCTGGACACCCGTGATACCTGAAGACCTACAGACAAATCTGGGAAAGGTTCTCTTGGAAAGGCCTTAAGAATGACACAATATAGTACGTATGTGAATGCTCCACTTGCCAGCTAAACAAATTTGAGCAACCCTTACCTACGGGTCTGCTTCAGCCATTGCCAATCTCCAATTAGAAGTGAGACAACATTTCGATGGACTTCATTATGAGGCTTCCCAAAGTGCAAGGGAGGGATTGCATCTTTGTTTTGGTAGATTGTTTAACCAATTATGCACACTTATTTTCCATTTTTGTAGGATGTCAGGCTGCTCAAGTTGACGAATTGTTTCTTTGGGAGGTGTTCTGATTGCATGGTCTTCCGTGGAACATAGTAAGTGATAGAGACATCCGCTTCCTAAACACTTTTTGGATGAAGTTATTTTGATTGGTAGGACTGTAGTTGTCACCAAGTACAAGCTACCACCCACAGATGGATGGTCAGACGAAGATCGTGAATAAGTGGTTGTAGGGTTACCTTAGGAACTACATTTCAACACAACAAGAGGTGTGGATCTATTCGTTGCAATTAGGATAACACTGTTACAACACTACCTATCATATGTCAATAGGTATGACACCCTTCACAGTTCTTTATGGGTATGAACCTTCGTCATTTGTGGATCTGGCATTGGGTGACAGTCACATACTGAGGGCCAAGGACTAGTTGTAGGAAGGATTGGATATCTTCAAATCTCTCAAGGACAACCTACATAGGGCTTAAACCTAGTAGAAGATGTATGCCAACTGACACAGGGTTGAGCAAAGTTTTGAGGTAGGCGATTTTCTATACCTCTGGTTGCAACCGTATAGACAATCCTCCCTAAACAAATGTGGTAAGGATAAGTTGAATCTATGCTTCTATGGAACTTATAGAGTGGTTCAGAGGGTGGTTGAAGTTGCCTATGTGTTGGAACTTCCTGAAGGCAGTCAGATTCACAATGTTTTTCATGTGACATGCCTCAAGAAGGTCATTACAATGTCAAAGGAGCTTCTACCCATTGATGAAGAAGGGAAACTAATCCTAGAACTAGATGAGATCATCAACATCAAAGAGAAGAAGCTGAGGTCGTGCACCATCAAGGAATTCCTAGTGCGTTGGAGGGACCTATCAATTGAAGATGCCACCTGGGAAGGTGAATAGATTTTGGAACATCTGAGTTTGCAATTTCTTGGGTCGAGAGGAATGTCCCTGATATTATTAAATATTTTAATTTAATAATTATGTGGGTATGGCCCAAAAAATTAATACTATTATCTCTTGGGCCCTTTTTTTATTTTTTTGTTGGTAATGTTTTTGTCATGTCGGCATATTTGTAATCCTTCGGGAAGTTTCCTAGAGCCATATATAAGGTTGGGTTAGTTATTGTTGCAGGTATATGAATTTGGTATTTTCTTGTATGTGTGAATTCTCGTTGGAGTTTGGTTGTCTTCTATTTCAGAGGTGAAAGATCCTTCCTACTTGGCATCCACAGTTTCGGTGGGAGTAACTCCTCACCCTATTTTGCTTTTCTCTTAGTCTGAGATTATTGTAATATGAAGTGATATCATTATTGAATCTAAATTTCTTTTGCTGGTGTGAACCTTGTGATATAATAAATCAATTGTATATGATTATGTATCCTTGCGATGTATATTGGGCGAGTACATCATTTCCATCGATGCCAACTTGTATACCTTATCGTCCATGAAACATGCTATATTTGTGGATAACATCATATGAATATCATGGTCTTGCATCATTAGTTACCCCGTACAAACATATTCACATCATACAACATAGCTTCCTTCTACACCGTACATACATAACACTTCTATATGGATAAACACCATACTATCATTGACAAACACAAAGGATGGAGCTGGTGGCGGATTGTGTTGGATTGCTGGACCATACATATGTCGTACTAAGGAAGAGGTCACATGATAATCGTCGTACGTGAATGTCATAACTAGTTGTCGTATGGAGGACTTGGTGTTCATATGGACCCTAGAGACCATACTAAAGGGGGGGAATAAGTAAGGTCATACACGGTGGTGGGGGTCGTACAAAGTAGTTACATCATCCACAATAACCTCTAGAGACACCTTAGAGGCACATCTTCAGTGGGACATTTTAGAAAACCATACGATGTGGATAGTTGATGGTTTTTTATTCACATCAAGGTTTGTGGTAAGGCTATTTAAAACCATGGAAGGAAAGAGACTTTCGTTTGAATCAAGATCATGAGCCACAAGAGTTGGTTTACTGCAATTGAAAGTGTTAAGGTGGAGAATGTGGACATCATTGATATTGTAAATAGTTGTATAGGAGAGCAATTGACTACAAAGATCCTTTGATTGTCAAACTTCTTGAAAGTATGGTCGGCTAGTGATAAGTTCATTGGAAGTGAAAGTGGGAAAATTTATTGTATGTAGGTGATCAGGTGCTCCAAGATCTAGATAGCAATATGCAGACCTAAAAGTATGCATAGGTATATGATTATGTTTCCAAGTTGTGTGATGATCTTTCTCTCCATGTTCACACTAAGGGAGAGGGTTAGGAATTAAATGTTAGCGTTTACATAGTGTAATAATGTGAGTTGTTATCACAACTCACATAACTATTATGAAAGTGAGAATAGTTATTTGTTGAAGTCTATTTGTTTGTATTTAGAGTTGTTAAAACAATTCTTTATAATTAGGAAATTTGTTTAGAGAGTTTCCTATAAAATAGGATGTTAGAATCATATAAATTTGTAATATAGATTGAACACGAACATAAGAAAGAGGAAACCTATTATTCAGTGTATAAAATAATTCTATGCTTCTATATTTTTGCTCATTATTTCTTTTAAAAGGAAATGTTTGAAAAACTTACGTATTTGAAAGCTCTACAAGTTTTTAAAATGTACATTGAAAATTTGTGTTTTCTTTTTTAAAGGAAAAGGATGGGGTCCATTAAAAAGAGTTAAAAAAATGATATTCAGATAGTAGATGAATAAAACTGATAATCAATTATTTTCTTTAAGGTTTTCCAGTTCTTTAAGGTTTGAAAAAATGAAAAAAAAAAGTGGGTGCAAGATGGAAAACATATAGTATTTTTCTCAAAGGTAATGGGTGGAATCTTGGGAGTGTAATATCCCAATGAAATATTGCCCAATCTAGCTATTCAAAATAACAATGACTGGATTTCTATTGAAATGTTTTGTTAGCAGAGATAACATTTTCAGAATTTGGCCTTAATTTTGGGACACATCCTTATTGCAAGGTATATTGTATCAGTTTCCAATTCATGCAACATTTTAGGGTATAATAACCACCAAATTATTATTTGTAACAGGTTGTCATTTCATCAACACATCTTATTGAATGGAACTCAAATCAATTACACAAAGCAAATAAGATTCATTTGGTCAAACACTTTGCAATCATCTGAATACAATCTGTTGTTATTAAAATTCAGTATACGGAAATTTAATATACTGAATTTTAATACTTCAGATCTAACCTCAATGAACAGTCATAATGTCTTCATGGTTGCTAAGAATACTACGAATCCTTCTTCAATGCAATAAACTCTTCAGTGTTCACTGCACGACTTCATCTGTGAACAAGAAGAAATAGCAACAGACTCCATTCCTCTTGAATCTGCAAATATAATTGGAGATGTAACAGGATGTTTGTTGTCCATGATCAGACAGATGTTTCATAACCAGTATTAAATTGAACCTTCAATTATTTCTGTCCAATTACATAGTTATGACAACTCTCAGTCAATTGTAACTATATAAATATATACCCCATAAAGTAACTTTAATGTGCCCGAAGATAAATTAATTTATTGGTGCCGCTAATGCTCACATTAGCGCTAAACCCCCAATATACACCGTTTCACAAATTTGTATCTGTCAGTACTAGAGTATATTAAAGTCATCGAGCTTAAATGCTTTGACCATAGAGTTGGGCCCACCAATATACAAACAACACCCATCTTAAATTAATCTTATAATTCAAATGAAGCCCCACCAAACCTTGTAAACACCCTATAGGAATAAGATTTATGCACTTTAATTTTAGATGAATATAAAGTTTTCCTCACATCAATAATATATAATCAAGCCTTTTTAAATGAACAGGGAAATTATTAAAACAATGTGCTCAAGAGTCCACTTAGAAGAGCTGTCAAATACTTATTCAGATTTAACAACCCCTTCCTAATCTCTCAAAATATAAGCAAATATTTCTAGAAATATTAGATATTCAAAATATAATCTTATTCTAAATTACAGATAGATGCAGGTATCTTTATTTCTAAAAACTGATTTTTAAATCTTACAAATTCCGTGCAATGTGAACTCCGAATTGGACTTCCGTTCAATTGGCTGAGAGAAATTCCAAGGGTTTTCATCCCTAGAAAACTAAACTGCCAAAGAAAAAAAATGAATAAACCAAGAATAAACAAAATGAGTCTCTCAATGTTCTTTAATAGCTCATCCCTTGTGTCTCTTCATTTCCCTCTGCTTGACTCTTGATATTCCCTTTGTTTGTCTTTACATCTTCCCTCTTTTAATTTTAAAATTGGATTTTAGGGAAATAATTATTAAGTGACATTTAATAATACTTAAATTTAATGTAGTTGTCAGTGAGGAATAAGCTAAACAATTGATATTTGGGCGATAGGTGAATTAAAAAGTGACCTGATTCAAATATTTAGTTTTGTTTCTCACATGTCTAGGCTTTTCAAGTAAAATTCAACAAACAAAGTTGGTGTAAGTTGGAAAACATAAAATGTTTTGTAAAAAGTAAAAAAGTGGAGTTCATAGGAGTAAACTATTGATATTCAAGTGACCAATGGATAAAAACTTAAACCAATATTTATATTTTTTGGTTTCACAATTGTTAGGGTTTTGAAAAAATTGCACCAAGGATGTGATGAAAATGCAGATATGTATATAGTTATGACAATAGTTTGAACTTTTTTACCTACACTTTATGGCATATGGTACCTTCATAGTGAACAAATGTCACCACACATGATGCCTGCTATACAAATTGCCTCTTGGAAATATTATGTTCTTGTAACTTGCACTTCACAACATACTTAAATGGGGAAGAAGTGCAACTCGATCAGTGTGAGATAAAGGAAATATCTACCTCTAGTGAAGTTATGGAAAACAATACATCTAAGTTGGAGAATGCCCAAGCCACAATCGGGGGAATCAACCAATAATGACCAACCCCTATGAATTTATTGGATGAGTGCAAAGGCTAACTAGTTGTATGCAATATTTGGAAACATGTAATTTTTCACACACATGTATAATTATGAATGTCTTATAAGAAATAGGAGGTTTGAAAATATGTGTTTTTAACCTACATTTTGTGACATGGAAAGACCTTCATAATACACAATTGTTAGTGCACATGTTGCCTACTATAGCAAAGTGAAGACTTGAAATCAACTGCATGTTTAACATGCGCTTCATAACATACTCAAAAAGAGAAAGACACAATTGGATCAATATGATGTAAAGGGAAATACCTACTTCTAGTGATTGTATGGAAAACAATTTCACTTGACTTAGAGAGTACTACAGCCACAAGTGAAATAATCAACCAGTATGGCCAACCTGTAGGAGTAGATTGGTTAAGTGGAAGTGCAAACTTAGTTGTTATGATAGAGCTCAAAATATAGGTCTTGATTAAGAAAACATATAGAAACATGATAGTGGGTTGAGTGGTGTAGGGTGGCCTTGTAGGCCACCTCTCCTTAATTGATGTATGCAATCATGGTGTTTTAGTTATATGTCAATCATTTGGCACATGGCAAACTTGTTATCATTTATATGAAGGGATATTTTATTTCTATTGGTATATGATATTTAGGTTTGTGTGTGTGAATTTTGTACTTAGCTGTAGACACAACACTTTAGTAAAACATTAGAGGTTAGCCAAAAACCAAAATCATGCAATGAAATGGAAACTAAACTAACCAGACGTTTTATTGCCTTCTAGTAGGTGCGAGTATGATACTCTCAGATTAGACCAAGACCAGTGACAATGCAACACCTAAACGAAGGATTTGAATGCAAAGAATGAAAGATTATGAATGCAGATTAAGCTATATTTTTGGTATTTTCTGTGCAATAATATGAGAAATTGTATGAAGCTAATCTAGAATGAATGAAATTGGAATGCAAATTTAATCTAAAAATGCTATGAATGAGTATGAAACTATGAATAAGAAACTATGTAAAAGCTAAATGATCAACTATGAAAGATCTCACAAATCGCCTGTCGCAAAGTGCTTAATCCTTCAATCGCCAATTCGCCAGAGTAATTGTGCAAATTTGAGTGTTGTTAATTATGAAGAGCCAAGCCTTGATTTTATAGAAATTCAGGGCTTTGAGGATGCAGGAGAAAAGCCATAAATCACTCTTGATAAACTTAGGTTGATTTTTGAGTTATTATGAATTTAGAGATAATTAACTCACAAAAATCATGTAAAAGCAGAGTTTTACTCAAAATAGAGTTTAGATCAAATTTCAACTCATCATAAGATGTTGAGTTTAAATTTAAAATTGATTGTTAATTTCTAGTTGCCTATTTTCTGATTGTGCATGATTTAATTATAAATTAATTTAAAAATAAAGTGATTTATTCTCAACTTAACTGATTTTAAAATTAAAACAATTGATTTATGGGTTAATCAATTATTAAATCAAACTTTATTCAAAAACTATATCATTAAATTTGACAATTGACTTTAATTAATTAAATAAGAATTTAATCAATTAGTCATGAGATTTTAGATTTATTGTCAAAATAAAACAATACAATTTAGAAATAATTTAATTAAATAATTAAGTGGCAGTATTAAATCTAATTAATTAAATATTCAGAATATTTAATTAATCAAACTTTAGGATAAATTAGGATTTATTGCCAAATAATAATTAAATTAAAGATAATTATGATAAATTAGAAATATTACTAGGAATATTCCCCGATGCAGAATTTAGGATAAAATCAATTAAGATTAGATGATTTTTAGATGTGCCTTAGGTTAGGACTTTTGTATCGATTTCGTTCAATTTGAAGATGTAGGAGGTCAATGAACCTATAGCCCATTTTTGGGGTATTACATTTTGCCCCTCTTTGGATCATTGTGCAAAGCGTAGTGGTTCAAAGAATAGTCTGTGTTTGATATAGATGTTTGAGATTGATTTGAAAGATTTGAAAGATTAACCGATTCTGAGATAGAAACCGATTGAAAGATTTGGAAAAAGATGTCGACCCAGGTCCAGGATGACTAGGAATCGAGATAATGCTAGCTATATCAACAATGAACTAGTGATTACAAAAAAGTGCCAAAATGCTTGATTCTAAACCTTATGATTGTGAAGAAGTGAGTGACCGATTCCAGATCTCAATGTCCTTGTATGAATCATATTGGTATCACATCCTGAACCCATCAATTACAAAGAACCAAGGAAATAACACTAATGAACCAATGGTTACAAAAGCTGATACAGTTTATAAGATAGATTTAGGATACCGGATGAATCTAATATGACCCAAGCAATGATAGATTTTCCCCAAGCGACGAGGTCTTTTGATGAATCAACAACTAGACGTGGTTGTTGTCTTGATTACTGAGGAAAGATTGATTACAGATTTAGATTTATAGACTTGAATGATGTGCAATACCATGCCCCCTTCAGGATGAAAATCAAAATCTGACAAGAAAAGTCATCTTTGAATAGTTTAGAAGCATGTTAATTGATTTGGGAAGTGGTAATACACGTTCGAGAACGCGTTCTGCATCGTTTGGAGGTCCTGGAGACCAAGTTTGACTAGGTTAAACCATGAGTTGACCATAGTTGACCAAGTTGAAAGTTTGATAGTTTGATGTAAGATAATCAGTTAAGTTGAATACTAAATTTTTGGGATGATTGAAAGTCGATTATTCAAGCAGTCAGACATCCTGGGTCTGAAAATTTTAAATTGCAATTTTGACATAGTAAATAATCTCTGATTTTGATTTTGATCCCGAAAATGGGTTCAGAACGTCGAATTTAGCCAGGGGTGCAATTTTCATGAAAAATGGAGCACTTTTGAAAATTAGGTCAAAAGCTATATAAAGGCCAAAAGGGTCATTTTCAATATATTTTCACCGTTGACTTTTGAAAACCTTGTGGAGCCCTCTGAGCGAGAAAATGGTAGAAATGAAGGTATCTGTGTCTTCTCACCATTTTGAGCACAGCCAGAGGCATTAGAGACCTCGACAGTATGGACATCCGGTAGGTGGACCTCTATGCTTCTCTAAAAATTCAATTTTTCTTTGTTTATAGCATTTTTAGCAAATTTTTCATACGTTTTCAATTTTGAATTTTTGCATGCACGAAAACTCATACGACTCTCCAGCAAGACTCGTACGACTTTCCAACTCTAGTTAGGTTGTCATTTCATTAACCCCCAAGACTCGTATGAGAGGGACCCAAGAGTTGTACGATGTTCATCGGGTCCCTCCTAACTTGTACGAGGAGATATACAGTGTCGTATCATCATTGTTTGTCATATGGTAACCAGTGAAAACTTGTATGAGTTTTTTTGCTAGTCTGCTTTTTCATTTGGAAAACAGTGAGCCCAAAACTCATTTCTAGGGCAAAATTTTAAAATTTCTGATCTTTTAGCTTGATTCCTGAGTCCTTGATCCACCTTTTGAAATAGCAAACTGTTTAATTCCTGTATTTGTAGCCTGTTTTTCAACCAAAGCACTAATAGGATTCCTTGTTTCTATGCTGTGTAGGTCCCATATCCTAATGTTCATGTACGTATCTCACATCTAGCCACTCAGAGACTCTGTGTTTCCTTGCCTGATCCAATGAGAGTTCATCTTGCTTCATGCGGTTTTGAGTATTTGATCCATTTACCCGAGATTAGGGTAAATCATGGACTCTTGACTGCGCTGATAGAGAGGTTTCATTCCGAGACCCAAACATTTCACCTGTCGACCGGGGAGATCACTGTGATTCTAGAGGATGTATACCAGATACTACACATTCCCTTCCATTTAGGTCAGTGTCCATCTTATGTGAGTTCGGGGAACTCTGGATTACTAGCATTCATACGTCTTTTCGGAGATGACACTCAATTGACTGGTTCTATTTCCTAGGAGACCTTGGTACAACGCTATGTTCAGACCCATAGATTAGAGTGCATCCTTGTTGGGATGATAGGTGGTATCATTATGTCTGACCGTTAGTAGAATGGTCTTCTGATGGGTTGGGCCCCGATGGTTGCACATTTGATGGTGACTCCTTCCAAGTTAGCCTAGGGTCAGTGTCTTCTAGCCCACATGTTCTCTGAGATGCACAAGGTAGTGTATGAAGAGAGCAAGTCTTTTGCTGCTGGTGCTCTAGTTTTACAAATCTGGGTGTGGGAGCATATCCTAGTTTTGAGACCAGTGTGTTAGTCACAAAGGTAGCCACAGGAGCCTATGATTTATATTTATGTTGGATATGTCATACAGGGTCGCATGGGCCATGTAGAGTACTGGAGACAGTGTCTGGATGACATGACATTTGTACGATGGAGGCCCTATGTAGATATTGAGCCTTGGCCTACTACACAAGAGCAGTTCAGTTTCTTCTTTCAGAGTCGGGTGTTGATAGGACAATCGTCCTCTGTACTAGAGAGATTTCTTATTACCAGGGTGTGGTGATAGTATGGACAAGTGAAAGATGCACCTTAGGATTATGCCACGTATTCTCGGATAGCCCATGAGCTCGGACTTGGATGGACCTCGAGGCTTTCTTATGCCTTGTGTTCACAGGAGTATAGTGGTATTATTGGTAGAGACTGGGAATACAAACCACAGGTTGTGGATGTCGGAGTGACAGATGGTTTTATTGCATGGCTTGCGGATCATCCGGTCTATAGATTTTATGACCCTATAGAGCTGATACCTTCCATGGAGTAGGCGATGGATGTTACTAGAGCTACGATGAGACAGGGTCCGAGACCCACACAGGTTCCGATTGTGCACCCCACACCTCCAAGACCGAGAGCGATGGCTCCTCCATAGAGACCATCAGGAAAGATGAGGCCCCCTCGTCCCACTAGTTCTACAACAGGTAGACCTACAGGTTCACAGAGACGGACTAGGGGAGAGGGAGGTACATTAGGTAGTGTTGGTACTTTCGAGGAGGTACTTGCAACAGAGCAGATTGTAGGTGGTGAGTTTGATCCCTTACAAGAGGATACCGATTTTGATCTTAGTGCAGAGGTTAGACACCATAAGGTGTAGAGAGTAGAGACCACAGAGCAGCTCGCTGAGGATACTGACATGCCGGCGGTAGACACTGATCCTAGTATTCCACTGACCACATAGGAGATTGTGAGGAGACTTAGATTACAGGTCCGGGACCTGAAGGTTCGTAGTGCTCGCTGGGAGGAGAGGTTTCTAGAGGCAGATAGACAGAGCACTGAGCTTCGTGGTGAGGTTCAGAGATTACAGGTAGAGGTTATTCATCAGAATTCCATATCTACTTATTATGTTTCTGCATACTATGCTTCAGTACCACTTGCTTAGAGAGTTCCTTCATACTCTCAGTATATGATAGCATCAGAGGGAGCGAGAACACTTAGAGCCGAGGCAGTACCAGATGCACCACCACCACCCCCACTAGACATAGAGGATTAGGCCGACAACTGATCTGCCATGATATTCAGATATTTTTGTTGCTCTTTTGATATTGTTCTGACTTTTGATAGCTCACATGAGCTCATTCTTGTGTACATTGTGCCAGTAGTGCACCCTTGACTATTCTAAGTTTTATGATATATATATGAGATCGAGATTTTTGGTTGTGACTTCATTTGTACTTGTCATGTTTTGATGTATGATGATATCATGTGATGTAAATACTATAAGTAGAGTAGAATGTATGTATGGATCCATGCAATGCAATGATTTTCTTTCATATGTATGAATGTTATGCAAACATACTTGATTATGGAAAGTGTATGTATGAAAATGTATGTAATGCAATAGATGGAATGGATGATTATGAATATATAATGAAAATGCAACGATACACATGATATGTTTTGCAGGTATTGATGAAGACAAGTACTCAGTCTTATGTCAAAAATGATGTTTAACCCATGATTGTGACTAGCATTTCTGTGAGAAGACCTTCGTATGAGATTCAACTTTTCATTTTTCAGTTTAAGTATAGTTTTGAGAAGGATTGTTAAAGATTGTCAAGCAATTTGTGAGATCATGCAAAGTGCAAAGTGTAAAAAGACGTGCAAAATGAAATGCAACCTAAGACCTAGGACCTAATCATTGATCATGTGTCGATCATTTGTCATCATTGAGTTTTTTTTTTTAGGTAATCGGATAAATCAATACAATGCCCACTAGTTATAAAACCATAGACATATGAATATCAATTTGTATGCACAAGAATCAATACAACACCAATTGGTGAGACAACCATGGACATATGAATATTGATTTTGTTTTCGAAATGTCGGATTATATATAAGCACCAAGACACAAATGCCAAGATGACCTGAATATCATGTCCATTTTAATATAGCAATTTGTATAAGCATCAGAACATAAACGTTGTGATGACCTGAATACGCCTTGCGTTACAAACATATCAAGTAGTCAAGAGATCATTCTAAATCCAGTGTGAATTACCCGTAGTGACCCTTTATCATTCACATCTTTAGGCAAGATCGCGTTTCAAAGTAAGAGTAAGAAATCACTCAAAAAGACAATAGTTAGATCAAAATTCCTTGAATTTTCTGGGTATCAATGGTCGAGGTACTCATGGCCATCCAATACGAGATGGAGGCTCTTACAGATGAAAACCATTTCAATCCAGAATTTCCAAAGTTGTTAGATTTTCACATACAAGTAGAAGACAAAGAAAAGATTATGCCCCCAGTCATCGCTCTCTAAATCCTATAAAGGACATCATCGAAGAGCTCGAAGGGACACAATATGCAAAAATCTCAATGTGAATCAGTAAGCATACAAGGAGATAAAAGCATGTAAAAGCATATATTATTTTCAGTTTGTGTTTGATTGCATTGTCGTAGATGCAAAATCCTTTCTGGAGATGAGACTGACTGACTGACTGACTCGGATGAAGCTTCAAAGGACTCTGACTGGATATGACTCATCTAAAATACATTGGAGGCCATAGGATATGACATTGATTGCCCCCAAGTTTGAAACATTGATAGGGTATAGACGCTTGAGCAGATTGGTGTACAAACTGACTTATTGAAAACATGAATGTGGGAACAAACCAAGAGATATGTACAAACTAAAGCAAGACTGAAAGTTGGGAAAGACCAAGATTGCATTGATAGATGGAGCATTTTGAAACAAGTGGTGCCTGTTTGCCGGGTTTTCACCATCTTGGCAGAGATTCTATTTTGCTACCAAGGCGCCTATTTCCAGGTTTTCACCAAGGCACTTTTTCTTTTTCTCATTTTTTTATATTTTTCATTTTTCCAATTTTTTTGTACTTTTGATATTTTTTGATTTTTTTGTATTTTTGATATTTTTTACTTTTTTTGTGAATCATCAAGGTGCCTATTGCTAGGTTTTCACCAAGATGTTCATTTTTTTAGGACTTTTTCCAATTTTTAAGATTTTTCCAGGACATTTTACCATAGACTGAATGCCTTAGGCATAGAATTTCTTCAGATGGAGAATGTTGATTGGTTCTCGGAGCTGTTCCCCTTCAGTCATTGAGAGTTGATAGGCTCTATAGCCAAAAGTAGCAGTGATAACAAAGGGACCCAACCAGTTGGGTTCAAACTTCCCTTTGCGCTCTCTATGTGATTGATTTTTAAGATTCTCTCTCAAGACTAGATCGCCAACCTGAAATTCTCTGTGTTTGACTTTCTTGTTGTAGCCTCTAGACATTCTCTTTTGATATACTATGAGATGATCATATGCTACTTGTCTGCGCTCATCTAGTATTTCAAGTTCTTGCAACCTAGACACTCTGTAGTCATCATCAGTTACTAGACCATGCATTCTGATTCTTAGTGATGAGATTTCAACCTCAATAGGTGGTACCGCTTTAGACACATAAACTAAAGCAAATGGAGTAGCCCCAGTGGGTGTTCTGATACTTTTTTTCTAGGCCCAAAGAGCTGGATTGATCATGAGATGCCAGTCTCTTCCTATTTTATTAACTGTTCGATGTAAGATTTTCAATAGATTCTTATTAGAAGCCTCTGCTTGTCCATTCCCTTGAGGATAGTAGATAGATGACCAATGTTGTGTAATCTTGAATTTGGCACATAGATCATCTAAGTCTCTGTTCTTGAATTGTCCCCCATTATCTGTGACTATAGAGTGTGGAATACCATACTGACAAATGATGTAGTTCAGGATGAACATTGAAATTTTTTTTCCAGTTGCTTGAGTCAAAGGAATTGCTTCTACCCATTTTGTAAAATAATATGTAGCTGTGATTATATGGGTATGTCCATTAGAAGAATGAGGATGTATGGCTCCTATAAGATCACATGCCCATTAATGAAAAGGCCATTGTGTAGTGAAGGGGATTAGATCTCTCTCTGGAGCATGAATTAAGTTACCATTTACTTGGCACTTTTGATAATTCTTAGCAAACTTGATAGACTCTTTCTCCATTTCAGGCCAATAGTTCCCAGCCCTAATAAGTTTTCAAGGTAGTGTTAAACCGTTCAAGTGTGACCCATAAATACCATCATAGACTTCCTCTAACACACGTTGAGACTCTTCCCATTCTAAACATCTAAGTAGCGTACCATCTAGACCTCATTTGTAAAGATCATGACCAATGATGACATATCGGGAGGCATTTTAGATAAGGTATCTCTTTTCATGGCGGTTAAAGGTATCGGGAATGATTTGGTCTTTGAGATAGGAGAATAGGTTTTTATAGCAGGATGAATCATGACCTACAATAGTGCAAATCATGTGGGTTTTAGGGGAGTCATATGCAGGATAAGGTAGTCCTTCCACCAGGAACTCGTAGCGTAGCTCATGTTCAGGCTGCTGCAATAAAGTAGATAGCATTGCCATTGCATCGACAATCTTGTTCTCTGTTCTAGGTATTTGCTCAAAGGTGATATATATGAAGTATTTCTTGAGATCATCTACCATTCTCTTGTATGGAATGAGCTTTTCATCTTTCATTTGGTACACATCATTGACTTGGTGTATAACAAGTTGTGAGTCTCCATGAATGTGTAATTCTGTCACTCTCCACTCAATTGCTATTTTCATACCATTCAAAAGGGCTTCATATTCAACAATATTGTTTGTACAAGGAAATTTGATTCTGAATGCTTTAGGAATGGAGTATCCCTGAGTGATAAACAAAATGCCTGCTCCAGATCCATTCCGTGTATAGGAGCCATCAAAGAACAACTGCCATTCTCTAGAAGAAAGATTCATGATAGAGGAATCTGGAAATTCCATTTGCATAGGAGTATCATCAAACAAAGGTGCATGTGCTAATTGATCAGAAATTATCTGTCCTTTGATAGCTTTTCTTTCAACATATTCAATGTCAAATTCACTTAAGAGCATGACCCATTTGGCTAATCTACTCGTGAGAGTAGCTTTGCTCAATAAGTATTTCAACAGATCCATCTTAGCTACCAATTGAGTGGTATGAGCTAACATGTAGTGTCTCAGTTTCTATGATGCAAAGATCACAGCTAGACAAGCTTTCTCAATCATTGAATAGTTCTTCTCGTATGCAACTAATGTTCTACTGATATTGTATATAGCTCTTTCTTTCTTGTTCTCATCATGCTGTGCTAGCAATGCCCCCAGTGATGTATCTGTGGCAGAGACATATAAGATCAAAGGCTTCCCTTGAATAGGAGGCATCAAGATAGGAGGATTTGATAGATATTTCTTTATATGATTAAAATTATTTTCACATTCCTCACTCCATGTAAAGGTCACCCCTTTATGTAATGTCTTTGTAAAAGGTTGTGATATGTCTACCAGCTGAGATATGAAGTGTTTGATAGATTGAACTCTCCCTTGCAATGTCCTCATTTGACTAATATTCTTCAGGGGTTACATCTCCATTATAGCCTTTACTTTAGTAGGATCAACTTCAATGCCCTTCTTTGAAACTATGTAGCCTAAGAGCTTTCCAGAAGTGACACCAAAAGCACATTTTTTAGGATTTAGTCTGAGACTAAATTTTTCCATTATGTCTAGTATCTTGCTCAAGTCATTTAGATGTTCAACTCTGATCATATATTTTGCTAAAGTATCATCAACATAATCTTCCATAGTCCTATGCATCATGTCATGAAAAATAGATGTCATAGCTCTCTGATATGTAGCACTAGCATTTTTAAGCCCAAATGGCATGACATTCCAACAAAAGGTACCCCACGCACATGTGAAAGCAGTTTTCTCCTAATCTTCTGGAGTAATTTTTGTTTGATTATATCCAGAGAAACCATCCATTAAAGAATACATCTCAAAACCCATAGTCATGTCCACTATCATATCAATGTTAGGTAGTGGAAAATCATCCTTAGGGCATGCTTTGTTTACATATCTGAAATCTGTGCACACTCTTATAGATTTGTTTGGTTTAGAAACATGGACAATATTAGAGATCCATTCTGCATAATCAATAACACAAATGAATTTGACATTTAGTAGCTTCTCTAATTCAGCTTTGACCAAGAGTGCAACATGAGGATGGATCTTTCTCAATTTCTGTTTAACAGGTTTGACATTTGGAGCTATAGACAAATGGTGCATTATAAGATCAAGATCCAACCCTGGCATATCTGAATATTTTCATGCAAAGTTGATCTTCTTTTCTGTTAAGAATGTTGTAAAGTTTTGCTTCTCTTCTTCTAATAAAGATTGCACTTCATGGATCAACTGTGGTTCCTCTGCTATTCCCAAGTTGATAGATTGAGTGGGCTCAATTAGAACTAGAGATCTATCTTGTAAATGACTCGGAAGGACATCAAATATCTCACCCTTAGGAACCTCGGAGAGGTTTTCACCTTCGGATACGTCTTTTATTTTTACTTTTGTAGGTTCTGAGACTGCCACAAAGTGGTTTTCACCCTCAGAACTCCTTTTCTTTTTATGCTTATTCTTATTTTTCTGACTAAGATACTTGACACTAGTACATTTGACATCATTTTTCTATGAAAATTATTGACCATTAATGAAAATGGTTTAGGTTGGTCGGGGTATAGAAGGAAAAATTTGTTTTTTTTTAAAACCATGCCCGTGTTGGTCGAAATTTCCACCAATACCATGTCAGTCAAAATTTTGACCAACATGGGCATATTACTTAAAAAAAACATTTCAATTCTCTTTTTCATTTTTACGGTTGTAGCGCGTGAATTAGGATTTCAATTCTCATTTTCATTTTTACGGTTGCAGCGCGTGAATTAGGATTTTCATTTCTAAGCTAAGGAGCAGAGCTTATTCCAGGTCATGAAGAGCCCTACACCCGAGATTAATAGCACATTTCATCATTTATCTTCCGTGGAGTTTGAGGTATCTTTCATGTTTGCCATATTTCATTACGTACTGGATTGTCATTTTCTTGTCATCTCTGTTAGTAATATGCTCGTAGGCGATTGAATCAATGAGTATTCTTAGCGGTGACTACGGTTTGACTAGGGTTTGTAAATGCTATGACCGAGAATTATGAAGGCTGTGACTAGGGTTTAGGATGCATCATGACATTGTACATTTGGTATAACCAATGCATTTGTAGATTTAAGGCATTTGTAGATTTAAGGGATGCACGTAAGAGAATTTTTGGCATGCTTAAACACAAATGCACATATCATTGTTTAGGATGCAGCATGACATTGTACATCTGGTATAACCAATGCATTTGTAGATTTAAGGCATTTTCAGATTTAAGGGACGCACGTAAGAGAATTTTTGGCATGCTTAAACACAAATGCACATATCATGTTTCACCTGCTAGGTCACAAGAGCATATACAAAATTCTTGATAAAATAGATAGCCAATGCATCCTATTGAAGGGAGAGAAAATAAAAAACAATAAAATAGAAATCAACAACACGGGAACCATAACAATGATCAAGTTCCATAAAACTGTTGCCAGTAGCAGTTCAGTACTCAGTAGTGAAATCAATGGTTTGGCAATGTGCCAAACCCTAGACATCAAGTTTGAATACGAGCTCAAAGGTTTGTTTCTTTCAAAGTTCAAACACCTTGTAGGAGCAGAAATATATAAACATGAAGGATTTTTTTGGAATTTCTAATTACCCAAACACAATCCCTGGTGAAATAAAAGGAATGATTCATATGTTTCAAGGTAATAATGCAGTAATTGGGGAAGAACATCTAAGTTATTCATCAATACTACACATGAATATGAGACAGACAATGAGGATGCCATGATAAAATTGTTTGTGAATTCCTTAAAAGAAAGTGCCAAAGAATGGTACAAAAACATCCTAAATAGTAGTACTATTTCTTCATATTTCTTCTAAATAGTGTGATGACTGTCCCAACTAGAGAATCAAAACTTTATATTATAGGTTCTTCATGGCACCTTTCAACTTGTCCAATTATGGAAATTGGCTTGCCTGGGGTAGCTATATCTAGTTGTGAGATTTTCATATCATATTTCTCTTAGTAAGAATAGTTGTGGCATAGGATCCTTCAACTGTTTGTGGACCCTTGTGGACAAACATGAGCTAGGCATTCTCCAATATTAGACCAGCTCTTCTTTGTCCCCTTGATGGAAGTCGAGTCAATCTTCTTTGTCACGAACGAGCATTCCTCTAATACTAACATTCCTTTCACTTCTCACTTCTCCCAACTCTAAGTGAAATCTGAATGTTTTATTGGCAATATTAAAGTCAAATAATTTCCCATTCTTTTTTAATTTCTCAGGTTCCTGTATAATATACTGACACCTTGTTTCCTGGAGCGGCCTTTTGGCTTTCTGTTATCTGGGATACCAAAGTTCTTGCTACCGTATTTTAGGAACATCATTGAAAGTGCTCTTTCTTTTCCATTGTATTCTTTATTTAAAGTGCTCAATATGTTTGACTAAGTTCCATATGTCCTGTTACAACTGTATTGGGACAGTCATCACACTATTCCCGTAAGCACACTATGGCTTTGCCTTCTCATCCACAAGAAACTCTAACATCATTCTAAACTCTTCTATACTCTGCCCATATCCATTCCAATCCATTGATCCAATCCATTCATACTTCTACACAAACAAATTAACTCACCAAAATGCTGTCATTTTGGGACAGTCATACCATGTCCATAAAACTGTACCAATAGTTGAAATAAAAGGAATGATTCATATGTTTCAAGGTAATAATGCAGTAATTGGGGAAGAACATCTAAGTTATTTCATCAATACTACACATGAATATGAGACAGACAATGAGGATGCCATGATAAAATTGTTTGTGAATTCCTCAAAAGAAAGTGGCAAAGAATGGTACAAAAATATCCTAGACAATAGTACTATTTCTTCATATTTCTTCTAAATAGTGTGATGACTGTCCCAACTAGAGAATCACAACTTTATATTATAGGTTCTTCATGGCACCTTTCAACTTGTCCAATTATGCAAACTGGCTTGCCTGGGGCAGCTGTATCTAGTTGTGAGATTTTCATATCTGATCTCTTAACATATTTACTAGAAGCCCTCATATTTCTATCAGTAAGAATAGTCGTGGCATAGGATACTTCAACTGTTTGTGGACCCTTTGTCTATCTAGGAGATTTTTGTACCTTGAAACATATGAATCATTCCTATTTGTGCATCCTCATTGTCTGTCTCATATTCATGTGTAGTTGATTTAAACAATAGATTCATCACTACAATGAGAAAGTTACCACCACACGTCAAACATAAGGTGCATTTGATTGAAAGATTGGTCATTGTTTACAAGACAAAGGGTCCACAAATAGTTGAAGGATCCTATGCCATAACTATTCAACTTACTGAGAGAAATATGAGGGATTCTCTAGTTGGGACAGTCATCATACTATTCCCCTAAGTACACTATGGCTTTGCCTTCTCATCCACAAGAAAATCTAACATCATTCTAAACTCTTCTATACTCTGCCCATATCCATTCCAATCCATTGATCCAATCCATTCATACTTCTACACAAACAAATTAACTCACCAAAATGCTGTCATTCTGGGACAGTCATACCATGTCCATAAAATTGTACCAATAGTTGAAATAAAAGGAATGATTCATATGTTTCAAGGTAATAATGCAGTAATTGGGGAAGAACATCTAAGTTATTTCATCAATACTACACATGAATATGAGACAGACAATGAGGATGCCATGATAAAATTGTTTGTGAATTCCTTAAAAGAAAGTGGCAAAGAATGGTACAAAAATATCCTAGACAGTAGTACTATTTCTTGGGAGGAGTTTACGAGTGTTTTTAGATTACAATATGGGGATTCGATTGATATCAAGTTTGCTATACATGAACTTACCACTATCAAAAAGGGCATCTATGAGACAATAGTTGATTTAAACAATAGATTCGTCACTACAATGAGAAAGTTACCACAACACGTCAAACATAAGGTGCATTTGATTGAAAGATTGGTTATTGTTTACAAGACAAAGGGTCCACAAATAGTTGAAGGATCCTATGCCACAAATATTCTTACTGAGAGAAATATGAGGGCTTCTAGAAAATATGTTAAGAGATCAGATATGAAAATCTCACAACTAGATAGATTACTAATATTGGAAGTACTATGGACTTGTAGAGGCAATTTAACAGGTCAGGAAACTAAGAAATGAGTTGTCATTATGGTAAGCCACAAGAATGGTCTTGGGAGTATTATTGGAGGTGCTTAAATTTGGAAAGTTACCATGTTAATGTCATTAAAAAAATACAAAAAATTAAGGCCTATGAGATTTTATGATAATGTTCTATTTGACATAGGGTGCTCAAGTTAACAATGAAATAAAAAAATCCATGCTTGTATTCATATGAGTTTCATGTTATATTAGAAGTGAAATGTTGATGCTAAACAATTACTTTGTGACCATAATAATCCTACATATGTTTTTGCACAATAGATAAAGTCTGCTATTCAGTTCCAAGAGAAACTCACAATTTCAATTGTGACCACACTAGCCTGATCGCAACAAACTTGTTAGAAACATGAAAAGAAAACATGTTAGCAATTCCATCATTTTTCTGTTGTTTGGGACAGTCACCATAGAATTATTTGGACTGTCTCTCCTCTTGCCTTGCAAGGTTAAAATGACCTTTTTTTCATCTCTCCTTGAATAGACCCTTATCATCTTGCACTTGTGCAATGATAGGACACCAATGTTGCTAATTAAGGTTGGTGGGATGATTACGCCTATCCTGAAAAAAGACTGTCAAATCATTATGCTTTCAAATCAATTACCTATCGATGCATCCCTTGCGAGGGAGAGAAGCCAAACACATAAAGAACATGCACATAAACACGACAAGTGAAAAACTTAAATGGAATACACCAAGAAGTACCAAATGATGAATGCTCAATTGTTGTAATGGCAAAGCAATATCAGAATCGTCCATTTATAGTCCTAATGATTTTGGAAATTGTTGACAAAGAGTGTTACTTTTTTTTATTATAGTATAAATGATTTTTCTATAGTCGTAATGTTTTTTCTTATTTCTTGTCTTTTGTCCCTTTTTGATTTCCTATGTCTGTGCTTCGTGACAAGATTTTGTCACCTTCTTTTGATGGTATATTTCATTCACTCTATGTGGAATACTATTTTGTTCACTATTTTATTTCAGCTTCATATTTCTTTCATTTTTCATATACACACAGACTACACATGCTGATAAAAAATGAGCTATTTGATTTAGGTTTACTTTTCATTATTGTAAATGGTTAATATTTCTGATGGTACTCCTTGGTGTATTTGGACTGTAAAAATAATAAATGTAGTAACGATGGTGCGGTGCATTATTGATATAGGTTCGATGACTCTTGTCAATGTGCCAAACTGTCAATGTGGTGGTGGGAAGTGTGTGTTGAAGACTTCACGGACATTGAACAACCTTGGACAACAATTTTGGTGCTGCCCTAATCGAAAAAAGGTTGCTAATGTGTATATATTTAAAGTTTCTAATGTAAATACTATTCATTATAATATAAGAACTAATGTAGACTGGGTATCACAGGGAAATAATGGCTGCGAATACTTTAGTTGGGTCGATGACAACTCATCTGCATCTATCCACCCATCTCCACTTATCCGCGATGAAGGATTTGAGTGCAAAACGTGTCAGGATAGGGCAAATTCTGAAATTATATTTTTACGATGCCTTCTCTGTATTGTAATCGCATATCTAATTTGTTGCAACCATATGCAGAGATGAACTCAGGAATTAGTTAGTTTAGTATTTTCATATTGTAACTAATATTTTAATATTGATATGACATAACTTCTCTTTTCCTCAAGTGCGCATATATATGGTTTACATCTTTTTTTAGAATAATTCTTCATGTTTATGGCTCAGGTGAGCCCCAATCTACTATCAATCACATGATTTAACGCTAATTTAGGTTGGAGGTAAACTACATGTGTCATGTAAACAACATGGTTGAATGCAATCTCTTTTGCGTGTTTTCAAGAGTTTTCCCACCAATACAAGCGTAAATAACTCATTGAACGTAATCTACGAATGCTGCGTGGTATGAAGTCTCGCTAAAGAAGAGTACTGCAGAGAGTAGGCCTACTGTACCAAGGAAGTTTGACAAGAACAAGGAATATGGCTTAAATAGAATGGGAAGACATCTTTCTAGCCTGGGCTTGGATCCTTCGACAATCAGCTTGATAATAAATGAAGCAAATGAGAGCTGAGAAATTAGCTTCCCAAGAAAAAACTTGTAAATGAACTGTGTGTACCCCAATTCCTGTGCCTTCTACGCATACCTAAATGATATATTTGAAACAACAAGGGTAAATTTAGCCTTACCCTTGTTGTTTCAAATATATCATTTGGGTACGCACAGAGGGCACATTAATTGGGGTACATATAGTTCATTTATGGGCTTTTTCTTGGATAGCTAATTGCTCATCTATCATCTACATTATTTATAAGCTAATTGCCGAAGGATCTAGGCTCAGGCTAGAAAGATGTCTTCCCAAACACATAAAAAACATACACATAAACACGACAACTGAGAAACATAAATGTAGATTTCACAATAGCTGAGAAACATAATTGTAGGCATCATGGTCACAATTTTTTGGAGACAACATAATTGAGTTGTATACCTAGACGATGGAGAGAAACTTCTGCTCCTTCGATTCCAAGTTGACACTACGGGATCCAAAGACCATAGATAAGGAATAAATTGAGAGAGTGGAGGAGGGCCATAACGACCAAAATAATACAGGACAAACCTCAAGTTAAATGAGGCAACTGCAAACATTTTAATAGAATTCTATTAAAATGTTTGCAGTTGCCTCATTTAACTTGAGGTTTGTCCTATATTATTTTTGTCATTATGGCCCTCCTCCGCTCTCTCAATTTATTCCTTATCTATGGTCTTGGGATCCCGCATTGTCAACTTGGAACCAGAGGAGCAGAAGTTGATCTTCATCATCTGGGTATACCACTCAATTACGTTGTCTCCAAAAAAATGTGATCGTGATGCCTACAATTATGTTTCTCAGCTGTTGTGTCCCAGGACCCCTTATGACCCTTTACGACCATTTACGACCTCTTAGAATACATCTTAGAGGTCTTAAAATGTCGTAAAGGGTCATAAGAGGCTCCTAGGAGGGGCCAAATGAGCTTCCACCTTCATGTGGTTGGCCCTGTTAAGTAGAGAATGTTAATTAAACTATTCTCAAAACATAATTGTAGGCGTCATGGTCACATCGGGGATGAAACTATTCCAAGTTGACACTGTGGGATGGAGAACAACTTGGAACTGGAGGTGCAGAAGTTGCTCTCCATCATCTGGATATACCACTCAATTACATTGTCTCCAAAAAAATGTGACCATGATGCCTACAATTATGTTTCTCGGAGAATGTTAAACTATTCTCAAAACAAAGAGAAGCTCAAAGAGAAGTTGGCAACAACCAACAGAATGAGTGTGGACACCTAAAGATAAATATCAAATAGGGGAAAAGCACCTGCAACAATAGAGGCAATAGCTGTAGATACAGATGAGGATATCATAGAAATCCCTAATTTAGTGTTTTAGAGAACAAACGATGGACTGTGAATTAGGCATTTCTGTGATATCGTCATCTAAATCTATTATTTACATTGGAATGTAGCCTGTAGATATTGATATTGTACTAGTCGAGCACGATGGAGGCATCGATTCTAATGTGAATTGTAGTACTCAAGGTATACATTTTCTATTCGAATTTTGATTAATGAATATTTAATACAAGCAAACATATTCAATTGTTTAAGGTGGATTAGTTGTGATGATGAGACACGCCATTTAGATGTTAACTGTGACAGTCTCTTGGTTTCAGGCAATACAGAAGGAGAAGCCTAGTTCAATATGCAATCTTGCATAATATGCACGGATATCAGGTGGAGTTGAAAAACACAACAGGGTTGCATTTTTGATAGAGGTCTTTAATTGCGTATTTTAAGTTATAGACCATCGTGAAAATGTAAACGTGTTGTGTTTTTTCAACTCCACCTGCTATCCGTGGATATTCTGCTTGTGTTGCATGCGCATTCTCGATTCAGAGTGAGAAAAATCTTATTTTTGATGCAAGGGAGAGAAGCCAAACACAAAGAACATGCAAATAAACATGACAGCTACAAAACATAAATGTAGGTATCACAACAGTTGAGAAACATAAATGTAGGCATCATGGTCCCAATTGTTTGGAGACACAACATAATTGAATGCTATACCTAGAAAATGCAACACAACCACTACTCCTGCAGTTCTAAGTTGACACTGTGGATCCAAAAACCATATATAGATTCCTTATCTTTGGTTTTTGGATCCCGCAGTGTCAACTTAGAACTACAAGAGTAGTGGTTGCATTGCATCATCTGGGTATACCACTCAATTATGTTGTGTTTCCAAAACATTGTGACCATGATGCCTACATTTATGTTTCTCATTTGTTGTGTCCTAGGACCCCTTATGACCCTTTACGACCCTTTATGACCTCTAAGAATACATCTTAGAGGTCTTAAAATGTCGTAAAGGGTCATAAGAGGCTCCTAGGAGGGGCCAGATGAGCTTCCACCTTCATGTGGTTGGCCCTGTTAAGTAGAGAATGTTAATTAAACTATTCTTGAAACATAATTGTAGGCATCATGGTCACATCAGGGATGAAACTATTCCAAGTTGACACTGTGGGATGGAGAAAAACTTGGAACCGGAGGTGCAGAAGTTGTTCTCCATCATCTAGGTATACCACTCAATTACATTGTCTCCAAAAAAATGTGACCATGATGCCTACAATTATGTTTCTCAAAGAATGTTAAACTATTCTCAAAACAAAGAGAAGCTCAAAGAGAAGCTGGCAACAACCAACAGAACGAGTGTGGACACCTGAAGATAAATATCAAATAGGGGAAAAGCACCTGCAACAACAGAGGCAATAGCTATAGATACAGATGAGGATATCGTAGAAATCCCTAATTTAGTGTTTTAGAGAACAAACGATGGACTGTGAATTAGGCATTTCTATGATATCATCATCTAAATCTATTATTTACATTGGAATGTAGCCTGCAGATATTGATACTGCACCAGCCGAGCACGATGGAAGCATCGATTCTAATGTGAATTGTAGTACTCAAGGTATACATTTTCTATTCGAATTTTGATTAATGAATATTTAATACAAGAAAACATATTCAATTGTTTAAGGTGGATTAGTTGTGATGATGAGACGCGCCATTTAGATGTTAACTATGACAGTCTCTTGGTTTCAGGCAATGCAGAAGAAGAATCCTAGTTCAATATGCAATCTCGCAGAATATGCACGGATATCAGGTGGAGTCGAAAAACACAACAGGGTTGCATTTTTGATAGAGGTCTTTAATTGCGTATTTTAAGTTATAGACCATCGTGAAAATGTAAACGTGTTGTGTTTTTTCAACTCCACCTGCTGTCCGTGCATATTCTGCTTGTGTTGCACGCGCATTCTCAATTCAGAGTGGGAAAAATCTTATTTTCGATGCGAGGGAGAGAAGACAAACAAAAAGAACATGCAAATAAACATGACAGCTACAAAACATAAATGTAGGTATCACAACAGCTGAGAAACATAAATGTAGGCATCATGGTCCCAATTGTTTGGAGACACAACATAATTGAATGCTGTACCCAGAAAATGCAACACAACCACTACTCCTACAGTTCTAAGTTGACACTGTGGTTCCAAAAACCATATATAGATTCCTTATCTTTGGTTTTTGGATCCCGCAGTGTCAACTTAGAACTACAGGAGTAGTGGTTGCGTTGCATCATCTGGGTATACCACTCAATTATGTTGTGTTTCCAAAACATTGTGACCATGATGCCTACATTTATGTTTCTCAGCTGTTGTGTCCTAGGACCCCTTATGACCCTTTACGACCCTTTATGACCTCTAAGAATACATCTTAGAGGTCTTAAAATGTCGTAAAGGGTGATAAGAGGCTCCTAGGAGGGGCCAGATGAGCTTCCACCTTCACATGGTTGGCCCTGTTAAGTAGAGAATGTTAATTAAACTATTCTCGAAACATAATTGTAGGCATCATGGTCACATTTTTTTGGAGACAACATAATTGAGTTGTATACCTACACGAAGAGCAATTTCTGCACCTCCAATTCCAAGTTGACACTGTGGGATGGATAATAACTTGGATCCAGAGGTGTAGAAGTTGCTCTCCATCGTCTGGGTATACCACTCAATTACATTGTCTCCAAAAAAATGTGACCATGATGCCTACAATTATGTTTCTCAGAGAATGTTAAACTATTCTTGAAACAAGGAGAAGCTCAAAGAGAAGCTGGCAACAACCAACAGAATGAGTGTGGACACCTAAAGATAAATATCAAATAGGGGAAAAGCACCTGCAACAACAGAGGCAATAGCTGTAGATACAGATGAGGATATCGTAGAAATCCCTAATTTAGTGTTTTAGAGAACAAACGATGGACTGTGAATTAGGCATTTCTGTGATATCGTCATCTAAATCTATTATTTACATTGGAATGCAACCTGCAGATATTGATACTGTACCGGCCGAGCACGATGGAGGCATCGATTCTAATGTGAATTGTAGTACTCAAGGTATACATTTTCTATTCGAATTTTGATTAATGAATATTTAATACAAGAAAACATATTCAATTGTTTAAGGTGGATTAGTTGTGATGATGAGACACACCATTTAGATGTTAACTGTGACAATCTCTTAGTTTCAGGGAATGTAGAAGAAGAAGCCTAGTTCAATATGCAATCTCAATTCATATACATAGGATATCAGGTGGAGTTGAAAAATGCAACAGGGTTTCATTTTTGATACAGGTCTTTAATTGCATATTTTAAGTTATAGACCATTGCGAAAATGTAGTTTTTTCAACTCCACCTGCTATCCGTGCATATTCTACTTGTGTTGCATGTGCATTCTCGATTCAGTGTGGGAAAAATCTTATTTTCGATGTGAGGGAGAGAAGCAAAACACAAAGAACATGCAAATAAACATGACAGCTACAAAACATAAATGTAGGTATCACAACAGTTGAGAAACATAAATGTAGGCATCATGGTCCCAATTGTTTGGAGACACAACATAATTGAATGCTATACCCAGAAAATGCAACACAACCACTACTCTTGCAGTTCTAAGTTGACACTGTGGATCCAAAAACCATATATAGATTCCTTATCTTTGGTTTTTGGATCCCGCAGTGTCAACTTAGAACTACAGGAGTAGTGGTTGCGTTGCATCATCTGGGTATACCACTCAATTATGTTGTGTTTCCAAAACATTGTGACCATGATGCCTACATTTATGTTTCTCAACTGTTGTGTCCTAGGACCCTTTACGACCCTTTACGACCTCTAAGAATACATCTTAGAGGTCTTAAAATGTCGTAAAGGGTCATAAGAGGCTCCTAGGAGGGGCCAGATGAGCTTCCACCTTCACGTGGTTGGCCCTGTTAAGTAGAGAATGTTAAACTATTATCGAAACAAAGAGAAGCTCAATAATTTATATCTGAATACCAATTTTGTTCTTATCAAACTGTCAAAACATTTAAATAGTCTTTTAAACTGCTATTAAAAATAAAATATTTAATCAACATTTACTTACAAATTTGTGTGCTTGTCTAAGTTTGATACGTAGATCTGCGTATCAAACTCAGACAAGCACACAAATCTGTAGGTAAACGAAGCTTTCTTAGTCAGTTTGATTTTTCTTGAGGCTATGAATATACAGTACAATGAAAATGCTTTGTTCAATGTAATTGTGCTAAATAGAAGAAAATAGCTAAATCAAAGCTTCATAGATTCATATATGCATACTAATTATAGACAAGCAATATATTCAACTAAAAGTAGGAATATATTGAAAATGGTGTCACATTTTTTTTTAAACAAAAGTTAGTATTGGTCGAAATTTCATCCTTTACACAGTACTACATTCAACCAGGACACTATACGTTCAACGGTCCATTCGATGAATTTGTGTGGATAATTCGATGACCGAATGGACTAATTTCAACCAGGATGCTATACATTTGACGAATTGGGGTGGATAATTCAACGACAAAATGGTCTCAATTTCGACCGTCACACCAATTCATCAACGTCTTATTCTTCTAGTTCCAAGGGACTATTGCAGTCGATAATTCGACTAGTTGTGGGGTCAAAATTTCAACTATTATTTACCATGTAGAAAATTCGACAAAAAAAGATCGACGACAGTTTTAGTCGCCTATTCGACCAATTGTTGTAGAAAATTTGACTAATTCTCGTCAAAATTTAAGGTAAAATTTACTATTGTGATGTCCGACTCCATCATGCTAACGCTCGGTTCACTGATGGAAGTCCTCATAGGCTCAATTGCATTTAGGTAGCAAGCAAGGGCGTAGTCATTGGGAAAGGTATAAATACCTTGGTTCAAGTTTGTGGTCGTTATGTCAAGAAGGTCAGGGCGTTGGATAGTCAAAGTGGTGAAAGATTGGGAAAGAGTGTTTACGAAAATGGATCTGTCATCATTGGTCCTAACCCGACGCTCGAGTTCAAAGGTGATATTACAACTTAAGACATTCAATTCATGAATAGGCTCAATGTCATTATGGAAGTCCACTTCAGCCATTGGTGGATTAGACTCGTTAAGCTCATCATTTCGCTCTAGACTTACATTGGGTTTAGGTGCATATTGGTGAATAACATCAACATGTTTCTCTATAATAAGATCATCTTCTGTAATGGCTCCCCATTCATAGTCATTACATTCTTCATCTATGCCTCTAGGAAATCTAAGAACATGAGTAAAGTCAGGATGAATACCCCAGGAAGGGTTACCCTTGGATTTTGATTTGAATTCATACTCATGAGAATCTATCTTGGAATAAATACCACCATCCTCTTTGTCTGTTTGATTGTCTTCAAGATTAGTTGGTTCTTGTGTTGCAACTATCTCTTGATCTATAGTAGGTTCTTGTGTTTCTACTACATTAATTCTTTTTATTGGATCATCTTCAGCTTCAAGGAGGTCTTTTATTTCTTTAGGCAAATGCTCATAGGGAATGAGATCTTCAATTGTGTCTGAATCATCACTATCAGATTGTTCTGTTGTTTCTCCCTTTAGTTTATTTTCTACAGAGGGCTCAACCTATTCTAAAATATACGGGGAGTTCTTGCTAAGACAGAAAGACTTCTTCATGTATCCTAGACCTGTTGTATTCTTGTTGGCTTGGCCACGATGATCAAGAGGCGATAGAAGACCTTTAACCTGTAGTCCTAGAGGTCCTTTTCCTTTATATCCCATTTTTGTGATCAATTCATCCCTTGGGCCATATGACTTAGAAGGGATATTCAGTATTTTAGCATCACATTTTTGAACCACTTGAGATTTAGATTCATCTTTGTATAGCCATGCGAGCACAACTTCATCTTCTTCAAACTCCTATTTAGATACTTGTTCTGCAAAAAAATTTCCTTTATATGTCTCAAGAGGTTCTTTAGACTCTAGTTTAGACTGTTTCAGAGTTTGTCCATAGGAATTAGGCAAGATAGGGAGAGATGTCAAAGATAAGACTGGCTCTATAGTATATTCTCCCATACCATTTTCTTTGATCTTAACCTCTTTAGAAATGTCTTCCATCTTGGATGTTGAAGCTACATCTGTTTGCTTAGTGGAAGATTCTCTATTATTGGGAACAAGTTTATCAGCACTCTCTTTCAAGGTATTGCAAGTTGTATACAGATCAGCTGGAATCGTCACCTCTACTCCTTCATAAGGAAATTTCAAGCACTAATGGTATGTAGAGGGGATGGCTTTCACTTCATGTATCCAGGGTCTCCCTAGAAGGATATTGTAAGCCAAAGGTAGATCAAGAACTTGACATATAGTATCTCTGATGACAGGGCCTGCCCTGATAGGTAAGACAATAGTTCCCTTAGAAGATCTTTCTTGCTCAGCATATGCTTTGATAGTTATCTTCTTTCTAGGATTGATGGCCATTTCTGAAAATCCCAATTGTGTAATCAAGCTGAAAGAACAAATGTTTAGACCCACACCCCCATCTATCAACACATGTTTGACACGACGGTTTTGGATCAAGACATCAATATGCAAGCCCCTTTAGACATCAGTAGAGGGCTGTTCGATTGCCCCATAAAATAGTAGGGCCTCCGGATCTCCAGCCTTTTTTATATAGTTGGCGGCCCTATCTTTATGTTGACGGTCCTAGCCTTAGTAGTCTCGATTTAGGATCCTAATCTTACCGCACCGTAAGAAGAGAAGAGCCCGCCCCGGCCCCGCATATAATATAGGGCCAGCCAGTAATAAGATAATTCCCGCCCGCTGGTTATATGGGTGACTCAAGGAGTTATCATCTTCCTCTGAAAAGGAAATATACTACGGAGACGTAAGATGACCAACCATAGACCGAAATCTATCTAAATCAAGGTCGTCAAGAACATTGGATTCGAGCAGAGCTTTGTCTAGAATGGCTCTATGAGCTGGGGACATCCGAAGCAACTCAAACATTGAGATCTTAGCATTTGTGTGCTGGAGTTGTTGAACAATACTGTATGAAGTAGGCCTCGTGTCTTTAGGATTTGAAGATTTAGATGTAGCCTTCTGTTTAGAAGCAGATGAAATATTGAAAGGCACCTTAGGGACATTGGATGAATCTGGTATTTGTCCTTGTAGGTGTGCCTGAGCTTGTGATCGAGTAATTGCATTAGCTGATTGATTTTCTCTATCTCTTCTTACAATTGTGATGACATTGCAATGCTCAGATAGACATGGTTCAACCATATTGATGACAACATTGTTTCAGGAGTATGTATAATTGAATTTAGCACCCATATTAGGCTGAGAAGAAGAATCTTCTTTACCATGTTTAGGAAATGGTTTTGTAAATGCTGTGTGATCATTATTGCTCTTATGATTGTCAATCATGATATCTCCATTATCAATTTTGTCTTGTATGATGTGCTTCAAGTGGACACAGTTATTAGTTTTATGACCTTTATTGTGATGGAATTCATAGAAATCATTCTCTCTCCACCATTTCAGTTTAGGTTCAGTATCAAATACTTTCATGTCAGGCAAGTAGATGATTTTGTTTGCCAATAGAGTTTTCATGGCATATTCCAAGGATTCTCCAAGAGGAGTGAATTTGCGATTAGGATCTGTAGCCCAAGGTTTGTAATCAGATGACTTTTTATTGGATTTTGTTGCCTTAGCTTCAGAAGCTTTGATGGCTTGGGTACCAACAGTGAGATTGAAAGCAGGTGCCTTAGATGGGGTACAGATATTATCAACAACGCCATCTGTGACAACGCCTTTATTCTTGTTCCAGTTTTTGTTCATCTTTAGAACTAGATCCAGATTCATACTTGTCCTTTTAAAGTGTGATGTCTCCTTTTTTCACAAGTACTTTCTCAATTTTGATCGCATTATCTACCATCTTGTCAAAAGATGTATGATTTTGCATTTGTAAAGGGTAGTTTATTTCTAGAACAAGATTGTTGATGAAGATTTCCAACTTCTCAGTTTCGGGAATGGGTCTAGCATATAGAGAAAATTTCTTCCTCCACCTCTTGAGAAATGTCAAGAATGGTTCTCCTGGATATTGTTTCAGATTGCAGATGTCGATCATGGTGACCGGATGTTGAATATTGTAGGAGTATTGTTGATAGAACAGTTTGATTAACTCCTCAAAAGTTTTAATAGTAGGAGGCATTCTAGAGAACCAATGAATGGCTGCTCCTCCCAGAGATCGAGGGAAAATACGCATTAAGTAGGTTGGTTCGTGCATAAACTCCATAGATTGAGTACATAATTCTCTAACATGATCTTGAGGGTCAGAGTTTCCATCATAATTATCATATTTAGGCATCTCCACTCTCTTAGGGAATGGCGGCATGTACAAGTCTTTATCAAATGGAAAAGGACATAGAGCCTCCATGGAGAACTCCTTAGGTTCTTTTTCTTTTTCAAATTTGTTAAGTTTGACTTGCATGGCATGCATCTGTTTCATCATAGCCATGATGGGAGTTTCTTCCTCATGTGTAATGATATTTTCAACATTAAAGTTTGGAGGAAGTTTAGCTCCTTGATGAGATAACTCTAGAAAGTATGCTTCTCTATCTTCTTTCAAGAAATATTTCATCATCCTTTTGAAGTTATCATCATTCTGATATTGGGCAACTTCAGAAGGTGTAGGTTCTTGATCCATACCGTGTTGAGATTGGTGTCCTTGAGACCCGTGATGTGTCCCTCCGTGAGACATGGTAGGAGTTTTAGGGCTCCCTGGATTAGATTGAGGAGGAGGTTGTTGATTACCTCCATGAGTTGATGGAGGGGGTATGTAACCAGTTTTCAATCAAAAATTGCCAAGACTGTCATCTTCGTAAAGACCAGAATTGTAGAGTTGTTCAAGAGTTGGGGCCTGGAGAGTATTCAGAGGTATTGTATGGGATACCTCTCTAGATTTCTTGTGTGATGAAGCTCTAGTTTCCAGCATTAACCTTGGGTGAAGCAAAAGAATAAGATGAAGACAACTAAAGAATGAATTGATTCAAGAAGATCGAATGACGCAACCTTGTCAAGATTGAAGTGATTAAAGATTAGATCGGACGCAAATGAAGGATACTGTGCCATAGCAGTGTGGGTGGATGCCCAACAGATGGCGGGCACGAGCTCACAACACTTAGCCATTTAGTAAAAAAGATTGAATTTGAAGATAATGTTGACAAGGTTTTGACAGAAGATGAAAAATACTCAAATCGATAACTCAGAAGGCAAGATCAGACTCAAAGGCCCACTTGAGGAAAATGAATGAATTTTTTCTAGTTTCTACTCTGTTCCTAACACAATGATTGGCTCGATAGATTCTGGAAATAGGCTGTAAAAACCAGGTCTCTGACAATTTTGACAACTTTCTGATAATTTTTCTCAAACGACTTTCTGCAGGATCGTACAACAGTGGGTATGCTATGAAACGACAGTTGGAAAACTTGTACGATAATTGCAAAGCTTGCACGACAGTTGATAGCAGGATTTTGAATTTTTTCTTTTGACTGGTGGCAAAATTCGTACGACACTATACAAGCTTTCATAGGACAATAAAGGGGTCCTGAAATGACAATTGTCAAAACTCGTACAACTTTTTGACTTGATGGAATGACTTTTGACTCTAGAAAGGATTTTTACTTTATTTTTTGCAAATTTTTGGTTTTTAGTTTCAGATTGTTCACAAATTTCTCTGTCTAGGTTTGAAGATTATTCTGAGATCGTTCGTTCTCGGTAGCCAAATAGATAAACAAGCATGCAAAACAAAAAGCAAGTGATTCCAAGCACGTCTGAAAATAATGAACAGGGGACAAAGCAACCCTGCGCATGAACAATCAAGTGATTGAATGTACTAATCCCTAGGAGTGCTAATTGTGTATGTTCTAAAAAGTTTTTTAATAACGCACATATTCTTAGAAAAATGAAAATTTGGCCTCACTAGGGTTTGTAGTAATGGTTTGACTCTGCAACTTTTGTGATCTCAAGAGGGAGAACTCCAATCCAGGTGCACCAGGGTTTTGACACAGTCTGAGAAATTAATCAATCAAGAGCTGCTAGGGAGATTTGACAGCCCAACAAGAGACCACACCTATGAAGATTTCCTCCACAAGGACATTTATATAGCAGCTACTGCTACCACGGTGAAAATGGCTATTACCACTTGAGGTTCCGTCCACGTCGTTGACCCAATTAAGGGAATGTCCACTATGGTTAATCCTCTTTAAAGGTGACTCACAAAAGATACCACATGGAGACTGGTTCCAGATTCAAGGATCTGAGTTTCTGATACTACCCAAAAAGGGAGTAGAGCATAGTCCTCTAGCCTTTTCACTTTTAACCAAAACAAAGCAGACAGATTAATCCGACACACTAAGACCATGATTATTTCACAAAGATCTATGACGTCAACCACTTATGATCTATCAACCCCTCCAGAAAGAGAATGTATCAATCAAAAGTTGAAGACACACGAATCTAGTAGAACGTGAAACTCTCTCAGTAACCTCCCTACCTACAAGGGGATCTGTAGTCAAGAAGAGCTTCGCATGCATGAACAAGCAGAAGAAGCCCACTCTCTCGAGATCATCCACAAATAGTGTTCATAGGGCCTATTTACTATGTGTAACAGATATGCAGAAAGTAAATCTATATTCATTTTTATAGCCCAAAATGAAGTCTGTGATATGAAAGCAAGAAAATCACACAAGCTTGACACGTGAGAGTTCGTTTTAATCCAAATCGAAATGTTATCAGCTTTAGAAGAATACTTGAATTCCTCGCAATGCGCTTAGTAGATTTTTACCTATTTTAGCAATTTAGTTGCACTTTTCCAATCAGATTCAACAAGTATCAGTAAAAAATAGAACATTTCAATTGTTAGGGTTAGCTGTTAGTCCAAATCTAAAAATCAAATCTGAAAAACTGCCAAAGATGCTGAAACGACAATTGAATTCTAGAGTCAAAACTCGTACAACAGTGGGTTACCTCCCAAATGACAATCTGAAAACTCGTACGACTATGGGTGTCTTCTCATACGACAATAGAGCTTCCAAACGACAGTGTGTACTTTCTGATACGAGCCTTGAAATTTGAACCTATCGTATGATAGTGGGTACCTCTTGGTACGACTTTCTGACAAAAGTCGTACGAAAAATGTATGGACAGAAAATAAAAATCACAGTTTTAACCAAAAAATGATAAGAAATTGATAGAAATGGAATGAAAACCCATTTCAGGGCCCCACGGTGGACGCCAAAAATGTGTGTGAATTTTGTACCTAGCTATAGACACAACACTTCAGTAAAACATTAGAGGTTAGCCAAAAACCAAAATCGTGCAATGAAATGGAAACTAAACTAACCAGGCGATTTACTGCCTTCTAGTAGGTGCAAGTATGATACTCAAATCAGACCGAGGCCAGTGGAAATGCAACACCTAAACGAAGGATTTGAATGCAAAGAATGAAAGATTATGAATGCAGCTTAAGCTATATTTTTGGTATTTTCTGTGCAATAATATGAGAAATTGCATGAAGCTAATCTAGAATGAATGAAATTGGAATGCAAATTTAATCTAAAAATGCTATGAATGAGTATGAAACTATGAATAAGAAACTATGTAAAAGCCAAATGATCAACTATGAAAGATCTCACAAATCACCTATCACAAGTGCTTAATCCTTCAATCGCCAATTCGCTAGAGTAATTGTGCAAATTCGAGTGTTGTTAATTATGAAGAGCTGAGCCTTGATTTTATAGAAATTCAGGGCTTTGAGGATGCAGGAGAAAAGCCATAAATCACTCTTGATAAACTCAAGTTGATTTTTGAGTTATCAAGAATTTAGAGATAATTAACTCACAAAAATCATGCAAAAGCAGAGTTTTACTCAAAATAGAGTTTAGATCAAATTTCAACTCATCATCAGATGTTGAGTTTAAATTTAAAATTGATTGTTAATTTCTAGTTGCCTGCTTTTCTGATTGTGCATGATTTAATTATAAATTAATTTAAAAATAAAGTGATTTATTCTCAACTTAACTGATTTTAAAATTAAAATAATTGATTTATGGGTTAATCAATTATTAAATCAAACTTTATTCAAAAACTATATCATTAAATTTGACAATTGACTTTAATTAATTAAATAAGAATTTAATCAATTAGTCATGAGATTTTAGATTTATTATCAAAATAAAATAATACAATTTAGGAATAATTTAATTAAATAATTAAGTGGCAGTATTAAATCTAATTAATTAAATATTCAGAATATTCAATTAATCAAACTTTAGGATAAATTAGGATTTATCGCCAAATAATAATTAAATTAAAGATAATTATGATAAATTAGGAATATTACTAAGAATATTCCCCGATGCAGAATTTAGGATAAAATCAATTAAGATTCGATGATTTTTAGATGTGCCTTAGGTTAGGACTTTTGTATCGATTTCGTTCAATTTGAAGATGTAGGAGGTCAATGAACCTATAACCCATTTTTGGGGTATTACAAGGTTATGGTTGAGTTAAAATGTTAACTAATTCTATTTTTAGGTGAGTTGTCACTTATTTAGGGTTTTTAAAAGAAATTGGACAAATGAAGTGTAGGTGGTGAAATAATGTGTGTTTTACAACTTGCAATTTCTTATACATATGTGTCAAAATGAAGAGCCTTGCATATCAATGCCCAATTTCCTTCTACAATATTACCATCCAAAATCTTTCTTCTTTTCACATACGTTGCTAGTATTTTTCTACTTAAGCTAGTTTCACTTTAAAGTGAAAATGTTTGGAATTATATTAAAATTTATGGATTCACAATAGATTCAACATCAATCTTCTTGATATTCTCTTATAAATTGATCATATTTTTATCTTGGAACTCAAACCTTTTCTAACATTTCAAACAATATTATTTTCTAGATGTTTTTTCTTTCTCTCTTTTTTTGTGTGTGAAATCTACATTGAACAATTGTAATGACTCTTTTAGCTCATCATAAGTAAATATACTTGATAATATTTGGGCTTGTGTATGATAATTTATAAAATACTTCTCAACTATTTCCTTTAAAATTCTAATCCATTATTTCTTTACTAACTATACTTATCTCTCAATTATCTCATTATCTATTTCCTTTGAAATTCCATTGCATAGTCTCTTTATTAATATACATGGTGCTTTATTTCAAAGTATTGCACTATCCTTCAAGATGTCATTTATACAAGAGAAAATCAAATGACAAGATTCATTTGAAAGATTTTACTTTTTTTTATGAATAAGTCCTACCAAATTATATTAACTTTAAAACCCATAAGTACAACTTTAATAAAAAAATAGTGAGAGGAAAACACACTTCCTGCAAGTCATATGTGCTTATGCCTAGAGTCCATAGAAACAAGTTCTAAAGTTGATGATGATGATTAGATTTATCTCAGATCTGGACAATATATGTCCTTTTCATTTCATAGTGTGATTCTTACTAATCTTTGTATCTTAGTTGCAGGTTGTAACATGAACAAGACAATAATCTCTCTCAAATATAGTGGGAGATATATAATATTTCAGATTTGTAATACTGATTTCTAAATATGAATGATAGAGATTGATTTCCATATTGCTTTGCACTAATTAATTTTGGTACTTATCATATCAATCAAGTTTGAGTATATATATAATTTAAAGGGTTACAATGGTGGATAGGCATGTCTCCACCAAAGTGGAGACATGTCTATCCATCATCGTTCCTTTTCACAACTCATGCTAATCAACCCAACAACAAACTCCAATCAACGCTTATATAAATCGATTCATATATTAAATATAATGATGATTTGTTTGTTATCCTCAATGAGTAATGTTCCTTAATCAGATGTAAATATGACCGCTGCACATATTATCTGTGACAGGTATGAGATTTATAATATCGATTAGATCGATATTCATCAAATAATAATGACATTGATTTAGTAATGCAGATCGATATACTTGGAACATAAACATAATTGTTTAAATCTGATTTGCGAATGATAATTTGATTTAGCAATAAGATTAATATGATGATATAATTTTGAATATTAATTATATACGAAGTATATTAATATATATACATACATGTAATTATACCATTCTATTGATCTTATAGTTATTCACAATTATTTGACCGAAGCTACTATTTTCAACAAAAGCTCTGCAACAAAAAATATTATAAAAGAAAAAGGGCAGAAGCCTAGAGTCTAGAGAAACAAGAGCCAATAGCTCTAAAGAATAAACACTAAAAATGAATATGGGCCAAGTCCAAAAAGGAAACACCCTCAACTAGTCAATATTATTGCTGATGGAGGAGGAGGGTATAGATCATCCTTCTTTCCCCATCTCGACTCAATATCTAGTTCAGGGTCTGGCAATGTCCACCCATCCTCATTTTGCTTCTCCTTTCTATCTTCACAACATGGAGAAATGGCCAAGGCCTATATGGGAAAGCCTTTCGAAGAAGAAGGGCAGCTTGTAGTGTCTGGAGGCATCATCCACCTAGTCCCTGGTAGAGGCACCCAAGTGGTACCTACTGGTGGTGAACGATGTGGACGTGGAGACACAATAGAACTGTGAGGAGAGTGGCAATGTTGGGGTGAGTGACAACGCGGTGGCTGAAAAAAAGAGGTGTTAGTATGCGAGCGGGATGAACTATGTCCTTGACGATGACCCTGAGAAGAAGAACGACCGCTAAAAATGGAACCCTCTAGAGAACTCTGGCAATTGTACATGGAGTATCACCCCAGTGTTGTAATAACTCCTGCAAGTAGGCCACCTCCAAGGCCACTTTGTGTGCTAGAACTTGAATATGAAACATCACATTATTGCATATGCAATCTTTACCATAAAATATAACATTATAATCACCTAAGACGTGTGAGAAAACTATTGTATTTTTGTCTTTCCAAATAGAAAAGATAATTTATAATCTGAAAGTATGCCAAAGTTGGAGGAAAGGAAATGGAAGACCAAGGTTCTCTCTCAGAAGAACCATATGCCGAGAAAATATTTGTGGGTGAAATAGAGAAAAAAATTATGAACCCAAACCCAATAATTATGTTCCCTACGACAGAATGAAAACAAGTGGAGCAAGGAATTAGGTTGGACATAAAAGGGACAACAAGGGTCTGGAATGCCCAAGTGATGAAGATGAGAACCTAAAGGCAAGGCTTGGAAAAGAATACATGAAGAAAAATGTGTTATTTTGGGTTCAGTGATGGTAGACCAGACAGTAATGAAACACAATCTCCATGAGGAGTGAGTGGAATGAAAAATGCCACCTCTAGTTTAAAAAGTCCACCATAGGAAGGTGATGAGATAACTAGAGATATCCCTATCAAGGTCTATACCTCTGGAAAGTTGTTTCTAGGTACCATCTCCAGTCCTTCCACCAAGGTGTAAGACTAGTGATGTTATTTTTTTCTAGCAGAAGAGAAACTAGCAACTCAAAAGTATCTCAATCTTGAAGGGTTGGGTGAAACTAAGTCTAAGTGTCCTCCCAAGTGTGAAGAGACAACGTGGACCTGCGAAAAAGGTCCTTAGGGGTCTGAATGCTATGCTTGAGAAATCGAAGAGCATGTAGACCCAAAATTCATACAAGAGGGAGGCCTTTCTTTTGAATCAAAGGAGACCACCAGAGGTTGAGCTAGTTCAAAGACAAGCCATCTTTGAATCCCCTACCATTCCACCATGGTCATGGATTTATTTCTTCCCAAGCACACCATATGCTCTTTGCCACAAAAGAGCCCTGAATCTGAATAGGCTCGCACATGACCATAAGAGTCTGAAGGTCAATATTTTTCCATGCTTGACGATGTAAGGGATGTCTAGAAGCTATACAGTGTTGAAGGAGGATTTGCATGCCTCATTTCCTAAGACACTTTGCACAACCCATTTAACACACAAGGCTTGACCTTTCCTATGAGTATAAACGAGGCCAAGGCCACTTGATTTCTTTAGAAAATAACAAAAATCCTAGGAAACCTGGTGAAAACCGTGTCTCTCAGCATCTGAATCACACAAGAAAACTTACATAAATATCTCAAGCTTCATGCAAGATGCTTTGGAGGGAGACCAACACGAAGAATAATAAACATGTGTGGCTACGAGAACTTTGGAGTAGATTTGAAACTTGCTAGCCAAGGAAAGAGGCTTGGTTAACCAATATGCCAATTTGGATTCAATTTTGGTAAGAACAACATTCCAAAGCTTAGTGGCCAACCCATGAAAAGCGAAAGGAATACCTAAAAAATAGAAACCCTGTTCATGGTGAATCCATTTCCATTTATATTGGAGAATCCATTGTGGTGCTAGGAGGAAAGATTTGCAATAACAAAGGGTTTTATGGCATTGAATAGAAGAACTAGAAGCCAAAAAAAAAGTGTCAAGACATTGGAGACCATTTTGAATATTTTCTTTATCCTCAATAAGGGTAAGAAAGGAACTGTTGACAAAATGGCCATTGATCAACTGAGCATGAGTGGCTAGAAGTGTAATATCTCGAACTTGGCCAATAGAAATTGTAGAGGCCATTAAATAATTGAAGCCTTCTACAATAAGCACACATAATGAAGGTGTAAGAGGACAACCCTGGAAAATTGACTTATTGAGAGAAAAAGTGGTGGATTGACAACCATTAATGCTGATACACACATTGACATTTGTAAAGAGTATTTGAACACAAAGAAGAAAATGAGGCCCAAAGCCAAGAACTTTTAGCATTGCGAGAATAAAAGGCTATTCGATGCGATTGTAAGGCTTGGCGAAAGCTATGTTTAAGAAAATGTCATTTTTTTTAGACCAACGAGCCCATTCCATACCCTCCCAGACAACTATAATATTATCCAAATTGAACCTAGACTGAATTAAGCCAGTTTGTTCTAGACGAATAATCTCAGGAAGGAGATGGATAATTTTCAAAGCAAGGGTTTTGGCAATAATTTTGTAGGAGACATTAAGCAAGATGATTGGATGCCAAATACAAATGTCTTTAGGATCACCAATCTAAGGTATGAATTTTATGTTCCATCTATTTATTTCTACTCCTAATGTTCCATTTTGAATTGCTTCAAGATAGCCATGGTGTAGATCTAGACCAACACAGTCCCAAAGAGCTTTGTAAAAGTCACATGGAAAACCATCACATCCTGGGGTTTTGTCATCTACCATTGAAAATGCAGCTTCCTTAAGATTGTCAATCGTTAACAACTGATCACAAAAAGACCTCTAAGAAGCTTCTAGACAAGTAGGAACGACTGGAAGACAATCCTCAAGAGCTTGTTGACTAGCAGGGGAAGGAGTCTGAGCAATAAAACATTGTTGGAAATGATTAACAAAAGCCTAGAGAAGATTTGAAATTTTAGTGAGAACTGAAGTGCCCTCCTTGATCCTTTTAATACCTAGGGAAGAATATCTAGGGTGTAAAGAGGAGAAAAAATCCTTAGTAGCCTGATCTCCATCTTTCAACTAGTGCAAACGTGCGTTAATATGAGCACATCTGTCCACATTACTATCAACAACTTGCTTTTGATGAGGAAGAGATGCCACCTTAAACAGGGGTTGAGAAGAAAAAGGGTGAGATGCCAAGATCTTGACTATTACACATAATTCCTTGGGGGTCCAATCATAAGACCGACAACAAAATTTTGCAAGTTGTTTCCCATATAAGAGAAGGAATTTAGTGGCTCAAAGAATAACATCATTCCACCACAAAATCCAACCATTAGGTTGAGTGGGTCGAGGCTGTAAATTCCAAATTCTTTCAATGTGGGCCACAATAGGTGGATGACTCAGAAGTGATGTGTTGAAAAAAAACTAGGACTGTTGAGGACATGACAAAACAACATCCCACTCAATTGAAAATTTAATGGGAAAGTGGTTTGACAAGGTGACATCAGATAAAGGTAAAACTAGAAAAGATTGATCTATCCCAAAAGAGAAAAAGGATTGCAAAGAGATCATGACATGATCTAGGCGTTTATGAACGAACCATGTTAGAACTAGCCTTGAAATTACTCTAGGTATGCCAAATTGCATGTGGGAGGCAACAGTTGGTATTGGGATAAAACAAGGCCTAATTTATTGTGCATGTAAAACCAGGCCTTGCGCTCGCTATCTATCTAGTGGAATGGTGAAGTGCCATCCTTGTTAGAAGCCACCTCAAACATATTAAAATCACCACATAGAACCCAAGTGTCAGGAGGTAAATATTAATTATACCAAAAGGATGATTCTGTATGTTGAAAAGAATCCAAACCACTATGTGCATGGGGTCCTCACCCTAATTAATAACTGAATTTTGTCACTATGGCACTAACAAAGTGACCACTCCTCCCCTACCAACTTCATGGGTGGTGAAAAAAATTAAGTTGTGAGGCCAAATTACACGACATGTTGCAACAAGAAAAAACCAACAATTTTAATTTCCTGAAGGAAGAAAACATATGTTCGAGGAAACCTACGAAGGACATCTTGAATGAAATATTGATGAGAGAGTTTAGCAAGACCTCTAAAAATATCATTGGAAACTATTGTGCATACTATCCTCATCCCCGAGACAAGAGAGACTATTATGCAAGAAATCAAACCCAGAATGGAAGACTGGATAAAGGTGAGATCACTCGTCTTTTACCTGGTCCTTCATCAACTATGTCCTCCTTGCCAGGAAGGCTATGAGAATGATGATGTAAAGGAACCATAGATTCAGAAACTGCTAGAGCTAGTGGAAGAACTATATTTCCTACTAGAGGGCCATGTTAAGTAATGGAGGAATCCTTGAATGTTTGAGAATTCCCATGAGAAATAGGTTTTGAAACTCCCTATGCAGATGAGAAAGTCTTGGAGCTCTGGAAGGTGGAGAGTCCTTTGAAACTATTGTCGAAACAGGTGGATCTTGTTTACTCTGAGGAAAAAAGGATTTTTTTCCCTTATGGACTATAGTAGTCCAAGAGTCATTTTTCTTTGTGGGTTGTGGGAGACGAGAAGCCACAAACTCCTTAAGAGGAGTCTTAGTCTTGGGAGTAGCCAAGGGATAATCCTTAATCTTATGGTTTGAGGACTGGTAGAGAAAACATGTATTGGGAAAATTCAAATACATAACATGCTGTGAAAAATAACGCCCCCCCCCCCCCCCCCCCCCCCCCAATTTGAATGTCAATTGACTCCTTCAGGTATTTGGAAAGATCAATTTCAACACAAACCCTCTTTTGAGGGTAGACATGAAAAAATGCTCTAGTTCAATACAAATTACCCGACCTAAAGTTTGGCCAATTATTTGCAAAAAAGGCTAGCAAGAAAGGGAAAACCATGAAAATCAATCCAAATAGGGAATTTAAGCTTCTTATCATCAGAGACTGTGAAGTCTCTAGACCAAGGCTGAAAAAAAGCAAGGAGGAACAAACAAACCAAGGGCCATTCTTGAGAACACCATCAACTTGAGAGGGATATCCAAAATGGAACAAGAAAAATCCTTTGGTCAAATTCTGAATACCATCAAGGCGGACCCCATGTGGGAGCCATGCCTTGGTCACCCATTCCCTCAACATACTTTCAGTAGGGACACGACAAACAAAATAGCCAATTAAAGTAAAATTTTCAAGCCATTCATAGGATTGATCAAAAATTGGCATAGGCAAAATAACATCAGAGGAAGTAGAGACCTTACCTCATGAAAAACCTTGGGAAAAAATTTCCTTGGTCACTTTCTCAGAGGGGGTTCCATGATCGACTAAAGCCAACACTCCAATACCACCACAAATTGCTAGGCTAAAGCCAACTTTGACCATTAAAAATGGTTGTTAATATCTCACAATAAATGTGGTGTGAAACAAGGCGTAAAGGCAATATGAAAACCCTAACATGATGGACACATCATGAACTTGCAGAACACTTGCAAAATTAGTTACCAAGATCTTGAATTTTATCTTGAAAATAAGTACACATTATGATTTAAATCTTGTGAACATTTTAAAGACAACTCAAAACAAAATAGCACATGAAACAAAACCTTTCTTTAAATTATGATAAGTTCCCCAAGGCATAAACTAATCCTCGTGTTAAGCTAAATTAACCCCATATCAATACCATGCATAAGAAATATAGGTTTGTAACATTTTATAAGATTGATTAAATAGGCTTTACATAAATAAAAAGATTATTGGCTATGGTTTTGTCTCAAAAAGTGTACTACACAATTATTAGTCACACCTTGTAAAAAATAAATGATTATTAAAGGAAATAAATCACTCATATAAACATATGAACAACACTTTCCAATAGGTTAAAACAGAGACCAACTATTCTTTCATAAACAATAACTGAATGAATACAACAAACGATTTCAAAAAATTACAAAGTTAAGTTGCATTGAAAACTACAAAATAGATAAATAGATGTTACCATTACATATCTTTATTCAATATAATTTTCTTTCAATTTACTTGATGAAGGTAAGACAATACATATAGACATAAAATATCCAACTTGAACAACAATTTTGGCAACATAAATAAAGCATCAACTACCAATTAGAATATCTAATGCCAAAGGCACTTATTTATAGGTTGGTTAAACATCCTAAAAATAAATGTTTTAAAACAACCCTTTTGAACACTTTGAATTAGAAGTAGATTTGTTCTAAATAACCTAATAAAATAAAACTACCTAATGTGGCCTAAAAATTGTCCATTATCTTCCATCAAAAAATAGGATATTGAATATTCACTACTATATTTAATCACTACCAAAATTGGCAACTTAAGCATGAACATCCTTTTAGATTTAAAATAATAATAATTCACAAGTCAAACTATTGTATCCATTTGAATAATCTTAATATTCTAAACATCGTGATAAATCTCTTGAAGTAAGGTATAAATAGGTAAAACTAACTACACAACAATTTTTCAAAGAAAACTATAATAGATGAGAGTGAAGAAGGGCACTTCAATCTTCCTATTAAGGTAACCCACACCCTAAGTGGCTAGAAACTCTACCAAGCTATTCTCTATCTTGCATTTGTTTTACTTGTGTACTAGACTAAGCATTAGATAACTAAAACCACTTTTCTTAAAGTTTTGGTCAAGATTTTGGATGGCTTAGCCACATGAAAAGAGTGTCTAACTTAGCTTTACCCATTCTCATATTGTCATAAAAAATGTTATCCCTTTAAGCCAAAGCGAACTTTGGCTCACCTACAAGACCTACCCATTATGCCTTAAATATTTTCTCGCATCATCATCAACTTCCTTTGAGAACACCTTCAACCTCGACCAACTTCAAATGTTGTCAGTCAAAAACCAAAACCAAGACATAACAACCTTGCAACCTAATAAGGAAGACCACAACTAACATAAATTGACACGCGATCAATGATCATCTAAATGACAAATGAGAAAAGGATGAGTATGAACATCAAGTTCTCTATGGGTGCAACAAACCAATGGCTTAAAAGAAAGTTCAAAATTAAGAGGAAGAAGAAAAATCAAATGTACATAATACAAGTGGTGCAAGAGCACTCATATGAGTCAGCAATCAGCACCACTCAAAAACATTGTTGATCTGATTTTGAGTTTTGATGTATTTCTGGCATCTCTCTTTGGTGGCATGTTTCCATTTGATTCCGGCTCTTGGAAGGTTTTTGAAACGATTAAATGTTTGCAACTACACGTATTCAAGAGCCCCCAATATATTATCCAATGTACCCAATGGAAGAGATTGAAGAGCCGTAAGCCTTAAGAATTGATTCTAGGCTTACAAATCACAAAATGTTGCTCCTACAGAGGTGGTAGAGTGCATTTTATCTACAGTTGAGAGATCCTCAAAACAATCTCTAGAGAATATTCATAAGCTATGATGGTGAAGATATATGTTGGCAAGTTATTGAGTCAACATTGCAGAATAGGAAAGATTACGTCAAAGGCCTGTGCTGGAGTGCGAGCTTTGGAACAAGGCATGGACATCCATCAGTTCATAAAGAGTTTCAGTTGTGACTACCCTAGTAGACATGTATGCAAAATGTGGAAACATAGCCAACGCACATGGACTGATTGACAAAACATCTCAAACAAATGGAAATGATTGCGAGATATGCACCAAAATGGATTCATCAAATTTAGGCTTTAGGCCCTATCAAGCAAATCGAATTGACAAGTGTAAAGCCAAATTCTGCAACCTTTGTTCCAACATAAGAAATGAAAGTTTCTTAAAACACCTCTAAGAATGGCATGAAGTTGTTGAAACAGAGGAAAATGAGAGTACCAGCACGAGGGTTGCATAAAGGAAGAAAGGAACACCAAAAATGCCTAAGGCATTATTTGTCAGGGTTTAAAGAAATGAAAGGGAGTTAGAGGGTTGGGGCAGGGAGAGAGATCAATGGGATGTGTTTAAATTTTTTCATTTGATACAGATGCAAAGAAGAGGAAAGAAGTTGCACGAAGAACAAATGGGGCAGTTGCACTGAGAATAGAGGAAAAAGCTTGGGTGGAAAAAAAACAAAATATGGCATATGTTGGGGAACAAAATATTAGGGGAGTTTGAGTAGGGAGGAGGAGAGGTGTGAGACGGCGTAGGAGGAGAACAGGAAGCTTATGGGAGGAAAGAAAAGAGAATTAAAATACAACAAGAAGAGGATAGAAAAATGTTAGACATAAGAACAATTTAAAGCAGAGAAGTGGGCAATGGAGATAAAAGGGTAGAGGGTTTTGTGAGTAATAAAGGAGGAAAGCAGAATAGAAGTACTTCGTATTGTTTTTATAGAAGAATGAATTTGTAATTTGATAGATATGTGAAGTTTTGATTTCAATATGATAAGGTTTGAGTTTAGTTTGTGTAAAATCTTATAATTTGGTGTTGTGTTAAAGTCGGTCGAGAATTTATGTTGTTTGGTTCAAGTGCAAGCTTATTTTAGCTTCTTGTTCGGGTTTATTCTCAGGTTTGTCTTGCATCAACAAGGTACCATAATTGGTTAAAGATAGGAAAACTCTAACAAGATGGAAGCTAATTAAGAAAATGTGTTTGATGGAAATAAGTTGAAATCCTAAACATGTGTAGAAGAAACCCACCTGAAGATTGGGAACTCATTTTTGACAAAGTTACAAATAGAAATTTATAACTAGCATGAGTGTAGAGATCATTTTTATAATGGGCAATATATTGATATTTTATATCCATGTGATGAGATTAAATAACATGAACATGACATACATAATGACTATCTTAGCAGGGGTAGGTATAGCTAGAGAAAACAATTGATGGAAATTTTATGTAGAAGGGGTCATAATGTTAATTGTTGAAAGTATCTTAAAAGAAATTAAAATAGAAAGTGAGAAATTTAAGATTTCATGTAGTGGCAAATCTAGCAATCGAATTGGAGAGTGAAAATTTTGGGAATCTATTTTATGCTTATCTGATTATCCTTTGTTCTTCGTAACATTAAAATAATATTGGAATATTGCGTCAAAGCAAGAGAGCTTACATTCACTAAAAATTGTCAAACCTAGATTCGAGAATAAAGGAGAAATTTGTGATTAAAAAAATGTATTCAAATACAGGCTCAAAGTGTATTTTACCCTTGTGTCAAACTTTGGCATGCAATTTTTTTGAGAAAAATGTATGATGGATAAATGATGAAAGATGCTAGCTTTTATTTCTTGCTTACTTCCCATAATTGGAATATGTTGGGAGCTCAAGAAAGAACATTTCTCCATACACAAAAAAAGAAAATGCTTAGAATTTACTTTTAAAATGCCTCCCATTATATCATATTCATGGATTGGCTCGTAAGCATCAACTCAAAGTTGGCACAACCCAAGAAATTTGACTCCATGGTCCTTTAACTGTAGCTACTTTTACGAAATAGAAGTAAACTTAAAAAATGTTAGCATTCTAATATGTACTTTTCAATGTACAACACAAAATAAAATAGTATGTGAAATAAACCTCTCTTCGAATTGGGAAGTGAAGAACCCATGTAACTTAAAGTAACTCTATGTTGGAATGTGAAGTCGGTTCTAGTGTTTTCCAACAATGACGAATAGTCATCATGGGGTACAATAGTAGTTGGGGGTTTACTTGACAAATAGTTAGTTCTAGTGTTATTTTTAGCAATTTTGGCAGGTGTTAAACATGTAGATGTACAAGTCATACTATATATTTTTAGAAATTTGACTTCAATTAGGACTCTGCAACTTGGTTGTTATATGCTACAAGAAGTCATGTTTTCATGTACTTTTTTGAAGACTATTGTAACTGTGAAAATTCCTAAAAAATAATGTGAAAAATCTTTGCCTATTTTTTTTATTTATCTTGATATACTTTTACCAAGTTTGTCCATTTAAATCTGTCTTAATGGTTAATCGTTCTTCCCTACATTGTTCTACAATTTTATTTTCACAACAATTGGTATAGGAGAGAGGGTTTTGCGTAGACATTGTATTTTGTGAGAAGTGAACAATGATAGGAAGCATTGTTGCAAAATTCGAGGTACAAGAATTTGATGGTTGCAATTTTGCTCTATAGAACCTAAAGAGTCAAGCTTTGTTGGTGAAGGATGGATATGCCCAAGCTCTTAAAAGGGTAACATCAAACATACAAAAATGGCCCTAGTAGAATAGAATGAAAAGGATAACATGGGTAGAGAACCAATCCAATTATCTCTAGTAGATTCAATTGAATTCAATGTTGAAGAGGAGAAATCAGCTCATGACTTGTGGAATAAGCATGCAAAACTATATGAGATGAAGTCATTGACAAACAAAATTTTATTATGAAGGCAGCTGTATAATTTGAGGATGAGTGACAATTCATTGATCAGATCATTTGGTTCATTTCAACACACTGATGAAAAGTTGGGTTCAATGCAAATGAAAAATGATGAAGAAGATAAGACAACAACATTACAATGCTTGTTGCTAGAAAGTTTTTGATTAAGGTAACAACAGGTTTTGAAGGGGCCTTGAAACCCTTCACAATACTGGAACTTAAGATAAAACTATAAGAGTTCCATAAAAACAACAGTCTAGCCAAAACAAAAGCCAGGACACCCCAAACCCCTCACAAAGAAACACTGCCAAAGAAAGAAGTCCAGCTAAATGCCCCCAGTCTGCCAAGAAAGAATGTTGCCAGCAAATAGGGAAGCATCCCAAGTCAAACTAGAGGAGTAACACAAAACAAGACCAAACGAAACATGCAAGAAACAGGAAAACCCAATATGCCCAAAGGGAACGAAACCTGAAACCCACAACCAAAACAAAACGAGGAAAATCTAAGATTTTCCTTTACCTCCCTTCTTTTGGGAGCGGAGAGTCATATCAAATTGTAGAGGGGACTTTTTATGATTTTTACCAATAACTGGGGTCCACCCCTCCTCAACCAAAGAAGACTTCTCCCACCAGTCTTGAGAAAAAGGTCTCAAGAGAGAAGCAGAAGAAGAACCAGCCACAACAGAACCAATAAGAGAAGTTTGGACAAAACCAACAAAGGGCCCTGCCTCCTTACGCAAAGGAGAAACACCAGGTCCAGATTTCTTAGTAGCAATAGAAAGACCAGTCGAAATAGAACTAGCTGGAAGAAAACCAACATACCCAACAGGAATAGAACCAGCAGAAAAGACACCTGCAGACTGTCTAGCACCAAAACTACCAGCAGAAATGTCAGTAGACCCAGCAAGACCAGAACCAATAGGAGGAACACCAGCAACAAAATAATTACTAGGAACATTATATCCAGTAGGAACAGTGCCAACAGAAACACCAGGAGACTGTTTAGTGGACCCAGCAAGACTAGAACCAACAGGATGAACCCCAACAACAATATAATTACTTGGAGAAGTACCATTAGATTCAACAAAAATAGTGCCAGCAGAAGAAACACCAGCAAACCGAACAACCTCAGAACTACCAACAATAGAGATAGTAGGCTCCAAAGGAACAATTCCTATAGGAGGAACATCCTTAGGAACAACATTCTCAGCAAGATCAATTTTTTTCTTAACTACTGTATAATGATCAGAAGAAGCACCCTTCCACCAAGAAGCATAAATTTTTGTCTTAGCCCTCTGTAATCCGCACTGGGCCGCCAAGTGACCCATTTTAAAACACTTCCTACATCTGAAAGGAAGCCCTTCATAGTCCAAATTTTGAATCCAGGAAGTCTTTGAGTACTCTAACTTAATCTTTTCTGGTAACCCCTTAGAGATATCCATCTCTACCAGTAATTGCACATAAGTTGAATGCATAATATCAGATGACTCTTCATCCACCATCAAAAAGTCTCCAAGAGCCTCTCCCACTGCTTCAAATAGGGAGTCAACCCAAAGATGAAGGGGGACATAGGGGAGCCTCACCCAAATTAGAATTTTGTTAAAGATTTCAGAAGAGGGGGAAAAATTGGGAAACCAAGGTTTCATAACCATCATATAACGATTATCCCAAGAGAAAGAGTGATTACACAAAATCAACTTTCTATCAGTATGAATAGTACCATAAATAATATGAATAGTACCAAAAATAATAGGTTCCCAATGAGCAGAGATCCACTGGTGCAAATCAGCAAGGCTCAACCATAAACCCAAAAAGAAAAAAATCACACCACAAGAAGAAAACTCAGAGGATGCAAACTCAATATCTTCCACCACTTCCTCATCCAAGGAGACTCGGATAGGGTTCTAGACAAGGAGAGGTCCCTTAGCATAGAAACCCGAACCACCACCAATCCCAACCCCACCAGAGTGAGTGGTTAAGGCCCCGGTTGAAACCATACCAGCATATGATAATGTCCCCTTAGGCAAAGAAGCACCAACAAGAGGCACAAAACTAGATACCAAATCCCCAGCAGGCTGCGAGACACTAGCAGACTGCGAAGTTCCAACAGACAACAAGAGACTAGTAGAGGAGCCAGCAGAAAGGGAAACCCCAACAAAAGTTTCAGTTGTTGGAAAAACCACTCCAGTAGCCTACGAAACCTCCAACGTCCCATCTGCAGCTACCAAAATCCCAGGCAAATCCTGTAAAGATCCAGCAACCCTTGACTCTCTAGCGGAAGGAAAAACTCTAGCAAAAGTTCCACCATCCAGCAAAGCACAAGCAGACAACGAAGCACTAACTATCGACAACGCACTAGAAGACAATGAAGCATCATCAACCGGCAAGACCCTAGAAGCTCCAACACCTGACAACTCACCAACAGACAATGAAACTTCAGCAACCGACAACACACCATAAGACAACGAAACTCCAACAGCTGGCGAGACCCTGGAAGCTCCCACAACCTGCGAAGTCCGCAACTTCCTAGCCGACTGCAAAACTCCAGCCAAAGGAAAAACCCTAGCCAAAACTCTAGCAATCGGTGAGACCCTAGAAGCTCCAGCAACCGGTGAAGTCTGGAACTTCCCAACCGACTGCAAAGCTCCAACGGAAGGAAAAACCCTAGTTGAAACTCCAACATCCAGCGAAGCTCCAACAGACAGCTCCATACGAGAGGACAATCCTTGTTGCTAGAAAGTTGGTATCATTATGTTTTGGCTTTTAATAACTTAACATCGAGTGAGAAGTTGGTCTTTGAAGATGTGGTAGCTACAGTAGCCTCTAAAGATTCAAGACATAAGACATCTCAAGGATCCTCTTCAAATGAAGCCCTATCTACAACATGTGGAACTCGAGAAAGAGTCAATATTGAGTGTGGACAAACTAGGTCCAAATCCAAGGGGCAATAAAAGATAAAATGTTGGAACCGTGGTAAAAATAAGCATGTCAAAAGGGATCATATGCTACCAAAAGCAAGCAAAGAGAATCCTAGTTTACACGCATTTGAGGCAAACACTACAAAAGTTGAACCACCATTGGAAGATGGAGAATTATTAACTACTGATCTGAGAGGCTCTTCACTTCATGTTTGGTTTCTTGATTCTAGTGCCTCCATTATATGACTCCACATAGAAACTTGTTTTCTTTTTGCTTGTCTTGTGATGGAGGCATGGTTTACATGGGAAATAACAACCCATGTGAAGTCATTGGTGAAGGTTGACATAAGAATCAAGATGATTGATAGAGTAGTAAGAACAATTCAACATGTTAGACATATACTTGGATTTAAAAAAAAAATGTTTCCACTGGGATTTTTTGATGAAAAAGGTTATCGATTGAATGGAGAAATTAGTTATCTCAAGATAATAAAGGGAGTTTTGGTTGTGCAAAAGAGATAAAAGTTGACACTCTCTATATGTTGGTTGGAGAAACTAATAATAAAGATGTTGTAGTGGTATCTGATGTAGAAATGGACTTAGTATGAACCTGAAATCAAAGGCTAGGCCATATGAGTGAACATGGTCTCAAGGTATTACTAGATAGAAATCTTCTCCCAAATACAAAATCTAAAGATTTAAGTTTTTGTGAACATTGTTTGTTTGGAAAGAAAAATGGACTATTTTTTCTAGATGAACTACCAAGAGCAAATAAGTTTTAGATTTAATTCAAAAAGATACTTGGGAAACTCTTGAAACATCTATTGGGGGTTCATTATATCTTATTTCATTTATAGACGAATATTCATTCTAGTAATGTGTGGATTTATCTTCTCCATAAGCAACTTGAAGTGTTTTTGAAATGCCCCTTTCTGGGACTTTACTTGATTTTCCCTAAAATTCCCAATTATGGTTTGGATTGCGCTTGGGAATGCCAATTCGTAACATTCCCTACTTGGAGGTTGCCTATTCTCAAAGATTAACAATATCACTATGCATTTAAAACTTATTGAATTAAGAAACAACCACAAATTCATAATACATAGTTAATCCCTTAATCCCTTACTTCTCTCCTAATCAATAACCTTAAGAAGGATGGGGAATTACTTGTTCGCGGGCACTTACAAACCAATCTACAAGTAGGCTCCCTTAAGGTTTCCAGAACCTATGTATACATATTTTGGGACATCTCCCTCAAGGATTGGTGATATATGTCCTTACCCATCTTGGGAGTTTTCTCCTACATTGTGAGATATTACTCCATCTCTCTTTGTCAAAACTAACATATCCCATCAATGGTATTAGCGAGTGATTAAGGAATAGTTTATGTATATATTATTAGCTTATGTATATATATTTGACCATCCTTGGGTATATTGCTTTCATGATCATTAATTGCTTATTGTTTGATCGTTGATCTTCATATGAACTACCATGGTTGTTAACTCCTAGGAATATGTCATAGTCAGTAACCCTTACTGATCCCTCACTCATTGATGCATAGATGATATGTTTGTTACTTACTCTTCATTTATCGTTTATAAGTCTTAGTTCATAATATCCACGTTTATTATTGTTCCTCGATTATTTAGCAACACATTAGTTCTTTCATGTAATTTACATTATAATTAATTATTCTTTATTTTTTATATTTTAAATTTATTACTATATTTTATTTCAAAAAGGGGACATCACAATTTTCCTATGTTAAAAAATTTAAACAGGTAGAGAATCAGAAGGATAAGACTATAAAATGTCTGAGAACAAATAGAGGTAAATTTTGTTTGTGAGAATGTAACCAATTTTGTAGTGAGCATGGAATTGTAAGGAAACAGTTTCTAGGACACCACAACATAATGGTGTTTCTAAACACATGAGCCATACAATTATGGAGCGAGCTAGATAAATGTTGAGCACTGCTGATTTCAAGCAGAAATGTTAGCTTGAGGCTATTACTACAACTTGTATCTTGATCAATAGATCACCCACTACAACTCCTGATAATAAAACTCTCAAAGAAATACAAAAAAGTAAAGATGTTGATTATTAATTTCTATATTTTTTTGTTCTAATACTTATGCTTATATTCCTAGAGAAAATAGAAATAAGTTGGACAAGTCCACAATATGTATTTTTCTTAACTATATAGAAGGTACAAAGGGGTACATGGGGCTCTTTTGCCCACAAGATTATAGTTATCCGAGGTGTTTGTTTTAAAGAAAACTCAATACAAAGAGGTAAAAACCACAAGGTTTAAAAGTTATCCCAGTAAAGGTGGAAAAATGTGAATAGAATCTAGATGTGCTAGATGAAGGACAACAAGATGAACAACCAGATGAGCCACAAGGTAAAACATTGCCCCTTGTAAGGAGATCCACTAGAGTATCCAAAGTACCTAGAAGGTACCCTCCTACTTGTAATTTTGCTTATGCATTACTAACTTATGTTGGTGAACATAGTTCATACCAAGAGGCTTATGAAGTTAAAATGTGCAAGCAAATGGAGAACTACTATGCAAGAGAAGAGGGAAGTTCTTCATAAGAACACGACATGGGAGCTTGTTCCATTACCTAAGGGAAGAAACACTATTGGGAACAAGTGGGTCTTCAAGTTGAAAAGGGATATAAATGACAATTTGGAGAGATACAAAGCTTAGTTGGTGACCAAGGGTTATGTACGAAAGTCCTATTAGAGTATATTGATTTTGATGTAAAAAATTCATCTATTATACAGTTGAGTACTATTAGAGTTGTTTTAGCTCTTATTGTAGTCTTGATTTGGAGTTAGAACAATTAATGTTAACATGCATGGTGATCTCTTTGAGGAGATTTATATGCAGCAACCAGAAGGTTTCAAGGTAATAGACAAGGAGAAACTTCTTTGTAGGTTGCAAAAATCATTGTATGGTATGAAATAGGAGCCAAGGTGTTGGTACAAGTGGTTTATTTCCTTCATGACAAGTTTAGATTTTAGTAGAGGTGAGGTTGATCATTGTGCCTATTTTCAAAGGTATGATAATGACAACTTTATTATTCTACTTTTATATGTAGATGATATGTTGGCGGTAAGTCCCAACATGCACAAAACCATCCATTTGAAAACTCAACTTGCTAGGGAGTTTGATACAGAGGACTTTGCAATTGCAAGTCGTATTCTTGAAATGAGGATAGATAAAGACAAGAAATTTTTTTTAAAATGGTTATCATAAAAACTTATGTGATGAAGGTTATGCATTGCTTCAATAAGAAGAATGTAGAACTAGTTAGTACTTTGTTTCCCATTCACATTAAATTATCTTTAGATCAATGTCCTAGCATAGAAGACACATATGTCTCATGTATTGTACACATTGGCAATAGGTAGTCTTATGTTTGTCATGGTGTGTTCCAGACCAAATATCGCACAAGCAGTTAGAGTAGTCAATCGTTACATGGAAAATCTAGGTTTTGATCACCAGACAATTGTGAAGTGGGTTCTAGATATCTGAGAAGCACTTCGAATGCTACTATCTATTATAGTGGGAGTAGTCTTCAAGTAAATGAGTATGTGGATGCAGAACTTAGTGGAGACAGAGATAAGAGAAAGTCTGCTATAGGTTATATTTTCTCCTTAGCTAGAGGTGTTGTTAGTTGGGTATCAAATTTACAGATAGTGGTGACATGTCACATTGTCTACAATTGAAGTTAAATATATAGTAGGAACACATGCAAGCAAGGAGGTGATTTGGCTTTAGAGACTTTTGGGTAAGTTACAAGAAAAATAAGACAATATGGTTTTACATTGTGATAGTTAAAGTGCTTTGTACTTAGCACAAAAATTAACATACCATTCCAAAACAAAGCATATTGATATTCAATATCACTATGTACATGAGGTGGTGGAAGGACAAATCTCTTTGGCATACACACTGATATAAACCCAACAAATATTTTGATAAAGTCAATTGGTAAGGAGAAGTTCATTTGGTATAGAACTTTTCTTCGCCTACAAATTATTCGATGATAGAAAGCATTGACAATGGTATTTTATTAAAGGAGTCATTCATAAGTTAGAAATTTGACTTCAAGTGGGAGAATGTTGGAATGTGAAGGATTCTAGCGGTGATGAATATTCATCATGGGTTACATCAGTAGTTGGGGACTTACTTGACAAATAGTCAATTCTAGTGTTATTCCAAGAATGAAAAGTTTTTTGGGGACTTCCTATTTTTAGCAACTTTGGCATGTGTTAAACATGTAGTTGTACATGCCACACTTTCTATTTTTAGATATTTTTCTTCAATTAGGACTCTACAACTTGATTTTTATATGCTACGAGAAGTCATGTTTTCATGTACCTTTTTGAAGATAATTGTAACTACGAATAAAATTTAAAGATATTTGCTTGTAGTTTTTTTTCCTAGTATACTTTTACTAAGTTTTTCCAAGTAAATATGTGTGTTCATGGTTTCTTGTTCTTCTTTGCATTGTTGTACACTTTTAATTTTAACAAAACCCTAGATGCTAGACTATGGATGAAATCTGCAAGTATTCAAGTTATGCACAAAATACCTCTTTGGGCTTTTCTAGTTGTATGTGAAATAAGCCAAACTTGCTCTCTTTTCCCCCCTCAAGTATGAGCAAAACACTAAAATTAGCTTCTCTCACATATTCGATTTATATTTCGTAACTATAAATTGCTGAAATCAACAACCAGTCTAAACATTTTTCGCAAATAATTTCTAAACATGTATTTTGGGATTCACTACCTAGCAATGACATGAACATTGTGCGCTTTTAAATGTCTTGTCACTTTCAAAATTTAAAAAAAAAAAATCTAATATGTTAGTGCACTCTAATCCTACTTTTTTCACTTAAATTACCAAAAACACACTTTTTGACATACCATGCTACTTTAATTTTCACTTAAAGGAGTAGTTTTTGCTATAATTTGAAGTTACTTTGTTGCATCCCTTCAACTTTAGGTGACCTAAAGTGCACCTTTTGACACACCAAGCCACTTTTGTCACTTAATTGGTACCTTTTGTTCTAATTAGAAGTTGTACTACTCTAGTGTATGTAATATTGCCATTGATGTCATAGAAATGAGATAAGCTATGCAATTCAGATCAACAAAGACAAAGACTTCATCATATATCTAAAAATGATATGGGTTGACTTCCTTTAACACAACAAATATTAAGCTGGTGACTTGATAAATAAGGAGTAGTTTAATAAGAGGTTAAGGACGACGATTATACTTTGGGAAAGACATAAAAGAACGATGACTAATGTTCTCTATATTATTGACTATATTTCTTACGCAATAACCATTACTAACAACATAGTTAATATAATAAGCGATTTCTATGTGAAGGAGACTCTGACTAAAGTGGTGTGAATTGCAATATGGAGTAACACAATTCATGTTATGAACAAATTCGTTTTGCTTTTTATTAAAATCAGCAACAAAGAAAGGGTGTCGACCCTTACACAACTATAACCCAAAGGCATCAAAAGAGATTAACAACACACTAGCAGTAAAGGTGCTAACAAATATAAAATATAAACAACACTCTAACAAGAAAGCAAGTAGCCCATCTTAAGAGTGGCTGGACAACTCACTTCTAGCATGAGGAGAAAAATGTGAGGTTAACAGACGAATTTTCTTACACCATTGGACAATTGTCTAAGCGATGATATCATTAGGATCCCCACCACAAGGAGGAGCAGCTCGTGACAGCCTATTTGGAAAATTGTTAGCACAAGGGGCGAATTGTTGAGAAAGTTGTACATTGCCAGTGAAAGCTTGGAGAAGAGCAAGAGTAGTAGGCTGAGTACGATCTACGCAACCAGAAGGTGCCAATAGAGTAGTAGTATCCATAGGGACAAATGAGGCCCGATTTGCAACAAATTTGATTTGTTTAAGTGTATTGGCAACATTAACAATCATCAAACACAACAATCAACACAGATTAACTTGAAAATGCAATGATAAGGATTTAGCAATTACATTTCTAAAACAACGATTTACTTATTTAAGGCAATGCTAAATGATAACAAAAGTGCAACAATTATGATCTAAAGAAGTCAACACTATTATGGAAACAACTTTGTTAATGAATAATTTAGCACTTTGTTGTTAAGAACAAATAGCAATTAAATAAAATGGTGGTCAACTTGCTTAATAAGGAAAAGTAGCGATTGAAAAATAATTGATACTAAACAAGGTGTGATCTTTTAAGTGTACCATTTGAGTTTGTTAAGATAACAAAAACCTTTCCAAAAGGTCCTATCATGATTAAGGTAGTAATATGATATAATGTTTATGCCAAGTCAGCAAAAAGGTGTAATTACCAAGAGATGTGTTTTGCTCTCCAAGAGAGATGTGATTTTCTTAGGGTACACTAAATTAAAAAAAAAAGTCTTTAATTTGCAAAGAAGACAAAGTACATACACCAAGAGAGAGAGCAACATATAAAGAAGATTATTTCGGGAGTATATGAGAATACTATAAGCAAGTTATAAAGAAGAAATTGAGATTTCTTTGAATAAATTTGTGAATCTAGATTGAAGGAGAAGTTGATGTCTAGCTTCTAAGAGGATTTACTAATAAGATTTTGTCACTATTGTGATCATCCTAATAACAGAGTGTATTGGTGAAGATGGTGCTTCATCCTTGTGAAGTTGGTGCTTCAATTTTAGGAGGTTGGTGCCTCATTTTGTTAAAGTTGGTGCTTCAAATTTAATTGTAACATGAGATATTTATATTCACGCATTTATTGTCGTGGTTTTTCCCATTAGGGGTTCCACATAAATCTTGTGTTCTTTGTTGTTCTTATTTGGTAAAATCTACATGTGTCAATTAAGCTTAAAAGGCCATTACTATTACTTAATCAAGTTTTTAAAAGGTTAAAATTTGTTAACATACTAATTCATACTAATTCTACCTTTTTTTGACAAATATGTCTAACTCTAGGATGCTTTCACTTCTAGGTTTATAACCATGGAAAACCCACTTGAAGCACATATTTTCCTCTTTACTATCACTTTTCATGATTTTGAACTTTTCATCACTTTCACTCGGCAAACATTTCCAAAGCACACATTTTTAGACTATTAACTAGGGAGAAACTACTTAAATAATGTGTTTTGGGGATTATAACTAATTTTTTTTATGTCTTGTCTTTTCTTTTGATGATGGTTAGCCAAGGAGAAGTACTTTCTTTTGAGTACTTTACCACCTACCTTTTGGCTCTCATTGGAAAAACACACTTTTCATGATATCATTTTTACATGACTTAGTCTATTTTCCCAACTTCACTTTGGTAAACACAACAAAAAAGTGTGCCTAGGATGACTTAACCATGACAAACACATTAAAAGCATATGGCTTAAGCTTTATGTCCACCTATATTTAGTCACTTTTCCATGCCTAGAAGAGTGCACCTCAATGGTTGTTTTGCCATTTCTTGATATTTAGGCAATTTTTTGCTTTGACAAATTCTCTACCTTGAATCTTGATATCTCAACAACACACTTGTCCATTAACTTAGCAAAAATAATCAATACCTTCCTAGGATGATGCACTTCACTTACAACAAATAGAAGTAGTGAAGGAACATGGGCATTAATAACTACATGTAATAGAATAAAAATATAATTTGGTAAACCATGCACAAAGGACTCCAATATGAAAAAACTTGTAAGGATACAACAACATAAACTTGAAGCTTCATTTGCATTGAAGTTTTTATTATTATTGTACGCCTTTTTTTTACTAAGATTGTATCAAACTCTTAATTAGATGAACCAAAACCAAGGAGAGCTTGCCCCAAAAGATTATTTTTGCTATTTAAGTGCCCTTCTCCCCTCCAAGGTTTTTCCATTTCTTTTTTCTTCATTCATAAGCTATTTTTTCTTCTCTAGAAAAAGTCTTATGGACTCAAACAAATAATCCTCTAGATTCAAAAGCCCTTTCCATCACACAATTCATAATCTAAAATTAGTTTTATTTATCACACATACCTCCATATGCAACAACTCCTTGATACATTGTTACATTGTGTTTCCTCAAGAAAAGTTGCGCTTTATACAAACATTACTCACAAACTTATATTGAGATTATTTTATACAAGGTTAAAAAGCCAACACAGTTTCCTTTCATCTTAGAAATTGCCTAACAGGGTCAATGGCCTTACAGAAGAGTGAATGGATTGACTAACATGGTCAATGGCAACCATTCTTACATGCCTATCAGGGTCAATGGCCTTACAATTGGGTCCAAAACCTTACAAAACTTTACAAAATAACTCAATTTGGTCCATAGGACCTTATTACATCCAAAAGTACTCATGGCTCATCATGAGCCTTCATGATCCTTCATGTTGTCCTTGAGGTGCCCCTGCACCATACTCTCGTGGTTGACAAGAACTCAAGTCCCTTGATAAATTAGGGCTGCAACATAAGTCCCATGCTGCAAGATATCTGCTTCACTCATTTTAGTCACCTTTGATTCAGGTAGACCACTCCATTTAACAAGGTAGTCATTATAAGTCCCCTTCCTAGTCTTTTTAACCACCTTGGAGTCTATGCTGTATTCCAACTGTAATGGTTTGCTCGAGGGTAGATCCTTTATCCAATCACTGTCCTCTTCAACAACAATAGTACATGTGGCATCACTTGCAACAACCAAACTTCTAAACGGAAACAAATCAGAAAAATTAAGTATTGGGGATATACCAAATCCCGGGGGAAGATCAATTTCATAGGCATTGCGTCCAAATTTATGCACTATCTGACAAGGACCAATCTTTTTCATGAGCAATTTGGTAGGCTAGCCTTTAGGAACTCTTTCCTTCTTTAGATATGTCACGACTAAGTCCCCAATCATTTACTGTACATCCCTTCTTTTGACATCAACTTTGGTCTTATATTTATCTACACTTTGTTGGAGAGTTGCCTTCACCCTATCACAGATATCCTTCATAGCTATGGAAAAATCTTCCCCTTGAGCATTCCTCTCGTCCATGCCACTGAGATCCCTTAGTTCCAAAATCCTTCTTGGATGGATACCTTAAACAATTTCAAAGGGGCTCTTACCAGTGCTCCTATTAACAGAGTTATTATAAGCATATTCAACTTGATTGATCACCAGATCCAAAGCTTGGCCATGTTTGGTGAGACACATCAGTAGATATCCCAAGGACCTATTCACAACTTCAGTTTGGCCACCAGTCTGAGGGTGATAGGCTAATGTGAATGATAATTGGGTTCCCAACTTCTTCCATAAAGTTTGTCGTAAGTGGCCCACAAATTTGGAGCCTCTATTGTTAGTTTTATGTCATTGTTGAACTTATGCTAGTGTCTGCTGTGTGTACACTTTCGTGTCGTTTCAGACTGTCACTTGATCCGAGTATTTCCTCCTTGCAATCTGTCATACCTATGCTCTGGGCTGTTGTTTTCTTAACATGTGGAAAATTCACAATACGACAACTAGCTCTCCTTAAGGATGTCTTGTGTTACATTTGTTTACGAATCTACAGGCCTGTTACGGTTTTGATTGCAATGGACATGTGGACAAACTGTGTCATGACTCTGTTTGGCGAAGATTCTTTCTCAACCTGTGCAGTGCTAGTAAAACAAAAGACAAAGCCAAGTGCCAAGTGTCGTAAAATTACTTAGCAAGGAAGCCATTTTCAAGATGATTCGGAGCTAGTTAACCAAAACGACAAAGCATCAAATAACGGCTGCCGTTGTCAGGCATTTGACTCATTGCAAATCGTTAGTAGCTCAAAAGACGAGCCTCACTGTTGCTGCTCGCAGATACTATTTTAGCTTTGGCAACAGGCCTCGATAGTTTTTTTTTGGCATTTTGAACGGACAAAATAAGCGTTTATGAATGTGCCCAGAAATAACACTGTAGGTGTCAAAACTAGTGTCTTTTCATTTTCTTTTGAGGAAAAGTTAATAGCCTCTCAAGTTGGCGTGAACAGTTGATGATATATGTATGAACAAAGCAGAGGATGTAGAGTTGTAACGACTCTCGAAAATTTGATGTAAGAATATATTAAAAAATGAAACTCTGTTTAAACTGTGGTGTGAACTGAACTCGAGTGAGAAGCATTTACGTTGGGTGTGTGTGCGACAAAAGTTCTTGGGCTTCATACTTCAAGGGTGCAGTGCAGTGTGCAGAGGAGGATGGCAGATTTTTGATTGACTATCGCAATTCCAATTCGTGGTGTGCAAGAAGACAATGAAAGGAGGTTAAAATGCAATGACAGTTTTATGGTAACAGTAGTAAGGATTCTTAAGGTGTCTAAGTAACAATACATGCAAGATAGATAAAAACGTCTTCAGCACTGGTTAAATATACTGCCAAGATGTTTGTTTTTGGCTGTTAAGTGCGTCAAATAGCATGGACGTTTGTTATGAAGGTGATCAGCTGGGCGTTGTATATGGAAGTTTGTAGAACCTTAGAACAACGTATGACAGTGAGTGTCAAAGTACCATTCTCGGAGATGGCATTTTAGAATTGAAAATCTTAGAACAGTGCTGGGGCGCTGTCATCAAAACGATAGTAATTAAAAAGGGATGATTAGCAAAATGCAGAAAGGGCTTGACAAAAGGCAGCAGTGATACAAGAAATATAAGACTCTTGACTGTGTATAAAAGAGAGAGAATCTCGAAATAGCAAGCACAATAGAAGAAACCAAATTGTATTGAATCTGCAAATGTAGTGTGACATGAAATACCAGGGCTTCTCATGTAAAGGATTCAGTTATTCCTTTGAGGGTCTTTACATCTCTTTAAAGGCATAAAAACTTCTTTTGTGTTGTAATCCTATTATCTTTTATTCGAGTAAGGTTGTAGCCTTACAAGACAGGTTGGAGCCTGGTCTGGAGCTTGTGGAGAGTTGTAGCTCTCAGTTGTAACAAGTTGTTGCCCTTTGGACTAGTGATGCCGTGGTTTTTCCCGTCTTGGGTTTCCACGAGATAAGTTTGCGTGTCTTGTCTTCCTTGCTGTGTACTTTTTAAATTCTGCCTTTTATTTTTAAAAGACTGTGGTAAATACTGATTCACCCCCTCCCTCTCTCAGTATTGTGCATTTTTCAATTGGTATTAGAGCAGGTCACTCCCTTCCCGTGCTTAAAAGCTTGAGAGTTCGATCCTTGTGTCCATCATGAGTGCTTTAGAAGGTCTAGCTACAAACCGTGCTCCTCTCTTTGATGGAAATAACTTTGCTTTCTGGAGTGTTCGTATGAAAACCTATATTATGTCTCTTGGCTGCGATGTGTACCTCAGCCTCGTAAATGACTATAAAATCCCTGCTACTCCTCCTACAAATCCTGATGATAAGAAAGAATTTGAGAACAATGCCAAAGCCATGAATGCAATCTTGTGTGGTCTAACTGAGGCTGAGTTTGTAAAGGTCATGCACTGCGACTCAGCTAAAGAAATTTGGGATAAATTGCACAATGCATATCAAGGTGATGACAAAGTCAGGAAAGCTAAGATTCAAACTCACAAGGCTGTTTTTGAAAGTCTTTGAATGAAGGATAGCGAAAACATTGTTGCATATTTTCTACGTGTTGATGAAGTTGTCAACGCTTTAAGAGGTCTAGGTGAAGATGTTGAAGAGAAGACTGTATTTCAGAAAATTCTTCGATCTTTTCCCATGAGACTTGATGCTAAAGTCTCTGCAGTTGAAGAAATGTCTGATTTAGACAATCTAACTGTTGATAAGCTACATGGCATCTTGACTGCATATGAAATGAGAACTACGGTTGAAGGGTCTTCTAAAACTGAATCTGCATTTAAGGCTTCTAAAAGAAGCAAGGACAAAGAAACCAATCTAAGTGAAGGCTCAGATGAGGACTCAAATGAGGAATTAGCATACCTCATTAGAAGGTTGAAAAAGGGCTTTAACAAAAACAGAAACAAGTCTGGTCTAAAATGTTTCAACTGTGGAAAGTTTGGTCACTTTGCCTTTAAGTGTCCATTTGATAAAGATGAGGACAACAATGATGAAAAGGAATTCAAGCATCGGAAATCTAGGAGGTTTACCAAGAAAAATTGGAAGTTCGAAAAGGGTAAGAAGGTGCTGTTATCAAAAAATGACAGCGATGATTCGTCAAGCAACGAGAGTGATTCAAGGGTAAGTGAAGTCATGTTCATGGCTATTGATGATGTGGTTATTGAAGATGCTAGTTTTGAAGATGTTGGAGATGATGAAGATGGTGAAGTAGATCTTGAGCTTGAGTTGATTTCAGCTCTATCAAAAAAAAAAAAACTGAAAAAGAAAAATCTGAATCTTGTGGCTCTTCTTCAAGTTGAGAGTGCTGAAAAATTAAAGATTGCTACATCACTTAAGGAGGCTGAAACTCAGCTTGTTGACATTAAAATTCTAAATGAGGAGGCCAAAAAGATTCGTGAAGATTTAAAAAATCAGATTCAAATAAAAGAAGATAACATTGCTAAGTTGGAAGCAAAAATTGTTGCTATGAGAAACATTGGTAAAACCTCTATGCTTTCTAGTGAAGAACTATCTTTCAATAGTGGTAAAGTCACTTTAGATGATGTTCTTGGTTCTCAAAGACCCACCAAAGATAAACGTGGAGTTGGCATGCAATCTGAATCAAGCACTTCACCACCGGAAAGTAATCAGCCTACTAACAAGGTAAATACATCTTTTTTCTATGGCTACTGTTTTGCTTGTAATTACTTTGGTCATAGAGCTACTGATTGCAGAACTGTTCCATACAAGAATTATTATCAGCTTGAAAGAAATGTGTTTAGGAAGTACAATCTGATTTGCTACAGCTGCAATAAGTTTGGACATGCATCTAGATTTTGTAACAGCTACAATGCAGATTCATTTTATAATACCGAGCCTAAAAGAAGAGCTAAAGTGACTAAAGTTTGGAGGAAAAAGGTTCAAGAGACTCCTCTTAAAGCACTTGTTCAAACAGCCCTTCTAGCTAGTAGTGAGAAGGACATATGATATGTTGATAGTGGCTGCTCCCGACATATGATAGGTGACTTGAGTAAGTTTCATTCTCTTAAGAAAATAAAAGGTGGTAAAGTTAGATTTGGTGGTAGCTTTTCTGCTAAGGTTGCTGGTATAGGTATAGTCCTAATTAACAATGATGAAACTATTGTTGAGAATGTACTTTATATAGAAGGGCTGAAACATAATTTGTTGAGTGTGAGCCAACTATGTGATCAAAGTTATGATCTCAGTTTTAACTCTAATGCTTGCTCTATTAAAAAGGGGACTGATGTCATAGCGAAAGCTACTAGAGCTGCAAATAATCTTTACATTCTTGATGATTCTAATGTTGAGACATGTTGTTTAAGCAAGGTAGAGGATGCTTAGCTTTGGCACAAGCGGTTTGGGCATGTTAACTTTGACAATCTTATTAAGATCAGCAAAAAAAAGGCTGTTAGAGATATGCCTATGCTAGAAAAACCAACAGATATTGTTTGCAAAAATTGTTAAGAAGGCAAACAAACTAGAGCTTCCTTCAAATCAAAAGATGAATTCAGTAGTAGGCCACTTGAGCTCATCCATACAGATCTTTGTGGACCAACAAGGGCAGCTAGTCTTCAAGGTGAGAAATATTTTATGCTTCTAATTGATGACTATACATGCATGGCTTGGGTTACATTCTTAAAAGAAAAATCAGAAGCTTTAGAGAAGTTTAATATTTTTAAAAGTCTGGTTGAAAATGAAATAGACATGAAAATCAAATGCTTGCGTTTTGATAATGGGGGAGAATTCACTTCTAATGAGTTTGTCAAGTTCTGTGAGCTACATGACATTAAGAAACAGGTTTCAGCTCCAAGAACACCACAACAAAATGGTGTTGTGGAAAGAAAAAATAGAACCGTTCAGGAAATGGCTCATTGCATGATGAATGAAAGTAAGGTAAAAGATACTTTTTGGAGAGAGGTTGTTCACACTGCTGTTTATATTTAGAATAGAACATTGTTGAGACCAAAGCTCAAGAAGACTCCTTATGAACTTTGGAAAGGTAAACCAACCACTGTTAAGTATTTTAAAATTTTTGGGAGTCCATGCTACATTAGGAAAGATGAAGATAACTTGGGTAAGTTTGAATCTAGAGCTGATGAAGGCATCTTTCTTGGCTATTCTTCTAAGAGTAAGACATACAAATGCTACAATAAAAAGCTGCATAAATTAGTAGAGAGTGCTAATGTCAAGGTTCATGAAGGTACTAATCAATTTGATAAGAATGATGACAGCCCCGAAGAAAGTAAAACTCAAACCAGCACTGTGGTAGCTTCTAAAATTCAATTCAGCACTGTTGTACCCTCTTCTCCTCCACATGTTCAAGTTGGATCAGCTAGCAAGAGTGGTGAGAATGACCAAGGTAAAGTGCAATCCGCTCATCAAGAATCAATCCCTATTTTTATTGATGTTGAAGATCTACATGATAATTTTGGAAATGACTCTCAAGATGAACATGATGTTTCTAAATTCAAAACTCCCTCTAAGTTTGTGCAAAAGAATCATCCCATTGATCAGGTTCTAGGCGAAAGGCAAACTAGAAAAGCTAGGAAAAATGTTAATTACTTTGAGAATGATGATTTCTCACTCATCTCTATAATTGAGCTTAAGTGTTTTGAAGAAACAGCCGTAGATAAACATTGGATGGCTGCCATGAAAGAGGAGTTGGATCAAATAAAAAAGAGCAATACTTGGGAGCTTGTTCCAAGACCTATCAACAAGAACGTGATAGGTACAAAATGGGTATACTGAAACAAGGTAAATGAAGATGGTAAGATTATTCGCAATAAGGCACGTTTAGTTTGCAAAGGTTACTCTCAAATTGAAGGTGTGGATTTTAGTGAAACCTTTGCCTCGGTTGCAAGGTTAGAAGCAATCAAAATTTTTCTTGCTTTTGCTTCTTTTAAAGGCTTCAAAGTTTTCCAAATGGATGTAAAATCTGCTTTCTTAAATGAAGATCTAGTTGAAGAAATTTATGTAGACTATGTATGCAAGCTGAAAAAGGCATTATATGGACTCAAACAAGCTCCTAGAGCTTAGTATGACAGGTTGGATAACTATTTGCAGTAGCAGGGCTTCAAGAAGGGATATGTTGATAGCAACTTGTACGTTAAAGAGGAAGGTAACATCATTCTTATTGTTGTTGTTTATGTTGATGATCTGATTTTTGGGAGTGATAGTGTCAAGATGTCTAAGACATTTGCTACGTGTATGAAAAATGAGTTCGAGATGTCTATAATGGGTGAGCTAACATATTTTCTTGGGCTGCAAATTAATCAATCATCTAAAGGTTTTTTTATTTCCCAAGCTAAGTATGTTAGGGAGTTACTTAAGAAATTTAAAATGGAATATTGTAATCCGGTTAGCACTCCAATGAAAACCGGATGTAAATTAAGTAAGGAGGATGTGTCTCCCTCTGTTGATCAGTCTTTTTATAGATCCATGGTAGGAAGTCTGCTGTTTGTGACAACCACTACACCGGATATCATGCAGGCTGTGGGATATGTAGTCAAATTTCAGGCTTCTCCAAAACAAACACAGTTGATTTTGGTCTTTGGTTTCCAAAGAGTTCTGATTTTCTTCTTACAACATATACAGATGCAGATTGGGGAGGTTCAGTGGATGATAAGAAAAACACTAGTGGGTGTGCTTTCTTCTTAGGTGGCTGTTTGGTTTCATGGCTTAGCAAGAAATAGTCTTGCACTTCGTTATTCACCGCAGATGCTGAATACGTTGCAGCAGTTTCATGTTGTACTCAAGTAATTTGGATGAAGAACACTCTATGTGATTATAGATTGAAATTACTGATCCTATTTGCATTTTTTGTGACAACACTAGCACCATTGACATTTCGAAGAATCCAGTGATGCATTCTTGAACCAAGCACATTCCAATTAAGTATCACTATCTGAAGGACTAGGTTGCAGATAATGTTGTTAAGCTGAATTATGTTTGTTTTCAGGAGCAAATTGCAGATGTGTTTACTAAACCTCTACCCCGAGATCGCTTCGAGTATCTTCGAAGCAAGCTTGGTGTTGTTTCACCTCAATAAAAGGTTTGTCTCCAGCACTTCATTGCTATATCTTTCAGATTATTGTTGTGTCTCAATTTCATGGTCATTGATGACAAAGGGGGAGTAGAGCTTAAGGGGGAGATCTGTTCAGCTTTAGTACAAGTGTTTTCAGAGGGATCGTTTTATGGGGGAGTTGTGTTCAATTTTGTTTCAGATTTGCCGTGTTTTCAGATTAGTTCATCTGCCCAAGGGGAGCTCTTCAGTTTTCAAAAATTGTTTGTCTTGTTTCCATTGGTTTGCCATCAATGACATAAAGCGGGAGATTGTTAGTTTTATGTCATTGTTGAACTTATGCTGGTGTATGCTGTGTGTACACTTTTGTGTCATTTCAGATTGTCACTTGATCCAAGTATTTCCTCCTTGCAATTTGTCATACATGCGCTCTGGGCTGTTGTTTTCTTAACATGTGGAAAATTCACAATACGACAACTGGCTCTCCTTAAGGATGTCTTGTGTTACATTTGTTTACGAATCTGCAGGCTTGTTACGTTTTTGATTGCAATGGACATGTGGACAAACTATGTCATGGCTCTGTTTGGCAAAGATTCTTTCTCAACTTGTGTAGTGCTAGTAAAACAAAAGACAAAGCCAAGTGCTAAGTGCCATAAAATTACCTAGCAAGGAAGCCGTTTTCAAGGTGATTCAGAGCTAGTAAACCAAAATGACAAAGCAGCAAATAACGGCTCTGTTGTTGTCAGGCATTCGACTCACTGCAAATCATTAGTAGCTCAAAAGACGAGACTCACTGTTGCTGCTCGCAGATACTGTTTTAGCTTTGGCAACAGGCCCAATAGTATTTTTTTTTGGCATTTTGAACGGACAAAATAAGCATTTATGAATGTGCCCGGAAATAACACTGCAGGCATCAAAACTGGTGTCTTTTCGTTTTCTTTTGAGGAAAAGTTAACAGCCTCTCAAGTTGGCGTGAACAGTTGATGATATCTGTATGAACAAAGCAGAGGATGTAGAGCTGTAACGGCTCTCGAAAATTTGATGTAAGAATATATTAAAAAATGAAACTCTATTTAAACTGTGGTGTGAACTGAACTTGAGTAAGAAGCATTTATGTTGGGTGTGTGTGCGACAAAAGTTCTTGGGCTTCATACTTCAAGGGTGCAGTGCAATGTGCAGAGGAGGATGGCAGATTTTTGATTGACTATCGCAATTCCAATTCGTGGTGTGCAAGAAGACAATGAAAGGAGGTTAAAATGCAATGACAGTTTTCTGGTAACAACAGTAAGGATTCTTAAGGTGTCTAAGTAACAATACATGCAAGATAGATAAAAACATCTTCAACGTTGGTTAAATATATTGCCGAAATGTTTGTTTTTGGCTGTTAAGTGCGTCAAATAGCATGGATGTTTGTTATGAAGGTGATCAGCTGGGCGTTGTATATGGAAGTTTGTAGAACCTTAGAACAACGTATGACAGTGAGTGTCAAAGTACCATTCTCAGAGATGGCATTTTAGAGTTGAAAATCTTAGAACAGTGCTGGGGCGCTGTCATCAAAATGATAGTAATTAAAAAGGGATGATTAGCAAAATGTAGAAAGGGCTTGACAAAAAGCAGCAGTGATACAAGAAATATAAGACTCTTAACTGTGTATAAAAGAGAGAATTTGGAAACAACAAGCACAATAGAAGAAACCAAATTGTATTGAATCTGCAAATGTAGTGTGACATGAAATACCAGGTCTTCTCATGTAAAGGATTCAGTTATTCCTTTGAGGGTCTTTACATCTCTTTAAGGCATAAAAACTTCTTTTGTGTTGTAATCCTGTTATCTTTTATTCGAGTAAGGTTGTAGCCTTACAAGACAAGTTGGAGCCTGGTCTAGAGCTTGTGGAGAGTTGTAGCTCTCAGTTGTAACAAGTTGTTGCCCTTTGGACTAGTGATACCGTGGTTTTTCCCATCTTGGGTTTCCACGAGATAAGTTTGCGTGTCTTGTCTTCCTTGCTGTGTACTTTTTAAATTATGCCTTTTATTTTTAAAAGACTGTGGTAAATACTGATTCACTCCCTCCCCCTCTCAGTATTGTGCGTTTTTCATCTATTTGTGACTATGTTGAGAGGAAGTCCATGGATATGTCCAACCTCTTTGAAGAACAATCCTGCAACATAAATTGCATCATTGGTGCAATTACATGGCACAAAGTGAGCCATCTTACTGAATCTATCAACTATGACAAAGAGGCTATCAAATCCCCTTTAAGTCTTAGGAATTCCCAACACAAAATACATGCTGATACTCTCCCAAGGCCTAGTAGGAATAGGGAGAGGTTGATACAATCTTGCATTAGATGGCATTCCCTTGGCTCTCTGACATATAGGACAACTCTCAACAAAGTTTCTTACATCAGATTGTTCTTTAGGCCAAAAGTAAAACCTTGTGAGTGTTGGCAGGGGGCTAGTGTCCCTCGCAGGGTTTGCGACATGGTTTAACCGCCTCATGTGTCTTCTATAAGTCTAGTGGTTGTATCGGGCATTAAAAGGTCGATCTTTTGGTGCAACGACAACTGCTACTTGTAACAGTGAGTTGCTTGAGGGTCTTATCAAGTCCAAATTGACCACTCAAAGTACCATTATGCTTTTCTTAGATTATATTCTCCCTCATGGAGCATTTTGGAACACATAACAACTTACCCTTAAACAACAATCCTTCATGCAACATTTATTCAAAAAAATAAGAATGACAAGTGTTAGCAAACTGTGAGCATAACTTTGTTTGATGTCCCCTTCTTGTGCTTAATTGTAAAGGTATAGGATTGTAACTGTTCCACCCATTTGATGTGTTTGTGATTCAATTTTTCTTGCCCATTTAAGAAGCTCAAGGCATGATTGTTTGTATATACTATGAATTCCTTGGGTAAGAGATAATGTCACCATTTTTTCAGAGCCTGGACTACAACATAGAGTTCCAAGTCATAGGTGGAGTACTTCTTAGTATCATTCAATTTTTCAAAGAGCAATGCAACCGATCTTCCCTCTTGACTCAAAACAGCCCCAATGGCCTAGTTGCTAGCATCACATTCCACAATAAATAACTTATTAAAATCAGGAAGAATTAGGATAGGTAATTTTGCTACCTTTTTTGTCAAATATTCAAAACTTTTGTTTGCTTCCTTTGTCCAAGAAAACTTACATTTTACTCCCTCTTTAATGGTATCAAGCATGGGTGCACATATGTGGCTGAAACCCCTAATAAACTTCCTATAAAAGGTTGCTAGACGATGAAAACTTCTAACATCTCCAACTATCTTAGGTATAGACCAATTAAAGATAGCCTCAACCTTGGAAGGATCCATTTTTAAACCGCCTTTATAAATAACAAAACCAAGATAAACTAATTCTTCCTTCATTAACTCACATTTGTCTAAGTTGATCATCAACTTTTCTTCATGCAGCCTTCTTAACACTTGATGAAGGTGTTGTAGATGCTCCTCCTTAGTACTGCTAAACACACGAATGTCATAAGGTAAACCACAACAAATTTACCAATAAAATCTTTCAACACTTCATGCATAAGGCACATAAAAGTACCCGGGACATAAGAAAGCCCTAAGGGCATAACCATCCATTCATCTCCCTGCAATAATAACAAGTCCCTCCTAAGTAATCCATTTTGAGATCAATTTTGGAATAATAACAAGCCCCTCCTAAGTAATCCATCAAATCTTCAATTCTAGGCATTGGGAAGTGGTATCTTATAGTGATTTTGTTTATTGCTCTACAATATGTACATAATCTCCATTTGTCGTATTTTTTGGTGCAAGTATAGTTGGCACTGCACATAGACTCACTTTTCCTCACCAATCCCTTGTTTAAAAGTTCTTGAACCTGCCTTGCTATTTCTTCATTCTGAAATGGTGTCATTTTGTATCCAGGTTTGTTTGGGAGAGTAGCACTGTGAATGAGATCTATTTGATGGCTTATTTCCTTGATTGGGGACAGAGAATTAAGGGTGTCTTCCACAAATATCCCTTTGAATCTATCCAACAATTTCTACACTTCATTTGGAATAACCATCTCCTTACTGTTTTGCAGATCATAATTACCTTTTGGTTTCAAAATCAAGTCATACCCTTGACTGTCCTTGTCTTTCATGACGTGTAGAAACTCTTTTCCATTCACTAACATGATGCTTGACCCTACTTGTTTACTTACTCCCTCTTCTAGTAATGGATCCATCCTAAACTTCCTACCATTCATGATTATAAGGAAGGAATTCTTTTTACCATCATGTTGGGCTTCTACATCATACTGCCATGGATGCCCCGACAACTAATGGCATGCATCCAAGGGAATTACATCACACAAAAGCTTATCCTTGTATTTCCCTATTTCAAATTCCACCTAGACTTGTTCATCAACTAAAACATTTTGCCCTTTATTCAACCAAGAAACCTTATATGGATTAGGATGTGGTAATCTTTTTAATTTTAATTTGTCTACCATTTCTACTAAAATAGTAAAACTACATTCTCAGTTGAACCAAAACCTAGTATAACCTTACATACCTTTCCATAGGCCTTGCAGTGGTCATGAAAAGAGTCTTCCTTTGAAGCGGTTCTTCGTTTTGAGGCATCTTCAACAAGGTCCTTCTCATCATCAAGCTTTCTCCATCATGAGTGGGTCCTACATTTCCAATGGGGGAATTGACATTTTGACAATATTCTTCAATCATCAATTGGTTCCTTCTCTATCCTCCATGAGATCTTGAGGCTTTCTTCTCAAGACGCTTGTTGGATGCCCTACTTGGTTGCAAGTATAACACTTCCCTATGAAGATGCTTGGACCTCTGCCTGGTCCTCCAAATCTACCCCTTCCATTGGGTCTCCTTCCCCTAAAGCCTCCTCCTCTGGAACCTTTATCTCCACTTTGTTCTTGGTGGCTAGATTCTCCATTGTTTCTGTTAGACTAACCTTTCCCTCCAAAACTTCCTCTTCCTCTGAGATGCTTTCCCCCTCTTCCCCTATTACCTTGTTCTCCTTTCCTCCTAAGTTTTTCCTCAGCCCTTGAGGCCAACTGAAAACACTCATCTACTATTTTTGGGATTACCAAACTTATCTCATCCTAGATGGCAAACCTAAGCCCATTCATCTACTAGGCAACCTTCTTCCTTTCATCTTCATGATGGTTTGCCTTCATACTCAATTTGTGAAACTCCTCTGTATAGGAAGCCACATCTAAATCTTTTTGTTTAAGATTATGGAACTTCCTAATGTTCTGAATCTCATAATCTATAGGCATGAACTTTGCCTTGAGTAGAGATACCATTCTGGTTCAAGAATTGATCATATTCTTCCCCACTTTCACCCTTTCAGTCTGAGTGTAGTTCCACAATACTAATGCAGATCCCTTCAACCCAGTCTTAGCAAATTTTACCTTCTTGCCTTCAACCACTTCGTTATACTCAAAATAGTTGTCTAGAGCTTCTATCCATTCCACAAGCTCATCATTGTCCAATTTTCCACTAAAGGTAGGGACATTTATCTTGGCTTTGACATTTTCTTTGTGTCTCCTTAATGGCATTTACAAATGTCTTTTGATGTACAAACATGTCTTGAGTCGGAGGTCTTTCTTCCTCCTCTTGTTCATTTTCAGAGACTTCAGGTTTACTTTCCTCTTCTCTCCTTGCCCTTCAATTTCCTTAACATTGCTTCAAATTTGGCCTCCCACTTCTCATCCATTCTTTCCTCCATCTCTTGGAGTTCCTTCACCATTTTTGTCTTTAGTCCTTTAGGGGGCATTGCCAACCTCTCCTTCACTCTCTTTCACTGACATACACCAAACTCACTCTACTATTGGCTTTGATACCAATATGATGCAGAGCTCACAAGGAAACTAGGTTGGTTCACCACAACCCACAATACTTCCTCTTCTTAGGCACTATAAGGAACTCCAAACAACTACCACTCTAGGGGCACAAGATCATCTCAACACAACTCTCTACACCTTGGGAGCATCAACATCAACATTCCAATTAGATACAACTTCTTACATCAACGACTTCTCTTGAAGCACCTTTAGGCCTAACCCGAGACACAAGAGGGTAACACACATCCAACTTGTAGAGGATGAACTATACTTGGTCTTCCACCATTTCTTGACTCCAAGGACCCAATACAACACCAAACAACCACCCTTTGATCCACACCAAAACCCTTGATGCCAATTGCCTTGTAGAGGCTTAGTTTGCTACTAGCCCTACTTTTGAGGTTTTTGCCCTACAACTTTCAAGCCTTCCAAACAAGTTGCCAAACAAAACACAATTTTGAGTATCCTTTTGGCCCTTATACAACATATCTCAGATTGGGTTTATCAACTCACCATTAAGGGTCCTAATGGTTGACTGATCAGATAGACCGGATTGAGGACTTAGGTCACTTTTACAAAACAACCCCTCTAATTTGGTTTGATCTCCACAAGCCAATACTTGGAACAAATATGTACACCCTCAAATACACCAAATCCACCTTTTGTTTGGCTCTAGTTCGCCCATTCACTCTTCTACAATCAAATTTGCAATCAACTGTGACCAATCACATAAGGATGTCTGATCTTCAATGGCCATAACTCTTCAACACCTTCACTTCCCGGTCTAAGGCCTCATTCATTCTAAAGTGCATTGATGGCCCTAACTTTCCACCAATGGTCAGAATTTTCCGAGGGTAGAAAGTTAAGATATTAGCATTTTATGTTAAAACCCTAGATAGGCGAGGGTTTTGAACCTGTCTAGACAAAAATGGGGATATCTACTACAAAACTTTATGAATAACTTCAAATCAACATCAATAGGAAGCTAACTCATTACACTATCCAACCATATGCACTAGATCACCAGATGAATCCTTACAAGATTGTACACAACAAAAGTGACCATTGGGAGAAGTTGCTCGTTATTGTGTCAATGTTGCTATGCAACATTTGACAACTTTTTGCATTGCTTGACAAACTTTTGTCCAAGACTTCCTAGCAACCTAATTACATCAAAATGTGGTCATTCATGACCCAAAACATCATTAGAGACCAATTCAATTTATTCCTAGACTCCTACTAACCCTTTGACCATATTTGACCAAGTTGGCTTATACATGCCTAACAAGGTCAATGGCCTTACAATTGGGTCCAAAACCTTACAAAACTTTACAAAATGACTCAATTTGCTCCATGGGACCTTATTACATCCCAAAGTACTCATGGCTCATCATGATCCTTCATGATCCTTCATGTTGTCCTTGAGGGGCCCCCACACCAGGATCCTTCTATGTCTACTACTCCTGCTATGCTCCAATCTTCGATTGATGATGTGTAGCCTTCTTAGCACTCTACTCCTTGTGCTGACATTTTCTAATAGGGTTTCATCACTTACTCCCCCTTGTGGTGGGGATCCTAGTGATAGTATCGCCTAGACAATTGTCCAACAGTGTAGGAAAAATTGTTCTTTACCATCTCATTCTCCTCCCCACATTGTGGGTGAGTTGTCTACACACCCTTGAGGTGGGCTACTAGCTTTTCTGTTAGTGTGCCATTTATAGCCTACCCTTGTAGTAGCCAACACCTTTACTATTAATGTGATTTGATCTCTATTGACACCTATGGGCTATGGTTGTGTAAGAGACAACACCCTTGTTTTGCTACTAATTTATATAAAAAACAATGAGTTATGGTCTCTCAATCTTCAAGCTACCTATAGCTGACCCTAGGTTGGCTTTGTCTACACCAAACTTCTTAAGATCTTATGACTAATCCACTCACATTAATGGGAAATGGGCTTACCTGTAGTTGTTGTGGAAGAGATATTGCATGCAAGATTTCTCCCACAATGTTTCTCAAAGAAAGCAAACTAATGCCCTAGTACAAGAAATGATGGAAAAAAACCCGTCTACATGTAGAAAAGACAAAAATAGAGAGGCACTAATATCAAAAGTGCACTCCTTCTCTCTCTACAAAATTTTCTATAAAATGCATCTTATACATAGAGATTGTCACTCTATTAAACTACGTGTATGATAATCAACTTAATCCCTAGCCTCCAATATATCACATCTTAACCTATTATAACTTATGCAATCTATATGTACAGACAGTGGCAGATGTAAGCTTACCCTTTTAGAATGTGCGAGCATAAATTCATTTGCTTGCATACATAAGCATGCAAAATGCCAATCTAATTACACCTTGATGTGTCCTCAACTCAACCCCTAGTGGATGGTACATCACATCTTAGCATATGATACCACATGCAATCTACATAATGATGACATGATATATGCTTGCTTTTCTAGAATGCATATGCCTAGATTCATTAACTCATATATGTAGCATATAGAATGCTAATATGCTTGCTCTTACCTTACAATTGAAATAGAGATATTTATGGTTCATCTAAATGACTAGATACCACTAAGACAAATGAGCATTTTATAGCTAGTAGGCATTTCCCAAATTCATTATCTACAAAGTAAAAAAGACATGTGAAGACATTGGTCACCTTTCTTATTCCACAAGCCTTTAACAATCCAATAGAGCTCCCACTGACTAACATTGAAAATTCTGGAATAGATGCACAATGTAGAACTCACTTACAACAATCCATAAAGAAGACAAAGCCTCAAAAAACTTTCAACCTATAAAATCCAATTAATATGATCATATGTTTCACTTGTGTTGAGCTTTATGAGCATACCCTCATCTTTCTTAGTCAAGGAATAAATATTACCAGCAATCACAATGCTGCCTAAAATTTGCACATTGTTAGCAAAGCCTTTCTGCTTGACAAATATTGTGACTGAGAGAATACTTCAACCAATGCATTTGCATGTTTGTGTATATACACATGTATAGTTGCTTCTATCTTTAGGTGTGTGCATGCATTTGCACTTATGTGTCTCTATGCCTATGTCAGTGTACTTTTCTTTTGTATGCGAGTCACTACCTCTTCGTTAGAGGTGGGCTTATATGTGCATGCATGCTTCCTGTTGAGTATAAAATGGTTTCCATTGGAAAACTTTCAGATTCACCTCAACTAAAGGATGAAACATTTACTGGCACTTGGTTAGTGCCCTACAAAGATGATGAAATAATTGAAAAGACATCAAAATTTAGAAATGGCACTTGGCTACCAGTATAATGATAGGTAATATGCCAGCAACAAGTGTATGTGGAGCAATACCAAATTTAAAAGTAAAGCAACATCAATATGACACCTGTCTGCTAGTGATAATGCTTGCCAAAGGAAATGAGTACAATGATACAAGGGGCAGCTTGTGCGCATACAATGCAACTTGGAACCAGCTTAAACATGGTGCACCATTATGCCTATGGTCTAAAAGAATACAAAAGCATCATTTAGAAGATTGGTGACAACATTATGCAAGGGGTGTAGTAATTTGTAGGCTCAGATCAGCAATTGAAGAGGTTTGACCTGTAAAAAGATGATGAGGCATTTGATATGCTGCACAGCAATCCAGCATATGGTGCTGGCATTCAAAACATGGAATACTAGTTTACCAAATATAAACAGCAACAATTGAAATCATGGAAAATATTGAACATGGTGCCAGCCCGACAAACTTTACTAGCAAAACAAAAGATGTAAAAGTGGTCCTATTAAACGAACGGTGCAGAAGATTGCACATATAGCATACTATTCTAAAATGGTATGAATGTTTCTTAGCAGGGTGCAGAAAATGAGGATGGCACCTGGAAAGTTTACATGGGGTGCAAATGAGCCTTTGAGCAATTGTATCTCACTTTCTTGTGAACCTCAATGTGGTTAGCACAAATGTGTCACTTTCCTTTGCTTCTTGTATTGCCACTGAATGTGTTTGTTTTGGTGATTGAGGTGTTGTTTTCTATGTTCACCTAAGTTGTCTGGAAGTGTTCTCTTTCCTCCCTCCTTTCCATATGCATTGAAGTAGTGTTGGTCTATGGGAATGGATCATATGTATAAACACTAGTGCCATGGAAAAACATTCTCTTGGATTATGGCCTTCATTTATTAGGTTTATTTTCATGTTCTCCCTTTTCCTCTTCCTTCTTCAGGTGACAAGGGAGTGCTCATTGAAAAATCTTACAAGGAGTTGGCCTTCCAATCCCAGAGATTGGGTTGCAGGTCATTCCTTGACCTGCATGGCTTTCCAATAAAGGTGGTTCCTAGGTGGCACATTCAGTCATTGAGACTACGACCAACTAAACTCTCTGTCAAGACTTCCCCCTTTATCCCTACACGATTTGTGTCTATGCTTCATTGTGTGTCTGTATCTAAATTTTGATGCTTGTGCATCTATATGTTAATGTGTGTGCATATGTGCGTGTCTATACTCACACAAAGTAGCCAAAGACTTGAGTTAATGAGAATCTCATATGTCATTCTGTCCTAATACTAATCAAATCGCAAATGTAGGGATGGAATAATATCAAACATTTATAGCTATATTGAAATTTGACATAAAGTGATTAGCAAAATCAACTTGTAACTGGAATGGATCCCAGAAAGTACAATCATACCCCTGATTGATCACTGATCTCTAATCCTTTCACCTCTTATAATGAAAGAAGCAAAAGCAAATTGAGTAATTTCATTTTATCCCATAACATTCATGGTGCAAAGACGATGGGACAATTTTGACTAAATCCAGGGTCTCCTGATCTTTGCCCATGCAAGGGCTCCAACAAGAGCCCCGCCTAAATGTGCTGCTCCTGAAATTTGAGTGTTGCCCTGTAAAAAAAATATACACAAATCACTTAGTGCTTAATCATCCATAGATCTTTGGGTGGTCCTGGCTTGTTAATTTATAATCAAAATCAATTAAGATGGCAGAAATCTTGCACAAGATAAAGTATAAAGCATATCTATTTACAATATTAAGAAGTGAGATATAATACAGAATCCAAAGTAATACAGGTGAAGATCAAGCATTGTTAAGATAGCAGCCCTGCTACAACCAAGCAATGAAGAGCACTGCAAGTGTTAAAGTGAACTTTGGCACCGACTTTTCCAATTCCATACTTCAACAGACATCTCTAATCCTGCTTCTTGAAGTTTTGGAGCTTCTTCTATGAATTGCTATGTTTTCTCTGAAAAATAGTTTTGTTAAAGGTAAATAGAATGACAACTTTATAGTCTTTTCAGACAGTCTTGCTCCTAAAAAAGTGCCCTGTCCTATTTGACCTGAACCGAAGTATCAATAGGAGGATATGAGTAGATTATTGAACAACTAATCACTACAGTAGCAAGAAGAGAGCCACACCATTCTGCACTCATAAAATCCATGAATCAAAACCAGCAAAAAAATAGTCACTGAAAGTGAAACAACATAATATATAAATTCAGATTTAGTTTGCAAGCGAGTTTGAAAATCTAGATGCCTTTTTTCTTGGAGGTTTATGTCACATGACAATGATTGCTTTTCTGAAATTTTATCACAAAGTAAAAAGCCAACCTGACCAGCCCCCACAGGTTAGGTGAGTTGATCTAATGTTGTGGGTAGATCCCCATGGTCTCGGGTTTGACTCTCCTGCCCGGAATTATTCTGTCACGCCCACTTGGGCGCAATGCGGATCACAGCGTGTCTGCAGGGATTAGCCTCGCCTCAAACTTGCCCCATAAAGGGAACCTGCTGGGTTTGAGTCGCAGGGCTACCTTGACCATAACCAAAAAAAAAGCCAAGCTGACCATGCAGTGGAGAGAGTCCAATTAGGTAAGTGTAAATTTTGATCAGATTTATAGGGTATAGGAATTTTAATTTTAATCACTGTTCTCCAGATGTACATGCAGATTTGAACAATATTCTATTTGAAATGTTGATCACAATATCACAATAATATTACTTGGATATACATATATATGTATCAATATAAATTCAATATGAATTTATATCGATCTGCGATGATCTTTATATCGATATCAATATGATCTGTATAATGACAATATTAATTCCTTATGAATCAATATTGAACAGTGACACTATGAAGCTGCTGAGATTTGATGAGTTAATATCAAACTGTGGTAATATGTTTTATGTCACTGCTGTATCTTGCTTTGCACTTATCGATTTCTGTACACTGCAAGATATCCGATTTGGTCAATATATATGTGTGTGGAGACATGTCTCACGTTCATGATAATGACTGATCAACGTAAACTAATCTCTATCGATTTACAAATCGATATGTTTCTGTAGTATAATATCGATACTCATTAACGATACACAACGTGATTAATATCATATCGATACATAGCATGATTAATAATTATTATATTAAACTCAATTATATATATATATATATATACATGATTAGTAATTATTAATCATGCATTATGATAACCATAATCATAGCAATTAATTTAGAGCAGTATACAGAAAAGGATAGAGATCAAATGCTCAAGGCCACTTATGCATTTGATTTCATCGGTTAGAATAATCCGACCGAAGCTACAAACATTAACACTCCCTCTTAGCTAGGGAGGATGATTACTATCCTGTTGTAAACAGAATAGATCCATTTATTGTGAGAGAGATATCGCCACATTGTGATAGATTACTATCTTGTTGTAAACACAATAGATCCATTTATTGTGAGAGAGATATCGCCACATTGTGATATCAAGAGTTATCACAATGTGGTGATATCTCTCTCACAATAAATGGATCTATTGTGTTTACAACAAGATAGTAATCATCCTCCCTAGCTAAGAGGGACTGCTAATGTTTGTAGCTTCGGTTGGATTATTCTAACCGATGAAATCAAATGCATAAGTGGCCTATCGGCCTTGAGCATTTGATCTCTATCCTTTTCTGTATATTGCTCTAAATTAATTGCTATGATTATGGTTATCATAATGCATGATTAATAATTAGTAAATTAAACTCAATGTATATATTATTAAATATATATATATATATATACATAATTGAGTTTAATTTACTAATTATTATAATATATATATATATATATATATATATATATATATATATATATATATATATATATATATATATACATAGTTGAGTTTAATTTACTAATTATTAATCATGCATTATGATAACCATAATCATAGCAATTAATTTAGAGCAGTATACAAAAAAGGATAGAGATCAAATGCTCAAGGCCGATAGGCCAATTATGCATTTGATTTCATCGGTTATAATAATCCGACCAGAGCTACAAACATTAACACTCCCTCTTAGCTAGGGAGGATGATTACTATCCTGTTGTAAACACAATAGATCCATTTATTGTGAGAGAGATATCACCTCATTGTGATATCAGGAGTTATGGCATATCCACGGATATCAGGTCTTGTGATATCCAACATAAATGATATCACCTCATGGTGATATCAAGAGTAACGGCATGTCCACGAATATCAAGTCACATGATATTGACCATACTCACAATATCCATTATGCTATGTGCACAAGCATCAAGTCACATGATGCCTACCATAAGGATATATGTTCATGCCATATCCACGGATATTACGTCAAATAATATCCACCATGAACATCTCAGTGATATATTGTGGCTATCCATAGATATCAATTCTCATGATATCCACCACTTAGTTAATATTAATTAAGAGATATTAACTATCATGACATGTCTATGGATATCAAGTCACATGATATCCATTATGATCGTATGGTTTAACTATTGTAAATTCGTCATCGTACAATAACAACCAGAAGTACACGTGTCCATCATTGAAAGATCGTCACCTCTCAATGATGTTCATAGGGGCCCATGAAGTCATGGAGTCACTCACATGACAATAAAAGAGTTTGCACATTAAACATCTTTAGAATATATTAGTACAAAAAATAAATATTGTTGAGACTCAGTCTTAGATAAAACTAAATTTCTACCATACCAAGCTTACCTCTAATTCCACCTTTGTCTTGGATAGAGGTTTGGGGAGAATGTTGTTTGTTCACCTGTACTAATATATCTCAACTGGATAACATTTCTCTCCACCATGTCTCTAACAAAATGGTAGGAAATTTCTATGAGCTTTGATCTGTCATGGAACAAAGGATTCATTGAAAGCTTTATATAACTTTGGTTGTCACAGTGAATGATAGTGGAATTCAAGGATTGTCCAAACAATCCTACAAGAAGTTTCCTTAACCATACAACTTCTCGAGCTGCCATAGATGCTGCAATGTACTCGGCTTCTATGGAACTTTGTGCAATTGAAGATTGCTTCCTACTAAACCAGGAGATCATGGCTGATCCTAAGCTGAAGCAACATCCCAAAGTACTTTTACGATCAACTATACTTCTAGCCCAATCTAAGTCAATATATCCATCCAGATTTAGATCTACATTATTATATCTTAAACCATATCCAATTGTGCCACGCAAGTATCTCAGAATGTGTTTTGCTGCAACTAGATGTAATTGACTTGGTTCACACATGAATAGACTGAGTGCATTTACTACATAACAAATATTTGGTCTAGTGTTGACCAAGTACATCAAGGATATAATCATCTACCGATAGAGAGTGGAATCTACTAATTCTGAGTTTGTTGCCGCTTCTTTTAACTTATGTAAGTCTGTCTCCATGGGAGTAGTCATAGGTTTACAATCCATCATTCCGCACCTTTTTTAGAATGTCAACAGTGTATTTTCCTTGATTTAGAGTAATACCATCAGCCTGCTGCCACACTTCTAAACCGAGAAAATAGTGTAGACGACTCAAATCCTTCATGTCAAATTCAGATGATAGGTCTTGTTTACATTTAGTAATGAGATGATCTTCTCTTGTAATCAATAAGTCATCAACATAAAGAATGAGAATCAACATGTCACCATTTATTACCTTGAAGTATAAATTCGGATCTGCATCATTCTTAGAGAAGCCCAATCTTGAAAGATAGTGATCTATCCTCTCATACCAGGCTCGAGGAGCCTGTTTAAGACCATATAGAGCCTTCTTTAATTTGCAAACATGAGAACCATTACCATGTACTACAAATCCTTCAAGTTGCTCCATATACACTTCCTCTTCTAATATGACATTAAGAAAAGAAGTCTTCACATCCATTTGGTGAATTTTCCATCCTTTTGATGCGGCAATAGCAATCACAACCATAACGGAGGTATATCGAGCAACTGGAGAAAATGTTTCTTCATAGTCAATCCCCTCCTTTTGAGAAAAGCCTCTAGCAACAAACCTTGCTTTATATTTTTCAATACTCCCATCTATAGCATGTTTGATTTTGAAGAGTCATTTAGATGAAACCATTGATTTGTCTTTTGGTCTAAGTACAACGTCCCAGACATTATTATTAAGTATAGATTGGTATTCCTTTGTCATGTCATCTTTCCAAACTTGATGTTTGAAAGCTTCCTCAACACTAGAAGCTTCTGATTTGATGATTTCACTCATAAGTGCAACATAGATGGAATATCTATTAGCTCTTTTTCTTTCCCTGAAGGTTCCTTTTGGAGCTGCATAATTTTCAGCCTCTTGAATCATTTTCCTTACCCATAGAGATCTTTTCCGATTCGCAGTAGTGTCTCTAGGCCCATCAACAGAATCCATAGGTTCATTGTGATTATCATCTTCCATAGGTTCATGGGTCTCCCTTTGATTCTAAGAAGCATGATCCTCTTCCATATTTTGAGGAGACTCGTGGTCTTCAATATCTATTTCATTAATGTCTCTGGGTCTTTTGAATGCAACATCTTCTTCAAAAATAACATCCCTACTTAGCTCAATTAATTTTTGTCCAGGGATATAAATCCTATAGGCTTTAGATGTTTCACTGTAGCCAACAAATATTCTCTTTTTCTTTGAGGGTTCTAGATTAGATCTCTTCTCTTTGGGTATGTGAATGTAAATAGGACAACCAAAGATTCTCAAATGGCCTATGTCAAGTTTTATCTCTGTAAATGCTTCTTCTGGGGTTCTGTTATCCAAAAGGGAATGAGGGCATCTATTTTGAATATAAACAACAATACTAGAGGCTTCAACCCAAAAAGAGGTAAGAAGGTTTTGGTTATGCATCATGGCTTTGGCTGCTTCTACAATAGTCCTATTTTTCCTTTCTGCCACCCCATTTTGTTGAGGGTTGTAAGGGATAGTAAACTCCCTCTTAATCCCAACATTATTACAAAAGGTTTTGAAGTTATCAGAGATGTATTCCCCCCATTATCCAATCTCAAGATTTTGATTCTTTTACCTGACATATTTTCTACTAGAGCCTTGAATTCCTTAAACCTCATAAGGACTTCATTAGACTCTTTACATTTCAAAAAATATATCCATGTTTTCCTAGAATAGTCATCTACAAAAATAACATAGTACAAAAATCCTCCTAAAGAGGTTAGTGTCATAGGTCCACATAAATATGAATGAATAAGTTCTAATACATTTGTAGATCTACTTTCACTACTATAAAAGGTGTCTTTTGTGTTCTTTCCCAAGGCACACCATTGCAAGTTCCTTCATGTTCTTGATTAAGTTTAGGTATTCCTGTCACCATTTTCTCTATTGAAGGTAGAGCACGAAAATGGAGATGCCCTAGTCTTCTATACCAAATCTCACATGTATTTGAAGATTCATGAATTAATGCTTGAGAAGGAGAACTGCAAAGCTTGTATAAGCATCCATGTCCAACTCCTATGGTGTGAGCTTTCTTGATGTTTGAATTCTTGGGCCATGCTAGAACTTTACCATCCATGAAGGTAATTCAGTATCCTTTGTCTTCAAGGGCTAAAATGGAAATCAAATTACGCTTAATACCCGGTACAAATAATACACTTGTCAGTTGAAGAGAGATGCCTAATTTTAGTTTAATAGTGCAAGTTCTGATTCCTTTCACAAGGTAATTGGAATCATCTCCTATGGTAACTTTCTCATCTGAATTTTCCACCAAGGTATACAGGTGTTCTCTGAATCATGTAATGTAACGAGATACCCCACAGTCTATGACCCAAGTATTAAGGTTGGTAGACACTTGACTCAACAAGGCTGAATAAAATACAAGTCTTTCAGAGTCCTTATCCGAGCTTGCCTTACTAACTTCAGAAATGGAGGCTTGAGGTTTAGGCTTGTCCGGACACTTCATTGCGAGATGACCATATTTGTCAGATCTAAAACATTGTACTTTAGACATGTCCCTCCTTTTGAATGAACATTTTCCATTAGAGTCTTTGCCTTTATTCCTTTTGAAGTTTCCTTTCTTACCCTTCTTGTGAGAATGAGAATTTAGATCTTGAATATCTTCATTGTTGGAGTTTAGACCAATCCCTCTAGTGATCGGCCTTGACACTTCTTGAATGCAGTCGGTTTTTAAACGATCAAACTTAGGAAGTTTAGACCAAGCACTTATCCCTTGAATGAATGCTTCCCAAGATGTAGGGAGTCCATTGAGAGCCAACATCGTTAACTCCTTGCAATCAATTGTGTGGCCAATGGTGGATAGCTGATCTCTTAACTCTGTTATCCTCATGAAGTAAGACGTGATTTTCTCCCTTGTTCATCTTGACATGGTAGAGTTGTTGTTTTAGAGCAAGAGCCCTGCTTGTGTTATTTGTTTCATACGTGTTCTCTAAGGTTGTGAACATTAGATATGTTCTATCTAATTTGGAGATGATTGGAACTATGTGATCCTTCACTGCATCCACTGACATCTTCATAGCCTTGTTGTTTTTCGTCCATAGGAGTTTCTCATCGTCTTCATCAAGTACAAGTATTGCCTTCTCCACAAATATGTTCAAATCATGTTCTCTTAGAGCAAGCATGATTCTAAATTTCCAAGATACAAAATTTGCAACTCTTTCAAGTCAGTCCTCAAATCTAACACCATTCACCATTTTGCTGAATATGAAATTCTAGAGAATTTAATGGTAGTTAGTTTGACTCTCCTTATAAATCTGATCGGATCTTCCTTAAGCTAGCTCTGATACCATGCTAATTTTGATCAGATTTATAGGTTATAGGAATTTTAATTTTAATCACTGTTCTCCAGATGTATATGCAGATTTGAACAATATTCTATTTGATATGTTGATCAAAATATCACAATAATATTATTTGGATATATATATATATATATATATATAATTTTAATATGAATTTATATCGATCTGTGATGATCTTTATATTAATATCAATATGATCTGTATAATGACTATTAATTCCTTATGAATCAATATTGAATGGTGATACTATGAAGCTGCTTAGATATGATGAGTTAATATCAAACTGTGGTAATATGTTTTATGTCACTGCAGTATCTTGCTTTGCACTTATCGATTTCTGTACATTGCATGATATCCGATTTGGTCAATATATATGTGTGTGGAGACGTGTCTCTACGTGAGACATGTCTCATGATAATGACCGATCAACGTAAACTAATCTCTATCGATTTTCAAATCGATATGTTGCTGTAGTATAATATCGATACTCAGTATTGAAACACAACATGATTAATATCATATCGATACTCATTATCGATACACAGTATGTACTATGAATAATATAATATCCATACTCATTATTGATACATAGCATGATTAATAATTAATATATTAAACTCAATTATGTATATATATATTTAATAATATAAATATTAAATATATATGTGTATTAAATACATATATATACATGATTATTAATTTACTAATTATTAATCATGCATTATGATAACCATAATCATAGCAATTAATTTAGAGCAGTACACAGAAAAGGATAGAGATCAAATACTCAAGGCCGATAGGCCACTTATGCATTTGATTGCATCGGTTAGAATAATCTGACCGAAGCTACAAACATTAACAGTAAGGTGCTAGAGAAAAACAGTCTGATGAACCTTGCCAAGTGAATTGGGTCAAACAAAGCAAGTGTGAAGACCTACTAGAGTTCTGTTGCATAGGGTTAGATTGTCTTCTATTGATTTCCTTTAGAAAGCAAGATGAAAGGCAACCTTTATGAGAACAATTTTCCATTAGGCTTAAGAGGGTTGAATATGTTAATGTTGTTTGGTAGCTGCAGAAGAAATCATTCTTACCTGCATTGAGCATCTCATTTCTTTGTTGATGATTCTTATGTTCTCAAGCTTTCTCAAGCTGTTTCAGTACTTCCAGATGAGATACTATCATGATTGCGAATTCTATCCTTCAGTCTTCGTAGCAAAGGTTTTGTATATTGCTAAAGGTGATTCGACTTCCTCACTTAATTGTCACCACCCAGTATTAATGAAGATTTTGTACAAGTGTTATCAAGCTTTAAGCTCAGATAAAATTACTGTTCACAAGCTATTGTTTCTCTATTCTCATATCGCGTGGATGTTGAATTCATAACGTCTTTGTATGGTAACTGCCAGTGACCCTTCAAGTGTCTAACGGTGATGACTCTTGAGTTCTCTTAATGACTTAGTCCAGCTCATTTGGCAGTTTTGTGCTTGCTGGCAACCATCTATTAGAGCGTGCAATGTCACTGTTGTGGTAACGGTGTTCCTAATGATGAGTCATGACTCTTAGAGTAGAAATAGAAACCTCAACGTTAGAAAGTCATATGCCTATCGGGAAATGGACAGTCACTGCATTCCTACTGCAGGGTCCTTGTGTGACTGTTGAAGTTTTATTTGACACGCGGCATCTCAGTATTAATTTCTGTAGCATCTTTTGTGATAAAAGAAAGAAAGACTAACTCGGGCAGAAGTTTTTTGTTGCTTCAACGGGTGTCGTGTTTATTATTCAGATAATGATGGAAGGTAAATTATCACCATGCTGCTGTGTTATTCCTTAGCGCACATGAAGTGTTCTTCAGTTACAACTGTTTGTATTCTCAGGCAAGCGTTGAAGCCTGGTTTTGACGGGATTCTTTAGTGGAGAGTGTTCATTTTTCTGATGAGGATTATTAAAAGGCCACTGGTTCAAGCACTGTGAGTGAGCGGTTAATTTTATTGGAATGACAGTGATAGTTTGTATACATTACTCAGTCGTATATCACTCTGGGAGTAATTACTGTGTGACCAGTTTTGTCTATGTGGTATGTGATTTAAAATGAGAAGTATATATATGTTGTAGATGCCTAATCCTATCAAGATATATTACTAGTGATTGTTATGTGATAACAGCTTTGTTGAAGAAGTTACTCCGGTATAAGCTTGTGATGCTTTGTATTGAATCTTTTGAGTTTTCAATAAAGGATCTATCTTTTGTGGGGCTGGGTTTTTCGCCCTTAAGTAGAGGGTTTTCCCAGGATAACTTATTGTGTCATTTGTTATTGTGTTTCTGTTTATTGCATTCTTGCATTCTGGTTCAAAACATTAACAGAATAGTTTTTAGAAGGGACCTGCTTCTCTATGTCAATGAAAAATTAATTATTCCCAAGACTCAATTATCCTTTTTTCCTTTAGCAAAACTGATAGTTTTTCACTCCATTGTTCAACACAAGCAAATTTCACACTTTTGGGTGCAATATAGGATACATTTCTTTTCATAAATAAAAAACACAGGCATGGTGTATATGAAAATTATTACCTCCAAATAAAAGCTAAGGAATAAATGGGGAAAATGGAATTGGCAAAAAATAATTTACTCTCTTCTCCCCTTTGCACACCCCCTACAAGCAAGGAATTTGTAAACTGAACTTTGACAAAGGTGCTAATGGAAATATAGGTACAGATGGGGTAGGTGTAACCTCCAGGAATTACCTTGCAGAACCCCAATTGCCACTCACATATACAAGGGCTCAGAAAGCCTCACCTGACAAATTAGCAGGGGAAAAGGCATTTAGGAGGGCTTATGATTGCAAAGAAGGAAGACAAGAATAAACATAATGGTTTAAGGAAATTTGAAGCTCATAGTGACTGCAGTCCTAAAGAAAGTTGTGCCCATAGAATGCTCATAAAGATTGTGAATGGCTTTCAAAATCTAATGACTGAAGCCAAGGTCTCCAGCTTCAATCATATTATAAGGGATAGTAGAAAGCTTTCTTATTAACTAGCCAGCCTTGGATCCATGATGGAAGAGATCTTCCCGCTTGGACATTCTTGTTCCCTTCCCCCTCAAGTTCTCATCTAACAATACTTATTGATATTGATAGATATTCCTTGGGTTCCCCAACAATTAAATAAAAAACACTCTCTCCTCATTCCCCTCTTGTCGCTGCCCTATTCAATTTCTTTACCCCTGCCAAACTTAATGTTGTGTTCAGAGCCTCACCACAAAAGCAATGCTTCAGTTCCAATTTAGCCCCTACAAATACATGGACAAATAAAGTCACTCTCTTATTTTTGTGGATGCAATAATCTGAAGGTCATTTTAATTTGTCTTAAGCTAATGGTCCCTTTTTTCCTTTAGGAGCTTCGTTAATCTTGAAATTCTTTGACATCTGATCGAATAGCTATGTTAAATAGCTTGCATTCCTGCCAATTTCTAGACAATACTTGCATGGATTCAACCAAGAGGATTATGATTAAAACAAAATTCAAATGTAAATTTAAAGCCTATGAAATTTCAAATTGTCTTTTCATGTCCTGTGTACCCTCTTTTAAATTCTCTGTTGCATTTTAGGTTTGAGGGATGGAAGAAGAGTGTCATACTTTTAATACATAACTGCTTGCATTGTTGTCATTGTTTGTAATGTCCCTGGTTTTAGGCACATGGGATTAGCTTATTTCTGTGACCTTCGTAGGCTAATCAAGATGTTGGAGGGGGTCGTGTGGCAGAGCCAGTGGTCAGTTTCCACTCAGAAGGTCTGTGATGTTGGGAATTCTCTTTGTTTGAGTCAGATTGATAGACTTACTATTTATAGTAAGTGCTTATTTTGGGTGATCGTCATGATTGCTATTTTTAGCAGGGGGCCTGTGTATTGGTATCAGTAGAGTTGTGGATTCATTTGCAGAGTTTCTAGTATGAGGGACTTACTATTTTTAGTAAGTCTATTTTGGGCAGTTGCTATTTTTAGTAGTGCAGTGGAGGCACAAGGTGTTGAGCATCATGAGCATATAATAGAGTCTATTTGATGGAGCTTCATATTATAAGTTGTTTATTAAGTTTATCTTAATAAATGACTTTATCATTTGTGTTATAATTTGAAGGTGTGTTGAAGAAGCCTTTTAAGTGAAAAGTGTCTTCATGAAGCTTTAGCTTTGGAGTTATTAATTATTAAGTTATTAAAGAAAGGCTTCTAATTGAAAAGTGTATTGATGAAGGCTTTAAAATGAAAAGTGTGTGAGAGAAGCTACTTGCTTTTGGTGTCTTGAAAAAGATATCTTTATTATTATAAAAGAAATGTTTTGGGAGAAAGCAATTCATTCTATTATGCATCTTTAATCAAAATTGAAATTGGGAAAAGTCATTTTCAAGGGTTTGGTTCTACATATGAAGAAACAGTGAATTTCTTCAAAATCTTCTTGCACTCTGAGTTGGATTGAATGCCAATGAATTGTGTGTTGTTCTTTCGACATGCTGTGATAAGAATGGAGTCTGTAAGGCTGTGTGAGGAACCATATTTAATTATGTGGTGTGCAAATTTGAGTGCAGCTGCGATTTAATTCAGAGCTGCGTTTTATTCTTGGGAGGGCTTCCGTCCCATCTTGGGCTACTCTTGTTGCTACGGAACGTATCTCCAATGCAAGGGAATCTTGGTTAATTTTAATTGCTGGCATCGGAGGGCTGCGATTAGTTTGTCAAGCAGCTGCGTCAACTAAAGGTGCACATTGGTAGTGAATGATACTCATCAACAAGCTATATATTTGTTTTAAATAAAAATGCAAGCATTAAGAGGAATTACAAATAAAACTTGAGATTTGAATTATTGCATTTTCAATTTGATTCATATATTTGTTGTCAATTATATATTTATTTGTAAAACAAAAAAAAAAAAAAAAACAAGTCTTCAGCTTAGAGCCAGTGGGGTTCTTTACAGTAGTATCAGAGCTTGCATGCAAAGCATTTGACTAAATGTCAAACATTTAAAATTGACAACCAAAATCAGAATTGAGGAAATATCCTAGTGTGGGATATACATTGTTGTTCACTCTATCTCGATGGATTCCTCAACAAATTTTGAAGGCAAAATGTATAGGATTATGGGACAAGCCTTTGAATATAAAGCAGTTGACCTCTCAAAAAAGAAATGTAGGAATATAAGCCTTGAGCTGGCTAACCTTGGAAAGAAGAAATGTGGAACATAACAAGGTGTCATTTGCAAATCGGAAAGCATTATACCTTTGACTACCTTCAATAGCTAGGAGCCCATAAGTTTGAGTTTGCCTATAGTGCCATGTCCCCTTTAACATAAAATCCACGAAGACCCTTAGTCTAATTCCAAAAAAATTATGTAGGTAATGTGGTGGAAAAAAAAGAAATAATTGAATTTAAGTTATTATAAAATAATTGTATGTTATAATTTAAAAAGATGACTTATCTTTAGTGTTTTTTGAAAGCAGTGTTACCCAGAAACACGTTTCCACCCTAAATGCACAAGTACCAAAAACGGGAACAAAAATTTGATAGACCAGTTTACAATATAATGACAGTACAAAATCGAGAGAATGATATGGCAGGGGCTCTATCGTTGGTGCTTGAAGGAGTTTTGTTGACTAAAGACATAACGGCGTTCATCCACTCGAAATAGGAAGAACTGGGTGAAACGTTCATCCAAAGTGAATATCTTTCACTTTGCGAGGACGGAAAGCTTCAAGCCAAATATGCGAAGCTTGAAACTTCAGGTTTGATTAATGGAGTAAGATATCCAACCGTGTTTCGACTGGATTGGATAAGACCGGTTCTAAGTAGGGTTCACGAACTAGGAATGTGGCTTGCGAAAGGCGCAATCACACCGATAACCAAAGAAGATTTGCGAAGGGTTACTGGGTATAATGATAAAGGGGAAGCTCTTACCCTAAGAACGATAGCCAATGCAGAAGTCACACGGTTGACAAAATCAAGGTCTGACAATCGGTTGATGACTATAAACGACATTGAAGACAAAGGCGTTCGTTTTGCATCAACGGTTATCAACTACAAAATCCAGTCAAGCAACCTAAATAGTATACCGGGAGGAGCTATACATGCCGCGCATAGGATCATGCATGATAATGCACAATACGATATATGCGCTATGTTGAGAGGGCAAATCTTCGAAAACCTGAAGAAGCTCTGTCTGGTGAAGGAGTTTCTCAAATATGGAACTTTGCTGGTATGTTGGTTTTTCTACTATCAGAATTTCTTTCCAGGCATAGGAAAGGTTACATGGCAGGTAGAGAAACCGGTTATGATACAATGAAATACAAATAGGAGAACTGACAAATAATCTAGGAAATATGTTCAATAAGATAATGACCGATTATTCTGAAGCCTTCCAGCTCAGAATGCACTCTAGGGAAAGAATTCCCTCGGCCATTGTTGAACAATACAAGGATGAGGTGTGCATTCTGGTAAGCACTGATCACTGTATGATCCAGGCTGTGGAGCCAAGAACAAAGTATGCACCGGAGCTCGGATATGAGATCTCTACCAAGGCAGCAAAGGCATATGTTGATGCACTGCAAGACAGTGACCTAGATCTCTCTGCATATCGGTTTTGACACCTATGAAGAGATTCAAGAAAATCAGAAGAAAAAAACATTAGTAAAGGAACCGAAAAAGGTGTATGTAAAAAGGACTCCTACACCTAGGAAGAAGAAAACAATAGTAGAAGAGCCCAAGGTTCAAAGAAAAAGGACACAATAGGCGTCCAATGCACAAGGGGAAGAACCGGAAGAAACAAAAACTGAAGAGACAACGACTCTTCACAGAAAGAGAAAGATTGGGAAACCGGTGAAAGAGGATGCACCGAGAGGAAGGAAACCAACCATTGATGAAGTGGTTGAAGGAATAAAGGAGAAAGGTGGATTGGGAACAGTTGGAAGGAGATATCAAGTGAGTAACGAAGATAAGAGAAAAATAGAAGAAGCTGTAGTTTACTATCTCTACAAGTTCAATCATACTCCCACTGAACTTCACAAAATAATACCTGATGATCTACTGGAGATAATAGAAGGAAGATGGAAGTCTTTGATAGATAAAGAAAGAGAGCTGAGGATAAAGGCTCTACTTGAAGTTCAAAATTATCTTACTCTGGAAGAGGCAACCCAACAAGTTGATCTGCATAAACAGAGTTTCATGATAAGAAAGAGAATAAGTCAGGTTGTGATTGGAGAAGTGGACAAAGTGCACGAGGAAGGAGTTTCTACATGGACAAATCTTCTTCAACAACAACAACAACAAGTAGAGGAAGAATGCCAGAAGACAACAGAGCCACCGGTGATTGACACTAGAAAGGGAAAAGGAACACTGGGAGTTGAGACTCCGGTCAAGGCAAAGATTTCAACAGAACCGGTCATTGTTGATATCACCGAAGACAAAGCTGGTGATCTAACTCCACCAACCCTACTTGCTTCCCCAATCAAAGATAAGGCAACAACTTTGACTATAGATAATATAGTTGATGAAGTTATGAATTTTGGTGAAGTGTCAAACATAGCTAAATGTTTCAGTGTTTTAGTAGAAGAGGATAAGTAGAAAATAGAGATTGCTCTGTTGGAAACCTTTTTAGATTTCAACAAAAGTCCTAAAGACTATAGGGCTCAATTTCCTCTTGAATTGAATCAAAGAATAATGGCTAAATGGAGAACCGGTTCAGCAGCAAACAATAATATTGTAAAAGAGACATTGACACAAGTAAAACCAAGTATCAGTGATGAGACAACTAAACTTCTGATGGAAGCAGTGTCACTAAATTTGGACACAAAGAACAGGGTTGCAAAGATTATTAACGGACTGGAAAAAGATGTATATGAAGATACACAAGAATTCTGACAGAAATATGACTTCAATACTCTAAAGACAACAGGTCCATAGGACATCTCTCAAGATGAACCCGAAAGAGTATTGGTACCACCGATATAGTTCACAACTTGTGAACAATCTTCAACCGGTGAGAAAGAAGTTCCACCTGAACTGTTCACATCCAGTGAATAGGTAAATTTGGGCGAACAAGTTCAATCAGAAGATCTAGTACAGGGAGTCATCAGAAAAGATGACTACTGAAAAAGGAACAGATAAAGAGGAAACTGCTTTGAATGAACAACAGGTTGTTGAGGAGAAACAAACAGAGCAACCACCAGAAGAGGAAGTCCATCCGGAGGAAGAAGTACAACCAAGAGGGGAAGTACATCAAGAACAGGAGGTATGACAAGAGGAGATACCTCAACAACATGAGTTACCTGTTAATACAGAACAGGAGAAGCCTGCAGAAGAACAACCTGCACAGGAGAATAAACAGGAGGAACCAGTAGATGTTCCTAGTACATCTTCATTGAAGAGAAAACTAACTTTTGCAACAGATTCTGAAGCAAAGAAAAGTAAAGTTAGTGAAACAGTGGTTGACATAAGCAAGATGTCAACGAGACAACTAAAAGAGCTCACTAAGAGAAAACAAGATATGGTTCTCTCTAGTGTAAGAAACATCTTGTACAATTTTGTACCGAATACAAATATAGATGAGGATGAACCTGTTATAGATCAATTGGAGATTCTTGCACAAGCAATTGGGGAAGATGTCACCGACCCGGAGACAATTGCACTTGATCACTATGAGAAAAAGCGAGTTGAAATTCTTCACAAACAGGTTGAAGACCTGAAGATCACCGTATCTACAAGTACCGGGGACCTAATGTAGCAAATACAAGATGCAGGAAGATTGATAACAAGGACTTCAAACTTTGAAGACTTTGTCCAAGATATAACTGAGAGAACAACCAAGACTACAGAAGAGATAAAGGTTCTATCATCCAAGTTTGATGGAAAGAACTCTTCTGCAACAAAATACAACAGGGAGTTGACAAGTCTAGCTCTCATCCTAAGAAAGGCATCTGAAGAAAAGACAAAAAGAATTCAAGATCTTATTGGATTCGAGTTGTTCCTCGCCCTAACTTTTGATCTAATGCAGACAACAGCAACCGATGCAGATAGACTGATCAAGGAACTTGATTACAAAATAGTGGAAGACATGGAAAACATAATTCTCTCACTACAAGCAGTAAAGAACTTGGATCATGTAACAGGTATATGGAAGCCATTCCTTGATTCTGCAAAGAAAATATATAAGGATATCTTCAATAAGTTACAATAATAATATGAAAACATTTAAGACGTAACAACCCTTTGACCTGTGGAGGCAAAAAGGGGAAGATTAGCTCAGATACAAAGAAGGAAGAAGATCTCAGATATAGAAGATATAAGGAAGATCAGCTCAGATGTAAACAAGGAGATAACAAACAATGTGTGTTACAAGTAGACAAGGAGATCTACAGAAGAAGTCTATAGGTGATGTATTGATATGTTTTGCACCAATGCCAAAGGGGAACATTGTTGACATAACTTAGTTGTCATTGGTGAAGTCATGGCAAACATCAATCCCACCGAAACCCACAAGAACACCAGTACATCACACTGGTACTCATAATTATGAATCGGTAGACTAAACAAGAAAGTGGTGTACTTTAACCGGTCACGCTTATACTGGTCTAGGTTATTCCAACCGGTCATAGGAAACACACAGGGAACAAATGATTAACCAGATACAAGTTCTTTACCGGTTAAATGCATGATAATCCGAACCAGATTATAAGGAACACTTTCAGTAAAACTGGAGTTAGCTTTGTTTTATCTATGTGTTTCAAGTTAAACTGAGGATAAATTTGCAAGCTTTTTATTCAAGGGTTTTGCATGTGTGATTTATGAGAGAGTTTACAGCTTGGCGGATCTATGAGATGTAATTTTTATAAGATTGATCTCTTATAAATGCAGGTCATAGGACATGAAAGTAGTGTTGTTGGATATCAAGAGTAGGAGAGCAGAATCTTCTGAGAGGAGTTACAGTCATGAGAGGTGAAGGACAGAGAAAGGTTCAACAGCCAAGCAGAGCAAAGGGTAACAGGTATGATCTAATTAGACAGAAAGTGTCATCATAACATCATTGCTTTAGATTGTGAAGCATATTCAAATCCCTTAATCAGGGTGAACCCTAACAGGTTCTTTGTATAAATCCCTTTACTGGGTAACATCTTTATTGGTGTTGAAAGTCCTCTTGCAAGGCGACTCCTAACAGGGTCAAGATCCTAACAGGTCTTCTACCAAATCCCTTAACCGGGTAGCACTCTTACCAGTGCTTTGTAAACCTCAAACAGGGCATCTTTATTACTGTAGTAGTGAAGTTGTGGGTTTTGTCCCACCGTGGTTTTCTCCTTCTAACCAAGGGTTTCCACGTATATATGTTGTGTTGACCTGTGCATTTCAATTTCTGTTTATGAATGTTGTTATATTCTTTAAATTTGCAAGAATATATATATATATAGAAGGATAAATTGAAGTAGAAATTGTATTTACTGATTCCCCCCCCCCCCTCTCAGTAACTGGTTAGGATTAACATTCTTAACATCCATCTAATGGACATTCCATCCACACTAAGTTGCAATGGCAAGAAGAAGACGAATTGTACTCATCTTGGCAGTAACAACAAATCTCTCCTCATAGTCAATGCCCTCCCACTGTGTGAACCCTCAAGCAACTAATCTAGCCTTGTATTTATCTAAGGTACCTTATATACCCATTTGCAGCTAATGGGTTTCTTCCCTGGAGGAAGATCAGAGAGAACCTAGGTGTTGTTTTTCTAAAAACTCTAAAATTCTGCATCCATTGCCTATTCCCACTCTGGAATCCCTGTTGCCTCTTTAAATGTTTGAGGCTCATAAATACTATGAAGGTTGGCCATGAGAGCAAAATTAACAGTAATTTTCTGTTTGCCCTTACTTCTAGAAGCTCTACCCTCAATGAGCTCATCAGGACGAAGACCATTGATGGTCTTGACCAAAGTCGCCACGAGTCACACGATTCTCGCAAGTCGGTGAGCCGAGCAAGCCATGGCGAGTTCTGCTGACTCGTCGACTCGGACTCGCGATTTTTGGGCATGACTTGCATGACTCGCCGAGTCATGCCAAAACTCACGAGTCTGAGCTTCATGACTCACGCCACGGCAGACACTTGTTGCCAAGTTTTTAAAAAAAAGAAAAGTTTTTTCCTACTTTTTAAAGATATGCTTTCTAATTTGCCCTAAAATGTATTCTATTTAATTGTTATGAGAAAAAGTGAGAGTGAGGAAGGAAAACAATAGGCAATAGGTTTGCAACCAGCACAAAAGAAGAGCATCAAAGAGACCACAAATCGCAATCGGGAGGCCATAGGCTTGCATTGAGAGCATCAAGGAGTCCATAACAAGACTTCTCAACTCATTGAAAGAGGTAAGTGTTAAATTTTGTAGATTTTGTTGGTATTTTTTGGTATGTTTATGAATTTTTCATTTGTTTGTTAAAATATAAATTACATAGTTCAATGAGAGAAGTAGAATAATAGCAAAACCCTACATTTTTTAAGAAAAAAGTTGTAAACATGTATTTATAATTTTTTCTTTAAAAAATGTAGGGTTTGCTGATTTTTTTAACTAGTTTATAACTTCATAAAATTATCTTATTGCAGCAGCCTTCACGTTTTATAAACATTCATTTTTCACAATGCCTAAAAAGGATAATGCTTGGAAATATACTGAAGAGTTTCCTGGAAGACAAAAAAATCAAACAAAATGTATATTTTGTAAAGAAATAAATTTTGGTGGAATCAATAGATTTAAATACCATAATGCTGCCATACCTGGCCATGATATTGAAATATGTAAAAAACAAACTGCGGAGGCAAAACGTTTTTGTTATGTCCAGTTAGAAACACATGAACAAGAAAAGGAAACTAGGAAGAGGCAATTGAATGAGTTAAGTGTTATTGGCTCCCATTCATCTGCATCTGCATCCACATCCGCAGGCTGTGTTGGAGAGGGTTCTACCATGCCTCCCTTTCATCCTAGTGCTTCTGCTAGTGCTAGTGCTTATGGTTCTTCTCCTCCTAGTGGCACTGTTATCTTTGGCCCTATGGTCCGGCGATGCAAGTTGGATAGTTTTTTTGTGCCACGCACTACTCCTGGGGCACAACCCTCACTTGAGAGCATGGGTTGGAACAAGGAAGTTCACGATGTTGCAAGAAAACAAATTGCAAGTTTTGGTACTTTTGCAACATTCCATTTATTGCAGCCAGGTAATTCTTTTTTATTTGATTGCTTTAAGTTTAAAAGTAAATTTTAAAATTTGTAGTTTGAAAGTTTGAAGTTGAACTCTGTTTTGTCTAACCATAATCTATTTGTGACAGGTCTCCTTACTGGCAAGGCATGGTAGATTTTGTAACCATTTGTGGGCCGGGGTTTAAAGCCCCTACTGATCATAAGTTAAGTGGCCCCCTCTTGTTAGAAATGGTTGAGGACATGAAAGTTGAGCTAGAGGACCACCAACGATCTTGGAGGCAAAAGGGTTGCACCATCATGACAGATGGTTGGAAATATGGGAGGAATAGAACACTCCTAAATTTTCTTGTTCAATAATTTAAATTTTGATTTGTTGATTGATCCATGATAATTATTTTGCTTTATTTTCAGGAACCACCATGTTCTTGAAGTCCGTTGATGCTTCCTCACGTGTAAAAAATGTCACATACTTATGTGAGGCTATTGAGGAAGTCATACGTGAGGTGGGGGAAGAAAATGTGGTGCAGGCGGTGATGGATAATGCAACAAGTTATTTTAAGTTTTGATGGAGAGGAATCTATGAGTTTATTTAAAATTTCCTTAACACATCTAAATTTCTAATTAATTTAAAATTGTTGCAGGTAAACTTTTGATGGATAGGCACCCCAAAAAATTTTGGTCTCCATGTGCGGCCCATTGCCTTGACCTCATGTTGGAGGATATTGGTAAGCTTGAATGGGTGAAAGCATGTGTTGAAAGGGCAAAAAATATTTCCAAATTTGTCTACAATCATGCATTGGTCCTTAGCATTATAAGGCAATACACGGGACAAAAGGAGTTGGCTCGTCCTGGTATCACGAGATTTGCCTCAAATTTCCTCACACTAAAATCCTTGATGAAATCAAAGGCAGCTTTGAGGCACATGTTTGTTGGTGAGGAGTGGACTTCCTCATCCTATGCTACGACCACTGTAAGGAGGGATGTGGCAGATTGCATTTTTTATGAGCCATGTTTTTGGACCACTTGTGCAGAGATCGTGCAGGTAAATTTATTACAATTTAACATTTAGTATTTAATTTTAATTTATATGCATATTTTTGTTTTGTTTGCAACTTTGCAACTTTTCTTATTTTCATGCACACTTGTGACTTAATTGTTTTTGTTTAACATTATTTGTAACCCACTAAGACCCTAGTAGTTCTCCTACGAGTTGTTGATGGGGAGAAGCCATCTATGGGCTACATATATGAGGGTATGGATAGGGCCCAGGAGGGAGTTGAGGATAAGTATGGCCCCATTTGGGAGATACTTGATAGGAGATGGCAAAACTAGCTTCATAGGCCCATCCATGAAGCAGCTTATTTCCTTAATCCGACATTTTGTTTCCGCAATGACTTCAAGGCAGATGAGGAGGTTCTTAGTGGCCTATATACAGTGCTACAAAAGATGTATAATGATGGGAGTGGGACAACTACAGTGCACGATATAGATGGATATAATAATGAAGAAGGGGTGATTTTCGCAAGCAAGATGTGTAGAGACTCCCAGACAACATTGCAGCCAGGTAGAAATATATCTTAATTTTTTAACTTAAGATTCTTAAGTTGAAGTTTATGGCTTATGCATTTTGATTTTCATTTTATAATCCAGCCTTAAATTTGGAAATGAGACTTTTTTTTTCTTTTCCTTATTTCAAATAGATGGTGGCAAATGCTTGGGGCTACAACCCCAAACATTCAACAACTTGTCATCTGTATTTTGAGTCAACCATGCAACGCTTATGGATGTGAGCGCAATTGGTCCATGTTCAAGCACATCCACTCAAAGAGGCGTAATAGATTGTCTGTGGAGAGGTTGACTGATCTTGTCTTTGTTCATTACAACCTCTGTCTTAGGACCAAGTAGATTTTGGACACCGACTCCTCTCTGATCACTCTAGCGCAGATTGATCCAGAGTCTGAGTGGCTCACTGACTCTACCAATCCTATCTTCACTGAGGAGGATTATGAGTGGGCTGACCAGCCAGACAAAGAGGCTGAGGCTGTGGCTATGGAAAAGGAGGATAGAGCACGACCCGGCAGAGGCACAACTGATGTTGATCATTGTGGCACCTCACAGGCGGAGATTATGGCTACTCAGTCATCCAGGACCTGCCTTACACACCTTTGTAGGAGGCGGACAGACTACTCTGAGGCTGAGGCTGAGGCTGAGCTAGAGCCTGAGCCATAAACTTGTTTTTGTTTACAGTTACACATATGTTTGGGAACATTTGAGGTCATGGATTTCATGGATTTTATATACATTTGACAATATTTATAATTCTATATATCTATGTTTTCCATTTCCTTCACTACAATTTACGTTTGCAGTTATACTTATTTGATGGATCAGGATGTATGTTTCATTGTTTAATAGTTTGACATTATGTATGTGATAAAATTAGATTGAATTGATGATGTTTTTGTGTCTTTAAGCTTTATTCAATAATGGGTGCATGAAACAAGTTTTAAATCGTTAAAAATCTTTAAATTTCAAGGTGTTTTTTATTTTGACGAGTCATAGCCGAGTCACAAGTTGAGTTGGCCTTGCAAAGTCCAAGTTTGGGAACTGTGGTCTTGACCCACCACTTAGGCCGGAGAGTAGATGTGCCAAACTCGAGAGGAGGAATAATTGGATCTAGAGTGGAAGAGGATCCGCAACAGGTAGATCAGCATCATCCGAAGGAAATTCAGGCAGTGCATCATCAAATATAGAATTTGCATTATCCCTCCCATTAGGGGAACCAAATGGAAGACAAACACCCAAATTTGAAGCCTTCAAAGGTTGATCCTCAGAACTCTACTCAGATGAGGAAAGCTGAAATGGTCCTTGTTCTTCATCAAAGACATCTCGACTGACGATAAGACGATCAGTGTCTACATCAATCAATCGGTAAGCCTTATGGTTGCCACTTTAACTTGTAAACATGAGCTTCTGACTCTTGGAATCCAACTTGGAGCGCTGAGCATTTGGAATCCATACATATGCTAAAGAGCCAAAAACTTTCAGATGACTGATCTGTGGTTTGTGACGAGTCCAAGCTTCCTCAAGAGTCTTCCTCTTAACTGCTTATGTGGAGACCGATTAAGGAGATATACCACAGTAAACACTGCTTCTGCCCAATACTTCTTAGGAAGATTCTTGTCTTCCATCATAGACCTGGCCATTTCTGTAATGGTGCGGTTGCGACGTTCTACAACACCGTTTTGTTGAGGGGTGTATGGTGTGGTTAACTGACGTTTTATGACACGTGTATCACAAAAAATAGAGAAAGTAGTAGAACAAAACTCCCCCCCATTATCAGACCTAAGCAATATAATAGAACACCCAAACTCTTTTTTTACTAAGGCCTTAAATTTCTGAAATATAGTAAACACATATGATTTCTGTTTAAGAAAGTACACCCACATTTTCCTACTGAAATCATCAACAAAAAGTAAGAAATACCTACACCCAGTAATAGAAGTAGTATTCATTGGACCACATACATCAGTGAGGACCAACTGTAATACCTTTGAGGCTAGCTATGAGTCACCATCCTTGAACGGTGTCCTATGCTACTTTCCAACTTGACAAGATCCACAAACTCGTTGATTCTGAGTTTGATTATGGTTCCAAGTAGCAAGTTCTTTTGGTTTTGGGTAGTTTTGTAAATCTTCCATAGAGCATTTTATGAATTTGTGTTGAGTGTTTTGCAGATTTTTGAGTCTTGTAGTTGGATAACTGTTGTATGTCACAGGTCGAAAAGGGTTATTATAGAAATAAAATTTTGATTCAGATCTCTCCAGTGTACACATTCAGCCAAGTTTTAAATGGAATAAAACAAAGAGTTATTCTCATTTAGTGTCTTGTTGTGAGATATGTAATTTCTATTCATGCTTTGATCTAAGGGGTCAATTAAATGCTTGAAAAGAGTTGCAGATTTGCTAAGTTTGTGCAGAGATTTTGATAAGTAGGTTGGGTCGGGATTGCTATTGAAGAATATTGAAAGAAAATATTCTTAGATCTTATGCTATTAGTGAAACTTTGTTGTGCAATATTTGTATTTCTTATGACTCCAAGGCCCAATGGGATGAGGCACTGATATCAGCTAATTGTGGATTTTACATATTCGTTGTTGTCAATATCCAAGTTGCTCTTGCAGCAGAAATGATTAAATCAAGAATATCTTTATTTTCTATATACATTATTTGAATAACTTTATCTCATGCTCCATGACAATTGAGAATAAATAGGTAATTAGCCATTACTTAGTATTTTCTTGTTATTTTTGAGCCTCTTATGAGATTTTTGCTTTATGTTAATGCCAGTTGTGTGTATAAGTGAATGTATTGAAGGGCATTAAGGTCTACCTGCCTTGGTTTTGTAGAGCCTAAAGTGTAGAGGGAATCAGTAACTCCGTCAGTTGATCCAGTCATTCATGGGGGTTTGATAATTGGAGTTGGCAACTCTTTAGAATTGATAGTGAATGTACTAGTAGCTTCTTGTAGCGTAAAACCATTTTGGGAACCAACATGCAAGATATTCATCCTAGTTATTATAGATGTTTTTGTCCAATTACAAATATCCAAAGGATAGAGTGTTACTTAGAAGTTAGTCATTATATCTCTTTACTAGGTCCATTCATAAGCTAATTGAGAGATTGACAGAAGAAATATGGTTTATCTATTACTGGGAGAAGATGAATAGTAGAATCATATTCAAACCTAAGATAGCAAGCAAATAGAGAGGGTAGGGAAATACCATAGTTACACCGCATTGGGGGACGGGGGGACGTCGGAACAGCAGGACAAGTTTCCAGGCAGGGGGATAGAGGGGCCTCAATTTGGGGACGGTGGAGAGGTATATACTATATACTATAAATGTGGTACTTAAAATGCTAGTTATGAAAAGATGTATAACAATATAAGACATAAAGATGTAAAATAGTAAATTAGAATTACTGAATACTTGAACATTGCATTGAACACTGAACATGAAATTGGAACATTGAACAATAAATAATAAATATTGAAATTTTAAATACTCGAATCAGCAAATGGAAGAGTTCTAACTTCTATTATATAAATAATAATAGTCATAGATATCATAAGTATGAGTATCCCATCATAAAGATGATTACATTGAGTAGCATGATGTATAAAAAAAATGGTTTTTTAAGTCAGTTTTTTTTGGCTGTGACAGGGGACGCATGTACGTCCCATGGCGGGGTCAAGGGAAATGTATTTCCACCCCCCTATCCCCTCTGGGGGCGCTGGGACGTCCCCGCGTCTCCGCTAAAACGGCGGCGGATGGGTGTCGCTGCCGAAAACGGCGTCCTCGATGCGTCCCCATCTTGGAGATGTTGGGGATTTTTGGGGGGGATGCATCCCCAGGGTACACTGGGAAATGCATAACTAGAGTTTCTTCCCAAAATTGTTAGGCTTGAAAAGCTATGAAAACAAAATGCAGGGGTTACAAATCCCTTCAAATAGAGGAAGAGCAATATGTGGAAATCAAAATATCATTATATGTATTCTATGCCAAAGTAACTTTCTTGAAGATGAAAAAATTATGCTTTTAAAAACAAGTCAAACTAATGACAAATAAATGTAGATTGTGATCTCATCGAAGAAAATCAGATTTATTTGCTTGTAAATAAACAATGAAATTTGTAAACATTTGAAAATCAAGGCGCACACACCTGCTTCACCCTCCAGAGATCATGTATGATAAGAAAGGCACCCTGCGAATAATGATATTTATAATTTTTTGTTATAATAATGTTTTGAGATTACAGTATATGAATGAGCACGGCTGCATCTTTTCAGGACAGTATACAAAAATGAAAAATGGTAAAAGTAAATTGTATAAGTTGAAAAACTTGGTTTACAGCTTACAAATAACATCGCTGGAACAGGAATGAAAAGATTCATATATATAATTCTTTTTGGGTCAAGAAATATACTCAGCAACAAAATAGCATTCACGGCACCACTAGCACCCTGGAGATTAAGAAGAAAAAATTTGGTCCAATTAACAAAAATGTCTGTGGTAACCAAGGGATTCATATTTAATTAATGTCCAGAGTAGAAGAAAATGAAGTAAACGAAAGGTGCCTGTAACAAAAACTTCAATTGCATTCAACGTGTCCCTCTGGTACACACTAAAGATTATCAAGGTTTATCAATTATAGGTCTATGCAGAGTTATCTTTCACAAATAATTAATTGACAGTAGATGATCTATATATTTTCACAAAGACATGAAACAATGAAATATGATGGTATTATGGATCAGAACCTCACATCTTAGAAAAAGATGGCTTGTAATAAAAGTGGAAAGCTTGGAAACATGCACTGAGAATGCAGCCTGCAAAAGTCCCCAAAACAGACAAAGAATCATATCAAAGATAAAGCAATGTTTAAAAACAAGGACATGAATGGACAAGTCCAGGAATATGCAGCACAAGAGCATACTCCTAAACATTGGGTGTGCAGATGCAAGGCTATACAGACCATGTATACCCAAATCTTGGGTACACTGCATATTTTACTTGTATGAAATTTTTTGTCGAGTCTTTTTTCATTAGAAAACAATAGTAATTTCCTTTCTAGTCAGTCATTGTGAAATCACCATGCCCCTTGTTCATTGTTCTCATATTTTTGAATTAAAATCAATGTCATTGTGTAGGTAACAAAGGACACCTTCCAATGCATCAAAGAAGGTGAAAATTGGAGCACATATCCAAAAGTTGTGTTAAATTTGCCAAATCAAAAAAGTTGGCATGCTAGTGGTGAGTTACACAACTCATCAAAGGACCAACTAAAAGTTTGAAAGTTAACAAAATTGGTGGGGACATTGAATTGCACGACCCACCACTAGACCACTAAAAAAGAAAAAGTGCTTGTAAAATAATCTTCAAATGTATTCATCATCAAAAACAAAAGGTGCCTATAACAAAAGCTCAATTGTATTCATCATCATGTCGCTCTGATACAAACTAAAGACCATCAAAGGTTATCATTGATAGGTCTATGTAAAGTGATCTTTAATGAATAATAAATTGACATTGGATAATCTATATAGGTTCATCAACACACAATTAAGTGTGACAGTATTATGGATCAAAACATCGTATCTTAGAAAAAGGTTGACTTGAAGTAAAAGCAGAAAGATTGTAAAAGTACACTGAAAATGCAGCCTATCATAGCAGAAAGCAACATTCAAAAACAAGGACATGGATGTGCAGGTGCAGGTGCAGGAATATGCAGCACCTAGAGCATAGTCCTCAAAGTTGGGTATGCAAATGAAAGGATATATAAGTGATGCAATCCCAAAAATGTCACGTCCCATTTTCAGAACTAAAAGAGCTAATTGAAAACCCTTAGCCTATTCTTTACTTCTCTTATCCTAAGGGATGAAATAAGGAAAATAATAATATTTTGAGTGAGTCCAATCTCCTTATTTTCAAAAGGACAACTCAAATATTATTATAGGGACTGTGTAATATTTAAAAAGCATATGTAATTCAAAAAGTCCTTTTGTAATTAAAAGTATTTCTAAATACCTGTACAAAAAAGGTAAATTCAAATAAAGGGCCCAACATGCAACTAAAACAGCCATTGCTCAAAGAAAAATCATTCAAATTTCTCATTTCACTTTTCCTTCCAATTGGAGTTCAAAACATTCAAGGAAAAATCCCTTGGCGTGGGAAATCTGGAAAACAAAAACCCTCTTGGTTTACATATTAAACTGAATTAAATCTAGAATGAAGATGACAGATTTAAACTAAAAGATATTGGCAACTAGCCATCCAAATTACATTAGAAACAAAGTCATACAATCAAGAAAAACAACATGATTAATAGCAATATATGATTTTTAATCAAGCCAAACTAACTATATACAAGTGCAAATACGTAAATGCCAATATGGCACATCATATCGCCCGATTCAGAAACATGCCAAGATGGTGTTAAATATGCTAAAAAGAAATATGATCCAACAGATAAACCAACCAAGATCTTTTACAATGATAACAAGGAACAGGCAGTGAATTATCCAAAATTCAGTAATAAAATGAACTACTGGCAATAAACCATCCAATTATACAATGTCAAACTTCTGCAAACAATTGTAAACTTAAGATTATTTTGCAAATCCAATAACTGAGAAACACCGCTTTGAAGATACTAAGATATACAATACTACCATACCATGAAGAAACCAAACAAAGCATGAAGAGGAATTGTAATGTCCCCTTTTCAAAATAACTTTAATAATAAATAATAATATTAAAATATACTACCCCCCTCAAAGCTGGAATCTTCACTTGGGCTTCCTTGCAAACACCCAAGTTTAGGAGAATGGAATTTTGTGGCCCATCTAGGTGTGTATTATGCAAACAAGATGAAGAAACGGTTGATCATGTAATGTCCACATTTTGAGCTAGCATTGGAGTTAGTGGATTTAGCCTATCATTGGGTCCTTGTAGGCTAATACTGGTGATTAGAGGACCCTGTTGTGAGTTTTGGCCCCTTTTTGAGGGACTTACTATTTATAGTAAGTCAACTTATGGTTCTACTAAGCTCAGAGGATTTAGAGCAATTATATGATGCTTTCAAATTTTATTTCCGGCTTCCGGTTTAGACTCCAAGATTCTTGGAGGGAGTGTCTATTTTTAGTAAGTCACCCTGTCAAATTCATTCATCATCTTTCAACATCAGGATCACTCTTGTGCTGTCAGATTTTGATTCTGATGCTTCCTCAATTGTTTTCGCAAGATGGGTGAATTATGATTATTATTTAATTAAATCGGCTAAAGTTGCCATTTTTATTGGAAATGTATTCTGGGCATCTTAGTGTTATAGCTCGTTGGAACTGGGTTGAGAAGTTTTAAATCCTGAGCTCATAAAACAAGGACCCTATGTGTTAGAATAGCATTATTTTAATAAAAGGGTCATTTTCAACATTACAGTGAAGAGAAATATAATAGTTTATTATATTTCAAATGTGCACATAAAGCAAAGTCTTTTGTAAATGAAAAGTGTGTGAGAGAAGATATCTTTTATTATAAAACCAACGCTTTGGGCAAAAAGGAATTCATTCATGAACTTGTTATTTTTATTGAAATTGGAGAGAGGAGAGGAGAACATGGCTAGGGTTTGAGGATTGATTCCTCATTTTGCAATTTGAATCATTACTTGTTAATGGTGAATTTTGCTTCTGATTTACTGGAGATGCTTTGCTGGTTAAATTAATTCAAATTTGATGCTGAAGTATATCAAATTTGAGTTGTGAACAAATTCTGAATTTAGAGGTGGTTCAATTTTTCTTCCAATGTTTATTGTGTTGAGTAGAAGGCTGTTTTATCTTCTACTTGGTGTTGTGATCAATCAGAAGGTAGTGTGTTGTAATAAGAGTTGCGGACTTCACTGAAGGAAGCTGCGTTTCATCCAGAGGCTGGCATATTTTCTCACAGCCAGCTCGTGACTTCCAAAGAGGCTGCATCACCTTGCTAGCAAGCTGTGTTTCCTTCCAAACAGGCTGCATAATTAATATTGGAGGCTAGAAATCAATTTTAATTGATTGCGTGAATATCCAACCAGGTTGCGTTAGAATTAGATAAGCTACGTTCTCTTTCATGGAGGTGGCTGAAGATTCATATAGGCTGCGTTGACTTTCCTGGATGTTATTTTAATTCTGCAACATTCTTATAATTGCTAGGTGCCAATAGTTGTTGAATAATTTGATGTTTATAAGCATTGCCACTTCTATAATTTTGAATAATTGGTGTTTGTTCAAAATATATTTAGTCTAATATTATTTATGATATTAAAATTGGTGGGAAATTTCATTTGAAATAAACTCAAACAAAACACAAAGATACAATTATTGCAAGTAATTTCAGAGAAACGAATTATATTTAGAAGGAGGCAGGCAAGCTCTTCACAGATCATATGTTGGTTGGATGTTCCTTTTCCCTTGGATGTTGGACTTGGCTATGTGCCAAGCTAGGATGGATTGGAGTCCTCCCCAAAGACAAATTGAGTTTATTTCAGAGTTGGCCAATCATTAAGAAACCTTCAGCTATTTGTTGTTTATGGAAGATAAGTCCATCCATTTTGATTTGGGAGATCTGGAAGGAGAGGAACAAGAGACTTTTTCATGAGAAGGAGATGTCTTTGGAGTATTTTCAAAGCAAGGTAGAAGTGGCCATAATCAGAATTGTAAATAGCACACTGAGCAACCTTGCTCCAAAAGGTGTATCATTCTCAGAGTGGGGCAGGCAAATGAGATTCAATTGGTGTGGTCTTAGGATTCCTAATTGGATACGAGCCTGCAAAAATAAGGCAGTTTTGGATAGGAAAAATGTTGTTTGGGAGAAACCACCCATGGGATGTGTGAAACTCAATATTGATGGAGCCTCTAGGAGCAATCTAGGTACTTCCAACATAGGATGCATTCTTAGAAATCGGGAAGGGAAGGTTATCTTCTCCTCCTCTCAACACATTAATTTTGGCACTAATAGTGAAGCAGAGTTCAAGGCATTGCTTCGTGGGGCGAAACTATGCAAGATTATGGGATTCAATAAAGTAATTTTCGAAGGGGATTTCTGCAAATGTCATCAATGCCATTAGTCAGAAAACACCCCTTATTGGAAATTAAAAGCCATCTTGGAACAGATTTCAATTATTGTTAAACAAACGGGAAATTTTATGGCCAATCATATACACCATGAAGAAAATGTTGAGGCAGATAAACTAGCCAACCTGACGGTGGACGGAACATCAAAGGTGATAATTCACACAATTCAATGTTAATTGGATTGACACTATTGCAGAAAGTGGGCTAAGAGACAGTCATTCATTCTGAATGTTTTGGACAAGGATCTTGAACGCCATTCTCGCTGGGCAAGAATTGGGAGAGAATTTTTGAGGAAAATCAAATCTTCCGAGGATATTTTGGGTGGCTCTTTGAATTTGTGGATTCGGTGGTGGCTGATGGTTTCTATGATGTAGCATAGGTGATTTCTCTGCAAACTTCTCTGCATTTTTTTTCTTTTTGTGGTTTGTGTGTTTTGCAGAAGGTTGGACAAAGAGTGAAGCATAAACTATAAAATACGGTAGCTTTGGTCGAAGAAGACGGATCGAGCTTTTGGTCAGCACCCAGGTTTGACATATGGTCATTTGGCATACAATGGAGGTAAAATTTGAGATACAGGGGGTAGGCTCTTAATAAGAGTGAGTTAAAGGGGGTTTTGTAGGCATTTATATATGTTTCTAATGTAAGTATTTAGGGATCTGTTTGTAGACAGCAGATAATTTGAGAGGATTTTGTTAATCCTCCTTAAGATATGTAATGTGTTAATCAAAGTTTAGTATATGGATTAACAGATAATTTGAGAGGGTTAATCCTTCATATGATACGTAATGAAATCACTTTATATTAATATAAATTCCCGCTAAGGCAGTTTACAGAGCAAAAAAAATAATATTAAAATATAAAATTAAATAAATAAGTAATAATAAAATATAATAATTACAAATTATATAGATATATATATTATCGGTTTGACAAATACATTAAAGAAAACTATAATTGTGAGGGACAAAACCAGGGAACCAAGCCCTCAAATAAAGCTCGACATACCCCATAAACCAAAGGCTAGCCTTCATAGCTCGACCCTTCTTCAATTCCGACAAAAATTGTAATGTCCCCAAATTGATAGAGAATAAATTAATTAAATTAATTATTGAATTGGTCCCAATTTAAAAAATATTATTAAGCACCTTTAATTAATTAATAAAGGGGCCCATTTTTACTATTGTTGTCCATAGGTGTTTGTTGTGTCGGCATTCTTTTGTAAACCCTCGGGAATTTCTCCGAAGGGGTATTTATGACCGGCATGTAGGTAGTGGTTGATATGCGATTTGGAATGTTTTATTTGTAATTGCAAATTCCTATAGGAATTCTTCTGGCTGCCATTTTGGAGGTGAAAGATCCTCCCTATTTGATATTCGCAGTTTCAGTGGGATTCAACCCTCACCCTATTCTGCTTGTTCTTCTATGTCAAGTCTGGCAAATCCGAAGTATTATCATTAATATCAATAAAGTTTCCTTGCCAATATACTTGGCTTGCATCTTGCATGATTGCTCTTTGTTTGCATCTCTTACATCGCAACATTAAAGACGGATGCATCCATCTGTACACCGTACGACCTACTACCACACAGCCTTCCTATGCTACTCATCCACAATATGGCCCACTACCGTACGGCCTTCTTGTAGCTACCGTACAGTCTATCTTTACATCGCACAACAGGACCATAAATTGTCTCCCCCATACGGTCCAAACTAGGTTGTTGTAAGCTCCATATGACCAACACATTGTGATAGTGAGGGTATCCGGAGGTGTGGTTTCCAGACAGATTGTGGTTGGGGGCATTACAGTGTTATCAGAGCTAGTGAACTTGCCAACCAGTTGGGATGATTGAGAGAATTTGGGATTTGGATCACACTATGGCACCTAGCAGTGATGGACAGTGGTGGTTGAAGGCACTACAAAAGATTGGCAAAGAGCTTAGCGAGGGTGTTGATCTTCCATTAGATTTATTGGAAGTATGTTTGTGTAAGGTGGACCAATTACCTTCAAGATTTATACAGAGGATCATTTCTCCGATTAAGGATGCCTTAAGTCAACCCAAGCTTTTGAGACACCATGACAAAGAAATGATGTTGAAAGCTGCAACATGTCTCAGTGAGATTTTGAGAATCTCGGCTCTTAGAGCACCGTATGATGACATCATGATAGAGATATTGCATTTGATCATTAACAGCTTCCAGAGCCTTGATGACTTCAGTGATGATCCTTTTGGCAGGAGATCTACAATATTGGAGAATTGTGCAAATGTCAAAGTAAGTAACCTCCTCTTAGATCTAGAGTTGCAAGACTTGATCCATGATATGTTTTGTCGCTTCTTGGTCACAATCAAAGAGTGTCATGATACTAAGGTTTTGGTTGCTATGGAGAGTCTTATGATTTCGTGCATTGAAGAGATGGATGAAATATCCCAACCTATCATATCTATGTTGTGGGCTGTTTGTAATCTAGAATGTGTCCCTTCTATGGTAGTGTGTAGATTGGTCAGTAATGTATTCAAGCATTGTGAAGAAAAACTAATATCTCATTTGCACAAGTGGGAGAAAGTAGATGACGAAGATAAGGGTGATGCATTACACGAGGGGGTGAAGGCATGATTACAAGACTGCTCCTCACAAGTGGGATCTCCAATGGACATATCTTTTTCCATCCATTCCAAACACTAATTTATCTCCAACCCAATGGAAATTTTTAAAAGTGTTCCTGTAATTAGATGGGAAACCAATTTTTTGTTTAGACCATCCATATTGGCCTAATGTTGCACAATCATCTTCTAAATTCTTCATTTCTAATTCCCTATCAATGTCATTTTTCCCAACTTGCCTACTAATGCTAGTAACTATTGAAACTTTTTATTCAATTTGTGGCCTTGTTTTATATGCTTCCTCATTTTTCACCCAATAAGTATGAATGCTACTATTTGTTACTTTCCCCACAAGAACTATACATTCATTGCTAGAAATATTTTTATTTATAATCCTTGAGTTATGAATAATTCTTGATTATAAATAACATGTGGATATAAAGCTCTCCAAACAGTTTCTTGTAAGACTTTCCCCTCTGCAAGTGTTCCTTCATTCACTCTCGTAAGCATAAGAAGTTTTGCATCCTTCTCTACTTGTTCTGGCGCAAATTCAGTTCTTGGCTCAACATCCTGAATAATACAGTGATTAGTGCTTACAAGGAAACAAACATCATCCTTGTATTCGTTTACAATTGCAGATGGGATCCTTTCCCTTTCATGCAATTTAGATTGAAAATCTTGGAAATAATCAGAGATAACCTTATTAAAGCAATTTCCCAAGTTATTGATCATTTCTCCTATTTGGACCATAACCAGTCTATTTGTTACCCATGTAACATTTCCCACCCCTGCAAAGAATTTTTACTAATAGAAGAAAAGACATACCATCAACGTTCCATACTTCAAGAATTTCTTCTTTACCATTCTGAGCTTCTTTAGGTTTTCAAAGATTCGACTTTTCAACATTGCACATAGATAGTATTTGGCGTTGTCGTGCATGATGCTATGAGCAACATGAATAGCTCCGCCAAGTATGCTGTTGAGACAACTTGATTGATAAATTTTGTAATTGATCACTGCAATAGCGAGCCGGACACCTTCATCTTCAATGTCTATAACAGTCATCATGCAACTGTCATACCTCAACTTAGTGAGTCGAGAGACTTCACTGTTGACTATCATTCTCAGGGTAAGGGCTTCCCCTATGGCATTGAACCCTATTACTCTCCTCGGGTCTTCCTTCGTAATTGGTGTAACAGCACCCTTTGCCAACCACATAGCTGGATCGTGTACTCGACTGAGTACCAATCGAATTCAGTCAGGCTGAAACACGATAGGGTATTTAACCCTACTGGTCAATCCAGTCGTTTTGAGTCGAGCATACTTTTCCTTCAGCTTCTCGTCCTTGCCATATCATTAGATCTGTTTTGAACTGGCATTGTCGTAATCAGGTTGCTCTTGTTGATTGATGTCGATAAGGGTTGCAACAGAGATGATGATGCCATTTCGTTGGTAAGAGAATACACACAAGGCTTTGTTAACTTCGTGGAATTTGAAAAGCAAAGATCGCGAACACAGATTATTCAAGCTTAACGAAAATTTTACACAAAAAGTGAAGTAAAGTGAAATGAGTAATATGCTTTCCCTTTTATATCCTCGAGCTCCAACGGTAATTAGCAAATGATAACATTTGTTAACGGTTACCATATTTAAAAACCTTACTGGTTTTTACCTAACTTCACCTTTGTCAACCAGTTCATGTAATGTCCCCTCTCTCCAATGGAATTTAATATTAAATAATAAATTAATAATTGAATCATTAATAATAAATTATAATATAATTTATTATTAATATAATAATGAAAGGAAATAATATAATATTATATAGTCATATTATTAAATATAATAATACGATATATTATTAATACAATAAATATAATCACATAAAAATAAAATAACTTGTTCCAAATCAACATTTTAATATTAAGATATCTAATTAAATATTAATTTATCAAATATATTTAAACAAAAAAATATTAATATAATAGATATAATTAAATATATAAATATAATAATATATTAATGATATAATATATTATATATCAAATATAAATGAAAATAACATATCAAATATCCTATATATATAATCTACATTTTAAAGATATAAACATCATTAATATTATAATAAAACATATAAAATTTCATATGGACTTAAGGTTGCGACTTGAAGGAAGTCGCGACCCTCCACACAATAATATAAGGGAATACACAAATATCCATAGAGGGGGAAATAAGAAGAGTATAGGAGAGAACCGTATAGTGGACTATCAACAGGGAAGAAGATAAAATCATCAATAACCAAAGATTACAACAGGGATATCATTGGTCTTCGACGTCTGGCTATATTGACAGACCTCAGGCGAGGAAAGATACACGACACAAGACTTGTGGGGATATATAAAATAAGAGAATCCAGTGAAGTGGGGGAAGCATCTGCGTGGCATCAATAAAATGATACAGTCAGCAACAGTTGGAAATTGGAAGAATATCACGGAAGGCATTAAGACAAGATTTAATATCCTAGTAGACATTGGCCCGACGTAAATAACAGTGGAAGAATTATGGATACTATGATCAATTTCATAGGATTTCCCTTGAGAAGTTAGTACCAAGTAATATTGTAGATTTGACTCAATAGAAAGTATAGAAGAAAGGCAGAGTACTCGGACCGCCAAGTGATGATGGTGTATCACCATAGGCGCATGAACTAAGGAAGCCATACAGACATAACAACCTTGCCATTAGAAGATTAATGGATATATGAGGACAATAATCAAGGTGGTAAACATAATGATCATAGGAGATATATAACAGAGTAAGAAATTTAGACAAACAATATATATTGTAAATAGGATTACTACACTCATATTAAGGAAATTCTAATATGGTAGTCCAGATATCAACTTGATAGATACAACAGATTCAAGAATATATATTTACCATAAAGATACAGATCTTATGGACGGAGGTAATTGGATTTGAGAATAAGGGTTACAAACCAATATCATTTGATACCAATGCATAATTAATAAGGAAACCATAATTACCATGTGAACATTGCTACTATTTAAAGTCCTATGAGTAAGATTTAATTGAACAAAACCTCTTGGGACTCGAACTATAAGAATTTAGGTCAAAATCTTAAATGATCTAACCAAGGGTCATTACAGTTCATCAATACTTTACCTATTTTATTGCAACATCCTCAGTTGAAACATGAACCGTGTAACATCAGTGCATCACCAAGAAGGTAATTAACCATACCACATAGCTTACTCTTTTGACTGGTTCTTTGGTCTTAGACCGGTGATTGCTTCTCAGTAGCAACTTTCACTTAGTGAGAGTAAATCTCACTAGGTTCTCCGGGTACAGTAGCATTACTACTTGGTCCCCCTTAAGCCCTAATGGCTTACTACGATGATGAGATATCATCATCGATAGATGATGACTTTGTCTCTGATTTTTATCCTTCAGAGCTCTTTGTCCCCTTTTTAGACCATATCTTCTTCACTTCTTTCTTGGTCTCTTCAGTTATGTTTCCCTTTTGTTTGGGAGTCTCGTTCCTCTTGACCGGTTTAACTTGGCCTTTTCCTTTGTTCAATTGCCAGTTCCTGCAATCTTTGGCCAGATGCCCAATCTTGTTACAATTGTAACAAGTCATCCTAGTTCCTCTCCATGGATTTACCCTTTTTCCTATATCCATGGGTGAATGGAGCCTTGTAGCTCTATGCCTTGATTGTCCACACGAACCACACATAGACATGCCTCGATTTGCATTCCTATTATGCAATACCATTCTCGGTGGAGATTTAAATGTCAATGTAGTAGACCTACATTCTTCAGCCTTATGTCCAAATTTATTGCATGCATAGCAATAGCCTTTAAAGCTTTTCGTCTGCTTCCATTGGACACACTGTTTGATCTTGACCTGCATTCAAAGGGCCTATGTCCATACTTATAATAGTTATTGCAGTAACTGTTGGTGGTGAAGTGTTTCACCAATGCATTCCTACAATCGTTAGACTTATGACCTAGTTTGCCACAATGTTTGCAAGATGGTTTGGAGAGTCTCTTACCCTGTTCTCTGGTTGGTTTCTTCTTATCCTCCTTGATTCCTTTGAGATTTGAGGACTCACCGGTTTCTTTGGTGCCTTGGCCATTGTAACCAAGTCGTGTGGGGTCCTTGTGCCTTCTCTAAGCTCTCAGTTGCTCATCCAGCTTCTCAGAACTCTCATTGTGTTTTTTGAGCTTTTCATTTCTCTCCTTGAGTTTTCAGTTGCATTTTAAATTTTTCAACTTCAGCAACCATTCCTCTACTTGCTTCATCTTTATCATGCAAGTGTTCATGGATGATGATATTTTCCTGAGTTATGCCCCGCATGTCTACATGTAGTTGTAGTATGAGAGCGTCGCACTCTCTTATAGCATCTTCAGCTAGGTTCCTCGCTCTCTCAGCAATCTGTAGTGCTTCTTTAGCACTATTTTTCTCATCCTCAGCTTATCTCCTTGCTTCGATGAGTTCAGTCATTCTCAATGCATGACCTTCCTATTCTCTTTTCAAATTAAAGATTTGATCAGTCAGGTTCATGTTTCTCTCCGTGAGTTCAGAGACTGCTTCTTCTGCTTCATCTGAACTCCTTTGTCCAAATAGTTCATCTTTTGTGTCCTGACTTTCACTCAGCTGTAAAGCCGGTTCTTTTCTCTTGGCAAGAGATCTTCTCAAACTGTTTTCAAGAGAAGCAATCCTTTCATTTGCTTCCTCTAATTGCTTCTGATACCGGTAACCCTCCATGATCATTACTCAAGCGGTTAAGCTTCTTTACCTGAGAACTTGGCTAGGACACCAATTGTTAATCCTAACCGATGACTGAGAGGGGGGGTGAATCAGTCAATTCAACTTATTTAACTTTTTATCCTGTTAATTTGAATACAACTGTTGTGTATTACTGAAAATGTAATGCATGCGTAAGTAACTTGAACATAAATCACATACATAAGCTAACACAGGATTTATACGTGAAACCCTCGGTTAGAGGGAGAAAACCACGATGGGACAGAATCCACAATCTTCACTACTACAGTAATAAAGTTGCCTTGTTATAGGCTTACAAAAGCACTTGTTAGATTGCTACCCTGTGAGGGGATTTGATACAGATCAGTTAAGATCGACCCTATTAGGAGTTGCCTAGCCAGAGGTCTTAAGAACATCAAACAAGATGTCACCCGATGACGGGATTTATACAATGGAACCTATTAGGGTTCACCCTGATAAAGGGATTTTGATGAGCTTCACACAATAAAAGAAATGATCTTCTTTAGACACTCAATCTATCGATCAGATCGTACCTGTTGTTTTCTCGCTGTGCTTGGCTACTCAATCTTTGTCATTCACTAGTGGTGATTGAAACCCTTCTCAGAAGACTCGGCTCTTCTCTGCTCTCTCTTTGCACTTGATTTCTCCAACCACAACACCTTCCTTATGCATGATGACCCCTAAATATATAGATCTTCCCTTTACCAAATGGAACTGTGTCGCCAAGCTGTAACTCTTCCAAAACGCCGTTGTTCTGGAAAGCATTCCAAAAATATCGCATGCAGAACTCTTGTTCTAGCCAAAATGCTCGCATACAAAACTTCATCCCATCCCGAAATGCTCGCAGAAAAACTCTAGTTCATCCCAAAAACGCTCCACACAAACCGAATCGGATCGTAAACGCATGGACCGGTAGATTTGATTATTTTGAGCGAGAACCGGTGTGCAACCGGTTGAGTCATCTGCCTTTTGTGGTTATCTACTGGACCGGTCAGACAAGACCGGTAATATTGTGACCGGTGTAGGTACACTGGTTACCTAGCAAGTTTGATGGTTGTCCACTGGGACAACTATCGGTTCACCACTGTTGCTCTAACTTACAGACCGGTGTGTTTTATGTTTGCCAATGATGACAACTAAGAATAATGCCAACAGGGTTTGCTGAGACGGTTTCCTAGGATCCTACACAATCAGTTGTTCAGAGTCTCAGATTGGAGCCATCTCTTGATTCACAGTTGGATTGTGATGAGCCTCTAACAGAGATTGGAGCATTTCACCATGATTACATAGTGAAGAGCACTCATCATTTCTCTTTTGACCCACCGGTTGAGGATTTGGTTGCACGTCGGTGTGGGTTGGCCCCTAGGTCATATCATCGTTTATGCGATGGGTTCTCCATGTACAGTTGATGGAGTTAGTTACTACAAGTTAGCAGAGATGACTTGCAAGGGCAACATATATATGATAATTTTGTAGAGGGTGGATATCTAGGATACGAGAGTACTTGTCCCTGATGCACAGATGGACTACATACACAGAGCAGATTGGTACAATGTGCAGGGAGATTTGATCTATCAATTGATATTGGATAGCCATTCTTTTTGGTTGTGGACAAATGTGAGTTACGTCTCTACTGGGATCTAGGTTGAGATAGGCTTAGCATTGTGGATTGGTTGATTCGCCATCGTTGGCATGGCGACAATATGTTCATGATAGCTCTGTGGATAGAGTTATTATCACAGGAGTATGTAGATGACGTCATGGATATTACACACTTTTCCTTGAGATCCGGGTGGATCGATATGTGCCTTTGGTTCTAGTGATTGCTTGAGGACAAGCAATCTCAGGGAGGGAGGACTGTAATGTCCCCATTCTGAGCGACCATCTGAGATTTAGATTTAGCCTATCATTGGGTCCTTGTAGGCTAATACTGGTGATTAGAGGGCCCTGATGTGGGTTTCAACCTGTTTTGAGAGACTTACAATTTATAGTAAGACAACAGTTGGTTTCAATGAGCTCAAATGAATTAGAGGAATTAAATGATGCTCTCAATTTTTATTTTCGGCTTCCGGTTTGGGTTCCAAGATTCTTGGAGGGAGGGAGCGTCTATTTTTAGAAAGTCACTCTGTCAGGTTCATTCATCACCTTTCACCATCAGGATCACGCATGTGCTGTCAAATTTCAATTATGATGCTTCTTCAGTCATTTTTGCAAGATGGGTGAATTTTGATTATTATTTAATTAAATTGGCTAAGGTTGCTATTTTTATTGGGATTGTATATTGGGCACCTTGGTATTATAGCTCGTTGGAACAGGGTTGAGAAGTTTTAAATCTTGAGCACATTAAACAGGGACCCTATGTGTTAGAATAGCATTATTTTAATGAAAGGGTCATTTTCTTCATTAAAGTGGAGGGAAATATAATAGTTTATTATATTTCAAATGTGCAACCATAAAGCAAGTGGCTTTTAAGTGAAAAGTGTCATTGAGAAGCTATTGAATTAAATATCATGTATGCAGCCTTATGAGAATTCAAACCTCATTCTTTGATATCTTTGTTTGCATTTTGTGGAGAAATTGGTCTTGAGGGTTTGAAGAAATTTCTTGGCTAGATGCCATGTTTGTGCTTGCACTTTGAGCCATTCTTGATAATGGTGCATTGTGCCTACTGAACAGTGGTTGAATACTAACCTGGGTGGCATTCTCTAAGAGTAGCGAATCACCTTATGAGCTGCGAATATGGTCACCATTCATTCCTACCTTGGCTGCGCTCATTTACATTGAGCTGGGCCTACATAAATTGCACAGCTGCGTCCATACTTGTGGCCTGAGATTTACATATAGGGCCCATGACCTATTTTGGAAAGGCAGTGTTTCATCTCTTTGAGTTGCAATCTGTCTTAGCGGCGTTTCATGAAAGGTGCATCATTCTAGTTCAAATTGTAATTCAAATGTGTTTTTAGCATTGAGTATATTTGCAAGTAAATTATAATTGCAAATGCAATCAGATTTCTTATTGAATAAAATTGGGATACTTTGCTTGGATTTAGAAACCAAATAGTTTGTTTCATGCATTGTTATATGTTAAGAAATTGCAAAACCATTCAAATACAAACAAACATACTTACATTCAGAAATCTGAATTTGTACATTGCCTGCAAAGTGTTTGACTAAATGTCGAACATCCAAAATCAACAATCAAAATCAGAATTGAGATAATATCCTAGTGTGGGATATTACAATTTGTCATGCCTCTAAGAAGGATTTTTCTCCCATCAACCTCAAATTTCATTTCCATAGTTTGTAAGTTCATCCTGAACTCACCAAGTGAACATAACTACTGAATCTCAAGCATTGCGTCTATGTCACCAATGTTAACCACATAGAAGTCATCTCTCAACTCATACTCAACCAGCTGAATGCATAAATCTGCTATCTTCCTGGTGCAAGTAAGAGTGAAACCATCAGCAACCATGACTCTAAAACCTTTACATTCCTCAGTCCTCGAACCCCTTCTTGCCACTACACCTTCATCAATGAAATTATGTGTTGCACCTGTCTCAATAAGAGTGACTATACGCTGCCCACACAACACACCTCTAACTCTGAAAGATCCTATTTTCTGCAAACTGGTCAATTTTGCCATGACTGTTCCTTCTTTGTTCCCTATTTGACTCTTCAGATGAAGAATCCTCCTCAGTAGCATCTGATTCAGTTTGCTGACCAGAATTTTCAAAACTTGATTCAGGGGCTGTAAAGTATTCTAGTTGTTTTCCTTTAGCCTTAATAGCACACTTATGTGTTGGGTCCCAAGGTTCTCTGCATTGAAAACACAATTTCTTCCTAAGCTCATTAAGCCGATCATCATCAAGTTTCGGCTACGATTTCTTAATTTGATTTGAGTCTTGATGTGAGTGTTTTTGTCCTCCTTGTGATGAAAAGTCCTTGACTGAAATTTACTCCTTGAAGTAGAAGCTTCCATTTCTCTTTCTCTTTTGATTGGTTCCTACAAATTTGACGGGTTAAAAGCTTTAACCCAGTACCTTAAAGGTTCCATCAATCCATCCACAAAAAGTACCACTCGTCTTCTCTCTAAAATATCAATCATTGATACTGAAAGTTTTTGAAAATCAACAATGAAGGATTTCATTGGATTCCACTGAACCACATTGTTTCAGTTGTGCCAACTCCTTAAAATCCAACTCAAGGTCATTCTTATCAAAATGGTCTATAAGCTTCTCGGTAAACTCTACATAGGACACAATTTGATCATGACCCAAGATAATCAGCCCATGATACCACCACTCATGAGCACTACCTTCCAAATACGAAGTTGCATATTTAATAGCTTTATCTTCAACCATGGGCTTGAGCTGAATAAAGGTATCCATTTTTTGTACCCAAGACCTAGTTGTAACTTTTCCTGAGCCATCAAAAAATGGTATGGTGACCTTGCCAACTTTCCTCTGCAAATCTTTGTTCTGAAATTTTCCACCACCTCTCCTGTGTGGCCTATCTCTTTCTCTAAAAGTTATGTATTCTAGAAGAGGCATTTCAACCTGAAAATCTACACCCAAAGCTTACCAATCAATCCAAACCTGTCTATGAAATTCTTGATCTATTTGTTCAATTTCAGATGGTGGATTGTTTGTTTGAGTAAATGTGGGCATTAATGGTCTAGAATTCACTGTAAAAACTAGAAGCTCTAAGCTGCTCATTCCCGTTACTGGTTGATCCCTACCCGTGATTTCCATTATTCTCATTGTTAACATTCTGACCAGCACTACCCTGATTGTCATTTTGATGCACCAACTGAGTTATCATTTGAGCCATTTGTTGGTGGGACTGTGTCAGCATGTTCATCATTTTTCTTTGTGTTCTAGCCACAATTACAAGACATGGACTCACCTCAGACTCGGCAAGCTGATTTTTGACTCAAACTCGGACTCGGCAAGGACTCGGGAAATTGAAAAACCCAAGAAATTCAAAGATTTTTAAGGATTTAAAACTTTTTTTATGCATCATTTAACCAATTAACATCAAAGACACAATAATTGAGATAAATAGAAACTCTTAGAATGGAAAGATTAAAGCTTATGACCATGGCAGTGCAATCATAGCAAGACACAGAACAAGGAAGAAGAAACGTTTCAAGATAAAGTTGCATAACACACTCAGGATGCCACACAAACCAGGGAAAATAAAATAATAACTAAAAGAGGGTTCTCCTACGTGATCAGCTACACGGTTGATGTCAAATATAACACCATAGCACAACAAGAAGACATTCAAAAGAAGATGTGTATGAACAAATAAAAGCCCACCATCAAGAAGCGTTACATATAGTGTCCATGTGGAACCTGGCTTTCTCACACCAAGACAAATTACAATTATCAAGTGTTCAAGGATGGTTATATAAAAGAAAGAAACAAGGTAAGGCTTGAACCCAAGAAGGAAGATGGACTAGCAAAAGAAAATGTAGAATATATGTCAAAAAGGAAGAATTGGCTGCCATCTATTTGTGGCCTGTAGCCTGTTGAGTACAAAATAAAGCAAAAGACGTCATTGGAAATACCCACCATGCACTCCCAAAACAACCATGAGGAGAAATTTTCCCTAGATAAGATTAACTACGAGGAGAAATGTTATTTTTTGCCTTTGACCGGCTGACTACCACAACAGAGTCCAGGCCACGAGACTTGGCGAGTCAGCTGAGTCTAGCTGACTCAACGAGTTAGCTAAGTCTTGGCCTGACTCAGTCGAGTCCAGAGGTAAAAAGACTTTAGAGGCCTCGCTCGACTCAAGACTCGCAGAGTACTTTATCTATGGTTCTAGCCATCTCCCCTAGTGAATTCTCAATACCACTGCTATTGTGAGCATCTCTATCCATTGTTCCTGTAGGATTTTCAAACTGTCCAACCTCGAGTTACTGGTCTAAATTAGGATTCAATTTGTTCCTCCAAAGATAGTAGTGATGAGTTGATGGATGCATAACAAGCCAACAAGCTACAAGAACTCAATCTGAGCTCTGATACCACTATAATAAGCCACGCCCCTTTCTCAATCTACTAATTTTTTATTTTTTAACCTATCTTGTTGAAAATTACATAGCTAAACATGGGTTGTTTACTTCGTACCCTTTCTAAGAAACAATTATATAATGAAGCGGTCTAGTAATCAAGAACTATTTTTATATAAAGCATTTCCTTACAAGGCAATATCTTTTAAACAACTTAGAATTGAAGCACACTATTCATACTCAATAAAAATCCATCATTCAACATACCAAATGTTACATACGGCCATGAAAGGGACAAAACTCTCAGAAATTTCAAACATCTAACCTCTAAACCTTAAAACTGCTAGAAGAGAGTATTGAGCGATGCTAGCAATATACAATATCAAGCCTGAAGCCAAACGAATGAGAAGAAAACCTCACCCAATAATGAAGTCTTTAAACCAGACCACGCCTGCTAATCTCCTTTGAGTCCCAATGCTTAACATTAACCAATTCCTCCAATGAGCCACTATTAACACTTCGAAGAATCTCACCCAGCCTCGCCATTACTGTCAATGTGACTTATTTTGATGCGATGGCAGATAAACAACAACTACTTCCTACTACTAGTGATTTTTCTTCCACAAAACGATGATTCTCCCAGTCACGTCAGACAACTGCACCTTTCGTTAAGTCTCCAAACATGGTATTTGAAATGTGTTTGTGGTTCCTTCCCCTTGCGTAATAGACGTGTTCCTTCACATAGACCCAAGTCTTCCTAGATAATACGCAACTAGCTGCAAGGTAATCTCAAGCCATGTTGATGATTTTCAGCTCCAAATGAGGAAAAGGCTCACAACTCGACATTTCTAATGCATGCTCGATTGTGATGAGCCCAACTGGCTCTCTAATCTAAGCTCTTTGCTCAATTTTAATTGCAATTTGTTTGTATTTTCAACACAAATGACTTTTGATAATTTCAGCAAATTCAATACAACATTTCCAAAGAGTGCAATTTCTTTTAATTCAATTACTTGCATTGATGCCGATAAGCCTATAATTTGACCCTTGTAGGCTAGTGCGAAGGATTAGAGGGTCCAGTTTAGGCATCACGAAGGATTGCAGTTGGCAGTTGTCATGCCTTACTTGGGATTGTTCCTCGTTTGAGTCAAATTGGTAGACTTACTATTTATAGTAAGTGATCATTTCAAGAAAGTCAGAGTTACTATTCTTAACAGGGGCACTTGAACAGTTCGGGTAACAGTATGGAGTTTGACAGCGTCAACAGGGCTCATTTTCAGGGACTTACTATTTATAGTAAGTCATTGTGTGGTTAGATACTACTTGTGGCAGCACATTCTGGTACTAGCTCTGTCTGGATATGTTGTTGAGTTTGACTCGGTCACTTGCTATTTGATGGTTGATTTGATTAGTGGAATTAATGATAATTAATTAAGTTTGACTTAATTAATTATAGTTTGAGACTTAATTAATTATAAAGTTTGAGACTTATGTTATAGACCAAGTCATTAATTGCTCATTTAAGAGCTTATTATATGGTGCCAACTCAAGGAGGGAAGACATAATATTTTATATTATTTCAAATGATTGAAAAGACTATGTTTTTGCAAAGTCAAATCATTTCAAGTTATACGTGGTGTATATTTGAAGCCACTGGTTTGATAGTTATCAGGATATTATATATTGTTTGGATGGAAATCGAACCATCATTCATGTCATGCAATTTCATTGTTATTTGAGAGAATTTGTCAAGGGTTTGAGGAGCTGTACCAATCTGATGGAATTGTAAATTCTGTGCATATCTTTGAGCACTTTGAATCCATGAAACACCAAGTGAATTGTGCCACAAGGTGCCTCTTACAGAGCCACCCATTGTGCCTAAATCGAGATCAAACCACCAGAAGAATTTCAGCATTCTTGACAGGGAAATTAATACTAGGCATGAGTGGAATTTAATGGCAGATAATCCACATTTTATCTTGGATTCTTAGCAAAGCTGGGACAGCATAATGATGGCAGTTCACAGCAATCTTCGTAGGCTGCGTCTGTGTTGAAAATAGCGTCAGGACGATGACTATAAGACAATAATTGAACAGGTATCATCATTAATAATTATTGTTGAATAAAGAACCGATTAAACTATCAGTTATGCATTTCATTAATTAAACAAGTTGATCATATCTGCAAACAAACATAAACTGTGATTATGATTTAACAAAGGGGCACGAGACTTTTAGACACAATGAATGGATGAAATTCATTCCATCGTGCGAATATAAGACAAACAATTATATTGTCTTCACTACCACCGAATGCAGAAGTTTTATAGATCGCTGTCAAAGGCATATATCGAAGAAGGTATATACAATTATATATAAACATTGCAGAGTATATTATAAACTGTTCGCACCCATATCGCAGGAGATATTAAGTTTGTTGCTGAAGTTACAAATACATATTGTAATCATAGTTCAGACCGAAAGATATTGTGATCAAAACTTATACATATAAGATTGCGGAGGATACTGAATCACAGTCTATATATAAAGATTGCAGCATATATTATATTGAAGAAGATCGCAGTATATACATATAAGATCGCAGTATATATTCTTACAGAGGATATACTTATTGGATTTCAAATATTAATACGTATTGGAGATACATTTTGCAGATCAATATTGATCTTGATAAATTGTAATCAGACATTAACATTTTGATTATTATATTCAGAATTTCTTGCTGGGTTTTTTGACCTTCAAGTTGAAGGTTTTCCCAGGGTACCTTGGTGTATTGTGTTAATTAGTTTAGAATTCTGCTTTTGTTATTAAATCTGATCGAAATTCAACATAATATCAGTGCAGGCTTGAAAAGATCATGATCAGATTTACTTAGCAGCAAAGTTATTATTCATCTCTCATATTCAAGGTACAATATCCAATCTCAAAATGGTGTTCGGACTCAAGGTCAAAGACAGATTTGAAGGTGCCACAAACTTCACTTCATGGGAAGTTAGAGTACTTCTTGCACTTGAAGAAAATGATCTTCAGTTTGTGGAGGAAAATCCATCAGAACCGGACTATCAAGAGGAGAAACTCCAATTCAAAAGGAATGTCATTAAAGCAAAGAAGCTTTTAATTGACTCTGTAAAAGATCACTTAATGCCTATCATTTCCAAAATGACAAATGCAAGGGACATGTTTAAAACCTTGGAAAGTCTATATGAGATCAACAACACAAGTAGGGCACTTGCATTGAGGCAACAACTTCATCAAGTCAAAATGGCAAAAGGAGAATCAGTCGTCCTTCTTTATGAAGATTTCAGAACTAAGGGATCAACTTAGCGCAATTGGAGATCAAGTCATAAACAAATACCTTCTTATGCTAGCTTTAAATGGGCTTCCTCAATCCTGGTAGCCATTTATCCAAGGTATTAGTGCAAGGGCCAAATTACCTAAGTTTGATCGCCTTAGGACAGATTGTATTCAAGAAGAATCTAGGTTGGTTGCAAGAGGGATAATCAAAAACACGCAAAATGAAGACACTCGTGTTCTTACAACTCAATCTACTAAGAAGAAAGGGAGAAATTGGAAGAAAGGCAACTTTAAGAGGTATAGAGATCAAAAGTCAAATGCTGCACCTGATTCTAAGAAAAAGAAGAAAGATCTTTCTCATATTCAGTGCTTCAGATGTGACAAGTTTGGTCACTATGCAAAGGATTGTTATTCAAGGCCTAAGCCACAAGTTGTAAACGTTAATGAAGTTTCAACTCAAAAGGATACAACAGATAACACCCAATGGATTTCTATTCATATCAGCCTTATCAAGCAATGTTACCACAGACAATGAAACCTAGTTAATTGATAGTAGAGCTTTGCGACATATTACAGGCTATAGAGAACAACTTTCAAACTTAGTGGAAAGAGATTCCAATCTTCAAGTAATTATTGGAGATGATGCAAGCTATTTAGTGAAAGGATTTGGAGCCACATCTCTCAACTTAGAATCTGGGATTTCACTCAGCCTAAGTGACATTCTATATGTACCAAGAATCAAGAGAAACCTTGTATCTATTTCAACCTTGGAGGATCAAGGTTACCAAGTAGCATTTGCTAAGGGAAAGGTTCTAGCATGGCCAAAGAAATCCAGCATCATGACTACACATGTGATTGGGTATCGACATGAAAGTCTATACAAGCTCTCCATTCGACTAGTTCAAGCTCTTCTTCATGACACTTCAACTCCAGTGAGCTATGGCATAGAAGACTTGGTCACTTACACTTCAATGCTCTTCCATCCTTGGAGAAGATAGTTATAGGAACACCTAAACTTAGTCATATTCATGATGGTACTTGTAAAGGTTGTGCTATGGGTAAAAACACTAAGAGCCCATTTAATAGTAGTGAAAGTAGGTCTAAAGAAGTTTTAGAACTTGTACATTCTGATTTATGTGGACCAATCTCAATGGCATCCCTAAGTGGATTTTGTATTATGAAATTTTCATAGATGACTACTCTAGGAAAACTTGGATCTATTTCTTGAGGTCCAAAGAGTCTGATGAAGTACTAAGTAGATTTAAGGAGTTTAAAGCTCTAGTAGAAAACTTATATGGAAAGAAAATTAAAATTTTAAGGTCTAATAATGGAGGTGAATACACCTCTGGCAGCTTTCGAGATTTATGTATTGAGGCAGGCATTGAGAGGGAGTTTTGTGTCTCTTACAACCCACAACAAAATGGGGTTGCTGGAAGAAAGAATAGATCCATCATCGAAGCTGCTAAAGCCATGATACATGATCAAGACCTTCAAATCTTTCTTTAGGCAAAAGCTTCTAGAACAGCCGTATATATTCAGAATAGATGTCCTCATCGGATATTGAAGAATATGACTCCAGAAGAAGCCTTTTCAAGGGTTAAGCTTGATGTTAGTCATTTGAGAATCTTTGGTTGTCCAATATATGTTCATATACCCAAAGATTAAAAAAAAGCCAAGTTAGAACCCTATACCAGAAGAGGAATATTTGTGGGCTACAATGAAACCTCAAAAGCCTACAGAATCTACATCCTTGGTCAGAAATAGATAGAGGTAAGTAGAGATGTTACATTTGAGGAAAATGATGCATTCAGAAAATCTAAAGGTTCACACATAGAGATAGATGATGAGGATTTAGAGACTCCTCAAAACATGAACATTGATCATACTCCTGAGATTCAAAGGGAGTCCACAAAACCTGAAGAGAATGATGTTCCAAATGAGCCTTTGGATCCTACTGATGGGCCTAGAGATATTATTGTGAACAAAAAGAAATCTCCTTGGGCAAGGAAAACTATGTAGGAGGTTGAATAGTTTGCAGCTCCTAGAGGCACTTTTAGAGAAAGTAAAAGACCAACATAGATTCTCTCGTTATGTTGCATTGATGTGTAATATTACTGACACTGAACCTTCCAGTGTTGAGGAGGCCTCAAATCAGCAAGTATGGAAAGATGCTATGGGTGAAGACTATCAATCCATTATTAAAAATGATGTTTGGGATATAGTACCTAGATCTAAAGGAAAGTCACTTGTATCTTCGAAGTGGCCATTCAAGATTAAGCATGCAGCTGATGGAAGCATTGAGAAATATAAGGCTAGATTTGTGGCACATGGCTTCTCTCAGAAATTTAGGAATAGACTATGAAGAAACCTTTTCTCTAGTTGCTCGGTACACTTCCATCAGGACAATCATTGCCATTGCAGCAGCTAAGGGATGGAAGCTACATCAGATGGATGTGAAGACAACTTTTCTCAATGGTGTTATTGAAGAAGAGTTCTACATTGAGCAACTTGAAGACTTTGTGATTCATGGGAAAGAGTCTCATGTATGCAGATTAAAGAAAGCCCTATATGGTCTTAACCAAGACCCTCGCGCATGGTATGAGAGGATTGACAAATACTTAATGAGTTTGGGTTTCTGCAAATATGATGTCGATCCTAATCTCAACTTCAAGATATTCAATGGTGAAGCCTTAATCTCGGTTCTATATGTTGATGACTTATTTCTTACAGGGGAAGAACATCTCATCTCTAGATGCAAGGAGTTGACTTCAGAATTTGAGATGGACCTAGGACCCATGCATTTCTTTCTAGGTTTAGAATTATAGCAGAGGCCTGATGGGATCATCCTAAGTGAAGGAAAATACACCATTGATATCCTAAAGAGATTTGGAATATTGGATTGTAAATCCATGTCCTACACCTATGGAAACTAACTTGAAGAAGTTAAGAGAATCTGTAGCTAGTTCAAATCTTGCAAATCCTACTATGTATAGATAGTTGATTGGATCCTTGATGTATCCAGTCAATACTAGACCAAATGTTTTCTATGCAGTGAGTGCACTTAGTTCATGTGTGAACCGAGGAAGATTCATCTAGTTGCAGCCAAGCATATCTTGAGATACCTGCGAGGCACAATAGGATATGGCTTGAAGTATTCTTCCAGTGTAGACTTAAATCTATAGAGTTCTATAGATTCTGATTGGGTAGGAATTGTTACTGATTGGAAGAGCACCTCTGGTTGTTGTTTTAGTTTAGGATCTACTATGATTTCCTGGTGTAGGAGGAAACAATCATGTGTTGCTCAAAGTACAACAGAAGATGAATACATTGCAGCTAGTGTAGTAGCACAAGAAGCGGTATGGATTCGAAAACTTCTTGCAGGATTGTTTGCACAATCATTGGATCCTACGATTATTCATTGTGATAACCAAAGATGAGTGACGCTTTCTGTCAATCCTATGTTTCATGACAAGACAAACCATGTAGAGATCAAATATCACTATATTAGAGATATGGTGCAAAGGAATGTTGTCCAATTGAGGTACATTAGCACTGGTGAACAGATGACTGACATTCTCACCAAGCCTCTTGCCAAAGTGAAGTTTGTGTACTTTTGAGACAAGCTTGGAATTGTGGAGAATGAAGCACTTGCTGAGAGGGAGTCTCAACATCAATGATTTCTTGAGATGTACTTTAATGCATTCTTCTTTGTGAGAGAAGTTTGAGGTATCAACCCTTGTAGCATTCTTCTCTGTGACAGAAGTTTGAGGTATCATCCTTTGTAGCATTCTTCCGTATCAAAGAAGTTTGAGGTATCAACCCTTGTAGCATTCTTCTTTGTGAGAAAGAAGTTTGAGATATCAGCCCTCGTTCCACCCTTTGGGAGTAGCCATGGTGGATCCACCATCTGGGAGTAGCTATGGTGGATGTCATGTGAGATAATCCATGACTTAGCACTTGTGTTTATTCACCCTCAGGGAGTAGCTATGGTGACCGTCATATGACAAAATCACATTGACTAATTCCATGATGGGCACTTGTGCTCATTTATATTTTCATTCATCGGAGTAGTCATGATGGACCCACCCTCTGGGAGCAGCAATGGTGGAGGTCATGTGAGTGAGTCCATGACTAAACACTTGTGTTGAGTCACCCTCTGGGACTAGCTATGGTGACCCTCATGAGATGGCAACATCACGTGAGTGATTTCGTGATGAACACTTGTGTTTGTTTGCATTTTTTTAAATTCATGGGAGCATCCATGATGAAGCCACCATTTAGGAGTAGCCATGGTGAACATTACCCTATAACTCAGATATCTGAGTACATCCTACCTAGCTAAGAGGGAGTGTTGAAAATAGCGTCAGGAGTGATGGAGCCCTAATTTTTACAAAAAATTACGGCCTCCATTTGAAAAATAATGTTAGAGAAACATGATGAAAACATTGTCATTGATGTCAATATTAAAGCAGACAACTTCCGAGTAATACAAATACGAATGTCTATAAGGAATACATATGCTAGGGAAGGAAAAGCCACCGGGATCATGATTCACACAACTTAGAGATATGAATGGAAAGACAAGTATGGCACACAATATCAAACTTAAATAAGAGAGTTTGAACGGATACACATATGCGATTGGTGACTGAATAAACATAACAGCCACATATATATTTGATATGTCTTGTAAAAAAAAAAAAAAAAAAAAGAATGATGCAGCAGTCTTAGTTATGTCAGCATATTATGAAAGCACAAGAGAATCAACTTATAAGAGCAACGCAAATGATTGATAAAGCTCTACAATGATTGAGATCTTAACAGCAGTGGTTACATACTGGCGGACTTTGTCAAAAAGAGACAGCAGCGAATGAAGTCTTGTTTCATATATGGGAAAGGACAGCGGCAAAATATAAAAAAATAGTAAAGCGAAGAAATTGCAGAGTTATGGGAGAAAATAATATCTTCAAATTATTATACATACACGGGTCATTGGAATGTATAAGACAAAGTAGAGACCCTTGTAAACATATTAGTCATGTCATCTAAGTCAACAACGGCTGCAAATGAATACGCTGGACAGTAATGAAAGACAAATCAGTGAGACTCGCTTCATGTGGCAACAACGTAAACCAAGATATTACTCAGCGATAGTCAAAATGAATGAGTAATAGACATTACAAATAATAATAAAATCCATCGAACAAGAAAACATGCAGAGAATCGAATGGAAATACCAATATCCATCAAACGATGCAAAGATATGTTCTCAGCAGTGGAGTGTGTGGTGTCAGATTGCATATGAATAAGGAGTGGCGTCAATAACATGGAAAGGAAATTATCAAGGAAAACCAGTGAGTAGTCACGACAAAGATTCAACGGTGTCTTCATATAGTACGAGTGCCGATGATTCCCATAATGGTCGAGAGTTATATGGCCATGTAAGCTAATATTTGCTATGGTACATATTAGAGAAATACGATTTTCTTTAGCCAACTATCCAATTGAGATCAAAGAAACGAGTATTATTATATGGTATACTCGGTTGAACAATCTGCCTAATACACAGCACCGTGGAGCTCTTATGAAGATACACATCATACACGGCACACGTACGCAGCGGGTAACGAACAACGATAATAATAAACTTGGTATGACTTCGGCCAGTTCTAAAGATGCAATGGGAAGAAACAATAAGGGAGAATTATTATCAAACAATGTTAATAAAAGATAAAGGCTTTATAAACATAATAATACGGTTAAGAAAATTAAACTTAAAAAGGTGTGATTTATGAAAGGAAACTAAGATCACCGAAACAGTAAGTGAATTATTTAAAATATAGTTTATTAAGATTGTTTGTAAGAGACGTGACTCATTGTAAAGTCACACCCCCCATAAGGTAGAATGTATATATGGGGTATTTTATTGCAAAATAAAAAAAGAAGAGAGATTTCAAGAGAAGCATTTTATATATTTTGTATGGAGGGATGAGGAGCATAATATGATTTTGTAAATATAAATTTATTTTATTTTAATAATAAAATAAAATATCTTTTGTTTATTATTGAAGGCATAGAGAATTAAACTGCAGATGAACCGTCCTTTGTAATTATTATTTTTGAATATTGTGTACAATTTAAAATCGGATAAGTGGATACGGTCAAATAGCATTCTAAATTCAATTTGGAATAATTTAGGATTGCATAAATATTTGATTTGTCGCATCTTGATTATTGAATTGATTAGCAATGTAAATGTGTTGAACATTATAAAGTTGTACGTAAACCTTCATTGAAGTTGACTCTATTGCCCTAATAAGCAGAGGCACTAGTCTTATTATTGTTGAAATATTGGGTTTATATATGAAGTCAGAAAATTTATCAATTCCTTCCTACAAACCTTATTAATCATTACATAACACTTCAATTCATATATTCAGCATTCATTTTATTTTGATCGAGTTCAAGGATTTTGCCAACCGAGGAACTCGCCAGCTTAAATTTGCTATAGAAGAGCTTCGAACCAAGTGATCAAGTTTGAAGTAAAGGTTTACCCGCCTAGGTGTAGCGAAGCCTGAAGTGCAGGGGAGTTTGAAGTATTCCTGTTCGTTGGCCAGAATTGATTTGGAATTCTATTGGAGAATTGGCAGGCTTTTGGATTTCCAATCTACAGTTTTGGAAACCAACAAGGAGGACGACTATAAGACAATAATCAAACAGGTATTATCATTAATAATTACTCTCGAGTAAAGAACCGATTAAACTATCAGTTATGCATTTCATTAATTAAACAAGTTGATCATATCTGCAAACAAACATAAACTGCGATTATGATTTAACAAAGGGGCACGAGACTATTAGACACAATGAATGGATGAAATCCATTCCATCGTGCGAATATAAGACACAAGATTTTATTGTCTTCACTACCACCGAATGCAGAAAAAGATTTATAGACTGCTGTCAAAGGCGTATATCGAAGAAAACATATACAATCATATATAAACATTGCAGAGTATATTATAAACTGTTCGCACCCATATCGCAGGAGATATTAACTTTGTCGCTGAAGTTACAAATACATATTGTAATCATAGTTCAGACCGAAAGATATTGTGATCACAAGTTATACATATAAGATTGCAGAGGATACTGAATCGCAGTCTATATATTAAGATTGCAGCATATATTATATTGAAGAAGATTGCAGTATATATTTTTACAAAGGATATACTTATTGGATTTCAAATATTAATACGTGTTGGAGATACATTTTGCAGATCAATATTGATCTTGATAAATTGTAATCAGACGTTAACATTTTGATTATTATATTCAGAATTTCTTGCTGGGTTTTTTACCTTCAAGTTGAAGGTTTTCCCGGGGTACATTGGTGTATTGTGTTAATTAGTTTAGAATTCTGCTTTTGTTATTAAATCTGATCGAAATTCAACAGTCTGAATCCTCGGATGACTACTGTGGCTCCTTGAAGCAGATTTGTTTAAGTGCTGCGATTTTCCTATCATAAGCAGCGTCAATTTCTTTAGACTGTCATGTCCATTAATGAGGGGTTTAATATTAATATCAGTGGCTGCGATAATATCTTTTGGGTTAGCGTATGGAAGAAAGGACATGTGTTTGCCTCATACAGCCAGCAATAACCATTCTAGGCCTGGGGCGTCAAAGGAGTCATCAATTCCTGATAGCAGCGATAATAAATTGCATTGGTTGAGCAGCGTTGATTGCACATCAGATCTCCAGGTTCATAGTTTGCCTTGAAAATAATTATTGTATTGATCATAGTCGCTTTGGTTGCATTGTAATTATTTCCTTGTAAAAATTGAGGTAAATAAGCTGGATAGGCAATGTTGAATTGTAATTTGTATTTCATGCATTTGCATACGTATGGAATTAGAAAATCAATTAATTTCAAACAAAGCAAATCATATCACATTCACATATTATGGCTGGATATTGCATGACAACTGTTTGACGAAATGTCAAACATCTAAAATTGAGTTTTCAAGGGGTAGAACCAGCAGGGTTCTTATAATCCAACTGACAAGCGATCGAGGACATTTTGTGAACCATGTAGTTAAACCCCTGACAATCGAGTTCAAAATCTTTGACTCCTTGTTGAGCCCTTATTAGCCAAGAGAGAACAAGCAAGCAAAAGCTACAAATAAGATACTGGTTTCGGTCATATACAAGTCATGTGGTGTTGAACAAGAGAATTGGCAGGAAAGGCTTTCGTCAATACAATGGGCCTACCGAACCACGTATAAGGTCACAATAGGCCAAACACTCTTCCAGCTAATGTATAGCCAAGAAGCAATCATACTCGCCAAATTCACGGTACCTAGTCTGTGTATAGCCATAGAGAATCGGATTAGTGATATGGAAAGCTTACAGGAAAGATTGTATGCATTGGGCAAGCTGGATGGGCGAAGAATGATGGCTCAGTGGCCGACAGAGGCAGCCCACGAATGTCGGAAATTGTGGCATGACAAACACATTCGGCGTATGAATTTCAGCCCAGGACAGTTGGTGTTAAAGTATAATGGTTGCAACAAAATAAAGCCAAGTAAGTTCAAACTCCAATGGCTTGGACCTTATAAAATTCGGGAAGTCGGGGAAAATAGAGCAATAAAGTTATTAACCTTGGATGGTCAGTCAGTTTGAGATCCGATGAATGGGTTGTAATTGAATCTATATCACGAAAGGTGGAAATGGGATGAGCAGTTCAGGTGAGAAGACCAAATAGAACAAGATGATTTAAGTAGGTAATAATAATAAAAAAAAAAGAGAGCTCATTGTATGGCAATAAAAGACCATACGGAAGAGACCATATAGTAGAACAAGAGACCACACAGCACTGCACAACAATAAACTCTTGGAGGAGGAAAAAACCATACGGAAGAACACACAGTAGGGAAAGAACGCACAACGTTCGACCATACGGAGTATGGCGCGAACAGAGCATAGTTTGTACAGGGTTGATGATAAAAGATGGAAGATTGCATAAATTTCCAAAGGGCGAGGTGTCTAGTTGTAGCTGTTTGAAGAAACGGGTAGAGAGGTTATAGTGACTGATTTGAATGGCAGCACTATCATTATAGATTCCACAGGAACTTCAAGAATTGTTCTTTTCATAACCAGTGAATATGGTAGACTTCATAGTCAAATGTTAAATGTTTTATCTGTTGATAAAGGTCAGAAACAAATGTTCTTTCTGAGTTTTGCTATTGTAACAATCAATAGTAAAATGTTTGAGCCACTCATGGTCGTACGGAGTAGGGTGTCATACGAGTGAAATACACTATTGTACGGGTGAAGTCAACCACTGTATGAGTGAAATTAGTATCATACAGAGGTGACCAAGTTGTCATGCGATTCCCATACTTGCCGTATGAGTGCACCTTGTCGTACGGGTGTGAAGACACTCACTATATGTGAATAAGGATCAGTGACGGACGGGTTAAAGACATTGTCATATAGAGGAACTTGCTTTGGTCATGACATTGCACGATGACAAAAGGATCAATGGAGCACGCTAGAAAATTGAAACAAGACTAGCGGAAACAGTTACAACGATTACCGAGGAACCAATTATTGCAACATGGGAATGTGTCTGAATCACCAAAAGCACCTACTGTGATGGACGAAAGGAAGATTGGTCGAACACTACCATCTAGAATAAGAGTTGCAAGCAAAATAGATACAAGAAAGGCTACGAAGGGAAGGAAAATATAGCCCAAGGTTCAAGCTTAGAAGGATGACCAAAAAAAGGTGACAGTCGACACCATTACATTCAAGATTTTGAGCGGCATTGAATGTCGTACATGGTGGCAAGAAACAGTCGATGACCACTCGATCAAAGAAGCCCTCCGGCACACTAGAGTACACTCGACCATTCAGATGCCAATGTTCCACATTTGGGAGTTCAAGACACCCCTCAGAGCCGTGATTGCTACATATGATAAACATAGCCGAGAATCCGTCTTTGAGTACCAACGATGCACAATCATTGTTTTATTTTCAGCCCGCACATTCACTCGAGTGTTCGACATTCTAGGTCAGGGTAGAAAGATTGATAAATCGGCCACAAAGATGACTGTCAAACAGAAATAGAACCTCCTACATTTGGTCTGTCGTGGCAATTTAACACCAACCGAGTAGGAGAATGTAGTGCAAGCAAGCAAGAGGTGCAACTTGATGAAATCATTTATTGCACTTGGGGAGTGGCAATGTTTGTTGGACGTCAGGAAGATCCAACTAACAAAAGCTAACCAAGCTTCAAATACCGCAATACAATTGCTTGCTTTCATGAATGGTTTACGCAATGGCAAAGTGTAGGATTGGTTGTTTGTGCTATTGGAGCGGATTTGTGAATTTTTAACATTAACACACAAAACCTTCCACATGCCTTATCACGCTATTGGGCTTTTCTTGGATGTTGTGCGAACGTAGGTGTCTCTCAACCAGTATGGCCAGTTGCAGCCACAGAGCCATGTGCACCCTTCCCGACTGCCCATATTTTACTAGACGCATTTGGACAACATTCAGCGCTGATGCACAGCCCAGCAGGAAGCATATGCGTCAAGTAATTGCATTAGAGATTGAGATAGAGTTAGTTGAGGAGGGAAACACCAGAGGAGAGGAGTCAAAGGATACCTCTTCGAGGTTAGCGGAGGAAATGATACTTTCTGTATAGAGAGTCGAGTGGAGGCGAGTGGCCGTATTGAAAGAGATGCATTGGACGAAGAGGAGGGATCTAACAATATTGTAGAAGTCACACCATCGGGCTGTGTTGTGCCATCGGGTGGTGTCACACCTTAGAGTGGGCTTGCACTGATAGGTATACGAATTTTCTTTGCTCCAGCCCTACTCCATGTTAGCAATCAATTGGTTCCACCTACTACTTCAAGTGTGACTGTGGGAGCCATTACTATGTCAGGGTTTGGACAGTTGTGTATGCCACCCACCCTGACACCTCCTAGTGCAAATAGAGCAGTTGAGCCCCTGGAGCTAGCAGTTGAGCCCCCGGAGCAGCCAATAGTTGAGGTCGTGAGGTACACAACAGTTGAGGCTATGGAGCAACCAACAGAACTCGGGAGATGCTCAGAGAAGCAGTAGTTGAGTTGGAGACCCCGGATGTGACCATGGATGCTTGGTTGAACCGCTATTAGGTGACTCCCATGGCACCCATTGGACTTGCACCTCTTTCACCATAGCAACCAACGCAATTGCCACAACATGACATTGTTGATATTGTTGATTTGGATGAAGGGAGGACCCATCTGAGGGAGATAGAGTTGGACCCTCCGTATGACATGGCTGTACAAGGAGAGGAGTTTGAGGACATGGCTCCTACACACATTCAGCACAGGGTGTCTGAGACTCACAGTGAGTTGGGCGCCATCGAGCAGTTTTTGGTGGATATGGAGGCGGGTGGGCAGAGGATGGTGGCCTCGATATAGGAATTGGCCCAAGACGGTGGATCAAGCAGTGGAGTGCCTACTCGTGTTTTCTATAGAGGGTTGTGCTGAGGATTTTGTGCGATGTTTCGACTCTCAGGGATGGCCTGCTACGGAGATGCCTTCCATACTGGAGGATTGGAGGCTTCAAGAGCCTATGGGGGAGAGTAGGACCCACTCCTTGCTCAGGAGAGTTGAGCAGGCATTCCGAGAAGGGTATTATGAGCTCAGGAGGGCTCAACATTTAGCAGCAAGGGCTAAGGCCGACCGGGCGGTTGCTATTGCAGCTCGGGAGGAGTTAGCCACTCGGCTCCAAATGGTAGAGGATGAGCTAGTTCAACAGAGGGCTCGGGTGGTAGCTTTGGAGGAGCAGTTGGACCACGAAAGGGTTGAGAAGGCAGCAGTAGATACTCGCCTTATTGCAGCACTGGAGGAGATAGATAAGAAGCACAAGGAGGTTATGGAGGCAGTGTTTAGAGTGAAGACTGTCCGGTATAGACAATTGTTAGCCGAAAGGGATTTGCAACAACGGACTGAGCAAGTCTAGCAGTTGAGGGAGCAGCTAGGGGTATCAACACCACTTGTGCCTTTCTCACCAGAGATGCTCTCTAGGCCCCCAACTACATGATTTCTTTTATGTATAGTTGTATTCTCCATTTTGTTGTGTCCTCTGGAGATGACTTTCTTTTTGGGGGGGATGATGTTGTTGGGATTATTAGTAGTTGTTAGTTATTGTTGAGGGGTCGATAGTTGGTCAACGGTTATTGACGGTTGCCGATGGCTGGCACTTGCAGCCAGTCGACACCCTTATATATAGCATGGTACTTATCTTCGAGAGTTGTTGTTATGTTGGTATGTTATTGTTGTGGTTATTCTAGAGACACATTGTAACTGTGTGATCAATGAATATATATCTTGAGTTCTCTATACATTGTGCATATGTGTATTGTTACATTTTACTTGCATTCTGCTATGTTTTGAACATTACCCTATGGGGCAAACATAGGTCACATCACATGCATATTAAGGAGATATCAGGAATAGCAATATCATTTACATTTGATTGATATATCATATAGATAACATTCATTATCATTTTTTATTTAGATAAGAATCATAATATCCGCAAGTTAGATATAACATTATATGATTCAAGACAACTCATTGAACCATATACTTATAATACATTCCTTTGTTCTTGCATATTGGAAGATATCTAGATTGATAAAATTTTCACAACTAGCTTGATCTTCTTGTCTAAGGCAATTGGATATAAGGGTATTCATAGCAAATCAAGATAACTTCCATCATTTGTTACTCTTGCAATTGCAATAAGTATATTGTTACTATTCAAGTTTATTTTGAGGATAAGTTTAGATAGAAAGAAGTTCCTTGCAATTAAAATTATAAGAAATTTGTCTTAAACGCTAAAGGGATCTCTTATAAGGGGACATTATAGTGATGCCCTTTTTGCAACTTGCTTGTTAGTTCTTTCTTGTAGCTCTAGTGTTGGACCTTCTTTGTTGGTTCTGCCAACTTCTTGTGATTATAATTCTGATTTGAACTTCATTTATCCTATCAAAATTGATTCATTTGGGTCTTGTTTCTTGATCTCTTCCTTAGCCATTTTGCTTATGTATTGATATATGTCTCTTCTGTCGAGATATCAGTACCCGAGTGCCTCCAAATACTCATCAAAGTGAATACAAGCTTTTAAATCATCTGACAACTTATAGTACTTGACAACAATTTTGGGGGCATCAAGTTTGTAAATAAGTCTTGAATAGGTAGGATCCATGTCCTTTTCCTTTCGTAGACCTTCAAATCTCTTTGACTGGAAAGCATCTAGAATGTTATCTTTCTTCTACAGGCTGACAAAATCAAAGCACTGATACCAATTGTAATGTCTCATTCTAGAATTTCCTAATTTTTGCTCTAATTAATTACATAGTATTTCATAATTTTGATATATATTTCAGATTGAGAATTTATAATATTATTTTGAAAAAATTAAATTTATTTTTGATATATCTGCTGTAATCCTTCTTATAGTTTGCAGCTATTTCTTTTGTACAGATGTCTCGAAATATTTCTGCTAAACTGAGGGGTTTTCATCCACTAACTTGATGAAGAAATTAAGGGGTTTCGTACTTGAATTCCTGATCTACGAGGGGTTCGTCCTCAAAATTGCTGAATCATTAATTCATACTCCACAAAGGAAACATAAATAATTATATCTGCTGAATTGCCCTTCCTTCCGCTTAATTTATCTTCTTATATACCCCTTTTACTCCTATAGTCATAAACCTTCATATGCTACCCCCTTTTTTAAAAAAATAATTTAACAATCGCAGAGCTGGGAATTAAACCCACAACCTTAGTTATATATTAAAATATCTGAATTTTCTATCACTGCCTATCTTCAATTTATGACCAGCGATGGAAATATATGACACAAAATAAATTTAACGGGAAGTCTTAAGTTTAGGTGGGGGCATCACAACGATGTTAGTTTCTTAAGGTTACATGCTATTGAACGATTCATCTATGCCTGATCTTGGTATGTATGACTACATATTCTTGTAAATTCCTTCTGTAAATATACCATAGATTTTAAATAAAGGGAAATCTCCCCTGATAATAGAGGGAAGATAAAATATCTCATGCTGTCCCAAATCAATTTGCGAAGTCAACATTTAAGAATTCAATATATGCAGTACTTCTTTTCATGTGTCACCATGAAAAGGACCCCCTGTCTGCTCATTCTCCTGCAAAAAAAATTGCCTTCTTCAGTCATAGTAATGTAGCATTGCTGGATTATTCCACTCCACATTTGCTTTTGTTTCTTGTTGATATCAATGCTAGTTTCATCATACGTGTGATTGAGCATGTGAGAATCATTAATATTGATTTATTTTGTTGATTTTCGTCAGTTTAATTTATGCCATCATATTAATAGCATTTCAATTTGGTGGGAAACCCTCTCCACATGAGGTTCCATTGGATGGGGCACAGTTCCTACTTCCTCCTGCATGTCCTTGGATTAGCATATGCAAGAAAAGACAACTCAGATTGCTTGCAGTATTACTTTGATAAGTAGCCCTGCATGACTGTATGTAATTACGTTGTCCTCAATTTTGACATCACAAAATTGAGGCAACCCTACGCATTTTTCTCATGGATTCGTAGGTGTATCCTCTATGTTTTAAAACATATTAATAATATATCATAAAAGCAGTTCGTCATCCTTGAATTGCATCTTATGTATTGTTTATTATATGTTCTTTTAGAAGATTGTCATCAAGTTATTTTCCTAAATGCTTGTCGAAATGAGTTTTTCTTCTCTGACTGCAAACACTTGATTTTGGGTAATCTTCGTGTCTTTTCTTCGTTTTTCCCTTTCTTGAAAGTTGTTTTTAGTGTTGTTTTTCCTTTGAATCAATGCTCCTTTGAATTTCGCTCGTTTCGAGCCAACTTAGACCTCGATCGGAGCTCTCTAGCTCAAGTTATGGTGTAAAAGGTGAGGTTTTCCAAGGCGACTGCATATTTTATTAAATCCTTTTAAAAGTGAACTTTTTCATGGCAATTACACGTATTAAGATTATTCTTAAATTTTAAATTGGATTTTATCGTCCATTTTAAAATTTCAACTCATTCCGAGTTGATTTGATTATAGTTTTTAATATTTTAATAAAATTAGACTTTTAAAAAGTCTATTTTTATGATACTTTATTAAAAACTATGGTTATTAAGTTTAATTTTAATTACAAGAGATATTTTTAAGTGTAAAGTGGGTTTTTCATTATTAAATGCATATATCCAAATGCATTAAGTTTATTAAAATCCATTGCCAAGTCCTCACAGGTAAATCGGTGGAGTTTATATCTCCAACTACGTATTTTAAATAAAATTTTATTATTTAATCTATGGTAAGTGGAGAATTTGAATTCATTTACATATGCAGAACTCATTAACATATGTGCTTTTATTACACAAAAGTATGTAATTATGTTTTTGATATGATTTACTTGTTAAGTGGTATTTTTGGACCTCATAACATATGTTTCTTCTCCTTTAAAAACCGTCATTAAAAGATATCAATGCTAGGTGGTGATTTTTAAATGAAAAACATATGTTATTGGTCTTATGAAATACGTTTTTCCCCTATTGCTTACTAAGTGGCGAATTTCTATGCCATAACATATGTTTGAAAGCATATGTTTTTTATTATCAAAAGTCCGCTTGGAAACATCCCTTACTAAGTGGCGATTTTCTATGGCATAACACATGTTGAAAAGCATATGTCTTATGCTATCTGTCTTTCAAAACCCGTTTTCAGATCTTTCCCTTGTTTGGTGGCGATTTCAAATACAATTACATGTGTTCAAAGACATGCTTTTGACTTCCAAAAGTGCGTTGTTAACACCCTTTGCTTGGTGGTGATTTCTAATGCCAAAACATATGTTATGTATCTCCTAAAATGCATTTCCAAATGCAGCATCAAGGAGGCGTGATTTAGTAACGTGAGAACACATGTTTTTGGCTTTTGAAAGCCCGTTTTCCATTCATTTGCTGAGTGGCGATTTTCAATACCTTAGCATATGCATTAATATGATTGCTATTTCCTAAAACGCACAGCATGAGGAAGAATGTTTTCATTGCTAAGAGTATATGTTATTGGCTTCTAAAACCACGTTTTTAAAACATCATTTGCTAAGTGGCGATTTTGAAAGCCAAAACATATTGGAAATCACATGTTTTATGGTCTCAAAAGTGCGTTTAGTGTTTGAGAGTTTTCTGGTGGCGATTTTTGCCCTATCCGCACTTCATTGTTCTTCATTTCCAGCTCATTTTTGGGCATTTTCTTTCAAAAACGGGATCCATCTTTGCATTCAATCCAAAACGCTTCAAACAAGGGTGATTTCTAGGGTAAGTTATTCATTTTCAGTTTGTTATTGACTGATTTTGAAACATTTTTCCAGCCCTAGGCGCCGTTTTTGAATGCTCTTGCATGTGTTGGATTTATTCAAACTTGTTGCTATTTTTCAGCATTTATCTTCTCTTTTATCCAACACTTGTCAAGATTCGATCCTTGACTTCAAGAGATGTTTACCTTTTGAAAGAATAATTCATGGATTGAACTCTATTTAAAGACCCTTTCACAACACTTCTAAATCACGAAAATCTTCATGATCTTGTCCAGATTTTTCAAAGATTGCAAGGGATTTTCCTTCTTTTGTCTTCTGAAGAAGTGAGGTAAAATTACTTGTTTATGCTGAAGATGTCTTTGTTTTTATTTCATTTTCTTTTTAGTTTCAGTTTTGTGCATATGTTTCTATCTCACTAAAGATGCATATGCAAAGACATCTCTTCTTTTGCATATGCAGTCGGGATTAAAAACCCCGTTCTTGAATAAATTATTTCCAAAAAGAAGACGGGTCCACTTTACATTACCTCTCATTCATCACGTGACTTCACTCCATAAAAACCCACTTCAATTAACCTTTATGTTGCTGCTACTTGACTTCAAACTCATGTTGGAAGAAAATTTTCATTGCTATCATAAACACAGCATCATATCCCTTCATTTACATACATGTTTCCCTTCATAATTCTCGCTGTCCACATATGCAAGCACCTCCAAGAAACCCGTTTTTGGGTCTTCTTTATAATTTTTGAGCTAAAGTCCATTCACTTCTCGCTGTCCTAAAGTTTTCCAGCCATATGCCGTGATCATAGTCTTCCAAAATCTATATTTCTACATCAAAAAGCGTGCAATGGACCCATCCATGCTTCATTTTCTCACCTAATACTTGTCCATTCATATGTAATACCCTCTGAAAAACCCATTTTTGGTTTTTCTCACAGCTCAAGAACCAACCTAACCCAAATCCGTTTGTTCTTCCACTATTCACAAGTATTCCAACCACTTCCAATACCCCAAGCTCACTTCTTGTGCATCCAAAAAGTGCAATGGATCCATCTTATGAAGATGTACTCATTTTTTGGGATTTTCATGCTACAGCAACTCAGGCATATCAATTGCCATGTCAAGAGAATTTCTAGCCGGCACTAGAAAAGGAAGAAGGAAAGATCCGAAGGATTGAAAGGGAGAATCAAGAAAGTTTGAAACGTGAGAGGCAAAATTGAAACAATGATCTAAGATGGTGTTGCCTTCCTATGCTGACTATCCAGTTGTGCAACCAGGCTTGGATATAAACGTAAGGCAGGAAGATATCATTTCAGACTTAGGGGCTTTCATTTGGAATCAAAGAGAAGGCGACGCACACTATTCAATTGCTCAAGCCATCTTGGAGGAAGAGGAGGAAGTTGGTATTGAATTTGAAAGAGAAAGACAAAGAATTGAAAGGAGGCTTAGAGAAAGATTGGAACATGAGGAAAGGGAAAGGATACAAAGAGAAAGGGAAGCCCATAGGAGAGCTCAAAGGCCACCCTTAAGAAAAATTCAACTTCGAGGGAATCAAGTGAATCAAAATTAGAACACAAGCAGGATAAAAAGATTGGATCTTATCCCTCAGAAAGGTTTGAAAGACTACAATCAGAAAGAATTCTTTCAAGGCAGAGATGGAAAGAAACAAACGTGCTTCTCAAGAGATAACCAAGGATGTAGGTTCATGTTCCAGATCAAGATGCTTTCATTAAACTAAAGCATATCAACCATCAAGCATCCTGTAGCAGCATGAAGACAAACAAAGGATGATGTAATAGGTGTCGTGTCTTGTCAGGCACTTAGAATATTTTCATCATGTCTTTGTAATTTGTATTTGACATATGTAATTGCATGTGATAGTAGCACGTGCAAAGATGTAACATGTAATCAGGTTGCAAGTGCATTAGGCATGCAACTTTGAAAAAGTCAAAATGAGTTAGTTAGTTGGGGAATAAGTCAAGGTGGTTAAGGGTTATCCCCTTTTCTCTCCACCTTTCTCTCTCCTCTTTTCCTATATAAAGGAGGGAGCTCATTGTAAATAATCATCTTTTGGCAAGGCAAAAAAATTCTGCCAATTTGTATTGTGCACTCTAAGACTTTGTGCTTGGATGTAAATCAGATTGCTTTCAATAAAAGAGGCAGATTGTTTTGAGACTTTGTGCCAATTCAAACTGTTATGTGACGACATTTTCTTGAGTTGATTGTGAGTTTTTATGCTTTGATTCAAGAGGAATTTGGATTCAATTGTGCAGACTTTGAGCTGCTTGTTGCATTCAAAGCCAATTTGAACTTTTGAAGACTTTGTGTTGCAGAAGGACAAATTGTGATAGATAGTAGTGGCAGCAATTATTTAGAGCTGAAGACTTTGGGCTTCAGTTGTAAGTGTTTTTATTAAATTTGAGAGTATCCAGTAAGAGACTTTGTGCTTTACTAGTTATTCTACTTGAATCCTCACGAGACAAGTGCAGGAGACTTTGGGTTCCTGTTTTGTTTCACAAAATATAAAAAGAAAGCTGCTGCCCCTGGTATTGTTCTTATGTCAACTCCAGGGTCACCAGTATTATCGTAGCAATAAGGCACTTTTTGTTAAGTTGGAAAGTTGTAGTTGTATGCAAATCATTCCTGAAAAAAGAGGAATTGATTAAGAGAACCGCCCTTTTTGTAATTTCAGTTAAGTTCCTGTTGAAGCCACCTACGGTAAGAAGGGAGCCTCCCCTATTGCTGAGAGGAGAGATTTATCTCATGAGACTTTGCCTAAAGTTACAATTTTGTAAGATGTAGTCTTAGCGACTTACAAATTTTTTAGCCAACAAATTATAAATATTAAACATAGTATATGATGATAATAAATTTCCTCTACAAGATAAAAAACTAACACAAATACAAATGACAAAACATTTGGACATACAATTAAAACAGAATATTACCAATGCTGGAGGGGTATATCTTGGATTGAAATTATCTCTGGAAATGCCCTGCAAACAAGATAAAAGTCACATAAATGCAGTAAAGGCAAAGAGAGCTAAAACAAAACTATTAATTTGCTTCCATCGTGGAAGTATAAACAGTGTATTCAACATCCCTATGCGCTTATATAGCTCTCGATAGAAATATATAATGAAATTAAATAACCACTATCATTTTAATGTAATTTAATAACATAAAACCTACCATACGCCAAGGTACAATAATAGCCTTATCAATTAGAAAGAAAATCGAACCACCAAGAGCCCCAGCAAGGTACAACTTCAATAAATATTTAGATCCAAAAGTCCGTGCAACCTGTTCTATCAGTATAAATATCCAGTTAAATAGTAAAGTTTATCCATTCCAGCTTACAAAAAGCAAGAGTGACGATAATCATAAAGTTAAAGAAAATAATGAGCTCCAGTATGTATTATCACATGTATAATTGAACATTGAATGCAAAAGCTGCTTCTGTAAGCAATGGAACATATGCTGTTTAAAAATAATTTATCCTTGTCAAGTTGCATGTTCTTAACATTTGACAGATAAAATCAATCAGCTGGATTTAAAGTACAACAAATTGATTTGAAAAAGGGCATTGGTAAAATCTATTACCTCAGAACCAAAGAAATAGAAGCCAAACATGTTGTACAACAAGTGATCAAGGTGCTTGTGGCTGAAAGCATGGGTGATAAGCGTGTGCACACGCCCATTCAGGAGATTATCCACAGATATCTACTTTGTCCACATGAACACAAATATTAGCACTGCTTCTATGAAAGCCATCATACTTTTCAAACAAAAGAAAACATGTATCCAGATAGAACTACTTTTATTCCATATAATGTTTTATCACTAATTGTTCAAAACATGTCTTTAAATTATTCTCAATTTTGAAAATCCTTTATTCCTGGCCAAAAATATTGACAGAACCCATGCCAATTTTGAATCCACTAGAAATTAAACAAACCCTGCAATGAGAAACTGAAAAGAGAAATCAAAATAAAGCAACCTATAACAATCCCACTTGAATTGGAACCCATGTGATGACCCACCTCATCAAATAGAGTGAATAGTTCTTTCTTCTTGCATTGATTGCACTATAACTAATGCATCAGTTGATCTAACAAAGACAATGCTAACTCTAATGCAACAAGGAAAATGATAAGTATAATTCCTCTCATTTACCCACCCATATAACATTATCATGCAACTTGTCCTAGCCCACTCTTTGCAATTATTCACAAGAACACTACTCAAATCCTCAATTGCATTTACTAACATACAAATCCTAATGGTCTCATAAGAGGGGGTTTTGAACCCAATATCTACAACTGCAATGGCATCATCCACCACTAACTGCTAGTATGGAGAACTCGAATGAAACATGTTAAGTAGTGCCAAAAATTAGCAATGGCCTTTTCGGCCTAATCTTGCACAATCCTCTTCCTTCCTATACTCACCAAAGTTAGTTGTCCTCTAGGTGTAGTATGTTGTGCAAATGTGTTACTATTCCCCCAAACTATTCTACATTTGTATGATCCAAAAAAATGTTGATGTTTGTAGCATCAGTCAGATAAATAATACTGACTATATGATTATTATGAGAAATGATTTATTATATATACACATATATATCAATATATATAATAATTAATATTACTATATACATTGATATATATATATATATATATATATATATATATATATATATATATATATATATATATATAAAGTTAGATTATAATTATTCTCATAATAACTAAATAGTTAAAGTGATAAAATAAATTAATGAATAGACATGTCCCACGAAGGGACATGTCTCTTCTTGTCCGTGTCATGTATAAATACAATGAGATCGATGCATTTGGAAAACACATAAAATCAGATAGTGTTATTACATTTGCAATGATCCTAAAACCTTAACATGGTATCAAAGCCAGGGTGCAAATGTAAGAGAGTAGTTTGTTGATGGTGAATGTGTGACTATCTCAAAAAATACAGTCTCAGTACGAGGACCATATCTCACAAATGCACCATTTGATTTTGCTAAATTTTGGATATGTTGGAGATAAACAAATTTAGAAGAATCTCACTGGACCAATTGGAGCGAAAACGTCAGGTTCAAAAATTATGACCAACTATGTACGGGTGTATGAAAAATCTGAAAAAGAGTGAGGTTCCTTCTTTAAAAGCCTAACCACTTGAAGGGAGATCTAATAAGATTGAAGGTTGTGATAGTGTATAGAACCGTTGGATATTAAAGATAGGTCATGTGAAGAATTCTAGTAATATTTGAGAACGATGACATCATTCTGTGAATTTGTAGGATATTTTCTATATGGGCTCACCTTACAGAATGTAATACTTGAAATTTATAAAACATAAGTATTTCATGTTTTATTAATGCACATAATTTTTGAGTTCGTAATTCATGCTATACTGTTGGTTAGTAAAATCTTGTATGCTTCTATCATTGGTATTTTCGGTCGAGATAGTTTAGTGAGCTATCTGTAACCTCTCTCTGACATACCTTCAGGACATAAGTACAAGATAATTGTATTCAAGGGAGAAAGAACTTGATGCTTGCAAACGAATTGATGATTGAGACTAGATGCAAAGGGAGTCTGACATTTCAAAAGAGGTCAATAAGTTGATAAACTTGAGCTTCAGAGGGAGCAAATGGTTCAGTCAAACTGTGACAATCTTGATCATATTGATTGAGAGGGAGTTCACTATTGACGGTGAATTACTTCTGAGGTAAACTTGATATAATTGATTATTATACTAATCAATCATGAATGTTTTTAATGGCCCTGCCCTGTATGTAAATCATGCGGAAGTGACGACTTCCAAATGATTATCACTTGTATTTGCAATAGTTATTGGAAGGTGATGATCTTACAATAACTTGATCTTCTATTGTGATAGACATCTTGTGATGGCTGAAATAGATCATGATAGATGGCATCTTCTATTGTGATAGACATCTTGTGATGGCTAAAACAGATCATAATAGATGGCATCTTCTATTGTGATAGACATTTTGTGATGGCTGAAACAGATCATAATAGATGATGTGAATGTTCTTATGGTAAGTGCACATTACCTATGAACATTTGTTGAGTACTTGGAGGATATCATGAGATTTGATATTCTATAGGTCATTACTCTGAGCACTTGGTGAATATCATGAGACTTGATACTCTGCAAGCCAATGCTCTTGATATCATGAGATGATATCTTTATGAACTCTCGAGTACTTGGTGGACATCGTGAGAATTGATGTTGGTAGGCCATTACTCTAAGCACTTGGTGAATATCTTGAGAGTTGATATTCTGCAGGCCAATGCTCTCAATATCATGAGATGATATCTTTATGAACTCTCGAGTACTTGGTGGACATCATGAGAATTGATGTTGGTAGGCCATTACTCTAAGAACTCGGTGAATATCTTGAGAGTTGATATTCTGCAGGCCAATGCTCTCAATATCATGAGATGATATCTTTATGAACTCTCGAGTACTTAGGTGAATGTCATGTGTTGACATTTTGATAGGCCAATACTCAAGATATTAAATGGATAGAATCGCCGCTGGAGGCAATCCACCCCAGGACTTGTGGATAGAATCGCCGATGGAGGCAATCCACCTGAGGACGTGGATAGAATCACTGACGGAGGCAATCCACACATTGAGACTATGTTTCTATTGATTACATCATGAGGATGATGCCTTTATTGCTTACATCATATAATTGATGTTGTCAAGTGTCTTAAGTGTTGACATTGGATTGATTTATCCTCCCTAGCTAAGAGGGAGTGTTCATGTTTGTAGCATCCGTCAGATAAACAATACTGACTATATGATTATTATGAGAAATGATTTATTATATATATACATATATATCAATATATATAATAATTAATATTACTATATATATATATATATATAAAGTTAGATTATAATTATTCTCATAATAACTAAACAATTAAATTGATAAAATAAATTAATGAATAGACATGTCACATTAAGGGATATGACATCTCTCTTCTTGTCCTTGTCATGTATAAATACAAAGAGATCGATGCAGCATTTGGAAAACACATAAAATCAGATAGTGCTATTACATTTGCAATGATCCTAAAACCTTAACAAAAAAGGCATAGAAATTTGTTCATATGTAGAAGTTTGTTGTGATATCTCATCCAAGTGATGGACTCTAGCCTTAGACAAAATCAATCTAACTTGTGAGGCCATTCTTGTCTTCATTGCCTTATTTTCTAAGAAAACTTACATATCTTGATTCACCGAATAGGTGAGATCAAGAAGTCATTCAAAGAAACTCTACACATCATGCCCTCACTACTTTTAAAATGTCATTTGAAAAGAGAAATTCCTCAATTGTACACAACGCCACAAAAATTGCACTTCGCTATATGTGTACCTTCGATGTGCAATTTCCCCGTGCAAAGTCCTTTTAACATGGCATGATCACCAAATATGAGCAAATAAAAAAATTAAAAATTAAAACATGTTGTTAGCCTTTCAAAAGTTTTAAAAAAATCCGAAGTTTCATGATAAAAGTGATTTTCCCAGGTATTTTCTTTTGGTTTGTTGGATGCAAGCTTTGGCAAAAGGATTGGTTTCAAATGTTTCTAATGTTTCCTCTCTTAAGGGTTATCAATCGGTGTGTTGATATGGCATGTCAATAGCTCAAAGCTTCTCTTTGCCCTTTCTGCAAGGGTAGAGTTTCCAGCCACATGGTGGTTGCAGTCTTCCACTACAAAGAAATGGTTGCATTGACTTCCATCAAAGCTATCTTAATAGAGTTTCCCAGCTTAAGACCACAATTACCCTCGCATTAAGGTAAGGCGGGGTAAACCTAGTTTTCTTAACATGCAAGACTACTAAAGGTTTAAGGCATGGAGAATCAAAGACCATAACTGCATAGGGATATTTTGCACCCCAAAACAAAGGGGCCAATCAAAGGGAAGTCTAGCACACTAGGACCTCACAAGGGGGAAATTCAAGATTTCAAGAGAGGCCTTTGAAAATTATCCATTCATACTTTTAAAAAATTTATTCAAAACTTTACTCTGCATATTATAATTCTTAGAAATAAACAATTAATATTCTAGGTTACATTGTTGTACAAAACATGACATACATACCCATTTTAACCAACAAGATGGTAAAGCTTCTTTATATAACACAGAAAACTGCAGCACTTTTCTATCTCTCATCTTCTTTCTTAACAACTTCAACCATATCAGCATTTGGGGTGTTTACAAGAATCTTGGAGTTCTGAATATCTAACCTTGCTCATCTCTTCCAATGTAGGGCTTCTTACCCTTGAAGAGGTTGCCGATTCCTCTATATAACATAAACTCACTGCAAAAAAAGTTATTTCTGGCAAAATTGTAGCTACTTATTCTCTCACGATGTTTCTCTATGTCTCATACAACCTTTCTGGATGGAAACCACATTTATTCTTACCATTAACAAAACAAATATTCTGCATATTAACATTACCCTCATCTCCAATGTCCCCTAAATATTTGACCTAAAATGTGTTTTCCATTAAAGATGGACTTACTATAGATCTCTACCAAAGAGGGTAACTAATACTCAATTAATGCTGACATGATTGAGAAATGTGGCGATGGGGAGATGTAATAAAAAACCAAGCACATACTTCCCCAAAACATTTGCCAACTATTACAATTGATCCTGATCCTCATGCATAATAAAACTCTCAGAATAAGACGCATCACCACCAAAATAACTGCTTGAGATGAAATGGAAAATTACTATAAAAAACACACAAAATCAAACAGCAGATAGCTAGAAGCAATAAATAACCAAAACGACAAACAGTACCAAAAAGATTCAATTTTATAAAGGATGGAGCTCTAAGAACGCTCATGTAGGATGAATTTTCATCTTCCTTACAAACTCTAGAGCACCACCTTCCTCTTATCCTCTAGTTCTTCAAAAAATTTAGAAAACTGAAATGTTGTATTTTGATGAGTTTTATGTCACAACAAATTCCTTCGGCTTCTTGAAGAACACTTCTGACATGGCTTTTCACATTCTAAGGTGAATCACTTCATTTCATGTTTTTAGATTATTTATTTAATACTAAAAAAACTATGAAGGAATTGTTGTTCAAGTGTAAAAATCAAAGAGAAAGACAAACAGACAAAGTGTAATGTTCTTGACCACACCACTAGGCACGATTCAACCAATCTGTGCGGAGGAGGGAATGGAATCAGGTAGAAGGCCGTACTATGAGGTTGTAGACAGTACGGAGTCAGGGGAGAAGACTGTATAGATGTGCTGAGGTCGTACGGTGTACTGAGTCAAGACCGTACGGATGGGAAGCTGGATGTCGTACGGTATGGAAGCCTGGCTATACGAAGGTAAGTTTGCAGGTCGTACGGAGAGGCAGTACGAATGGAGGCTGCAGTATGGAAGGAAGGAAGTTGCACTACGAAAGGAAGTGTGTTGAATACGGGAAGGAAGTGTGTTGAGTACAGGAAGGAACTGAGTTGTAGTACGGAAGGAAGTGTGTTGAGTACGGGAAGGAAGTGAGTTGCAGTATGGATGGAAGTGTGTTGTAGTACGAAAGGGAGTATGTTGAGTACGGGAAGGAAGTGTGTTGAGTACGGGAAGGAAGTGAGTTGTAGTATGGAAGAAAGTGTGTTGTAGTACGGAAGGAAGTATGTTGAGTACGGGAAGGAAGTGTGTTGAGTACAGGAAGGAAGTGGGTTGTAGTACAGAAGGAAGTGTGTTGAGTACGGAAAGGAAGTATGTTGAGTACTGGAAGGAAGTGCGTTGAGTACGGGAAGGAAGTATGTTGAGTACGGGAGGGAAGTGTGTTGAGTATGGGAAGGAAGTTGCAAGTATACCAAGGGATGGAGGTGGTATAGAATGATGTTGGAAATACGCCGAAGGATGAGAGCCGTTCCAGTCTTTAATTTCCACCACATAAATCGAACTTAAATGCTTGCAAGATGAAATATGAATAGTAGATATTGATTGCCAAATCCGAAACTAGAGAAACAAGCAGAATAGGGTGAGGGTTGAATCTCACCGAAACTGCAAAATACCAAATAGGGAGGATATTTCACCTCCGAAATGGCAAACAGCAAAATCCCAACAGGAATTCGCAAATACAGATAAAATATCAAATCTCAACATGAGGAAACTAACCTATACGCCGTGCATAAATACCCGTCAGGGAAAACTTCCCGAGAGTGCACAAAAGAGCCAACGGCGACAACTACACTACGCTAAATAAAATAATGGGCCTGAGATAATCTAAATCGATCAGGACCCAAATACAATAGTTTTATTAGTCATTTAATGATAGAGACATTACAGTCCTCCCTTCCCAAAAATTGCTTGTCCTCAAGCAAATGTAACGCCGGATGCTGGAGAATGTGTTCACCTTCTCAAGTGGCGTTGTCCAGCGGCAAGTGCTTCCAACGTACCAAGTATTCCTTCAGGGTACGGTTCCGCAGTGTCTTCTCCCGTACATCAATGATCTCAACTGGTTCTAATAGGAGCTTCCCTTCTTCATTCAGTGGCGGAAGGTCTGTGGTTACCACAATGTTCTGCCCCACGGCCTTCTTTAGGCAGGAGACGTGAAAGACGTTGTGGATGCGGCTCCCTTCTGGCAGTTCAAGTTCATAAGCAACCTCACCGATATGGCGAGTTACACAATAAGGACCATAGAAGCGGGGCTTCAGCTTTTCTTTCCCCATTACTTTCAATGATGACTGTCTGTACGGCTGGAGTCTGAGATATACTAAGTCGCCAACCTCAAAACTTCTCTCTATTCTGTGTCTGTCAGCATAGATCTTCTGTTGATTCTGAGCATTTTGTAAGTTTTCTTGCAAGACTTTGAGTATGTCTTGCCCTTCCTAGAGCCAGTCCTTTGCCCTCGGTGCGCGATTGTCACCCAGAACCCTGTCGATGAATGAAAGGGGTCGTATCCGTAGAGTGCTTTGAAGGGTGCCATCCCAATAGACATATGATAAGTTGTATTGTAGCAATATTCTCCCAGATGCAACCATTTGACCCATGCCCGTTGCTGTGCTAAAACGTAGTTCTGAAGGTAGCCTTCTATCCATTTGTTCACAATTTCCGTCTGTCCGTCAGTCTGGGGATGGTAGCTAGTGCTGGGTGACAATTTTGTTCCTACCAACCAAAATAATTTTGTCCAGAAGATGCTGAGGAACCGACCATCCCTGTCACTAACAATGTTTCGGGGTAACCCATGCAGACGAAAAACTTCTCTGAAAAATAAGTGTCATGTCCCCATTCTAGCTGACATCGTTTAGCGTACCGGATCAGTCTATCACAGGCTCTCGTAGACTGGTGGCGATGTGGAGAGAGTCATTTTGTAGATCAGTGGTCATATTTGCTCTTGGAGAAGTGATTTGGAGCTTATTTTTATTATTATGAGTTATGCGGGCCCCACATGTTATAATTTTAAGTTGAGTTGCACTTTTTATTTTATAAAGTTATATTATTATAAAAGTGCATTATAATGGGATTTTATAATGCATGCTTCTAGAAGTTCTTAGTAACTTCTCAAAAAGTGAATAAATAGGGGGCTTGGGCATTCATTTGGACAAGCTAATTTGAAGATTCTTCTACTTTTCCATATTGGAGCAATTTGTAGTCATTTGGTCTACAAATTTTCATTAGATCTTTGGGAACGAAAACTCCCTTGGATTTGCATAACTGAGGAAGTGAGATATCTTCTGAAGGGTTGCACATTGGAAGTGGTATTCAGCCATTTCATGTTGAGCTTATTTGGAATCCTCAGATTTACCTGAGGGTTTGAGTTTTGGTTGCAAGAGGAAGAAAAAGCAGGTCTGAAAAAGCAATCTGAAAAAGCAAAACGAAAAAGCGGATCCGAAAAAGCAGTCCGAAAAAGCAAATCCGAAAAAACAGTTCGAAAAAGCAGACTCAAAAAAGCAGTCCGAAAAAGCAGACCTGAAAAATTGATATTGAGGGTTTGCAATTGATGGAATAAGGGTTTGAGTTCATCATTGCATTGGTGAATCATTTTGGTGATAGATTGAAGACAATTTGGCACATTTTCAGACTTTCCATACTAGTGCCTGGAATCAGAGTTTTGTTGATAACTTCCTATCTACTTGGCGGATAAATTTATGCTTTTGTGGAAGGGTCCCTAAACCCTAGGCGCCCCTTTTACTATCATTTTCTGCACCCAAGACTTGGCCCAGTTTTTTATATCCTAGCTGTACAGTACGGCCTGGTATGGCCCTGTACTTGCAGGTTGTACAACAGCAAATTGGGGCGGTTTGTGGAGGCAGTTTGGGGGTCCAGTTCGAGGTGCAGCCTGTGTATATTCATCAGCAATCTCCAACACTAAAAGTGCATCAAATTCAGGTTCCAATTTTATTTGTCTTTGGTCAATAACTGTCAATGCAATATTCAGAAATTGATCTCTGTCATAACAGTCCAGAATTGTCACTGTCATTAGCATTGTGATAAGTTGTGAAAGAGTTACAAGTTTTTGTATTTGGTTAAGGGGAAAACTCTGTTTATAAACAGTCCATATATTTGCCATATTTTCAGTAGTAGTGACAGTCATATAATCAGTCCATCTTTTTTAGACATTGCCATATATTATTGTATTGGACTGACATAACAGAAAGGAGCATAGCAAGGGCATTATTCACATTATCTTAGTGTGGTCCTAGATCATTGCATTGAAGTCTGAATATTACTTGTCACAGTCATTTACATTCTGGAAATTGCAATTAGAATTAGAGTAGTTCTTGATTCATTGTTGCTCATTGTATTACATTATATATTGGTACTGTTATTTCAATTGCATAGTTGATGCCCAAAACAAAATACACATTGAAACACATCATCACAAGCAAAACAGTTCAGTGCATGCCAACTGTTTGACGAATTGACAAGGATCAGATTTGGGGTTTTTAGTGGCCTTTATAGTAAGGGTCATTACAATAAGTCGGCTACCTGTGCGGCCTGGAAGTCTGAGGAGATAGCGAAAAAGTGTGCATTCTTCGTTAGCCTATCGACTACAACAAAGATACAGTCCCTTCCATTTACCTTAGGAAGCCCGGTGATGAAGTCCATGGAGATACCATCCCACTTCTGTTTTGGTATGGGCAAGGGTTGTAATAGTCTAGCAGGTGAGGTGTGTTCGGATTTGTTTTGCTGGCATACTACACATTCCCGCACATACTGCAAAACATCATCTTTAAGTCCCTTCCATGTGAATCTCTTCCTGAGCTGTCTGTAGGTCTTGAGAAACCCCGGGTGTCTAGCCAATGGCGAGTCATGTATTTCCTTCAGGATTTTCTGCTTTATTTTGGACTCAGGTACTAGGTATATTCGATCCTTATAGTAAATGATGTCATCCACCACCTTGTAACAGTCATCTTGAGTGTCGCCGTCCATTAATTTACATGCAAATGTGTTTTTAGAATATTCCAAGAGTAAGTGGGCTTTCCAGTCAGTTGAGATTTGTGACATGCAGATGGTCGGCTTTCTTGACAGAGCGTCTGCAACCACATTATTCTTCCCTTTTACATATTCAATATCAAAATTGAAAGCCTGGATCTTACTTACCCATTTTTGTTGCCTCTCATTCAGATCTCGTTGCTCCAAGAAATATTTCAAGCTGTTATGATCGGTACGGACGGTGAACTTGGCACCCACCAGATATTGCCGAAACTTGGTCAGGGCATGCACAATGGCCAACATCTCTTTGTCGTAGATGGAATATAGGCGTTTAGCTGGCGTAAGCTTCCGACTTTCGTAGGCTATAGGGTGTCTTTCCTGCATCAAGACCACACTAATGCCCTCTCCAGACGCATCACATTCCAGAACGAATGGTTGACTGAAATCAAGTAGGGCGAGGACTGGGCAAGTGCTCATTGTTTCCTTCAACCTTTCAAAAGTGTCTTGTGCCCTTTCATTCCATTGGAAGGACCCCTTCTTAGTCAGATCTGTTAATGGTGCGCTAAGCTAGGAGAATCCTTTTACAAACCTTCAGTAATAACTGCACAATCCAAAGAAGCCTCGCAACTCAAAGAGTGATTTTGGAGGTGGCCAGTCGAGTATAGCTTGGATCTTCTCCTGGTGGACCTGTACTCCATGTTTACTGACTACATGGCCTAGGTACAATATTTTTGTCATCCCAAATTCGCATTTGGATTGCTTGGCAAACACGGACTGAGCCTCCATGATCCCAAGGACTTCATCCAACTATCTCAAGTGTTCTTCCCAGGTTTTACTGTAAATCAAGATGTCATCAAAAAATACCAGCAAGTACTTACGCAATTGTTTGTTGAAGATGCGATTCATGCAAGAATGAAAAGTAGCTGGTGCGTTCGTTAATCTGAAAGGCATGACTAGGAACTCATAATGCCCGTAGTGACAACGAAAAGCTGTCTTCTCCACATCTTCTTCCCGCATGCGAATCTGATGGTATCCGGAACGGAGATCTATTTTAGAGAAATAAACTGCACCATGCAATTCAAATAACAATTCATCGATCCTAGGAATGGGATATCTATTGTTTATTGTTTTCTTATTCAACGCACGATAGTCCACACACATGCATAATGTTCCATCTTTCTTTTTCACCAATACAACCGATGATGCAAAAGGGCTAGAACTCGGACGAATCCATCCCTTCTCAAGTAGCTCCTGAATCATTTGCTCAATCTCATCTTTGAATTTCTTGGGATGGCGGTATGGCGTGGTGATAACTGGTTTGGCACCAATTTCCAATTCAATGGTATGTTCAAACCCACGATGGGGTGGTATGCCAAGAGGAATATCTGCAAAAAATTTATCATGGGTACTCAGGATAGCCTGTAGAACAGAATCTTCTGGTCGTATTCGTTGTCCTTTAATTGGCTCTGCCGAAACAAAGCAGTGTGCAGCCCATGCTAGGTCATCATGCCGAAAAATGGCTTCCATCCGTTGTGTAGAGACTTCCTTGGGACCTTCATTAGCCATCCCACGAAGAACAACTTTCTTTCCTTCGGCCACAAAAGTAAAATCCATCTGTTTGAAGCTCTGTGTGTATTCATCCAGGGACTCCATCCACTGTATGCCCAAAATAACCTCCATATCATCCAGGTCTACTACGAAGAAATCCTCTGTCACAGTGTGATTAGCCATGGTGATACTCAGTTGGGGAACAAGGTGTGTGCAAGGTAGGAGTGTTCCTCTAGCGACCTTGACTTGGAAACTTGCGTGAGCCTCTATAGGAAGACCTCTTCTCTTCACCAAGGATGAGTTTATAAAGTTGAGAGTGGCTCCGCTATCAACCATCACAATGACCCTCTGCCCCTAAAGGGTTCCCCATACCCGAAATACCGTACATCTCAGGCTCCTAGCCAAAGCAATGGTCCCTCCACGCCGAAACAGTGCCGCCATTCTCTCCGTACGGTTCAAGCTATCCGTTTTGGAGACCTCCTGCGGGTGACCGTCCTTTATGGGAAGTTTCTCTTGATTGTCCTCATCATCAGACATAACCTCGATGTAGTGTATTTTCCCTTTACCAAGGCATCTGTGCCCAGGTTCCCATGGTTCCTTACAATTAAAACATAACTTCTTCCTTCGGAGCTCTTGTCTAGTGGCTTTGTCCAACGAAGGCTTCTTTGGCAGAGATTTGGTATCTTTGTCTTTGGGAATGAACAACAGTTTGGAGTGGGAGTAGCCTCAAGAGGAGGATGTTGATGATGGTGCCATACTTCGTGCCTTTTTTATAGCCTCCGCAAGGGTGGCAGGATTGAAGCCCTTAACCCATCCCCGCAATGGTTCAGTTAATCCGTCCATGAAGAGAACTATCCGTCTCCTTTCAGAAATGTCTATAAACAACACGGAGAGCTTTTGAAACTCTGTGATATACTGGTCGACTGATCCAGTCTGTCTTAACTGAACTAGCTCTTTAAAATTAAGCTCCGGATCTTTACCGTCAAACCGATCTATCAATTTTTCAATGAATTCAGCATATGTACTTACTTGCTCATGTCCCAATGTGATGGTGTCATGATGCCACCATTCATGTGCCACTCCTTCCAAGTGAAATGCTGCAAATTTAATTGCTTCCTCTTCTGGCATTGGATTGAGCTGGAAGTAAGTATCCGCCTTCATTACCCATGCCTAGGCAGATATGGATCCAAATCCATCAAATGGTAACAAATTTACTTTACTTAGCTTCCTTCTGAGATCATCATTAAAATATCCTCGACTTCCGCCTCCAGAGTATCGCATCCTCAATTCCGCGTAGTCTTTGTAGGATATATCCCCTTCCAAATTTGCATTCTTCCAGTCTTCTTTTAATTGTTCTTGAACTTCCTCAAAGGCAGGTTGCCTTCCTCCTTGTGGTACCTCCGTCCTTGGGGGGAAAATTGGCATGGAAGGATGGGATCGTGCAAGATGAGGATTTTCTTTTCCCATAAACGAGTCGGCACTGTGACCATTTTGTTCGCCAGATATTTTATTGTCTACTAGTTTCTAAAGAGTCTCCTCCAGAAGTCGTTGAGTGTCGTTGATTTGTGCCTGATTCCTCGAGAGGTCCCTCAATAGCGCCATGAATTCAGTAGGAGTGGGATCTTGATATGCCATTCTACCAACTGAGTGGGATCTCCTTCGTTTCCAGCTATAGACTTTCATTCACTGTCCACAGGTTGGCAGGATCTCAAGCTCTGATACCACTATAATGTTCCCGACCATGCCACTAGGCACGATTCAACCAATCCGTGTAGAGGAGGGAATGGAATCAAGTAGAAGGCCGTACTAAGAGGCTGCAGACAGTACGGAGTCAGGGGAGAAGGCCGTACGGATGTGCTGAGGCTGTACGGTGTACTGAGTATGAGGGTCGTACGGTGATGAAGAGCCGTACGGAAGTCAAGACCGTACTGATGGGAAGCTGGATGTCGTACGGTATGGAAGCCTGGCTATACGAAGGTAAGTTTGCAGGCCGTACAGAGAGGCAGTACGGATGGAGGCTGCAGTACGGAAGGAAGTGTGTTGAGTACGGGAAGGAAGTGAGTTGCAGTACGGATGGAAAAGTGTTGTAGTACAGAAGGGAGTATATTGAGTACAGGAAAGAAGCGTGTTGAGTACGGGAAGGAAGTGAGTTGTAGTACGGAAGGAAGTGTGTTATAGTACGGAAGGAAGTATGATGAGTATGGGAAGGAAGTGTGTTGAGTACAGGAAGGAAGTGGGTTGTAGTACGGAAGGAAGTGTGTTGAGTACGGAAAGGAAGTATGTTGAGTACGGGAAGGAAGTGCATTGAGTACGGGAAGGAAGTATGTTGAGTACAGGAGGGAAGTGTGTTGAGTACGGGAAGGAAGTTGGAAGTACACCAAGGGATGGAGGTGGTACAGAATGATGTTGGAAGTACGCCGAAGGATGAGAGCCGTTCTAGTCTTTAATTTCCACCACATAAATCGAACTTAAACGCTTGCAAGATGAAATATGAATAGTAGATATTGATTGCCAAATCCGAAACCAGAGAAACAAGCAGAATAGGGTGAGGGTTGAATCTCACCGAAACTGCAAAATACCAAATAGGGAGGATATTTCACCTCCGAAATGGCGGACAGCAGAATCCCAACAGGAATTCGCAAATACAGATAAAATATCAAATCTCAACATGAGGAAACTAACCTATACACCGTGCATAAATACCCGTCGGGGAAAACTTCCCGAGAGTACACAAAAGAGCCGACGGCGACAACTACACTACGCTAAATAAAATAATGGGCCCGAGATAAACTAAATCGATCGGGACCCAAATACAATAGTTTTATTAGTCATTTAATGACAGGGACATTACACAAAGAGAGAGAAAGTGTTCCATAGGAAAACATGTCTTCATAGAGATTGTTGCCACTTTTTTAATATGCAATGAAAATTGGAGAAAACTGCATTAACATCTCATCTATTTTTAGAGGTCACTACCTTCCATTATGTAAAAGCATGGATGAAATAGCTTCCATCTCTTCTCAAAGTTAGCCATACATGCCTCCCATATCAGTGAAACAGTAAACTCTTTTGTCTGGAAGTCGTTTCCTTTGTATATATTTGTATTTCCATCTATTTAAGTTCATTTCATTACTTTTCAACTATATTCATGCCAGAATTATTGTAATTAGATTGCTTCCTCTTATAACCTAAGTTACCACATTCGCTCCTCCCTGCTGGAATTCGAGATTCAGTTCGTTGCCAATTCTGGTTCAGTTCGAATTCACTCAAAATTCTGCCACAATCAAGTAAATTCGCTCCAAATTCTCTCAGGACCTGGTAAGAATTTTGGAGGAATTTGGAAGACTTTTGATTTGGATGGAGGAACCCAAAACGAATTGGGGCGAATTTGGGGAGAATTTGACTCAAAACGTCAGTTTCATTGACTTTTTCATAAAGTTATTTTGCCAACTTAGGTCTATTTAACCCTCCAACCCTAACAGTGACCATTAAAAAGACTAAAAAGGTTGTTTTATGTCATTTGTGCATTTTGTTATGTCATTTGGACTAAAATGTTAATATATGTGGTGGTGTATTTTGCTATGTTGCTAGTATTAGCATAGTCGTGTATGAACTTATTTGCTGCTGTGTATATATATATATTCTTGCACGGACAAACCCAAAACGAATCCGAACCCAACCCCCTAAAATATTGTATGAATTTCGAACCCGAATCTCGAACCTGCATCCGTACCAAAATCCGAACCGGCAACTTAACTTATAACACATTAAGTTCCTGAACTAATCAAGATCAAGGTCAATATGAAATATATTTATAAAGCTTACCACTCAGTTTTTAAATGGTATGAATTAAAGCACAGTACAGTTATCAACCTCCCTTCCAAGGACAAGATAATTTTAGAATCAAGTTCCTATAACAATTAACCTACTCCAAGGAATACAGAATATTCCTGCGCAACAAAGATAAATGAACTGTGCATCAAAAGATAACTGTACACTTGACACAAACCTTGTCAAACAACAAAACTAACATTACTCTCAATGGCACTATGAGACTGGAAATATGCCCTTTGTTTGACTCTAGCCTTGCAAGTACACCATTGCAAAAAAAACATTAACACTACAAACATCAACAAGGGGAAATTATATCATGTCTTTCATGTTTCTTGATTGATTAAGACAGTGGGAAAACAAACTATGGTGCAAACTTTTAACTCCCTCTTGGAACAATAAGGAATTATCTGCACTAGCATCAAGCTTCTTGAACACAAGAAACATCTAATGACTGCCCATGAGCTCAATTAATCCTTCAAGCAATTATAACAAAAAAAACATTCTATTCCTCTTGTATTTCCCTATTCAATAAAGTAATTTGATTTTGACATTCTTATAGTCTAATCAAGAGCATATTCTACAGTGTTTATCCAAGGTTTTTGCAGAAGGGGTCACAGAAATGTGGAGACATAGTTCTAGGCATAGTTGAAAAACACGAACTCGGCAATAACTTAGCAAGCCCAAAATATTTAAAAACTCGGGCTAAACGAAAACTTGGGGAAAAACTCAGCAATAACTCGGCAGCTTTATCAAACATTAAAAAATACAATGTATTAAAATATTCTTCAAAAACACACATATTTACTGAATTTGTTGAACATAATAATAAACTACAAAATTGGGTATGGGTATACGAATACAGTATGCCACTATGACAATATTTTGATGAAGATTGGGTGCACTCTACATAGTGAGTGAAAATATATATATATATATATACACACAACAACAAAAAAACTTGTATATTTATACAAAAACTAAAACCATATTAAAATTACTTTTTTAATTAACTGGAATAAATTATTTTAATAGAATACTATCTAAATCATAATAATATTTTTTATATATAATAGATATAAATTAATTGTAGCTAAAGTCTAATATTTATTCAAAAATAAAAATAGTTGGCCAACAATATTAAGATAACAATACTAGGCGAACCATATTAAAAAGTAAGGTGGGGAAAAGTTTATTAAAGTTTGGAATCAATATTTTGAACAATCCGAATCACGTCAAATACCGTAAGTCACCACCATGCCATAAATCACCACAGTTACCCTCAATCGCATCCTGAAAATGCTTGAAATAAACTGAAATTTCTAATGTTTGGCAAAAAAAAAGATTTCAGCAAGTTATTGATGGATATTGTGACAAAAATCACAATATTAGGACGATTTTTACTATAACAAATGTCATGGGTTTACATAAAACATGGCGAAAAGTTTTTTTGCGAGTTACTTGTCAATTTTAGCCAGAGTTACACAGGGATGTGTCCCCAACCAAAAAAAAACCTATCCCTATATGTGGAACATAGTTCTAGGCATAGTTGAAAAACACGAACTCGGCAATAACTTAGCAAGCCCAAAATATTTAAAAACTCGGGCTCAACGAAAACTTGGGGAAAAACTCAGCAATAACTCAGTAGCTTTATCAGACATTCAAAAATACAATGTTTTAAAATATTCTTCAAAAACACACATATTTACTGAATTTGTTGAACATAATAATAAACTACAAAATTGGGTATGGGTATACGAATACAGTATGCCACTATGACAATATTTTGATGAAGATTGGGTGCACTCTGCATAGTGAGTGAAAATATATATATGTATACACACAACAACAAAAAAACTTGTATATTTATACAAAGACTAAAACCATATTAAAATTACTTTTTTAATTAACTGGATTAAATTATTTTAATAGAATACTATCTAAATCATAATATTTTTTATATATAATAGATATAAATTAATTGTAGCTAAAGTCTAATATTTATTCAAAAATAAAAATAGTTGGCCAACAATATTAAGATAACAATACTAGGCGAACCATATTAAAAAGTTAAGGTGGGGAAAAGTTTATTAAAGTTTGGAATCAATATGTTGTCAGTTTTAGCCAGAGTTACACAGGGATGTGTCCCCAACCATAAAAAACCCTATCCCCATATAGGAAACGTTTCCATGACTTGCGGACAGCTACGGGACGTCCCCAAGTCGTCCCAATTTTTTCAAAATTTACAAACATCCTAAAAACTCAGGGATGTCGAGAAACTTTTTTGGCGACAATCGCACATCCCAGGGATGGCCAAGGACGCCTTAGCCATCCCTCAATCATCCCCGGGATGGACAATCCTCCCTGACGGTAATGAACGGCGGCTACTTTAAAAAACATAAAATTCTTTTAAAATATTGATTCTTTGTTATTGTTATGTGGGCCCCTCCTCCCAAATTCGCCCTAACATGCATTTTCATTTGGTTTTAGCTCATTAGTTGTATCTCTCATAGCAAAAACTAGAGCAGAAGCAAAGAGGGTTTGAAGAAGCCATTGAAAGAAGAGGAGCAGCAGCAAGTGCAAGTGATAGAAGAAAGAGAAGGCAAATCTCTTGCAGCTTGGAAGAGGTAAGTTACATCCTTCCATTCTTTAGTTATTCACCTTTTTTCAAAGCTTGAAGCTTGAAAAGTCGGATTTTTTTTTTAATTTTTTGCATTGTTTTAGTATTCATTGTTAAATCTCAAACAAATTCAAAATAAGCGGCAGTGAGGATTGTAGTAATGAGAAAGAATTTGAAGTGGGTGGTGAAAGTAGAGTTGAAAGTGTTGAGGCTAGTAGAGGGCAGCAACAAGACTTGTTTAAGTGCCCTTCAACAATCATGAGTAAAGATGCAAAGGGTCCTTTCAACAAGAAACTATATGGCAGCAATTTAGCCTTTGGGCATTTTGAACGTTATTTTTTTTTATATCGCATGCATATTGACAATGAAATCCGAATTATGAATGTATATTGAGTATTGACTATTGAAATGTTGTATGTTAAGGTTCTATGATGTTTAAATGGCACACTTTATCCATGTTTTCATATGAATGTAATGTATATATGCAAATTTCCCTATATATCTTAAATTTTCCCCGTATTTTATATAGTCGTCTCTTTGTCGTCCCTAAACTTGGCAAAAACAATTGCCATCCAGGAAATTCCTCCCCCATCCCCTACTGTCCCCATCCCGGAAACTTGGGGTAACCTTGGTTTTAGCTCAAGTGAAGAGCACATGATTATACAAAGAGGGGAGGGTGAATCAATATAATAACAAATTTTAATCATCAAATCTCCATTAATCACAGTAGCAATACTCCAAAACTTAATCAACCACAAATGCAAGATCAATCAAATAGACGCATAAGAACAAATGATTTACGTGGAAAGGTTTAGAAGAGAAAACCACGGCAAAATACTATTTTTGTATTAGAAACTTGTTACAATCTTTGTAGGCACCAACCGACAAGAGACACCAATCTCATTTAGATGATTCATAGGCACCAACCAAATGGAGACACCAATCCCCACAACTAAGCACCAACTCAGCAAGAGACACCAATCTCTTTGAAGACAAGGCACCAACCTCCAAAAGGATGAAGTGTTAAGTGTTTGATCTTCTTCTTGAACCAGATCTGATCTACCTCCACAAGTCTGCTCAAACAGCTTCTTAAAATCTGCTCATAAATTTCAACACTTTTTGCTCATAGGTCTACAATAACATACATTAGAATCTGCTCATACTCTTTATTAAATTCTGTATTGGGTGGATATTTTGCAACCGGTAGCTTTAAGGATCAATTGCAAAACAGTGTTTCCAACTACAGCATGTGAGACACAGACTCTCCAAATTAAGGGAAGGCTCCCCCTATCTACTGTTACTGAAAACAACCTATACTAAACTTAACACCTAAGATTATGTACACTAACCTAATTGACAAGGTGTTACATTCACCATATCTTCTTTCTTCTGAATAGGTGCTCTCCTCGCGTTGTATTCTCTTATTTCAGAATACATGTTTCTATCTTTACAACAATATCTCAAGTACAATACAACAGAGTTAACAACAAAAAGCTCATGAAAACTCAAAGTCTTTCCATTGCTCCTTATGTGAATTCAAGAACACGGATGAAACATATCTGCAGCTCAAAGTCTCCAACGTATATTTCACCTTTCATGTACAAACGTAGAAAATAAAAGCAGCACAAAGTCTGCAAGTTGTCACCTTGCTTGAGCTTCTACACTAGCTCCAAACGTGATAAGCAGCTCAAAGTCTGCAAGACCAAATCTGAAACCAAATTATAACTTTGAACACAATAAGAAGCTCAAAGTCTACAACATTGAGTTCAAATCCCTGGTGAACAAAAGCAGAACATTCACAACCAATCTTCAGAAAATGTCATCACATAACACCTTGGATTAGCACAAAGTCTAAAAGCAATTCGCCTCTTTGATTGAAAGAAGTTTTATTTACATCTAAGTTCAAAGTCTCAAGAGTGCTCAACAAACTGTCAAAATTTTGTTGCACTGCCAAAAGATGTTTATTTACAATGAGCCCTGTTGTATTTATAGGTGGGGCTGGGAGCAAAAAGTTGGAGAAGTCCAAATAACTAAGACTTATTCTACAACAAACTAACTGCGGTTGACTTATTCAATATTGCAAGTCCTATTGTATTTTGACTTGCAATGTGTTTATATGTAATTACAAGTTACAAATTTGCAAGTGATGTAATCACCTGCAATTACATCCTTACATGTTAAATGTAATTTGTCAAAATGAAATTACGAGTGCATAATTGAAAATTTACATCATCCTTTGTCTGTCTCCATGCCGCTACAGGACACCTAGTGATTGAAGTACTCAGCTTGGGTGAAAGCATCTTGTCCCAAAACAGGAACTTGCATTCTTGATTGTTCTGCATTGCATCACAGTGGCCTTTGTTGGGAAAGCAACTTTTCAATGTTTTGTGACCATCTCAGTCTTGAAAGTATTCCATGCTCTCAATCATTTTGTCACTTATTCACCACCTTGTATGGCTTTGTCATGTTGTTGTTCTTGCTTTGTGTCATTCTCCAGTCTTGGAGTCTGCTTGCAAAATAAGGCCCATGCCTTGATTTGTTGATTTGGTAGGTTGTGTGCACAAACAAGGCTGACAAGGGCAAGTTAAATAAGAAGCAAAAGTGGGGTCACAAGTGAATTTTGGGTCTTGACGACTGCATTACAAGTGTGTAAAAACATGAGCGTTGACTTGCAATTGGAGAAAATGAAAATGCAACTTCACATGTGCAATGGGAATATACAAGGTTGCACTTGTAATCGGGTCTCAGAAACCTGATTTCAAGTGATTTAGAGTGCATTTTAGGCTATATTCAGGTTTTGGAAGATCAATTGCAAGTGGAGGGAAGAACATGATATTATACAAGTGTAAAATAACTCAACAAGACACATTTCATGTTTTGAGGACTCAAATGCAAGTTTTATACAATGATTACTTGTATTTTGTCTGCTCTACAACCTGTAACATGGCTTCAAAAACCCGATAATGCACTTGAGTATTTTATATGACCTCAAAATTGGGCTTTGAAGATGTAGTTTGCAAGTAATCATACTTACATTTTTCTTTGGTTTTAAAACTTGTATTAAGACTCAAAACCGAGAATAGCAAGGCTGGGCATTTTTCAAATAATGTGATACTCAATGAAACTCTGAAATTGCACTTGCAGGCGCACACACTTGTGTCTCCATTTAGCTCTGAACTCGTAACACATCTTACATGACCGTCCATAATCAACACTCGCATGTACGGATTGGTAGACCTCATCATACCTTCACTTTGCGCTTTGCATCTATCTTACCCCCTACCTATTGGACAATAGAGGCTTGATACTCTTGATAGTTGTCATCTTTATGACACTACCTTGCCAATTATAACTATCATACATCTCTGTCCTTGGCTTAGTAATGACTGTCCTCACTATGATCTGTCCTTTCAAGGGTTGAGACTCTCATGTTCTTGTTGGCTTTCCTTTAAATCTATTGTCTACTCCATTTCTGACTGTCAAGGATAATTTGTACTGCTCTTAGTACCGTCCTCATGATGATACAACTGCTTTGACAGTAAATATCACTTTTGATGCTCTTTGGAATAACATAATACACAAAGGGGATTCTCAAGACTCGTCTATAAGTGATGCACTTATACAATTTTGCAAAGCAAATCTGCATAATGTCTTCACAAAAACCTGAAATACCCATGTCATCATTTTATAAATCCTCATGCCAATAACAATGCAAGAAAATGCATTTAAACTGAGATTTTGCATTGTGCTTACATAAACGACTTTCTCATGAACGATGCTAGAAAGAAAATAGTGACTCGGGTAAGGAAAAGCAAAGATGGCTACTTTAATCTCAATACCAAAGAGAGAAACCCTAACACAAAAGAAGAATGCAAGAAAAACTAAAATGATTCATACCTAAAACAAAAAAAATGCAAGAAATGCCCAAATCGTGCAAGAAGGAAAATGTGGAAAGAATGCCTAAAAAGACACCCAAAAACAGGGGCTTATTAAGCCGTATGTGAAGAAATACAATAGGTTTGGGAAACCAAGACCATTCTGTAAATGTATTTTTCAGTTCAAACTAAGCTTTCGGGATTCAAAGAAAACAAATTGCAAGGTTTAAGCTTGGAAAACTAACACCACATCTGGGTCTTGAAACACACAATGCAAGGCCCACTTTTTTATTTCAAACTTGGAACGGAGATCATGCGACCCGTAATGGAAAACAACGGGTTTCACAAAGCATGTTACAAAGCATAATATATAAAAATTTGCATTTCGGGCCTCATTAATCAATATGCAAGTCTTTTCTATAAAAAGAACCAGGATATTTAAGTTATCGAGTTTTTAAAAAAACATGTTGCAAGTTTTAACGAATTTCAAGTCACATAAAGTACTTGTATTTTGACTTATAAAAGCCAATTTACAAGTATTTGCTTTTTAAAATGAAAATACAAAGAAGAAAGGGTTGGCTTTCTAAGGACAACTTACAAGTTTAAAAGGGTATGTATAGGTAAGTTGTAACTTGCATTCCGGGATATAAAGTCCAATTTGCAAGTTACATACTATACTTAAAAACATAATATTTCTACTTGTAATTACAAACCTACAATAACGTTTATAAAACCCGGCATTACAGGAGGCCAAATTAACCAAACCAAAGAACACTAAAATGACTAGTCGAAACGGATATTAAGAAGATGAATGCAATTGCAAGTAATGCGAACTTGCAATTTAACTTGTAATGATAGTTACTTGCAATTACATGACAAAGATCCTATTGATGTGGGTTTTATGACCGTACCAACAGTAGAATAAAATATTGAAAGATCCTATCCTCTCTAGATCAAAATCATGTGTATGCTAAGATTGTGAAAGAACATACAATTGACTCCACGGTTCTTTTATGTCAGTTCTTGACTGTGGATAAGCTCAATAGTTGATGTGATATGCTAGTAATCCGAGGGGACTTACATTTGAATCGTTCTCAACCTCTGCAAGCTAGAACTTCATCGAATATTGTAATCTCGTGATGCTTCTTCTTTGAATAAACACAACTAAAATGAACTAAAATTAAAGGGGAAAGTGTTAGAAGGATCTAAATCTATTCCTAAAGGCAATGTTATCAATGAATAGTGCTCCAGTGGACAAACTCCCAATAACCAAGCTCTGCTTTGCCAAGATCAACTACAACTCCACAAGAACTGGTGCAATCTTCTAAGGGTTATGCAAAGAATTTTCATATCACAATGAGCACCATCATAATGAACAATGCACATTTAATGATAGCAGTTAAGCATCCATAAAAAAGGGGGCTCAGCTAACTTTACACGACAGCTTACAATCAGCAAACTACCAAAAGTATGAACCATGGAAATTCATCAAACACCATTACATTCTCCACTAAATCAAAGCACTTGAAAAAAAAATCTACTCTAACTGAGGGAACAATGAAACCATGCAAGCACCAAAATACATCAAGTAATCGCCATGAAACCAACAATGAAAACTTTATTATCTTGGTAGCTCTTAGCCACATTCTCGACATCTTCTCCTTTACAAATGAGAAGTCATCCTTTTATATAGGTCTTAGAATACAAAGGGTGGCCAAGATTGAAACAAATAAATGGCCTAGATTTTGCCACCTCGGCCCTAATTAGGGATAGGGCAGGGAGAGAGAATCTATAATAAATTAGAGAGTCCACTTGAATCAATCAAAAGAGAGTCACTCCCTTATTGGGTAATAAATGCCCACTATGTAAGTCCACTCAACAGGAGAGGGGTGAAATGAATGCCCACTATGCATTAAATGTTGTCACCCCAAAAAAACCAGTCAAAGATTCCCTTCATTGAATGCAATGAACTGGGACATGTCAATTTTGGAAGGTGATTGAGCACTATTCTTGTTGACCATTATGTCATTGTTGAAGTCTTTCATACTTGAATTGGATCTCAAGAGCCTGAATGCCTTTCTTGAACGTCTAGAATTGGAATTCTTCCTCCTTGCTCTTTCCTAACTGGGATCTTTGGATTTTCCAGAGGAATTTCAAGGTGTTGCACTCTTCCTTCTTCATTTATACTTGAACTTTGATCTTTGAGGTCTCGAGCCTTAAATGCCTTGAACTGGAATTCTTCCTTTTCCAAAATAAAATAATTGACATAAGAGTCATGCAAGGAATTTAAAATATAACACAAAAACTCTTCCATATTTTCTCTCTCCATACAAATCCTTTCTTTTTTATTCTAATCCACTTTAGACTTCTTTTTCTTCAAAATTCCACACCTTCTCTCTCTAAAATCACGCCTTCTCTCCCTAGCAATTCTTTCTTTCTCCAAACTTCACATGCCTCTTGCTTTTAATTTTCAAAAAAAAAAATCTCTTCAAGGCATTTAACTTCATCAACACACTTCATGGGCACATACTAGACCTTGTAGAGGATTTTCATAACTTTGAACAACTTCCCAAAGCATGTAAAAACCCATGCCAATAGCCGCATATGGAGAATGATAGAGGATTCTTATCCTTTCAAACTTTTCCTTGGCCCCTCTAAACTAGCACTCTAGGGCACATACTGGCTGTGCACGAGGATTTTCAACACTTAGGCAAGTTTTTGTTTACCTTCCTTGGATTTGCGCTCAAGGCACATTTGAGCACTGCAAGAGGATTTTCAACACTTAAGCAAATTTATGCTTGCCTACCTTGGATTTATGCCCAAGGAACATTTGAGCACTAAAAGAGGATCATTGTAGGAGGATTTTTGGCAAATTTCTACTTGCCTACCTTGGATTTGCACCCAAGGAACTTTTGAGCACTGCAAGAGGATTTTCAACACTTCGGCAAATTTCTACTTACCTACCTTGGATTTGCGCCCAAGGCACATTTGAGCACTACAGGGGGATTTTCAACACTTAGGTGAAATTCTGCTTGCTTACCTTGGATTTCCACCCAAGGCACATTTGAGCATTGCAAGAGGATCGCTCCAAGAGGATTTTCAGCACTTAAACAAATATTTGCTTCCCTACCTGGGATTTGCGCCCAAGGCACATTTGAGCACTACGAGAGGATCACTGCAGGGGGATTTTCAACACTTACGCAAATATATTCTTGCCTACCTTGGATTTGCACCCAAGGCACATTTGGGCATTGCAGGAGGATCACTACAAGACAATTTTCAACAATTGGGAAAATTTTTGCTTGCCTATCTTGGATTTGCACTCAAGGCACATTTGAGCAATGCAAGAGGATTTTCAACACTTAGACAACTTTTTGCTTGCCTACCTTGGATTTGCGCCCAAGGTGAATTTGAGCACTACAGGAAGATTTTCAACACAGAGACAAATTTATGCTTGCCTACCTTCGATTTGTGCCCAAGGTGCGTTTGAGCACTACAGGAGGCTTTTCAACACTTTACACAAATGTTTGCTTGCCTATCTTGGATGTGCACCCAAGGCGTATTTGAGCACTGCACGAGGATTTTCAACACTCACACAAATTTCTACTGACTTATCTCCTTTCTTCAAACTTGGGCTTCGTGGATTTTGTTGTTCCTCCATGCATCTTCGTCCTACACTTGGCTACTTTTTGCTCATTTCTCATGCTTTCCCTACTCATTTGCAATGTTTTCCCAACTCAACTCATTTGCAATACTTTTCCAGTTAGGCCCACTTGCATCAACTCAGCTCATTTACATTGCTTTCTAGCATTGGAGCTCACTTGTATTGCTTTCCCAACTCGTTTCATTTGCATTTCTTTCCCAACTCATCTCATTTTAATTGCTTTCCCAACTGGGCTCACTTGCATTGCTTTCCCAACCCAACTCGCTTGTCTTGGTTTCCAAACTTTGCTCGCTTGCATTTTTTCACCAACTCAACTCACTTGCATTGCTTTCCCAACTAGGCTCACTTGCATTGTTTTCCCAACTAAGCTCACTTGCATTGCTTTCCGAACTCGGCTTGCTTGGATTGCTTTCCCAACTCGGCTCACTTGCATTGCTTTCCCAACTCGGCTTGCTTGCATTTCTTTCTAGCATTAGAGCTCACCCAACGATCGAACATGTCCCCTATATAAGTTATTTGCCCAGTTCTCACACTTGAAAATGAGCAATGCACTCCATTCGAAATCTTTGTAGAGGTGTGCTTTTTCAGTTCTTTTTTTGCCATTTTTTGCTTTTTGATGCTTTTTCGAACTGCCTTTTCCCGATGTGCTTTCTCATGACTGATTTTTCCCAAAGTGCTTTTTTAGAGGCTACTTTTTTATGAGACTTCTTTTTCAGGGATGCATTTTCGAACTACTTTTTTGAAAGTGTTTTTTTAGGGGATGCTTTTTTGAACCACTTTTCCAAGGGTGCTTTTTCAAACTTGCTTTTTGAAAATGCCTTTTTAGACTTGTTTTTTTAGGACTACTTTTTCCAGAAGTGCTTTTTTGGAAGTGTTTTTTATCACTTCTAGATACCCATTTGCATCCTCTTCAACCAGTGCTCATCAGTTGTCCAAAATGACTTGCCAAAAATAGGTTTATTATAAATAGTAAGTTTGTTCAAATGTGAAATTAGAACAATCTAGGACTTACTAAAATAGAAATCCCTAAAAAGTAGGAGACCCTAAAAATAGGAATGTTTCCAAAAGCCAAAAAAAATTCACTAGTTCATTTTGGAAGGAATTTCAACTCAACACTTCATCCAAATCTATAGTGCTTAATCAAAAAGGCCTCAAAAACATAAACCCTAAAAGAGCAAGAAACAACTCTCCACTCTAGACTTAGCCAAATTCATCAATTCTCACTTGAAACACAGGGAACCTCAGGTGACTAACGCCAGAACTACCAAGAACTAAAGCCAAAAAGACCAAGCCCACAACAAAATGAGTGGATCCCCATTTGCAATGGGGCAAAGTGTGAAAAGGTCACAACATCTAGCACCAAATCGAATAAATGTTCCTGGACATTTCAATGATAAAAATTACTCCATACCCAAAATCTTTGGAAAATTCCTCCCAACAAACCAAAAGACTAGGAAGCGGACTAAAAAAGGGAGAAGAATCAAGTAATAGATCAAAACTTCTTTATTCATGATTACCTAAGTGTGTGCAATTGCATTCATTCCTGCTCAACAAGACCACCAAAATTGTCTAAGGGTCATGCATCTTACTCCAAAAGCATCCTAGATAGAGCCTTGCTACCAACCAGGCATCCATAGCCTCAATGAGGTTATCACTGTAATTTCCCCACAAAGATTGATCTACTCCCGACAGATTTTCAGTCAATGCCTGTAGAGATGCCCGCACACATGAAGCAAAATATTTGATATTTTCTATCTTATTTGCTTTCCCTTTTCTCTATTTCTTATCTTTTAAATATCAAGGTCTAAGAGCTGAATTCAAGATCAATGGGGACAATACCCGCTGCCCAAACCAACTCACTTTCCCATCATGAATTTTTCTTTCTCTTGATATTGCTTTTTTTCACAATTTTTACTTTAGCCCATAAGTAATGAAGCTCACAAAGGGTTTAGGAAAGTTTGAGTGGTGCTGAAGTAAGGTGTTGGATTCTTCATTAGCCACGACTAACCCTTAAGAAACTCCAATGACTCGAGGCAATTAAGCGTGTTTGTAAGATATAGTAATCACAAGATTCAAATGTTAAGACACAATAAATGATTAAACTTCCAAATCGACGACACATCGCAACCAAATGATAAAGTCAAAAAAGAACAACCTTGGATTCTAAAGTACTTCATAAGTAGTTATCCAAGAAATGGACTGAACATAACTAAGTACAGATGCTAGAATGTGCTTGACATACACCACCTTTCTCACAAAATGGGAACCCTCTGAAGCAAACTAAAACTAAAAGCAAACCTACTCAAACAAAACAAAAACTTTGAACAGACAAGACTGAAAAGAGCAAAATATAAAAAACTTCTAACATGATTCCTCAAGATGTGCAGGAGCAACATGGCACTAGTCATAGTTTGCAGCCTTGCAAGTTCATCCTTAAACTCTAAAAATTAATCCTTCACAACACAAAACTCAAACCCAATTAAAACCTTAGGAAATACTAGCAACCGGGGTAACTCATTTGGACCATGATCAATCCATAAACAAGTTCTTCCAAAATTTATGTAATCAAATTCATAACCTTCAAAATCAAGAGTAAGCAAAGAGACAACCTAGTGTTCTTTGTTCTCAGGCAAGAATTTTTGCATGTTGCAAATGTTGCATCAAGAGGACAAAGCTGATGATGTACCATACCACTCGCACTTGAGATATGCAAATTATATTCACATTCCATATTGAGTGTGCTATGATGTGAACCAGATTCAACTAGAAATCTGGAAATATGGAGCATTTCACCCACTAGTTCTTGTATCTTTAGTAATGGGCATTTTACCAACCCAAATTGATCTTCATATTCTGCTTTTATCATAGCAATTTTCTCATCACCTAGAATTTCTTCTTGTGCAATTTCTTCTAAAAGCTCTTCTTGGATCTTGAGTAGTGGAACTAGCACCAATTCGAATAGGTTGTCCAATTCTGCTTGCATTATAGTGGCATGTCCATAGTCTAATATTTCATCTTGTCCCAAGACACTTAATAGTTCTTGCATCTTAACAATATGTGAATGCACTTCTTTGTCAAGGATTCCTTCCTCTGAATACTCTTGTTGTAAGATCAAAATTTTCTCCTTCATGATAGGTACTAAAACAGTTTTCTCTGTCCTACAGTTCTCTTTCTTCACTTACAACAACCATTTGATCCTCATGTTTTGATGCTTCCAACCGTTGATTATGACTTGTCATTTCTTGAAGGTCTTCTATGGCATCTTTGATCTTGACTCCAATAGCTTCTTCGGGTGTGATGTAGGAATAACTTTCATCCGCTTGAATACTTGATTCTATTGTACTATCTTCTTTTAATTTTCTTCCTACACAACTTGATGGCATTGCAATGCTTTGTCCTTTTGCGAGATTGAGATGCTTGTTCCAGATGCATTTTCATGGTAATTCTGATAATGTGAACGGACATCTAACTTTATTTATGGCCTCTCCACAAATTGGACAATTGAGTTCTAAGTGAGCTACAACATGAATTCAACACCAACGAGGAAGCAACACGCCTTGGAGTCGTATATTACCAATCTCAATTTGATTCTCAATTCTTGACTTAAACCTTAAGAAAGGATAATTTCCGTTGCAATCATCAACAACCCTCACCCACAATTCCAACTTTGGAAAATCCCAAAAGAAAATCTTCACTTGCAACACTAGCTCTATCCTTAACAAGTAGGTCAAGCAATCCATCTCCTCGTGCTTGGTAGTCTCATGAATCTGGCACCTCCCTAGTATGGCAAATTGAGACAAATTCCTCATGTGCAACTATCCATTCAAATCCTCTTGAATCTGAACTATATCCATTGGGAGACAGTCTTGATAGGAAAAAATATGAAATAGCTGCTCCATCAAGAAATACTTCTTTTCGGATTTTTTGTTTTCTAATTTTTTTTTGGATTTTGGATTTTGGATTTTCTACATTTTTGGATTTTTTACTTTTTCAATTTTTTGGATTTTTTGATATAGGAGAGATCTAACATATCTCTAATTTGACACTTAACAGCTCATACTAATTCTAGCTAATTGAATTTCACGTTCACTTGATGATTCTAATTTCTGATTGTGAAATGAACAATTTGATGTGTATGCCCTCCTAGTGCCAATTTTTGTTGATGTGGGTTTTATGACCATACTGACAATAGAATAAAATATTGAGATATCCTATCCTCTCTTGATCAAAATCATGTGTGTGCTACGATTGCAAAAGATCATACAATTAACTCCAAGTTTCTTTTATGTCACTTTTTTACTGTGGATAAGCTCAATGGTAGATGTGATATGTTGGTAATCCAAGGGGCCTTACGTTCGAATCATTCTTCACCTCTACCAGCTGGAACTCCTTCATCAAATATTATAGTCACATGATTCTTTTTCTTCAGACAAGCACAACTGAAATGAACAGAAATTAAAGAGGAAATGGTTAGAAGGATCTAAATCTATTCCTAAAGGCAGTGATATCAATGGATACTGCTCCAGTGGACAAACTCTCAATAACCAAGCTCTACTTTGCTAAGATCAACTACAACTCCACAAGAACTCGTGCAATCTTCTAAGGGTTATGCAAAAAAAAATCATATCACAATGAACACCATCGTCATGAACACTGCACATTTAATGATAGAAGTTAAGCATCCATAAAAAACACAACAGATTACAATGAGCAAACTACCAAAAGTATGAGCCATGGAAATTCATCAAACACCATTAAATTCTGCACTGAAATCAAAGCACTTGAAAAACAGATCTACTCTAAGTGAGGGAACAATGAACCCATGCAAGCACCAAAATACATCAAGTAATCAACATGAAATCAACAATGAAAACTTTATTATCTTGGTAGCTCTTAGCAACAATCTCAAAATTTGCTCCTTTACAAATGAGAAGTGAGCCCTTTATATAGGTCTTAGAAAACAATGGGTGGCTACGATTGGAAAAAACTATGACAGTCCCAACCGGTCCTGAGAGGGGAGGGTGAATCAGCACCTATAAAACTTATTTTAATAAATTTGATGAAGTATACTTATAACTGTAAGCTAAACAAATTCAAGCATAAAATAACATCAAACAATCAATCACACAGTGACACCAGATTTATCACGTGGAACCCCAATTTGGGTGAAAACCACCGTGTGAGGAGACCTCACAAATTCTGCACTCTTCTGAAGTGCGCCCTGTTAGTAGCCTCCTCTGTTAGAGGATTACAATGCACTATTAGATGCGACCCGATTAAGGAATTTGTTACAATAAGGCTGGTTAGTGCTTGCCTAATTAGAGGAGTTAGAACACCTTACAAGATGTCACCCAGTTAAGGGATTTGATACAAGGGACCTATTAGAGTCCACCCAAATACAAGAATTTAACTATTGTAATTGTTAGAAAACAATAGAAAGATTGACCTTTTACAAATGGCTTTGCATAGCCTGATAAGATCTCTGTTATGCTTAACTGAGAAGCATCACCAATCGTCGTAGGTGTGTTCTCCTTCACTGTTGTGCTTCTCTGCACACTCTTCTCTCTCTTCTTCTATTTTCTGTTTACCCCAGCTTCTTTAGCGTACAGGTTCACTATTTTCTTCTGCAAAACAAAGGCAAACACTATTCTCAACAGGCAAAAGGATATATAGAGTTCTTGCCCTAATTGTGCCTCTCATGCATGACCTAATTACATATCCCTTTCGAATACATCACTTGGTGGAGTATTAGTTCACTGAGAAAACATCTGATGCATGCTCTTGCTTTATCTGATTTGTGAGGAAAAACAATAGATGTGTGTCAAGCACCTTTCCTTCACAAGAGATAACTCTTTGTTTTAAAGCCACAGACTTTGGCTTTAGAACCTTTAAACGTGCCTCGAACTAATCACCATGTTAACTCAAAGTTATCCGGATTTAGTGCAGTAAATCCTAGTCAAAGAGTTGGTTCAAACAGATAGTTGACTATGACTTCCCCAGTTCTTCGTAACATACCGAAGTCTTCACTTGATCGATTGAGATCCTCATGTTGTGAACAGGTAAGAACTTTGACCTGTCACATTCCCTTTGTCACTTTTCCTTCCTTTACCGGTTGCACCTTTTCCTCGGTTGCGTTGTTGACACCGGTTGTATCCCTATCCTTGGCTGTATCATTTACTCGATTATAGATGCACTTTGCTAAGTGACCGGTTGCTCTTGATGAGCAGTCACTGGTTGCCAAACCAGCCTCTTTGCATTCAGATCTCCTTAGATCTTTGGACCTTGAGATGACAAAACATCTCTTTTGTCAATCAATGACAATACTTAATTGCCATGTACCGATAGCAGGCTTACCGGTTACCATCTCTTGATGCCAACAATCTCCCCCTTTGGCATTGATGGCAAAACCTTTATGGGCAATCATGTCACCTGTCCTATCTACTTGTACCTCTGTGTATCTGCCACTTCCGGTCATTTACCAGTTGTATCGCCAAACTCTCCCCCTTTTTGACAATAATGCCAAAGGCTAGTCAGAAAGACTACCTTTTTCTAATCTGCTCCCCCTACGAGCAACAGTCTTTTTCATCAGTCTAGAAAAGATGAGGTGAAACCCTATGTTGAAGCATAATGAACTAATAATCACTTTTGCTTGTTTACTGATGATCAGAAAGGGGTATCACCCCTAGTTTACCTCTGAGATACTCAAAAGTACTCTTTGGTAGTGGCTTTGTGAAGATATCTGCAATATGTTCTTTTGTAGGAACATACTCCAATCTTACCTCTTTGTCTTGTACCAGCTCTCTCAAGTAATGATACTTGATGGCAATGTGCTTTGTCTTGTAGTGAATGACAGGGTTTTTGGATATGTTTATTGCATTGGTGCTATCATAGTAGATTGCAATCGGTTTAGGTATCTGTTCCTAGATTCCTTCCAGTAGTTGTTTGATCCAGATCACCTGTGTGCAATTGATTGGAGCAGCAACATATTCAGCTTCTGCAATTGACTATGAAATGCAGTTTTGTTTCTTACTTGTCCAAGACACAATCCTCCCATCGAGAAAGAATGCACCACCACTTGTGCTCTTTCTGTCATCAATGTTGCCAGCCCAGTCTGCATCAGTGTAAACCTTTACTTGGAAGCCTCCCTTGTGAGGAAACCACAAGCCATACTCCTCAATACCCTTTAGGTATTTGAAAATTCTCTTTACTACTATCAGATGTGTCTCTTTGGGATTTGTAGAGAATCTTGCAACTATGTCAACCGCATGTGCAATATCCGGTCTACTATGTACTGCATACTGTAATTTCCCTATCATGGACCGATACAGTGTTTCATTCACTTCTTTTGCATCATCTTCCTTTGATAACTTGAGGTTAGTTATTATCAGTGTATCAACCGGTTTGGATTCTTCAAGTCCAAAAGTCTTAAGAATTTCTTTTATATATTTGGACTGAGAGATAAAAATACCTTCTTTTAGCTGATGGACCTGTAGTCCAATGAAGAATTGTATGGCTCCTATCATAGACATCTCAAATTCTTGCTTCATTTCTTTAGCAAAGGCTTTACTCATCGTGTCATCTCCTCCAAAGATGATGTCATCTGCAAAGATTTCTGCAATCAGATTCCCTTCTTTTCTAGTTTTCAGATACATATTGTTGTTATCCCCAGTTCTTGTGAATCCTATAGTCAAGAGGTATGAGTGCAACCTCTCATACCAAGCTCTTGGAGCTTGCTTTAGCCCATATAGAGCCTTTCTCAATTTACAGACCATACCACCTTTTTGTGTAGATGTGAAGCCCTCCGGTTGTTTAATGTAAACTTCTTCTTCCAGTATTCCATTTAGAAATGTAGACTTGATATCCATCTGGTATACTTTGAATTCCTTGTGAGCAGCATAGGCAAGAAGAATTCTTACTCCTTCCAATCTAGCCACAAGTACAAAGGTTTCTCCATAGTCCAGTCCAGCTTCCTGAGCATACCCTTTGCAGATCAGTCTTGCTTTATTTCTTATGACTTTCCCTTCTTCATTAAGCTTGTTCCCGTCGACCCACTTTGTCCCAATGACATTCTTGTCCTGTGGTCTAGGCACAAGTACCCATGTATCATTCTTTTCTATTTGCTCAATTTCTTCCTCCATGGCCTTGACCCAATTTTCATCTTCTAGAGCTTCCCTAGTGGTTTTGGGCTCTATACAAGAAAACAAACAGATATTCTCTTTGGCCTTTTTCGTGGTCAAGACATTTGCATGTTTGTCACCAATTATATTATCAGTGGAGTGATATGTGACATGCCTTGGAAGAACCGGTCTTTGTTCCGGGTCAGGTTCTTCCAATTGAGCAATTTCTTCATCATGGTCATGAACAGCTTCTTGTTCACCATCTTGTGTTGGCTTATCAGCTTCAGGTGTAGTCTCCCGCTCTGGATGTCTGTTCATATGTTCTTCTTTTTCATCTTCGGTTGTTACTTCATTGAACTCAAAAAGATTCCCTTCATTTTGACCTTTCAGACTGTCATATTCATTATGACCGGTCTTCTTAATCGGTTCAGAATATTCATCAACTTTTACATTGATGCTTTCAATTATTTTTCATGTTCTCTTGTTCAAACACCGGTAGGCTTTGCTTTTGGTAGAGTAGCCCAAAAATATTCCTTCATCACTCTTGGGATCAAACTTCCCAGAGTACATATCTCTTTTGATGTAACATTTACTACCAAACATTCTGAGGTAACCTACGCTAGGAGTATGATTGAACCATAGTTCATAGGGGGTCTTACTAGTTGCTTTCTTGGCTTGAACTCGGTTCAGTGTGTAGATAGCAATGCTGATAGCTTCTCTTCAGAAGTGATGAGGAAGATCCTTCTGCATCAACAAGGTTCTTGCACAGTCAATCAGCGTCCTATTTCTTCTTTCTGCTACTCTAGTTTGCTGAGGAGTCCTTGGTGCAGATAGATGCCTCTTTATGCCATGTTCCTCACAGTAGTGAGTGAACTCTTGAGAAGTGTATTCCCCTCCTCTGTCTGATCTCAGACACTTCAAGCTTTTATCGGTCTCCTTCTCCACTCTAGCCTTGTAGATATTAAACATGTGAAATGCCTATGATTTCTCTCTGAGAAAGAGAGTCCACATCATTCTAGAGAAGTCATCTACAAAGAGCATGAAGTACCGGTCTCCGTAGTAGCTCTTTGTTCTCATTGGTCCACATAAATCCGTGTACACAAGATATAGAACATTTTCAACAGAGAAATATTTACTGTTGAAACTTGTTCATGTCAGTTTTCCTAACTGACAATCTTTAGAAACACCTTTGTTGGGTTTTGTAATCTCAGGGAGTCCTCTAACTGATTTCTTTTTGCTTACTTTGACAATACTGTCAAAGTTTATGTGGCAGAGTCTCTTGTGCCATAACCAATTGTTGTCTTCTTTAGATATAAGACAAATTTTGCTTGATTCTCGTTTGACTGAAGCTATGAGACAGGCTCCTTCCATTGAGTCTAGGTAGAACAAATTCCCTTTGCTCTGTCTACCAATTGCAACATGAGCTCCAGATTGGTTCTTGACTACACAGGAACCTTGTCCAAATTCCAACAGGAATCCTTTGTTGTTCAGTTGTGCAACACTCATTAAATTGTACTTGAGTCCTTCAACCCAGTACACATTTTCACAGACAGCATCATTGTCAAGTGTAATAGAACCTTTCCCTTTGATGGCACAGGGAGCATTATTTCCAAAGGTTACTAATTCGCTGTCATTGAGCTCCAAGCTGATAAACTTGTTCTTATCACCGGTCATATGGTGAGTGCATCCGCTGTCAATGATCCAATCATCATGCTGATGAGATCTTGAGATAAGTGTTATTTCACTTACCACTGGGCTCTCCTCTTTTATTGCAACAAATGCAATTTCTGGATCCTCAGAATCTTCAAATTCATTGTCTGTGACTCCTTCCTCTGCAAGGTAGCACTCCTTTGCTTTACTCTTGAACCGGTCTCTCTTATCTTTATTATCATTAACAGGACATCTTGCAGCAATATGTCCTATCTTATTGCAAGAGAAACATTTTAGACGAAGCTTTCCTTTGTATTTCCCTTTCCCTCTGGGGAATCTCCTAGCGATGAATGTTTCAAACTCATCTTGCTTCATCTCTTTTGAGAGCAGATTCTCAACAAGATTACCAAGCTTACCGGTAGAGCAGTTACCAGTTTCTCTTCCCTTTTTGGTGGAAGAGATGTTGACAGAAGACTTAAAAGTTGCTTCCTGAATGGGTAAGCTATTATCGAAATTACTCAATTCAAATGCAATCAACTTACCGATTAGGGAGTCTAGAGTGACTTGATCTTTGGTGACCGATCTGAGCTCTTGAATAGCAGAGATCTTGATGGCGTACTGAGGTCAGTGTTCTCATTATTTTGCTAACCACCTCCTCTTCACTAAGCTTTCCTCCAACGCTTTTGATGGAGTTGATCACTTCTTTGATCCGGTTGCTGTATTGTTCAATGTCTTCTCCCTCATTCATCCTCATGTCATCGTACTTTTCTCTGAGGCTTTCAACCTTTGCTCTTTGAAAATTTGGGTCCCCTCCATATACCAGTTGCAGCTTAGCCCACATCTTGTGAGCGGAATCTAGATGCTCAATCTCAACATAGAAATGATCAGGTAATGTGTTGGCTATCATATCCATAGCAGCTGTGTGCTCAGATTTGATCTTCAATTCATCAGGTGTCAGGGTGCCAGCAAGTTCACTGTAATCAGTGGTAACATGGATACAGTATTGATCTCATGTGGTCTTCATGTACAGCCTCATTCTGCTGCACCACAAAGTAAAGTTTTCCTTAGAAAACTTTGGTCTTTCCTTTCTCATCATCTTAACTTTTTCTTTATGCAGTTATGCGGTAAAGAAAAATAAACTTGGCTCTGATACCAATTGACAGTCCCAACCGGTGCTGAGAGGGGAGGGGTGAATCAGCACCTATAAAACTTCTTTTAATAAATCTGATGAAGTATACTTATAACTGTAAGCTAAATAGATTCAAGCATAAAATAACATCACGCAATCAATCACACAGTGACACTAGATTTATCATGTGGAAACCCAATTTGGGTGAAAACCATCGTGTGAGGAGACCTCACAAATTTTGCACTCCTTTGAAGTGCGCCCTGTTAGGAGCCTTCCCTGTTAGAGGATTACAACACACTATTAGATGCGACCCGGTTAAGGGATTTGTTAAAATAAGGTCGATTAGTGCCTGCCTGGTTAAAGGAGTTAGAACACCTTACAAGATGTCACCCGATTAAGGGCTTTGATACAACGGACCTGTTAGAGTCCACCCAAATACTGGAATTTAGCTATTGTAATTGTTAGAAAACAATAGAAAGATTGACCTTTTACAAATGGCTTTGCATAGCCTGATAAGATCTTTGTTATGCTTAACTAAGAAGCATCACCGGTCGCCGCAGGTGTGTTCTCCTTCACTGTTGTGCTTCTCTGCACACTCTTCTCTCTCTTCTTCTACTTTCTATTTACCCTAGCTTCTTCAACATACAAGTTCACTCTTTTCTTCCGCGGAATGAAAGCAAACTCTATTCTCAACAAGCAGAAGAATATAGAGTTCTTTCCCTAATTGTGCCTCTCATGCATGACCTAATTACAGATCCCTTTCGGATACATCACTCGGTGGAGTATTAGTTCACTGAGGAAACATCTAATGCATGCTCTTGCTTTATCTGCTTTGTGAGGAAAAACAATAGATGCGTGTCAAGCACCTTTCCTTCACAAGAGATAACTCTTAGTTTTAAAGCCGCAGACTTCGGCTTTAAAACCTTTAAACGTGCCTTGAACCGATCACCATGTTAACTCAAAGATATCCGGATTTAGTGCAGTAAATTCGGGTCAAAGAGTTGGTTCAAACAGATAGTTGCCTATGACTTCCCCGGTTCTTCATAACATACCGAAGTCTTCACTTGATCGGTTGAGATCCTCATGTTGTGAACAAGTAAGAACTTTGACCTGTCACATTCCCTTTGTCACTTTTCCTTCCTTTACCGGTTGCACCTTTTCCTCGGTTGCGTTGTTGACACCGGTTGTATCTCTGTCCTTGGCTATATCCTTTACTCGGTTGTAGATGCACTTTGCTAAGTGACCAGTTGCTCTTGATGAGTAGTCACCGATTGCCAAACCAGCCTCTTTGCATACAGATCTCCTTAGATCTTTGGACCTTGAGATGACAAAACATCTCTTTTCTCTTTTGCCAATCAATGACAATACTTAATTGCCATGTACCGGTAGCAGGCTTACCGGTTACCATCTATTGATGCCAACAAACTAAACGGCCCAAATTTTGCCACCTCAATGCTGATTAGGGTTAGGAAAAGAAGAGAGAATCTACCATTAATGAGAGGGTCTACTTGGATCAATCAAAAGAGAGCCACTCCCTTAGTGGGGTAATAAATGCCAACTATGTAAGTCCACTCAACAATAGAGTGGGGTGAAATGAATGCCCACTGTGCATTAAATGTTGTTACTCCAAAATACCCAGTCAAGGATTCCCTTAATTGAATGCAGTGAATTGGGAAATGCCGACGTTGGAAGGTTATTGAGCACCATTCTTGTTGACCATTCTATCACTACTAAAGTCTTTCATACTTGAATAGGATCTCAAGTACATGAATGTCTTTCTTCAATGTCTAGAATTGGAATTCTTCCTCCTTGCTCTTTCTTGACTAGGATCTTTGAATTTTCCAAAGGAACTTCAAGGTGTTGCACTCTTCCTTCTTCATTTATACTTGAACTTTGATCTTCGAGGTGTCGAACCTTGAATGCCTTGAATTGGAATTCTTCCTCCTGCAAAATAAAATAATTGACATAAGAATCATGCAAAGAATTTAAAATATAACACAAAAACTCTTCCATACTTTCTCTCTTTAAAAAAATCCTTTCTTTCTAATTTCCAATCCGCTTCAGGATTCCTTTTCTTGAAAATTCCACACGTCTCTCTAGAAATCACATCACCTCTCCCTAGAAATTCTCTCTCTAAAATTTGCATGCCTCTTCCTCTTAGTTTTTCCATAAAAAATATTCCCTTCAAGGCGTATAAACTTCATCAGCACACTTCCTTCATGGGCGCATACTAGACCTTGTAGAGGATTTTCATAGCTTTGAACAACTTCCCAAAGCATGTAAACACCCATGTCAATTGGCGCATATGCAGCATGACGGAGGATTCTTGTCCTTTCAAACTTTACCTTAGCCGCTCAGAAGGCGCATTTGAGCTCTGCAAGAGGATCGTGTTGTGAGCTTTTCACACATCACCCTATTGCAAATGAGGGCCCCCTCTATTTGTTGTAAGCCTTGTCTTTTTGGTTTTTGTTCTTGGTAGTTTTAGGCCCAGTCCCCTAAGGTTCCCCCTATTTCAAGCATAGTTACAAGACTCTGACTCACATCGGACTCAGCAAGCAAATTATTGACTTGGACTTAGACTCGGCGTCTGGACTTAACAAAAACTCGACAAATTGAAAAACCCAAGAAATTCAAAGATTTTTAAGGATTTAAAACTTTTTTCATGCATCATTTAATCAATTAACATCAAAGACACAATAATTGAGATAAATAGAAACTCTTACAATGGCAAGGGAAGATTAAAGCTTATGACCATGGCAATGCAATCATACCAACACACAAAACAAGAAGAAAAGTTCCAAGATAAAGCTGCACAACAAACTCATGATGCCACACAAACCAAGCAAAATAAAATAATAACTAAAGGAGGGTTCTATGTGATCAGCTACACAGTTGATGTCAAATCTAACACCATAGCACAACAAGAAGGCATTCAAAAGAAGACATGTATGACCAGATAAAAGCCCGCTATCAAGAAGCATTACACAAATTTCCATGTGGAACCTGGCTTGCTCACGCCAAGACATATTGCAATTATCAAGCATTCTAGGATGGTTATATAAAAGAAAGAAAAGAGGTAAGGTTTGCACCCAAGAAGGAAGATGGACTAGCAATAGAAAATGTAGCATATATGACAAAAAGGAAGAATCGGCTGCCATCTATTTGTGGCTTGTAGCCTGCTGATTACAAAATAAAGCCAAAGACGCCATTAGAAATACCCACCATGCACTACCAAAACAACCATGACGTGAAATCTGCCCAAGATAAGATTAACCATGAGGAGAAATGTTATTTTTTTTCTTTGACCGGCTGACTGCCACAACAGAGTCCAGGACACAGGACTCGGTGAGTCAGTCGAGTCTGGTTTACTCGACGAGTTAGTCAGGACTCGGTGGAGTCCAGAGGCAAAAAGACTTTGGAGACTTGGCCTTGCTTGGGACTCGCAGAGTCTTGTATCTATGGTTTCAAGTGAAAATTGGTGAAATTGGCCAAGTCTGGATTTGAATGCCTTTGACCTCTGAATCTTGTAGAAAGCAGTGAATTTGGCCAAGTATCATAGTCAATTGATCTTTCAAAGAGGATGCCTATCACATTTTGAGCATTTTGACATTCTTGCTATTTTTAGTAAGTCTACTTTTAGTAAATTTCACTATCTCTAATTGGCCTAATTTTGTGTTTGAACAATCTTACTATTTATAGTTAGTCTATTTTTGGCGGGTCAATTTTGATAGCTAGTAAAGAGGAAAAAGGGTGCCCAGTTCTATATCCGAAAAGTTGAAAAAGTCTTGTAGTTCGTCAAAAATTTACGAAGCCTAATAAAGCATCTCCTGGAAAAGCATCTTCTGAAAAGGGGCACCCAAAAAGCATTGAAAAAGCATGGAAAGTTGCGAAGATTCTTGATTCTAATCCAAGAAAAGATGTAAAAATTCTTGGAAAATCCTTAATCTAGTATCAAATTTATTAGAAATCTCGAAAAAAGTTGTGGAAAAGAACACTAATGGAAGCATGCTAATTACTGAAATTTGGCTGAGCCTGAAAATTTGTGGGATCTTCTAAAATCTAGAATCTTCATTATAACTCTTGGAGATTTGAAACCACTCTCAAACATCCTAACAGTATTTATATAAAATATAACTTAAAAGTATAAGTTAGGCTTATATGTTATATTTTATATGCAAGGAGAGTTGAAAAAATGGCTAAGTCATAGACAAAATCCACAACTGCCATAGATTTGCACCCTACAGCGCTAATACCCTAGGGTCATGGATTCACGCCCAAGGCACAAATTCCCCTACTAGGCCTGAGATGCACCCTAGAGCGCAAATTTCAACAAGTAACAGAAATGTTCAAAAATGACAAAATCCTCCATTTGATCAAATTTGCGCCCTAGAGCGCCATTTCATGATGACCAAGGAAATTGTACAAGGTGGAAAATCCTCCTCACGAGTCAACTTGCGCCCTAGAGCGCTAATACAATGAGGTCATGGAATTCATTTCACAGGACAAAATCCTACATAAGGTTTGATTAGCGCTCATGAGCGCAAATCCATAAGGGTCACGCATTCCCTTTCTAAGTGAAAAATCCACATGAGCTCAAATGCACCAAAGTGGCAAAATCCTCCATAGTCAAGGAATTGTGCCCAAGTCACAAAGTTCTCCACGTGCAAGGAATTCTTCACAAAAAAAAAACTTCCACCCCAAAAGTGTGCCCATGCCTAGAAATGGCATGAAAAATTATTAAAAAAATTGGTCAAGTATGGAAAGCAAAAATCTTTCAAAAAGGCATGCAAGTAAAATTTTGAGTGTTATGATGATTTACTATTTTTGGAAGTTTCTATTTTTAGTAAATTTCAATGCATCCCAAATTGGCCTTATTTTGAATTTGAAGCAACTTAATTTTTTTGGTAGTGTTTATTTTAGTAAGTATTTTTAGTAAATTTCATTGCATCCCAAAATGGCCTTATTTTGACTTTGGAACTTGCCCTTAACAACTTATAGTTTTTACTAAAGGCTATTTTTGGCAGGTCTATTTTGGCAACAGGTGAGCTCCGACTGACATACAAGTTCCAAACATTCAAGGAAGACATACAAGTCCCAGAATTCCAATTCGAGTGTTGTAAACGTCCAAGTTTCTAGCAATCCAATTCAAGACATGCAAGGTTCAAGACTTCAAAGATCAAAGTTTAGCTACAAGTGCAAAAGGAAGAATGAAACATCTTGAAGTTCATCCAAAAATCCAAAGATCTCAATCACGAAAAAACGAGGAAGAATTCCCATTCCAAACGCTCAAGGAAGATTTTCGGGTTCCTGAGATTCAATTCAAGAATGAAAGACTTCAGCAATGACAGAATGGTCAACAACAATGGTCCTCAATCACCTTCCAAAATTGAAATGTCCAGATTCGCTGCATTGAAGGAAAGGAATAGATGACAAGCTATCCTGGGCAGACGGCCATTTAATGCTTAGTGGGAACCTTTGGCCATTATGGGTCATCTTTGACCACTCTCCCATTAAGTGGACACCCTTTTTCTGATTGCTCCAAGTGGCCCCTAATGGTCCCAACCGGTGCTGAAAGGGGAGGGGTGAATCAACACTTTACTAACGTTAAAAACCAATCTGATATAATCTAACTAAAACTGCATGCAAAACTGTTTCTATCACAAAAGTAGCTATCACAAAATCAAAGCAATAGAAAACACCAAATATATCACGTGGAAACCCAAAGCGGGAGAAAACCACAGTGTGAGTAAACCTCACAAATTTTGCACTTTTCTGAAGTGCGCCCTGTTAGGAGCCTTCCCTGTTAAAGGATTACAAACGCATTGTTAGATGCGACCCGGTTAAGGGATTTGAGAAATAAGGTCTGTTAAAGCCTACCTTGTTAGAGGACTTTAAAACATCTACTCGATGTCACCCGATTAAAGGATTTAATACAAGGGACCTATTAATGTCCACCTAAATACTGGGATTTTGCTATTGCAATTGTTAGAGAGCAATACAGGGTTTGATCTTTTTGAGATGGCTTGGCTGAGCCAGATAAGATCGTTGTGTTTATGAACTGAAAATCATCACCAGGCACCACATGTATGCTCTCTTCAGATTGTTGTGCTTTCTTGCACACTCTTCTCTTCTTCTTTTCTTCAGCCTTTCCTAGCTTCTTTCAGCGTAAAAGTTCACTCTTTTTCTTCTTGGCGGGATGAAGGCAAAATATATTCTTCACACGCTGAAGAATAAATAGTCTTCTTGCCCTTCCCGCTTTTTGCATGCACGACCTCCGCAAAGATCTCCTTTGGATCCATCATCGAGTTGAGTCTCAGTTCATGGAGGAAACATCACATGCACATCATATGCTTTATTTGTTTTATAAAGGAAAAGATAGAGGCGGGCCACTTACTTTCCTTCACTCCTCAACTTGAGATTCCCCAATGTTTTAATGCCTTAATTATCAGCATTAAACCCTTCAATTGTGCCTTGCACCGATCTTCGTCATAACACAAAGTCTTCCGGATTTTGTGCAACAAATCTCGGTCGAAGAGTCACACAAGTGTTTGTCAACTGTGACTTTCACCGGTTCATCAGTCTTGATGATATCTCAATGATCGGTTTACATCCTTAGGTAGTGTACAGGTCTCTTCTTTTCTCTGTCTATACTGGTTTGATTCCTTAGTTCTGGTTATATATTTTACCAGCCACTGTTCTGGATGCTATACTGGTTTGATTCATTGGATTTGGTTATATATTTTACCGGTCACTATTCTGGATGCTCCGGTTACCTTCCTTGGTTACCAGTTGCTCCAATTATTGGTTAGAGACTTTGTTGGTCACAGTACTCCTTGCTCAATATGTGTACCGGTCTCCTAACCAGTCTCTCTTGTAAACGACAACTGTTTACTATTATTGTCAATTGTTCCTGATTGAACAATGTTTGCATCTTTAGACATCAATGACAACACCTCTTTGCCCTCTACCGGTTACATCCTTTCCGGTTAATACCAACAATCTCCCCCTTTGGCATTGATGGCAAACGCCTTACCGATTAAGATCTCCCCCACTGACAATAATGCTAAAGTCTAGTCAAGTGACTATCTTCTTCTGAAGTCTGCTCCCCCTTGGAGAAGCAATCCTTTGTCACCAATCCTATTAAGATGAGACTGATTCCTCTGTTGAAGCTCAATGGATTGATGATCACCTTTGTCCTTTTACTAAAGATCAGGAATTGGAACTACCCCTAATTTACCTCTAAGATATTCAAAGGTACTCTTTGATAAAAGCTTTGTGAATATGTCAGCAACATGTTCTTTTGTGGGAACATTCCAATTTTACTTCTTTATTCTACACCTGCTCTCTCAGGTAATGATACTTTATAGCAATGTGCTTTGTTTTTGAGTGCATGACAAGATTCTTGGATATATTTATTGCACTTGTGTTGTCACAACATATTGTAATCAGTTCAGGTACCTGTTCTTGGATTCCTTATCTGTTTTATCCAAATTACCTGTGTGCAATTAATTGTTGCAACAACATACTCAGCTTCAGTTGTGGATTGTAAAATGTAGTTCTGCTTCTTACTTGTCCATGACACAATCCTTTCTTCAAGAAAGAATGCACCTCCACTTGTGCTCTTTATGTCATCAATGTTATCGGCCCAGTTTGCATTGGTGAATACTTTAATCTCAAAACCTCCTTTGTGAGGAAACCATAGACCATATTCTTCAATACCTTTTAGATATCTGAAGATTCTCTTCACTGCTATTAAATGTGTTTCTTTTGGGTTTGTAGAGAATCTGGCCACAGTGCCTACTGCATGTGCAATATCAAGTCTACTATGCACAGCATACTGTAATTTGCCTATCATTGACCGGTACAATGTAGCATCATCCTCTTTCGATAACTTCCAGTTGGTTATCATTGGTGTGCCAACCGGTCTAGATTCTTCTAGCCCAAATGATTTAAGAATTTCCTTAATATACTTGAATTGAGATATAAAAATACCTTCTTTGAGCTGATGGACTTGCAAACCAATGAAGAATTTTATAGCTCCAATCATGGACATTTCAAATTCTTTCTTCATCTCTTCAGTGAAGTCTTTGCTCATTTTATCATCTCCTCCAAAGATGATATCATCCACAAATATTTCAACAATCAGGTTCCCAACTTTACCAGTCATGAGATACATATTGTTGTTATCTCCTGTTCTTGTGAATCTTATGGTCAGGAGATATGAATGCAACCTTTCATACCAAGCCCCTGGGGCTTCTTTCAGCCCATAGAGTGTCTTCGTCAATTTACAAACCATACCATTTTTTTCTGTGGATGAGAAGCCTTCTGATTGTTCTATGTACACTTCCTCCTCCAATATACCATTCAGAACTGTAGATTTTACATCAATCTGACATACTTCGAAGTTTGAACCTTTTATGGGCAGCATAAGCAAGTAGAATTCTTACTCCTAGTCTTGCCACAGGTGCAAATGTTTCTCCATAATCCATTCCTGCTTCCTGTGCATATCCTTTGCAGACTAGCCTTGTCTTGTTCCTTACCACCTTTCCTTCTTCATTTAGCTTGTTCCTGAACACCCACTTGGTACCTATGACATTCTTGTCTTGTGGTCTGGGAACAAGAGTCCATGTTTCATTCTTTTCTATTTGCTCAAGCTCCTCTTCCATTGTCTTAACCCAGTTGTCATCTTCCAGACTTTGTATACTGGAAAGCAAGCAGATACTTTCCCTAGCCTTTCTCCTGGTCATAATATTAGCATACTTGTCACCACTAATGTTATTAGTGGAGTGATATGTGACGTACCTTGGCAGAACCGGTCGGTGGTCCCGGTCTTTATTTTCCGGTTGAGCAACATTTCCAGCAAGATCATGAACAACTTCCTATTCATTTTCCTCAATCAATCTTATGTTTTGATCCCTTCCTGGCTTAGGCAAACTGCCATGTTCCGTGGGTCTATTTACCTGTTCTTCTTTTGCCATAAGGCAGATTTTCTTTGTCTCCTCTTTTGCAATAGCAATGAGGCAAGCCCCCACAGTTGAGTTTAGGTAGAACAGGTTCCCTTTACTCTGTCTATCGGTGGCAACATGAGCTCCTAATTGATTCTTGACAATACAAGAACCTTGCCCAAACTCAAACATGTATCCATTGTTGTTTAGTTGTGCCACACTCATTAGATTGTACATGAGTCCTTCCACCCAGTACACATCTTTGCATACAGCTTCATTACCAAGTGCTATTGAGCCTCTGCCTCTGATAGCACAGGGAGCATTGTTACCAAATGTCACTGATCCACCATCATTAAGCATCAGCCTGATGAACTTGTTCTTGTCACCAATCATTTGGTGAGTGCATCCACTATCAATGATCCAGTCATCACATTGATGAGATCTTGAGATAAGTACCATTTCACTTATCATTGTGCTATCTTCTTTTATTGCTACAAAGGCAATTTCATTATCTCCTGATTCTTCAAATTCATTGTCCGTGACACCTTCCTCAACAAGGTAGCACTCCTTTCCTTTGTTCTTGAATCGGTTGAACTTTTCTTTATTTTCGTTTTTTGGACACCTTGCAGCAATGTGTGTAATGTCCCTTCTTATTCTCCTTTTTATAATTCCCTACAAAACCGACGTTAGTACAAAATATTATATTTATATGACTCATACTCTACTTTTAAGTTAGTAGGGGCGGGGGATTTGATCCTTAAGGCTGCCTCTAGGTCGGGCTTCATAGAATTCTCGATTCTCGGCTTGAGGGATATAAGATCCACTCTAAGCAACCGGACTATCGACACGTTATCCCATAGAGCACTGCCCATAAGAATCTCTTGGAAGCAATAAATGCATTCCAAGCCTATGCATATGCATATAACTAGCATCAGTATATATACTGCCTACGTGAGATTATAACAATCTCGAGAATAGGGAAACTATAACAATTTCCTCTAGCCCCCTCCAGATATGGGGATCCATCTCTAATGAATATAAGATTTATTTTATATGCAATCCATATCATCATCTAAGGTGAGATTATAACAATCTCGAGACTAGGGAAACTATGACAATTTCCTCTAGTCCCCTCCAGATATGGGATCCATCTCTTAATGAATACAAGATTCATTCTCTCTATGGTCTCCATATCATCAATTTGGGTGGACATGTAAATGTACCAAAAATTAATGTAAATTACATCATATATTCAGATTAATAAAAAATCCAAAAACATAAAAATGCCTATAACATAATTTCATAGATCTTAATTGCACATGTAGACATTTCTGATATGAATATTTCATTATAAAAAATAATAATTTTATTCAATTTAAATAATTCATTATTGTAAATCACACACACACACACACACACAGATATATATATATATAAATAAACAAAATCAATTATATAAACTCCTTATATATAGATATAGCATATCTATTAATTATTTGATGTACATCTATGCACTTTTAATAATTAATATAAATTTCTTTTATACAAATACTAATCTATATTTATACATAATAATCCTAATTTCATATTCATATATATCCTTATTAAATTAGAAAAGTGAATGGATTTTCAATTCTTTATATTTGATTCCTTACTCATTAATGGTTATATATTTCCTTATTCTCCTCCTATATTATTTCCTTATTTTTCTCCTATATTGTTTCCTTATTTTTCTCCTATATTATAGTGAATATATTGATTTATTAATTTTTTTAATGCAATTCACAAGTTATAAGATTATTCTTTTAATGATTAATCTTCTAAATATTATATTACCTAAAATCATGGAAAGAAGTATTGAATGCATACCTTAATACTATTCACCTAAGGGTATTAACCAATTTACCTTAGGATATTCACGTACTTCTCAAGAATGAGGATTGACTTTGTATTATCACCTTTTGGGGCCTTTGCTTATTTTATTTTATTTCATATATTTCCAGTGATTTCATGTCTTTCACTCCAATAACTATAAATAATCAAATGGTTGGTCATGACCTTTTCTAACATCCTTTCATTTGTATTATCATTTATTAATACACTAAATAGGATGCTCATTAGGATGTTTATTAATAGGAGGTTTATTAGCACATATTTATTATTAATATATTAATATTAATAATTATTTAGTTATATATTTATCCAGTGATACAAATTGATTATTTAGACTCGATTATTTTGATTCTTAATATCAATATTATTATTAATAGTACATTAATGTTATTATTATTTAATATTAATAGTTATTGATTAACATTATTATTAATTAACACTAATTAGTACTAATGGTTATATTTAAAAATTACTATTTAATTAGTATAAAATATCATAAATTGATGTTATTGATTGACATTATTCACTTATATATTTATATATATTTAGCGATAGGAGATGAATCATGTGTGTCTATCTTAAATTATATTAATCATGGCTCATGACAATGTGTCCTATCTTATTGCAAGAAAAGCACTTCAAAGGAAGTTTCCCTTTATAATTCTCTTTTCCTCTTGGAAATCTCCTTGCAACGAGTGCTTCAAACTCATCTTGCTCTAGTTCTTCGGAGAGTAGACTTTCAATAAAATTCCCAGACTTACCGATAGAACTATTACCGGTCTCTCTTCCTTTCTTTATGGAAGCAATGTTCACAGAAGACTTAAAAGCAGCATCTAAAATGGGTAAGCTATTATCATAATTGCTTAATTCAAAAGCAGTTAACTTACCGATAGGAGAGTCAAGGGTGACTTGAGATGCGCTTACTGCTCTGAGCTCCTGTATGGCTAAGATCTTGATAGCATATTGTGGACTTAGCGTCCTCAGTATTTTGCTCACCACATCTTGCTCACTCAATGTTCGTCCAACGCTTTTGATGGAGTTCATCACTTCTTTTATTCTATTGTTGTAGTGCTCAATGTTTTATCCTTCGTTCATCTTCATGTCATCATATTTGCCTCTGAGGCTTTCTACCTTTGCTCTTTGAACATGTGGGTCGCCTCTGTACACAGTTTGTAGCTTTGCCCACATTTGGCAAGCGGTAGTCAGATGTTCAATTTCAGCATAGACATTATTAGGGAACGTACTAGCTATCATATCCATTGCAGCTGCATGTTCACTGTTGATCTTCAGTTGATCAGTTGTCAAGGTACCCGTAGGCTCGCTATAATCATTGATTACATGAGTCCAGTATTGATCTCCGGTGGTTTTCATGTACACCTTCATTCTGTTGCACCATAAGGTGAAGTTTTCCTTAGAAAACTTGGGTCCTTCCTTCCTCATCATTAGATCTTTTCCTTGTTGTGGTTAAGCAGCTCAAAAAAGGAACTTGGCTCTGATACCAATTGATGGTCCCATCCGGTGCTGAGAGGGGAGGGGTGAATCAGCACTTTACTAACTTTTAAAACTAATCTAATATAATCTAACTAAAATTGCATGCAAAACTATTTTTATTACAGAAGTAGCTATCACAAAATCAAAGCAATAGAAAACACTAGATATATCACGTGGAAACCCAAAGCAGGAGAAAACCACAGTGTGAGTAAGCCTCACAAATTTTGAACTCTTCTGAAGTGCACCCTGTTAGGAGCCTTGCCTGTTAAAGGATTACAAACGCATTGTTAGATGCAACCTGGTTAAGGGATTTGAGAAATAAGGACTGTTAAAGCCTGCCTTGTTAGAGGACTTTAAAACATCTACTCGATGTCACCAGGTTAAAGGATTTAAGACAAGGGACATGTTAATGTCCACCCAAATACTGAGATTTTGCTATTGCAATTGTTAGAGAGCAATACAGGGTTTGATCTTTTTGAGATGCTTAGCCGAGCCAGATAAGATTGTTGTGTTTATCAACTGAAAATCATCACCAGGCACCACATGTATGCTCTCTTCAGATTATTGTGCTTTCTTGCACACTCTTCTTTTCTTCTTTTCTTCACCCTTTTGTAGCTTCTTTCAGCGTACAAGTTCACTCTTTTTCTTCTTGGCAGAATGAAGGCAAAATATATTCTTCACACGTTGAAGAATAAATAGTCCTCTTGCCCTTCCCGCTTTTTGCATGCACAACCTCCGCAAAAATCTTCTTTGGATCCATCATCCAATTGAGTCTCAGTTCATGGAGGAAACGTCAGATGCATGTCATATGCTTTATTTGTTTTATAAAGGAAAAGACAGATGTGTGCCGCTTCCTTTATTCCTCAACTTGAGATTCCCCAATGTTTTAATTCCTTAATTATCAGCATTAAATCTTTCAATTGTGCTTTGCACCGATCTTCTTCATAACAAAAAGTCTTTCGAATTTTGTGCAACAAATCTCGGTCGAAGAGTCACACAAGTTTTTGTCAACTATGACTTTCACCGGTTCATCAGTCTCGATGATATCTCAATGATCGGTTTACATCCTTAGGTAGTGTACAGGTCTCTTCTTTTCTCTATCTATATTGGTTTGATTCCTTGGTTCCAGTTATATATTTTACCGGTCACTATTTTGGATGCTATACTGGTTTGATTCCTTGGTTCCGGTTATATATTTTACCGGTCACTGTTCTAGATGCTCCGGTTACCTTCCTTGGTTACGGGTTGCTTTGATTATTGGTTAGAGACTTTACCGGTCATAGTACTCCTTGCTCAATATGTGTACCGGTCTCCTAACTAGTCTCTCTTGTAAACTGCAACTGCTTACTATTATTGTCAACTGTTCCTGATTGAACAATGTTTGCATCCTTAGACATCAATGACAACACCTCTTTGCCCTATACCGGTTACATCCTTTCCGGTTAATGCCAACAGCCCCTCTCATTAATTGTAGATTCTCTCTCCAAGCCCTAACCCTAATTAGGGTTGAGGTGGCAAGATCTGGGTCGTTGGTTTCATTTCAATCCTGGCCATTCATTGTAATTTGAGACCTATATAAAGGGATCACTTCTCATTTGTAAAGGAGCAAATTTTGAGATTGTTGATAAGAGCTACCAAGATAATAAAATTTTCAATGTTGGTTTCATGGTGATTACTTAATGTATTTTGCTACTTACATGGTTTCATTGTTCCCTCACTTAGAGTAGATTTGTTAGATAAAGTTTTTTGATTTCAATGGAGAAATGTAATGGTGTCTAATGAATTTCCCTCGCTCATACTTTTGGTAGTTTGTTGATTGTAAGTTGTCATGATTTGTTATCTTGAGCCCTCTTTTTTATTGATGGTTAACTTCTATCATTAAATGTACATTGTTCGTTACAATGGTGTTCATTGTGATATGAAAATTCTTTGCATAACCCTTAGAAGATTGCACCAATCCTTGCGGAGTTGTAGTTGATCTTGGTGAAGCAGAACTTGGTTATTGGGAGTTTGTCCATTGGAGCACTATGCATTGACATCATTGTCCTTAGGAGTAGACTTAGATCCTTCTAACCCTTTCCCCGTTAATTTCAGTTCATTTCAAGTGTGTCATTCTAAGAAGAACCATCATGAGATTGCAATATACAATGAAGGAGTTCCAGCCAACATTGCGAAGTGAAGGATTCAAACGTAAGTCGCTTTGTGATACTAGCATATCACATCAACCATTGAACTTATCCACAAGTCAAAGCCGGACAAAAAAGAACCTTGAAGTCCCATGTATGATCTTTCACAATCTTAGCATACACTGGATTTTGCTCAAGAGAGGATAAGATACCTTGGTATTTTATTCTGCGTTAGTGCGGTCATAAAACATCCATCAACAGATCACTTGTAATGTCCCCAAATTTTTAATAAAGTGAATTAATTAAACTGATTAATTAAGCAGTCCAAAAATTTAAATAATATTATAAAGGACCTTTAATTAATTAATAAAAGGTGGCCCAAGTAATAAAATATTATTTAATGTATGTTGGCCTATTTGTAACCCCTTCAAGAAACTTCCTAGAGCTCTTTATAAGGCTGTGTTGGCGTCGTAGGTAATCTTTCATGGAGTTTATTCTCTTGTGTATTTGCAATTCCAGTTGGAATTTAGTGTTGTTCGCCATTTCGGAGGTGCAAGATCCTCCCTATTCTGGCATTCAAGTTTGGTTGGGAAACACTGGTACGATGGAAGTGTGCTGACTAGTATGGTGGAAGTGTGCAGGCGGTGTGTTGACTAGTAGGGTGGAAGTGTGTCATCTGGTACAGTGAAAGTGTCCATACGATTGAGGTGTGCCTTCGGTATATAACAGTGCTATCAGAGCTAGTGAGCCTGTTAGGAGAAACATGGCACCAAGTGATGGACAATGGTGGTTGAATGTGCTACCAAAGATTGGCAAAGAACTCAGCGATGGTGTTGATATTCCATTAGATATATTGGAAGCATGTTTGAGTAAGGTGGACCAATTACCTTTAATATTTATATAGAGGATCCTTGCTCCGATTGAGATTGCCTTAAGACAACCAAGATTGTTGAGACACCATGACAAGGAAATTAAGTTGGTAGCTACTTCATGCTTGAGTGAGATTTTGAGGATCTCAACCCCTCAAGTATCATAAGATGATGACACCATGAAGCAGATATTGCACTTGATAATTGACGGCTTTGAGAGTCTTGATGACAACAATAGTGATCCTTTCGCAAGGAGGTTTACAATATTGGAGATCTGTGCAAAAATCAAAGAAACCTCCTTTTGGGTTTTGGATTACAAGATTTGATACATGATATGTTTCATCACTTCTTGGTCACAATCAAGGAGTACCATGATAATAAGGTTTTTGTTGCCATGGAAAACCTTATGATTTTGTGTATTGAAGAGATGGAGGTAATATCTCAGCCTATCATATCTATGCTATGGGTTGTTCGTAATCTAGAATGCATTCCTTCTATTGTTGCATGTAAATTGGTCAATAATGTATTCAAGCATTGTGAAGAAAAACTGAAGTCTCATTTGCACAAGTGTAAGGAAGCTGGTGATAGCAATAAGAGTGATGCACTACATGACGAGGATGAAGACATGATCACGAGATCACTTCAGTTACATGAGGATCTGCTAAATCCTACTACTACACCTACAAGTGGAGAACACTTGGGCCTATATGACAATCAAAAGGCTAAAGAGGGTGCTTGCATGGAACTTGCCAAGTCAACATTGATCGATCAATTGCATGGAGACACAGACTCTGCCAATGATCCTTTTCATGGGCAAAGTCTACAGTTGGTTGAGTATTGAGTTCTTCCTTTTGTAGAACATGCGGCAGACATGATCATTGCTTTTCAGAAAGAGTGGCATCTACATGGGAAGAGCAAGTTGCAGATGAGCTTTAAGATTCCAGACCATCATATTTGGGAAGTGATTGATTGTCATGATGGCATGATAGCTTGGGATCCGAACATCAATATGTTTGATGATTGGCTTTAATGGGATCTTGATGACTTCAGGCATGGCAACGTTTATATCAAAGTGGAGCAACGGAAGCTTGATGGAGATTTACTCTTCTCACCTACGTCCAGGTGCGTGGATGAGGACATGTTGCGATATAAAGATTTCAATGGATATGGCTATAGGTGTCTACGCTTGGTTTGGGATCCTATTGTGTCACAGTGGGCAAACCGTTTGATGACGAATTACTTGAGGGAAAACAATCTTTGGGCGGTGAGGATTTGTAATGTCCCCAAATTTTTTATAAAGCGAATAAATTAAATTAATTAACTAAGCGGTCCCAAAATTTAAATAATATTACAAAGGATCTTTAATTAATTAATAAAAAAGGGTTCCAAGAAATAAAATATTATTTAATGTATGTCGACCTATTTGTAACCCCTTTGAGAAACTTCCTAGAGCTCTTTGTAAGGTTGTGTTGGCACCATAGGTAGCCATTATGGAATTTATGTTTCTTATGTGTTTGCGATTCTAGTTGGAATTCGGCATTGTTTGCAGTTTCAAAGGTGCAAGACCCTCCCTATTTTGTATTTGTAGTCTCGGTGGGAGTCATTCCTCACCCTAGTCTGTAGTTGGATATATCGCTTCAAATATTTCACTTTGTACTTCATTGTCAAATTTTTGAAGTCTTCTTGCGTTGACAAATTTGTGCATTTGGATATAATCTGAGAATATAAGTCTCCAATTGATAGCATTTCATTTCTCGTGGCTTGCTTATGCCTTGATCTACAATCTATTGTTTTACCTTGGATTATAATAATAGTCATTCTTACTTCTGAATAGATCGAGTCATCAAGTATCGAGTGTCGAAGGGTGCCGAATTGCAGTATGCAGCGCGTGGCAGTACCTGGCTAGTACGGTGGCAGTGCTAACTGGTACGGTGGCAATGTTGACTAGTATGGTGGCAGTGATGACTGGTACGGTGGCAATGTTGATTAGTACAATGGCAATGCTGACTGGTATGGTGGCAGTATGCTACTGGTACTGTGGCAGTGTGTTGACTAGCAGGGTGGAAGTGTGTCATCTAGTACGGTGAAAGTGTTTGTACAGTTGGGGAGTGCCTTCGGTACATCACATCACTACAAGAGGATTTTCAACACTTAGGCGAATTCCTGCTTGCCTACCTTGCATTTGCGCCCAAGGCACATTTGAGCAGTGAAGAAGGATCATTACAGAAGGATTTTCGGTAAATTTCTTCTTTCCTACCTTGTATCTGCACCCAAGGCGCATTTTAGCACTGTAGGAGGATCACTATAGGAAGATTTTCAACACTTGGGCAAATTTTTGCTTGCCTACCTTGAATTTGCGCCCAAGGCACAATTGAGCACTGCAGGAGGATTTTCAACACTTGGGCTTACTTTTTTGGGGGATACTTTTTTGAATTGCTTTTTCAGAGGTGCTTTTCCAAAAAAAAAATTGGAGATGCCTTTTTAAACTTTCTTTTTCAGGACTTTTTTCCAGAAGTGCTTTTTTATCACACTTCTGAATACCCATTTTCATCCTTTTCAACCAATGCTCATTAGTTGCCCGAAATGACCTACCAAAAATAGACTTACTATAAATAGTAACTTTGTTCAAATGTGAAATCAATCAACGCAATCTAGGACTTACTAAAAATAGACATCCCTAAAATTTAGGATTCCCTAAAAACTAGGAATTTTCCCAAAAGAAAAAAAAATTCATTGGTTCATTTTGGAAGGAATTTTAACTCAACATTTCATCCAAATCCGTAGTTATTAATCAAGAAAGCCTCAAAAACAAAAATCCCAAAAGGGTAGCAAACGACTCTCTACTCTAGACTTAGCCAAATTCATCAATTCTCTCTTGAAAGCTGGGGAACCTCATGTGTTTGACGCCAAAACTACCAAGAACAAAAGCTAAAAAGATCAGGCCCACATTAAAAAGAGGTCTCCATTTGCAATAAGGCGATGTGTGAAAAGGTCACAACAAATCCGACATTGAAGAAAAACTTGCAATGCAGCCTCTCAAACTCAAAGTTGAAGGAAAAGCCAATTTTTGGACACTAGAACTCAACAAAAACAGAGATGAAAAAATTGGGTTTGTTAACAAATGCCAAGGTGATGGAAATATGCCTTAAAAAGCATGTTTAGAGCCTAAAAACATCAAAATTTCGGTAGTGTGATGAACCGAATTGGCTCTTCCTGAAGATTTATTAATAATTGTGGAAACAACTGCAACTTTCTTTTAATAATATTTAGGCAAAGCAATTTCTGATGGCACATTCATCAAATTTAATTATCGAATTCAGACAATTAACATTTTGAATAAACATTCACTATTTGAAATCTTATTTTCAAACAAATTTATGTAAAAATCATAAATCATTAAATTCCATGGCACCTGTATTTCGCAATTCTTCCCTTTGGCTGTCACGATCTCCAATTTATGGCTGCCTCCCTATGAAATACAACACATGTCTGCTCTCAGCAGTACGTTGACTGGCCCAGACTGAAAGTCGTCTCAAGGAAATGGCCAAACAGCCCTGCCAAGGTAACCACGTGACCAAAAACTGCTGTCACAAACCCCCACAAACTCACATGCAATAATCTGGGTTGATGCTGATAGTTATACAGTGAATTCGCTGTCCCATATGATGCCTCCCACTATGTATGTAGCCGCAGCATGAAAGAATACATAGCCATTAATTAAATACGAAAATCCTCATCTGTTTCAATACTTACGATTTATCAAGAAAGAGATATATCCGCCTCCAACTTGCTATTCCAGATTTCCGATATGATGAATTATCAAACTCAATTCCACAGCAAACTTCAACAATTTCCAAAACCTCAGCAAAAAACAAATTCAGAATCCATGAGAACACATCATTTGCCTGTAGAGTAAATTTCACATAAATCCAATATACATCAGCACTGGATTTAATTCAGAATTAGCAACTGCAAAATTCACCACCGATTTGTGATGGCTCAAATTGCCAAAAGAGGAATCAGTCCTCAAAACCCTAGCCGGTTTCTCACAGCCAAGAGACTTTATAAATTTTATCAAATCAACAATGAATATGAAAGTGCTTTTTCAAGTAGAATATATAGTTTTTTCGGAAAAAGCACAATTTCACTTTTTTCATTAAAAAGGCTTTTAAATAACCTCTTCACTTTATAACATTAAAGTTATAAAGTATTAAAGTTATTAAATTAAAATAATTTAATTTAATAACGATAACTTTAAAAACCAAAAGCCTCTGAATTCTGCTGACTGAAACAAACTCATTTCCAACACCAGAGCCTCAAACACCAACTGCCCTGCCGAAAATAACCCAATGCCAAAAATAGCCAGCTGCTAAAAATAGACTTACTATAAATAGTAAGTCTCTCAAACTGGAGATTCCCTGAGACTCAATCCTGAAACATCTGACGCTTCGTGCAGACACTTTGCTAATCCAGGCCATACCCAAAATACCACTTACTAAAAATTGTAAGTCGACCAAATTGACTCGAACGAAGAGCAAATATGATAAACTAAACCTCCAGAATGGAGTCCCAACACTGGCTCCACAATCTGACCCCCTCTGAACGCCTGATTAGCTTGCGAGGGTCGCCAAACCAAGCTAATCCCGAAGTCTAAAAAACGGGGACATTACAGGTAGGTTATCCCTAATTTTTATAAGTCAAGAATTAGGGACAACATTCTGCTCATAAGGTCTGATACAATCAGCTCATAAAGTCTGAAATAATCTGCTCGTAGTCTTCAAACATTTCTGCTCACATAAGTTCCTTGGATCTGCTCTAGGGTCTGCTCAAATTTGCCTTGAATAGGAATGATATTCAATGGAATGCTTAATGATAATAACTTCCAAATGATTTCTTATGTATAGCTTCCAAATGCACCTTTTCACCCAAGGAATAAACCTCTTCAGGGAATTTTTATTTAATTTAATTTTCCTTCACCAAGGTAGGGCACTCGTCCCATGAGGTTGACTTAACAAATAAAGGTTTTTTATGTGATGTTTGATTGACCTTGTCTAAGGAGGGTGCTAGCCTCAAGGAGGTCACCCATAAAAAAGCATAATTTATTCAATTTAAAAGCAGCCCAACTAAGGGCACATTTCTTCAAGTGGTCGTCCCTCAATAACATAATATTTAAATACATTTATAATTTCCCAAGAATAGATTGGCCCAAGAGGGAAGTCATCCACCACAATAAATGAATATTTTGTAATTTTGAACTCATCCTTGCTTGCCGATGACATCAAAAACAACAATTTCCAACATCACAAGCACTCGCAAAGTTTTGCATCACTGGTTCTAGGGACAGCAAAAACAATTACTGAATTTTGTGGAGGCGGGTGCATAGCTATTAAAATAATTTAAACAAACTAAAAGCAACTGAAATGTTAAAAAGTAAATACAATGTGCCAAATTTGCAATGACAGTCTTCCCATTTTTAGCTTTTAAGGGCTTTTAGACATTATTTTCTTGAACATTTTTATTTTTATGAAAAATTAAACCAGACTGTCCACATCCCCTCCAAGCGCCCAAGACCTTCGGAACATCTCTTGAATCCTCAGGCATGTCCTATAGAAGGCTGATATTTCATTTCTGATATGAGATGAAATTACCATGCACTAAATACTACTAGTTTCGACTAAACAATGGCATTGCTACAATAGAAGTAAAATTCAGTTTGCAAAAATCAGTAAACCTAATCTTTCTAACCAATAATTTGGTAAGTAATAAGGTTAAATGGCAATCTGACATCATGCAATATGGCGAATGAAAGGGATTTGCATTTCCAAACGGCTTAATCAATTGATTATGAAATTGATATAATCCATAAACCATTCAACAAGAAAGATGATTCAAAAAAGGAACATTGATGGCCAACAAATTTTCAAAATCAAATTATCCTTAAGTTTGTGTGCAGCATTGCACACAAACTCTACTCTGTTTGAATCCCCTCTTGAGGTTTTCCAAGTTCTCAGATCCAAAAAAATTCAAAAAATCCATCTATTCTGTTATTATCTCCAAGTTCAAAAGAAAAAACATACGAAGCTCCAATTTATAAGCTTATTTAACTATACATTAAACCTTATCACACAAATCAATAAATTAAAAACACCCTACAATTTAAAGAACATAAAGAATAAAAGCATCCTTGGTCATAGATTAAGATCAACCTGAAAATTCTCGTACATGAACCTTTGATCAGCATATTTCCATAAGAGATAAACCACAAAATTACCAGCTATAATACTATAAACAACACCCTCTTCTGATATAAAACTGGAACCCCTGTATGTGCAAATGGAAACATTTAAAAAGTTATACAAAGAGCAATTCAACTACTATAATCAAAATCGCCAATATCTTGCCTTTTTATCTCAAATGGAAATCCATTCAAATAAAGAAATATATACATTTATAACTCCCAAGATCTGCAAAGTTCAAAAATCCTAAATAGAAAATACATGAGATACAGAATAAATGACGAACACAGTATTTAACATAAAAAAGAAATGGTAGCTAGTAAATTTTCAAAAGAAAATATTAGAAGGAAAATCTACTTCATATCCTTTTCATTCTTCCCACAGTTTATAATCATAATAATGCAGTGTTAACCCAAGTTTCTAGGACGGGGACGGCTATATAATATAGGGAAATTTTAAAATATATAGGGAAATTTGCATATATACATTACATTCATATGAAAGCATGGATAAAGCAAGTCATTTAAACATAATAGAACCTTGACATACAACACTAATAGTCAAACTCAATACTCTATGCATTCGTAATTCGGAATTCATTGTCAATATGCATGTAATATTAAAATAATAACATACAAAATTGAAATACACCCAAGAACATAATTTGGAATTCACTGTCCATAGCAACAAGAACAATAACCACCTTCCAAATTGAAGCACATTACTATCATTTAAGTGATATAAATTGTCGGTTTACACATTATAGGCATAGCGCTACAATTGCTTTCAAAGATAATCATTTGCACATTAGTGCCTATAAATGAAATAACATTCCTATAAAATACTAAACATGAAAAACCTTGGAAACTGTGTTGGAGCTGACTGTTGCAGGTTTAACATTGACTCTAGAAAGGGCTACTACAGATAGTGGATCAAGTATATGTCTCTCAATGCTCTTCTCAGTCTAGACCACATTCACCAATGATCTAAATTGGGATCACACCATTACACTTCTAGTTCATTGTAAGTGGATTGTTATTAACGCGAACAGGTCTGCTATACAGTTCTGATCATGATATAAGTCTGTTACAGCAAGATGACAAATTGATGCAACCTAATGCGAACGGGTCTACTATACAGTTCTGATCATTATATAAGTCTGTTACAGCAAGATGGCAAATTGATGCAACCTCCAATATTCACCAAATCTTCCACAAAGGACCCAAATCAACACAACACCAACCTAGCACTAATGTATTGCCACAAAATGACATAAAGATGCATGTTCCAAGTCTGTAATGCACTTTTCATACTTTCCCAAAACCTTGCAAACAATCTGCTATATGATTCTGAGCATGTAGCATGACTGTAACAACATTCTTAATTTCATGATTCTTAATGTAATGTTGCCAAAAACAAATCAGAGGACCTTAAATAGCAAGAATTAACTACCAAACAATAATAAGCATAACAGGGCAAACTTGGAAGGAAGGGCACACTTCAGTATTAAAAAAAAAAAGAGTTTTATAAAAGAAAAATGTGTTTTTTTAAGTACAAATGCAGCCTATCCCATTGGGGACGCCTATCTGTCCAGAGGACTTCCAGGGCATCCCCAGTCGCCCCCGGGATGTACGATATCCCCCCCCCCCCCCGCCAATTTTGGGCGACATCCCCGAGTTTCCAAGACGCCCCTGACATTTTTTGAAAATCAGGGACGAGGGTTTTAAAGCAAGGGACGCGTCCCCGGATAATACTGTAATCATGTTGTCACTAGGCTCTAAACATACCTGAGTGATACACTTGTAAAACAGAGGTCACAAACAGACTCCAAACTTATTGCACTTAAAAGTAGTTGTTCACCTTCTCAGACGTTTGTTATTGCCTCACCTTTTGGGAAAATTAACAAGAGAATCTCAACAGTTTAGGAAAAATCCCAAAGTACAGATTACTGGCTAAGTTGCCAGTTCAGATTCAGGTTCGAGATTTCGGTTCAAAATTCATTCAAAAATTTTTTGGGTTGGGTTTGAATTCATTTTGAGTTCATTTATACAAAAATATATGTTTTTTTTTTAAATATATATATATTTAGCAACAAATAAGTTAATACACCACTATGCTAATATTAAAGCAACATAGCAAAATACACCATATATATTAACGTTTTAGTCCAAATGACATAACAAAATGCCAAAATACACCACAATATCAATGTTGCAGTTCAAAAATAATAATGTCAACATTAATAATCTATTATTCAGCCATCACTGATCGAATATCATCAAAAATCATCAAACAGATCATCATCATCATTCGGCTGTTGCAAATTAGAAGCACAAATACTGCCACTAGCATTGGTACTAGCAATATCAACCTCAGGAGCAGCCTTGGCATCACTAGGTAACTCGTGATCATCGTCATCAACTACAAGTGCATCAAGGCGGGCAATCAAATCTTCTAACTCCACACGCTTTGGTTCAATTTCCCAATGCTTTGCCTCGCCTTTTTTGTAGGCATTGTCTTTGTGTGTTGCAAGCCTCAAGTTTGAATACACATAGACCAAGTCTTCCACCTTCTTGGAATGTAGCCTATTGTGTTTTATTGAGTGGAGGAAGGAGTACGTGTTCCAGTTCCTCTTGAATGATGATGAACTAGCAACCTATCAAGATTTTCAATTTTGAAATTAGAGAGATTACGAGTTTTGAATAAAAATTTTCAAAACATAAATTCAATATTCATCATCAAGAATTTAGAAAGCAAAATCTTAAGAGTTAAGAACTTATTTGTGAGAAAATTTTGATGGCAATGGGTTGTAAGTGTTGGTACATTTCTCCATGGAAGTACCATCATTTATGAGCATCAGCATTGTTCTTGTCTTCAAGAGCCTCATGACCATAATCAACGGTGCTTGCAAAACTCATGAATTCAGACCTCGTCGTAGGTCATATGTGATCGGGATAGTCTGTGAAGGGCTGCCTTGTACCCATGAGCAACTTCAGGATCTCTATATGGGCAACTCTAGTGGTACTCTCCTTGAGGATCGACTAACTATAGCACCTGGAGCTCAATGCAAAGGCAAGGAGATGCAAAGAGGTAGTCATTTTGTTCCATCTCTCCACCATGATTTTATGTAGTTCCTTGAAGAATGTTTCTTCAGGATCTTGCTCTTTCTCATTTATGATCTTTTTAATATCCTCAATCATGGAGTCTATGCCATCATATACCTCACCCAAGCAAGGCCTATCCATGTCAATGTAACGGATCATGCTCAATATAGGCTCAGTAAACCTTAAGAGGTACTTAGCACGATCCCACCGGGAGTCATCCAGTATCATTGCCTTAATGGCAGGTGCCCTTGTACTACTAGATTGCCTCCATGTGCTCCAATTAGGCACTGATTACCATTCTAGACAATGCCTTTTTAACCTTCACAAGGCATCTCAAAACAATAGTGTTGGACGCAAAACAAGTTTTAGCAACCTATTTTAAAATCAAAACAACAATAAATTAAAATCAAAATTTAAATTTAAAAACATAGAAAGTTTACTAAACTAAAGTCTAAAACATATTTAAATTTTAAGTAATTTAACTTACCTTCAAGAGCTCCAATTTCAAGAATTGACTAAATATGGCTTGCGTCATATGGTGGTTTGTGATGAACATTTGGATATTTTGTGCATCTTCATACATTTTTTTGATCCACTCAATTTTATTGCCAATTTTTTGCTGCATTAGGTTGAGTGAGTGGACAGCACAAGGTGTCCAAAAAATGTGTTTGAAGCACTCCCCAACCAATAACCCGGCAGCCCAATGTAATGACCCTTACTAATAGGATCATTAAAATCACTGATATAGTACTATGATATTTCGTCAAACACTTGGCAATCAATCAAACTAAACTGCTGAAAGTGAAAAGTCTGAATGTAGAAATTGTTGAGCAACAAATCCACTCAACTTAATAATGCAATCAGTGCCAATGTATTCATTCAACAACAGATTCAGATTTTTACAAGATAACTTGACATCCAATATGAAACTAGATGCAATTACAATCCTTTCTTACTATGGACTGAATACAAAGACTTGGCACAATATGAAACTCTACTTTAGATATGCAAATACAATAGAACCCTTCCCTTAGAATTCCTTATACAGCTGGGTACATTTTCAGTGACCAAATAAGACATATGATCATCAAATACAAATGACATATACAGCAGTGACTGAAACTCTAAACCCTTATAACAAATATGTCACTCATACATATAACTAGCTATCACAAACGGTAATAGAGGAACCTGGAAATGATATAATTGTTGTTGATCGAATATTGATGATGAATGACAAGTTTTGCAACCCCGAACTGTCCTTTGACCTGCAACTGTACGGCCTGACAGTACTGCCGTACCTGTACGGCCCTGTGCGATTTTTATATAAATTGTTGTCTTCACAAAATGGTGCCAAAACTGATATGGACTGAATCGCCAAGGTTCTAGGAATGCAATGAAATTGATAGCATCAATTTTGGACCAGGTATGATAGACTTACGACCTCAAATGTGCTTCCAATCTACCCTTCGAAAATGTCCAGTTCTGTATCAAATTTGTAGATGAATATTGTCCAATTACTTGCAAAGCCCTTCTAACGAAAATGATGCAATCTTCTCACCAAAATGACTCCAAAAATGTCAACTCTCAAACCAAGTCTGAATACTCAATGAAGCTCAACATGAAATGGTTGAATACCACTTCCAATGTGCAACCCTTCAGAAGCTATTTCACCTCCTCAGTTATGCAAACCCTTAGGAGACTTCGTTCCAAAAGATCAATTGAAAATCTGCAGACCAAGATGGTGCCACAACTGCTCATAAAGAAAATGTAGTAAAATCATCAAATCAAGGATGTCCAAATGAGAGGCCAAGCCCTCTATTTATTCACTTTTCTAAAAAGTTACTAAGAATTTCTAGAAACATCCATTATAAAATCCCATTATAATACACTTTTATAATAAAATAACTTTATAAAATAAAAAGTGCAATCTCAAGTTAAAATTATAACATGTAGGCCCCAAAATACACATTATAATAAAAGTAGGCTCAAAAACATCTCTCCAAGAGCAAATACGACCAACCAATCTCCAAATAATCAACAAGATGACTCTCTCACCAAAATCATCTGCCTACGAGAGTCCATGATAGGCAAATCTACTGAAAATATCATGTCGCTAGAAAGGGGACATGACACCCAACAATTTTTGGCATTGTTAATTATTACTTGAACAACATTTTGAGGGGCAACTTGCTCAATGGCTTGGATGAGAGTGTTTGCAATGAATGACCGTCCTTCACCTACCCTTCACAATCCACAACTCTCAAAAACATTGCACCTCTTGTGGGCACTATAATAACATTGACCAAAGGGCAATTTCTTGCATCTTTCCATCCATTGGATACTATGGACACACCTGTTTTGATCCATGAATCCTTGATGGGCTGCATGGAAGCCTCTACATGGTTCACCTCTTTGTCCAATAAAGTGGTGTGCTCCTTCTCATAACCCAGGCCCTTGAACCCCTTTGGACCTTGATTAACTGATCTAACCATTCTTTGCCAATACGGTGAGCGAACAAGATTAAATGCCAATCCATTTGCATAGATGCATCTCGCTATGTCTTGCTCAACAATGTCTCCAGCTTCATTCTAAAATGACATTTCGAAGGGCCCCTTTGATCTCTTATTTGTTGGTTCTTCAAGAACACGCAAGAATGGATGGCCCTTTACGAGTTGTTCATTGGAAGTGGAAACTAAAGCCATAGATGTAATTTTAGTTTTACTTCTAGACTTTTGCAAAGGATGAGCATGTGCATTCCCAGATGCTTCATCTGCTTGTTTTTGCTCTTGAATATATTTGCTCACAATATGGTTTGGAAGAAGGGTTTTAGGTAGTACCCCATCAACTCTTGACTTCCCTATACAAAACTTAATGCCTTTTTGAGGGATAAAGCACAAATGCGCTTTCACTCTACTATAAGAGCTACTAAGTTCCTCCTTGCAATGGCTGCAAATTCAAACATAACCTCCTCCACTTGGCATTTGCTGAACCATTTCCACATATTTCCACAATGCAGAGCATGGGTCTGTTTTGAACCGGGAGTTCTTGATGCTAGAAACACTTGCCATTCTATGAATCTACAAACAACATACAAAGCCACAAACCAAAATGAAAAAAGAATATAAAACTAGAGAGCTCATTTCATTTTGTAACAAAAATGCAAAACAAACTTTAAAAAACAAACAAAATAAACAAAACCCTACCTCTTTTGTTGAAATCTTCCTATTCAATGTCTTTGAGGAGTTGTCCACACTTGCACCTACATAGGAATAGCTCACAAACAAGCTTAGAGCATGCAACAATCACCAGTCAACACTGTTAGCTTTGGCATGTTTGTCATTTATGTCAAAAAGGTGTTTAACTTCATGAATGTTGAAGTGTGCTATGAATGTTGTAGGAACAGTATGCTATGCATGATTAGCAAGCTAAGTTGAGACGTTTGTTGGTGTCAACTAGATCAGGCATTGCCAAAAGAGGAGTTTAGTGTTATGGTCATGATAGTTGGTGATTCATGCTTAAGGTGATATGTTGCAAAAGATTGATTAGAGTGTACTAACATGAGGAGATTTGCAGGAGATGTTAACAGAGAGCTTGTGGTGAAGATAAGACAGCACTTTGCTCTCATTTTGTTCTGTTTAACACAATATTCAAGTGACTTGTGATTGTCATCTTCTTATAATAACATGGTACGAGCTTTTGCAAATCATATGAGCATGAAGAAAAGTGTTACAATACTTTTTACCGACTACAATTTCTTTTCATGTTTTTCATACAAAGATACATGCTTCAATAAATGGTTTGTAGCGAAGTTCAGTTCCTGTCACTCAAGCGACAGGAAGCAGACAATTGGTGATAGTGATCAAAAGCGACAGGGGTATAACAATCGACATAATGTCGCCATTTTGCAAGGTCTCTTTATCCTTACAAAAGTCATCTAGCGAAATAGTGAATTAATGGTGGGTCCCACAAGACATTTCAATAAAGTTTTAAAAGTCATCGCTATCTCACAAGACTACTATATTCTCATAAAACTAAGTCGTGAAACTACGACGAGTTGGGTTCTACAAATATTTTCGTTGTTTCACACGGAGAAGAATTCTCAAAAAAGTCAAAGTGCGAATTGGCGATGGTGGTGGGCCCAAGTTCAACAGTAAACGAAATAAAAGGTAAGTCGATGATAATTGGTCAGAACATTTGCCACGTGTTGATGTGAAGAGTTCGTCGAAGACAAAGAAGTATTTTTTTGTCATATCGCAAAGTTGAAAGTATCTCAAAAGAACAAGTCACGAAACTACGACGACATCGTCGTTTTGCAAGAAAGTCGAGCCTTGACCATGCTCTGACGGCGAAATAACGAATGAAAGCAAAAGTGAATGAAATTTTTGTTCCTGTCATTAGGGCAACAAGAATGTAAACAGCGCAGCGACAGGACAAATAATAGTGCATTACAAAATAGCAATTGTTGAAGAAAATGTAGTTTTGGTTTAAATCATAACGGTTAGTAAAAATCATCTGCCACATGGGATGAATGAGAAGATTCAATGAAGAAGACATAATGTATAGAAGAGATAATCGGGTGGTTGTCATTTTAGTTCTTGGATAGTTAAACTTCTCCAACTACTTGATAGATAAGGTGAAACATGATCGTGGAAGTTGTTGATGTGATTGATCAATCAAATGAAATACTACATCATTGTGAACAGGGGATTCTAAAGAGAAAAATCCGATGAGGTAGACTACTATTCTATATTGGTAATGAAGAGATGATAAAGTGTTTGTTCAGATAGAGGCAGTTTGGAGTATATGTGAATGACAGGGTTACATCTCTATTTGTGTAGACACTCAATAAAATTGGTAACGGAATTCTATTGTGATCTTTATTGTTGTTTTTGATTCCATAATGTATTTATGACTGGTCATAGCAGTGAATGTGTCTTTTACTTGAGCCTTAAATGGCAAAGTTATTTATGACTGTGAATAAGAGTTTGGTTGTGAGTTGACAATACAGCTAAAAAAGATTTGTTACTATTATTGTCATGTTCATGTACAAATGTTTGTAACAGTTTGCAGAAGCTTTGTGACGGGATTATGGTTGTAAGTTTGTTTGAGGATACAAAACATTGTCGTGCAGATTGCAGACCTAATAGCAGCACATTAGCATTACACATGAGTTGCAGGAAGGCAGCATTAAGTATGCAGTGTTGAATGGAATGTTTGATGCAGAGGTATAGCAAGTTGTTTATGCAAGTATATTTTTTGAGAAGATGTATTGGTATGTTTATCATTGATTGGTACAGGTGAGAGGAAGAGTGGTAACACTGAGTTTGCAGTGTTGAGGGCATAGATTGAAGTTGTCCTGTTTATCATTGTTGACAAGATATATTGTTGAATGATTTGTATCAAGTCGTATGTAAGGAAACAAAGTAACCCTCTCAACTAGTTCTTCTTTTGAGATTTTTGTATAGGGGTTAGTGCTCCTTGGAATGGGTGTTCGTAAATGAATAAGGGGTTGGTGCTCCTAGAGTTGGTGCTCTAAATTTGTAAGGGGTTGGTGCTCCTTAAAGTGGGTTGACAGTCCCAAACCGGTGCTGAGAGGGGAGGGGTGAATCAGCACCTCCAAAACCTTTTTCTCTTTAAATCTAGTGAAGTAAACTTACAGCAGAAAGGCAAACAGATTTAAGCATATAATAACGGTAAGCAAACAATTACACAGTGACACCAGATTTATCACGTGGAAACCCGATTAGGGTGAAAACCACGGTGTGAGGAGACCTCACAAATTTTGTACTCTTCTGGAGTACGCCCTGTTAGGAGCCTTCCCGGTTAAAGGATCAAAACACACAGTTAGATGCGACCCGATTAAGGGATTTGTTACAATGAGGTTGGTTAGTGCCTGCCTGGTTAAAGGACTTTGAACACCTTGAAAGATGTCACCCGGTTAAGGGATTTGATATAAAGGACCTGTTAGAGTCCACCCAAATACTGGGATTTAACTATTGTAATTGCTAGAGAACAATAGAAGGATTGACCTTTTACAAATGGCTTCGCATAGCCTGATAAGATCTTTGTTTGTGCTCAACTGAAAAGCATCACCGGTCGCTGCAGGTGTGTTCTCCTATACTATTGAGCTTCTCTGCACAATCTTCTTTCTCACTTCTTCTTTCTTCTTCTCACCCCTGGCTTTTTCAGCATACAGGTTCACCCTTTTACTCAGCAAAATGAAGGCAACCTCTATTCTCCACAGGCAAAAGAATATATAGAGCCCTAGCCCTAACTGCGCTCCTTATGCATGACCTAATTACAAATCCTTATCAGATTCATTACTCAGTGGAGTACCAGTTCACTGAGGAAACATCCGATGCATGCCCTTCCTTTATATGCTTTATCTGCTTTATCAAGCAACTTTCCTTCAAAAGAGATAACGCTTTGTTTTAAAGCCACAGATTCCGGCTTTAAAACCTCCAGATGCGCCTCAAACCGATCACCAGTATAACTCAAAGACTTCCGGATTTAGAGCAGAAAATCTCGGTCAAAGAGTTAGTTGGAACAGATAGTTTAACCATGACTTCCTCAATTCATACCGGAATCATTAATATATCACTTGAGATCTTCATGCTGTGAACAGGTAAGAGTTTTTGACCTGTTACTGTCCCTTCCTTGGCTTACCGGTTGCACCGTCCTCGATTGTATTGATGACACCGGTTTGCTCTTCACGCTTTATCTGTACTTGTCTACACCAGTTGTAGCCCAGTCCTCGGTTGATGCTGGAATCCTCTTTTCCTTAACTGTGTACATTGCCCAGTGGCTAAGGCTTTGTATAGTGACCGGTGATATTTGCTTACAGTCACAATTGTCTTGTATATTGGCACCATCGGCCAAACCATCCTTCTTTCATATAGATCTCCTTGGATCTTTAGACTTTGTAGAGATGACAAGTCTCTATACCTTTTTGCCAATCAATGACAATACTTGTACCGGTAGTAGGCTTACCAGTTACCATCACTTGATGCCAACATGGGTGCTCCTAAAGCTTGTAAGGGGTTGGTGCTCCTAGAGTTGGTGCTCTGAATTTTGGCAAGTCCTAATAAAAGATATATTTATAGTGGTTTTTACCGTTAGGGGTTTCCCACTATAAACCTTGGGTCATGATGTAAAACTTGTGTTTTTGGATCTCTTACCTATCTTATTTGATGTTGTTGGATTTATCTAGTGATTTGTTGCAAATATTAATTACATCAAGTTAAAGTTTTTAATTGATTAAGAATCTTCTTGTTTATATAGATCACTGATTCACCCCCCATCCCCCCGCCCCCCCTCTCTGAGTGATCCTAGTATTCCAACAAACACTCCTTGAGCAATGGCAACCAAACAAGAAAGTTTAGCAAAGGCGGCAAGAAGTTTTCTTTTCCATTCAGAAATGCACAAATGACATATAAAACATCTTTTTTTGCCTTTTTAGTGGTTACTTTTAGGGTTGATGGGTCTAATAGACCAATTAGGCAAAAAATCACTTTAAAAAAGTCAACAAAAACAGCTTTGAGACCAAATTCGGCCCAAGTTTGGTCGCTGGGCAGCAGATTCTTCCAAATTCGCTCCAAATTCTGCCAGGGCTCGTCTAACAAAGTTTGGAGCAAATTTTTGTCTCTACGGGTGAATTTGAACCGAATTCGGCATGGACCAGACTTTGGTCCAAATCGAACCCGACTTGCAGGCTGGCTAGAGCAAGTTTGGCAACTTAGGTTATTAGCAATGATTCTATCTTATATTTTGGTGCAAAAGACCTCAACAGAAATTGGTTGATGTAACAAAGAGGAGTTGAGCATGAATTAGACAAATCCCTATGCCCCAAAATGGGTAGGCAAAAAGATATCATAATAAACAAAGAAGTAAGTTTCCAAAGATCGGATGCAAACTAGAGGAATCAACCTTCCAATTATTTTAGAAGTTGTGACAAGGTTGGCTGTTCTAAAAACACAACGCAAACAATATAGATGGCAATTGTTGTGCCCCTATAAAACTTTGGAATCCTCCTTTCAAAATTTACTAGTCTTCTTGTCAATCTGACATAGAAATTAGTCAAATGTCAAGTTTATTCTTTCATTGTTCTCCTATGTCCTAGGTGAATTCCATCATCTTGGAAGTACATTGATTATTTTCATCAAGTTGATGGACAAATGTCAAGGTCTAGAATTCATGGTCTGTAGCAAAAATGTTGTAAAACACAGTGAAATTGGCCAAGTATAAGCTAAAATACAAGATAATTCCGTGGATGCACTTTCCCAAAACTAGAAAAACTCATTAAGTAACCAAAGTGACTAGGAACATAAAAATGCATCCTTTTGGTGTTGTATGATGTATCTACCATTACTAAGTGACCCCAAGTGCACACTTTGTGAATAGCTGCCAAAAAGATTAAAAATTCAATGCCAAAAGTAACTATCATAAAACCTCTCATTTAAGTGTTGAATTGCCTTTTTCCTTAGCCTAAGTACCAAGAAAATAGATTTGTGTTTACATTTATTTGTATTACAAGCCCAAAAACACACCTTTACTTTGTTTCCTATGCATGAACCACCCCAAAAAACATTCTATAGATTGTCAATAGTGCGTACATATTAGGTTAGTATTTTTTTAACGAGGAGCTTCCCCTTTCAATTTGAAGAAAGATTCTTTTGTACACACTACTTCATGTGGTGTCACACTAAAGGTGTAAATTAAAATGCTAACACCTTCCACACCCAAATCATCCAAGAAGGGTACTTGTTTTTCTTCATCAAGCATGGATGTGATGTCCCAAATTAGGGAGGTCGACGTGTTTGTTTTCTAAATAATAAAACATTAAATAAATTAAGTAATTAGATAAATTAATAAAATATTAAGAAATGAAATTATTAAATATTTTAAATAAAGTTTAATGGGCCGACTTTTAGGAAAATCTTTAATAAATAAAATCTTGAGACCAGTCTGGGCTTTTATGGCAGTTATTTCTTGTAGCCGACCTAGCTGGGACTCATATTTATATGGGTGTTGTTGGTGAAGATGAGCATGGAATGGTTTATTTGTTAATTGCATCAAACTAATACAGAGGTTATCTCAGAAGCAAATCTAAGTGCCTTCAAAATTGGTAGGACAAAAACCCTGCCAATACTTTGGTTCCAGATTTTCTGCGATCTAAGTGGGTGTTGGGACATCAATCCATGGATACAATCTCTCATAATCTGTTGTGAGTTGGCTAAAGACTTTTCTGCTTATAGTGAGAAGTATTGATGCATGCAGTAGAATTTATATTGCTGGGAGCAGGCTTCATGATTCAAGATTGGATGCATGACAAATATGGCATGTGTATACTGGTTGGTATTAATGGCAATGCTGATAATTAATGCGTCTCACATCGAATTAATCCATTTTTAAATACAAATCTGTAGTCAATCTATTGCTGCTAAAATGTCAGACTTGCTTATTTCTGAGTTCTGTTGGTTCTGCATTTATTTATGTTCCTCTGTGCTTAATTTCATGTCCAAACCCACTATTGTATACATCAAACAATCAAACATATCAAATCCACACTTTTTCGAATAATAAACAGCAGCCTTGAAAATTTGTTAAGTTCAGATTTAGGTGAATGAAGGCTAATGGATTGATGAGTGACAGGAATCAAAGATATAAGCAAAGAGAAAAGAAGGTGGCAATGGGTGACAGAGATGAGGCAAACCCACAAGAGTTCATTAGGGAAATCAAAGAAATCCATACCAAGGTAAGGGATAGTATGAGGGAGATGGTTCAACTTTTAAGAGGAATGAGCCAGCAACTAAGTCCTGATAGGCCTGTTCAAAAAAAAATTAAGTACTGATAGGTCCGTTCAAAATAGTGTTGAAGGCAGCAAATCTAGTGGAGGAAAAACTTCAGTTGGTGTTTAAAAAGTCTCAGATAATGGGGGGAGATCTTCAAGTAATACAATGACCTTCAGATCTAAATTTCTTGACAACGAAGCAGCTTGAAGTATTGGAGAAGAAGAAAAATGATCCAGAAGAAGCCATGACGAGATTTTATGATGCATACTGTGCTCTAAGCCCTGTAGTCTGTGCAGATCTGACTTTCAAGGACTATTATGAGATGAAGAAAGCAGCTGGGCATGGGAGAAGGTATGAAAAAAGAAAAGACATTCAGCACCGCTTGGGAAAAATCACCATTCCGACTTTTGATGGTGTTGGCAATTTCTCAGCAAGGGCTTGGTTGCAGAAATTAGATGAATATTTCTCATTGAACCCAATGCTTGAAGAAGAAACTATCAAATTTCCCACATTGCACCTTCAAGGAGTGGCTCATGAATAGTGGTACCATGGCATGGTAAACCAAGGGCGTGATTCTATCACCACCTTGGAAGACTTCAACCAGGAATTGATTGAGAGATTCGGTAGGAAGGATCCAAAGACTCATTTTGTCACATCCCTCCTAATTATTGAAAACTCGTTATATATATTTGATGCCCTAGATGTTATGTTTCTGGTTTTCATGAAACAGTGGTTATATATATTTGATGCCCTAAATGTTATGTTTTTGGTTTTCATGAAACAGCGGTTATATACATTTGATCCCCTAGATGTTATGTTTCTGGTTTTCATGAAACAGTGATTATATATATTTGGTGTCCTAGATGATTATATTTACTGCTTATCATGGAACAGTGGTTCAGATTTTATAAAAGGAATGATGTTATGTTATGTTCTCAATCTTGAGTTGTGAATTGGTTTAAAGCACATATTATAATTGAAATGATGATTACAGACTGACTACTTTTCTTTGACTGAGTGGTTGCAGAAGATGATTGTCCTCGAAGGAGGGAGGGAAAGTATCACCAAGACGGGATGCAAATATGGTCATGAGTTCTTGCTATCTGAGTCTCGAAGCTGGTGAGCACTGGCTAGGTAAGGTTGATGCAAACCTAGGAAGTAAGGTTGGACTAGGTTCCTAGTAGGTCTCACCTTGTCAGCTAACCGAGTTGATAGTAATCAAAGCTATTAGATTTCCACAATCCATTAGAATGCTATACAAGTTTCTGGATTTGATTGTGTCAAAAAAAATTCACACAATCAATCCAGGAACTTGTATAGCATTGATAGTAATCATTTTGTTAGGACTTTTCGTCTTAGACGTAAACCTTTGATTGACCTAGATCCTTAATAGAAATTAAGGCATTAATTAATTGGTATTATTGTTAAATGATTTGTAACGGAAGGCATTGGCCTGCAGTGCAGCGGTTGCTGCTTCTCTTTGTAATAGCAAGATCTTGTGTTTGATTCCCGAAATGGGAGCTTAAATTAATTTAATATAAAAAAAATGATTTGTAACGTATATTCTTATCTTTATATATATGCATATAGAAGTGTAGTGTACGTAATATGTATATATACCTATACGTATATACGTATATAGGGGTGGGTCGTAGCGATACGGTACACAACTATACATATATATAGATATATATATATATAAATAAATAAGCGTATATATATTTACGAAGTACATTACAAATATATATATATATATTTATTTATTTATATAATTAAGAAACATTTTATTATAACTTGTAGTATATTTATATCATTATTTAATCTTATTTTTAATCAACTTCTTTACAAATTTTTGTGAATAAATTCTTATTTACCTTAATAATTTAAACCTTTGGTTGAAATGAATTTAAAAACTAAAAAGTATTTTATAAGGATTTTAATGGAATCGATTACCATATGGGGGGGTGAATTTGAGTAATATATTATTTTAATCTCGTGAATCTGAATAATATAATATTTTAATTCTGGCCACTTTTTGTATAGTTGTTTCAAAAAAATAGAAGGGCAAATTCTATATTAAAAATATTAGGAAATATATATTTCCTAAATTTTCATAATGGTGGAAATTGTTTGTTTAAAAAAAAATTGGCAAAGGCTAAAATAATTAAAAGAAATGAAAATCGAATTGGAAGGAAATGCATTTTTGGAACCAAGGTAACATTGGCACGGGAATACGTCGAGACAGGGGGACATCGGAATGAGTTTCAAGTTCGGGAAAAAAAGGGCCTCAATTTCAGGACGACGGTGGGGGTACAGGGGGGGGAGGGGGGGGGGGGGCTGCATACTATACATATATAACTTGAAATGCTAATTATGAAAAGATGTTTCAATATAACATACCATATACTTGAACATAGCAAAATTGCAACACGAACTAGAACCATTGAACATTCAACATAGTAAAATTTAAACATAGTAACATAACATGCATAGTAACATAATGAATCATGTTCTAAACTTCTATCAAAGATTCAAAATTCAATGATCATTTTTCAAATATGAAAATGATATATCATAAAGATGATCATAAATATGAAATAAGATATATCATAAAGATGGGCCTTATGAAGGCTTAGAGGGCCCTATATGGGACCCACATCCTTTTACGGTTCCTTAGGAACCAATAAGAAAAAAAAATTAAAAAAACTTTTAAAAATTTGCTTTTTTGGGCTGTCGCGGCCAGCCACACCCTGTCGCGTCCCAAGTATAGTCAAGGGACATCAGGGCAGTCCCCAAGTACCGTTCCCTGGCACCCACGTCTTGAAGCACCCGCGCGGTGCGGAGACGGGTGCAGCTACAGTGCGGCGGCCCTCTGGCTGTGGCGGGAGTGCTCGGGTGTGTGGAGTACCCGTCCCGAGGACGTCCCTGCACCCAGTACTTCATGGTTTTGGCTCGGGTGTGCATCCCCGGGTTTCACTATTTGGAACTCATTTAAATGCACATGAAATGCCAAAATGAAATGAAACGCATTTGGAGAACACAGAATTCGAATGACATTAGGTTGAAGGATATAAACTTTGATTATAAGATGAAAAAAAGGCACATAGAGGGATATGTGCATAAGGAAAGAAAATGGCAGAGAAGGAAGGAGTTGCATAAGGAGAAAATAACGCAGATGGAAGGCAGCCGCTTAAGGATATAAGGAGAAACGCATTACCAAGTGTGTGAATGATGTTCTTGTCTTTCTATGAATGAATAGAGGGTTTTCATAAAGTTTCATTCTTTTGATTCATCTTCCATTGTTGGTTTTGTTTGCTGCTGTTAATGAAGGGTTTGCTTATACGTTTTCTTTTCAAAAATAAGGGAAGTGTTTCCACAAATTGTAAGAGAAATAAACATGCTAGATTGTATGCATGTTGTAGCATTTTAAATGGGGGTTTATATTGTTTTTACCAGCATTTAAAATAATGTTTAAGCTGTTTATTTCCAAATAATGTTTAAGCTGTTTATTTCCAGCACTTGGAATTGTGTTTGAGCTGTTCAGTTCCAGCACTTGGAATTGTGTATGAGTTGTTCATTTCCAGCACTTAAAATAATGTTTATATTGTTCATTTCCAGCACTTAGAATAATGTTTATGTTGTTCATTTCCAGCACTTGGAATAATGTTTATGCTGTTGTGCTCATTTCCAGCACTTGGAATAATGTTTACTGTTCACTTCCAGCACTTGGAATTGTGTTTATGTTGTTCATACCCAGCATTTTAAATGGTGGGTATGTTGTTCATACCCGACATTTAAAATGGTGGTTAGGTTGTTTTTACCAACATTTAAAATAATGTTTATACTGTTCATTTCTAGCACTTGGAATTGTGTTTAAGTTGTTCTTACCCGGGCATTTAAAATGGAATTTATGTTGTTCACACTCAGTACATAAAAAGGATATTTATGTTGTTCATTCCAGCACTTAAATTTGGGTGTATACTGTTCATAGCAAACATATAAAAATAGTTCAATGTTGTTCATACCAGGCATATACAGTAGCTTGAGCTTGAGGAATTAAGCCAAGATCCATAACAACTCTACAATTGTAATAGAGAATGATAATAGATCTGAGAAAATCACTCTTAGAACTTCTTTTTGGGATTTCTATTCTATCCTGGTGTTTGGGAATAACTCTGAAACATAAATAAGAAGCTATTTAAATTATATCTCTATTTTGGAAAATTAAATTCAGTGAAGCAACTGGGGTGAGTAGAGGATTATGGAATTGCAAGTCCCTTATACACGTATCCATAAGGAGGTGCAGATATAACACAATTATGGAAGTATAAGCAAAGAGATGCAAGCATGATCCTATACTCACCGGAGTTGATATCAACCAAGATAATGCCTCATGGCTAGTAAGCCTAAAACCTATACAAACTCATGTGAGAGAATGTCAACTGCAAACAAATTTGTTTAACATCCAAGAACAATTAGTGACTACTGTTGATTACAAATGGCAAACATGTTGATTTATAAGAATGGAACTAATTAAGAACATTACTGCCGTTATGTTAAATAAGACATGAAAGATTAGAAATAGAGAAGTCATAAATATGTAACATAATGAGATTATCCATACAAGCATCCCCTATGAGTCGTGTACCCCAAGCTGATTAGGGTGATGAGCTTGACTGCATGGTTAACCGTGCTTGCATTCAGAAACCTTGGCCAAGGTACACTAACCTAAGTTAGTGATAGTCAGTTCGACGTCTCCAGATACGTAACCTAGTTAGAGGTCATACTAGTTAGAAGAATCTATATTGTACGACCAACTAGTTGTGTAGGAACATCCACCAAATTCAGACAGCTTGTCTCATAACCATATTTACACCCCTACGAAGGATCAGGCCCACTACGAGTAGGAAGTGAGCAAGGGGGATCAATAGATCCGTGGTTGGATGGTAAAAATGTCCCGGTGATACTTTTCCTCCTATATTGCATTTGATCACAAAAAAACTCAAAAAGAGAAACTGCAAGCGCATAACACACAGTAATTCCTAACCCTACTTCATACTTTTATTAGTTGTTTAATTTAATGTTTGACACCTTATTATTTCTTAGCAGCAATTATTTTGTTCAAGATGAAATCATTATGTTACTTGTATCCTTTATTTGTTTATAAAAAAATATATATCGTTATGTTAGCAGAGCATGAAAGACAGCCCACAGCAGGAGCACCAAACGGTGTCCGGGGAAATAAAACAAAACAACAAGAGCAAGAAGAAACCACCAAACTAAACAACCCAGCTAGTTGCTCCATGCAATTGGGAAAAGTCCAAAACCAATGGATAGGCCCTAGGGAAAGAACGGACCCCAAGTCGTCTCTTTGGACCTCTAGAAGAGGTGGAAGAAGGCCGCTACTGAGTGGAGGATTTGCGAGGTCTCACATCCCTGGGAGACCCAAAAGGGGGATCAAGTGGCCACTTGGTACCCCATGTGGGAGAGACCACCATAAAGAATGAGGTGATGAGCTGATCGGAGTGCGGTCTCGAGGGGAACATCCACTACAGAGTGAGGTCCCAGAGCCTCCATGCATCCAAAAGATAGAGCACGAGGCACCTCTAATCTATATATCTGAAAAAAGGATGGGAGAAACTAAATATCCCTTAAAAAGCAAAAGAATGTCCCTCTGATCTCGTAGTAGATAGGGCAGCGAAAAATGAATTGAGTCTTCATCTCCGCCTCCCTCATGTCACAAAGCTAGTAGATCCTGTCATCCCTAGCCAACTGATGGTCGATTTGAATGCAGAGCCTATGTGAGCCCACTCTAAATGAACCAAGGGAAATACGGAGCGCATGTGACCAGCCATGAGACGGGTACGAGGGGCGAATAATGATCCCGTCTTGTAAGTTGAGAAAGTGCTCCGCATAGAATGCCATTCTCAAGCAAAGCCCCCAGGAGGACTTACCCAAGTAGTGAGAATATATTATCTGTAAATGTCCATCCTGATATGCATGGTCAACTCTTGTCGGGGCGGTAAAAGATGAGAGGGGGTGTCCAAGGAATACTAGAAAAGGGGAAGGCAGTCAATATCGATCCCGACTGAACCTAGAAGAGCCTAGGCCTGAGTGAACCAACATTGAGCCCGCTCGGTGGGATCAAAGCGTGCAATAGCCTCCAAGGAGCAGTAGGCAAGGTATGAGTATCTGAGATGTCCCTCAAAGGAATCTGCAAAGCACCGTAGGCGATGTAAGAACCAAACCAAGTCAAAGATAGTACCAAGTCTAAAAGAATGGGCCCTGAACTCAGCAAGGACAATACTGTGCGGAGAAGCATCTGCATCTGATGATGTGCAAAAGGAAAAGAGTCTGGACCCGCGCCATAGAGGCCTAGTCTAACTCCAGTAAAGACAACCCCCAAATGACAAACCCATAGAGCACCATCAATCCAATCAAAGTGTCCAACAAAGTCAGCTTGGATGTGGTGTCTTGGAAGTGATGTCAGAAACACTCTCTCAACAAGGGCCAAAGAGCCATAACCCTTGTTGATACGAGGCTTAAGTGTCAATCTCATGCTGAAGTGTGGACAAGAGAACTTCACCTCTAGACATGTGTAGGAAGAAGAAATCTCAACCTGCACGCCCTGGAAAAAAAAATGGAGGTGAGAGGTCTTGAGACAATTGAAAACCATCACCTTGGTCTTACCCAAGTTCATCATTAGTTGTCGTGAGTCGCAAAAAGAAGCGAAGACATCAAGGAGTCTTTGTAAACCATCTGGAGATGAGTCCAGGAGGACTACATCGTCCACAAAAAGCAAGATAGAAAGCAAGACCTTGTGTAAGGAGCAACCATCCCCTGAGAGGGAGTGCACCTAAAGAAATGCCTCCAACTCATCAATGTAGAGTCCAAACAATGTAGGAGACAGAGGGCAACCCTTCTTTACCCCAAAGGTGCTCCAAATAAAGTCTGACATCCCTTGAGGGGTCCTGATGTGACCGACCACCATCTCGTAGAGTCTCATGATGGCAGTCAAGAGAGTCTCCAAGATACCAATGTTGTGTAGTTTCTAGAAGAGGGTCGTCTTAGGAACTGAATCAAACGCCTTGCGAAAATCCACAAAGCAGCAATATACCTTCGAGGAGTGATGACGCGCTTCCTCTATAATAGCCCTGAGAGTCAAGATGTGGTCCATGGTCTGAAAATCCAACCCGAAACTAGCCTGCCCTCTAGCCCGAATATGTCTCTGATCCAACTCACGAGAAAGAATAGCATGTAATTGTAGTGTACACTTTAGAGAAAGTGTGCCCAACCATGATGGTCCTATAGTTGTTGGGATCTGAAACTGGCCCAACCTTATGAATCGAATGGATGATATGACGTGACTAAGAGGGGGGGAACCCCGTACAAACCACCCTATTGAGCAAATCTATGAGGAACAAGCCCAAAATCGTGATGTCGTTCTTGAAGAGTTCCGCTTGGAACCCTTCCTCGTCTACAGCCCTGGTAGTGTTCATGGACCTAACTGCCTCACTAATGTTGGTGAAGGTGACAAGGTGAAAATGGGGGGAAGGGGTGACAATGAAGGAAGGTTGGCCAGGGATATCATAGAGGGTGGAGGTGTGGGAGACCAGTGAGCTGTGATCCAAGGGGAGGGGAGGGAGGACCTGCGAGGGAAAAGGATGCGCCAGAAGACCTTGGGGGACTGAAGGAGCGAGGTCCGAAGAGACCAATTGTGATGTGAGATGAAAGCGCGCTTCTTGTAGCTAAGGAAGTGGCGGTAAGAGTATTGCAGTCGTGCGTAGGAAGTCGGGTGAAGGGTGGAGACCGTGCAAAGAGTGCAGTAGAAGGATTTGCAGTCATCATGATACCACTGGTTCATAGGGCAAGAGTTCTTATGAACGAGTGAGGAGGTCCAATGGGTGGTGCAGTGGGGGAAAGAGAGGAAGGAAACCAGCCTCCCAAATGGATGCAAAAAGGCAGTCGAATCAGGTGGAGGCACTCTCAAGGGTGAAGGAATCCAGAGGAAGGAGCCACCTGAGGTGCATGGTGAAGAGGTCCTGGTCTCCACTATCAAAACTAAGGGATATGCAGGGAGGAGGGAGTGGAGAAAGGGAGGGGGGTTGTGGGAGCGAGGGGGCAGAGGGGGGGAGGGGGAGGCCTGAATGGTAAGGCTAAGGAGGGCTTGGTCAGCGAGGGGAAGGTTGGTGATGGTAAAACTATTGACAGAGGGAATGAAAGAGGAACAGGAGAGGGCGTAATCCACCACACTCGCACCCCCATAGTGAGGCCAACAAGTGAACAAACTGGAACCAGGGAGGCAAGGAAGGTCATTCAGGATCACCAAGTCTGAGGACTCGTACAGCTAGAGCAAATGGCAATCGTACCTCGTCAGGGGGCCCAAAGAATCATCTGAAGACTATTGAGGACCAAGGGAGACCGGATTCGACACTAAGGTGCACATCGGATCGGACACTTGGTTGTGGAGTGGAGTCTGTAAGTCCCTAGTTCGTGCATTGAAGTCACCAACAATAATAATGTCCCCCAACGCAGAGAACCTAGTAATGTTGTCATATAAGTCTGTGAATGGGTCCGCCTCTGACCCATTGTGTATAGCATAGAGAGAGGATGTCGGCGGAAAGTAACACATGGCGATGAATAAATCCCTGAGGCGTGAGGCCACTTGGCAAACACGGACCCACATAAATCTAGCATAATTGTTGGAATGAACCACAGAAGACGCACTTTGAAGCCAACTGCTAACCAGGCAAGCCACACCGCTGGAACCCCTGACACCCCCAGAACGCCAAACCTTATACCTGTAAACCAATAACCAGTGAAATCCAATGACACCAGGAAGTGGTCGAGTGGGGCTCTCATGGGTCTCAGTGACAAGAAGATCAGCCAAGCCAACCACATCATGAAACAAACCCGGCATGGGCAAAAGGTCCCATTGCCATTCCAACAATTAACATGCAAGGAACCAACACTACGTTCCTTCATGCCCAACCACGCCTATGACCGTCATTTAGCAGCCACAACCACGAATCTAGCCTCCCAAACAAGGGGAAAGCTATCACGAATCACTGCCCTAAGATTCCTTATCACAGCCCACTTGTTGTCCCGACATGCAGCAACCACAAGAGCTCGAGCCTATTTAAGCTCTATTACCTGTGATTTAGTAAGGTCCTCATCAAGAAAAATATTCGATGGTAGAGGAAAGAGTTTCCTACGTGCCCTAAGCACACGAAGTCTATTTGAGGAATTATGGAATCATAGGAACAAGGTGGAACCATATCCAACCCATGCCCTATCAAGAGATATATCAGGAAGCTCAAGCTAGTCACAAAGAAATGCATACACAACATCCAGTGGCTCAGTGGTGATGGGCGGGAGGCCACAGACCTTCAGATTGAGCTCTCTAGCTCTTCTTGCTCTCTCATTAGTAAGTTTGGAGTGGACCAGTGCCTCCACCCCAGCAAGAGGAGGGGTGGTATCCCCGTTGTTACAAACTTTTGCCCACGACTTCAACTAAGACCGGTTTCTGTTTTCAATGAGGTCTATCTATTGTCCAATTCGTGTTGCTTTTCCTTAATGTGTTTGATCTCCAAGACCTTCTCGAAGTGTGAATGAAGTAATTGTTTACAACCAGCGATCTCAGTTATGGGAGAGGACACTGTGGCAGAAGTTTCAGTAATCTAAGTTTGGTTCAGGTCAAGCAGCTATTTTAGATCAGTGTAGTCATTTTTCCATATAATACAATCGATTGGGAGTGTTGTGAGCTTCTCTGACAGGGCAGCGACTATTTTTGAAGGTTTGATTCTCTATTCCAAAACTGCTAACACGATCCAACAACTCAGAGAAAGGAGCACCTTCATGTTGCTTGCATTGATAGGTTTGAAGTGGAGATGAGGCTAGCCTAATGTCACTAGAAATCGACTCCATGAGATTGCAATAGCAGACAGACACACTGACAAAGGTTGGAAGTAGATGTGCGAAGCACAACACACGAAACAAGCAACATCTGGGATAGGTGCACTGTGATGCACCCTATAAAGGAGGTCGGATTTTTCTTTGCTAGTGTTTTTTTTCTAAATAATAAAACATTTAATTAATAAAATATTAATAAATAAAATTATTAAATATTTTAAAATAAAGTTTATTGGCCATTTTTTAGGAAAATCTCAGCGTTACCTGGGAATGCATCCCTAGCCTAAAAACCTTTGTTCCCGTAATAGAAATGTTTCTGGGAAATGGGGACAACCAAGGGATGTCCCCACCCCGTCCTCGTTTTTTAAAAATTCACAAAAAACATGCCGACAACTCAAGGACGTAGAGAAAATTTTTTAGGGATGGTCATACATCCTAGGGACGGTCGAGGACGCCTTAGCCGTCCCTCAGTCGTCCCCAAGACAAACAGACATCCCTGAGGGAAATGAGCAGCGGTTACTTTAAAAAAACATAAAATTCTTTTAAAATATTGATTCTTTCTTATTGTTATGTGGGCCCCTCCTCCCGAATTCGCCCTAACATGCATTTTAGTTTGGTTTTGGCTCATTAGTTGTATTTCTCTCGTAGCAGAAACTAGAGCAGCAGCAAAGAGGGTTTGAAGAAGCCATTGAAAGAGGAGCAGCAGAAAGTGCAAGTGATAGAAGGAAGAGAAGGCAATTCTCTTACTTGAAACTCTGAAGAGGTAAGTTACATCCTTCCATTGTTTTGTTTTTCAACTTTTTTCAAAGCTTGAAGCTTGAAAAGTCTGATTTTATTTTTATTTTTTTGCATTGTTTCAGTATTTATTGTTCAATCTCAAAGAAAATCAAAATGAATAACAATGAGTATTGTAGTAAATCGAAATGAGCGGTAGTGAGGGTTGTAGAAGTGAGAATGAATTGGAAATGGGTGGTGAGAATAGAGTTGAAAGTGTTGAGGCTAGTAGTAGGCAGCAACCTAACTTGTTTAAGTGCCCTTCAAGAATCATGAGTAAATATGTAAAGGGCCCTTTCAACAAGAAACTATATGGCAGCAGTTTAGCTGTTGGGCATTTTGAACGTTATTTTTTTAATATCACATGCATATTGACAATAGATTCCAAATTGTGAATGCATATTGAGTATTCTCTATTGAAATGTTGTATGTTAAGGTTCTATGAAGTTTAAATGGCATGCGCTATCCATGATTTTATATGAATGTAATGTATATATATTATATGCAAATTTCCCTATATATTTTAAATTTTTCCATATTTTATATAGCCGCACCCTTTGTTGTCCGTGGTCCTGGAAACTCTTCCCCTCGTCCCCTGTCATCCCTATCCCGGAAACTTGGGGTAACCATGGAAATTCTTTATTAAATAGAATCTTGAGGCCGACTTGGGTTTCATGGCAGAAATTTCTTGTAGCCAGCCTAGCTGGGACTCATATTTATATGGGTATTGTTGGTGAGGAAGGGCCTAGAATGGTTTATTTGTTGATTGCATTAAGCGAATGCAGAGATTATCTCAGATGGAATTCTGAGCGGCTCCAAATTTGGTAGGATAAAAACCCTGCAAATACTTTTGTTCCAGATTTGCTGCAATCTAAGTGGGTGTTTGTGATGTCCCCTCTCCAATAGGAAGACTTAATAAATAGATGGTAATATTAAATATAAATAAATAAAATAATAATAACTTGAATGCAAACAAATAAGATTAACATGGTGATATAACATATAATTATAATATAATATAATAATATGATAAATATACAATAATAAAATTTATAATCAACTCACAATAATAATAGCATAATATTATATATATGAATAAAGATATAAAAATCAAATGTAAACAAATGAATTGATAATAATAAATCTATTATAAATAATAATGTGATATATTATTATTTATAATTAATATAATAATAATTATAATAACATACAATAATATAATATTACTTAATCATACATGAAAAAGGCCCTCTATCACATAAGACATCGACTAAATGAATCTACTTGTTTTATATGGTTCCTCAGTCATATGGAAGTCTCTACGTTTAATAATGAACCATGCTTTTGAATTAAACACTTTCTTGCGACTCAGTTAATAGAAATTGTTATACAAATGACAAACTCACGAACAGAAAATTACCATCAATCTGCCTATATTAAAGTAGTGACGACACAAGGAGAACAATCAACCATGTGACGTGGTAGCCAATATATGAAGACTTGGCGCTTTACATTATATATATAATTTAAAAGATAAGTAAGTATAAACTATAAGTAATAGGCAACAATTCTAACATCGGCTGATAATGGATTTCCATATGTCTAATGTATTAAGTCAAAGCATCGATGGTTAGTTTGACTCATCAATTTATCCTGGATAAAGAACGAAACCATGTGTCAGACGATAATAGTAAAGCCTTCACCACCACCGACTGATTAGTAGAGAAAGTGATTATTATTAACTAAAGAATTGTTTAGAAAGAACAAACAATCATTAGTGCTTTAAGCCAAAGAGGTGCGATTATTATGAAGACACAACTCTTCATTGATCGAAGAGTCACAACCCTCAATTGAAGGAAATGAATGAAATGAAATGAAATGTTTTTAATGACGTCCACGAGACCACCGGTCTAAGGGACCAAAGAGCAAGTTAGGCATCTTGCTGTGATTTCTTCAAGTTGTTCTTTTTGTTGTGGATCTGAATTAGGAAGCTTGTTGTCTTGTGTAATCTTGCCTCTTCGAAAAGTTCCTTCATGCTGCTCACCTGTAGGCAATCCTTGTACTCGCTGCAAATATCCTCATAAGCCCCACATTCCTTAATAAAATGTCATTCTGTTTCCACCACTCCCTTGCTGCAGAAAGCACAAATTCTCTCTTCCCACCTCTCTTTAGGAACCATCCATCTACCAATTTCGCATCGTAAATGGTGGGAGCTAGTCCTTAACTGAGCAATTAGAATCTTGGCCTTTCCTTCAATTGTGGACCCTAAATATGCTTTATCCCCATGATCCCATGTGTAATTAAATTCCTTAACATAGTAGGCCTTTTTTCTTCCTATCAGATTCATCCACATGGCAGTTATGAATTTTTCTAACACCCATTTCTTTATTTCCAGATTGGTGTTTGGACACTCCTGGAGGGTAATGTTCTATTTGTTCAACCATTTGTTGATTTGTTTCTTCCACGTTCTTTTCCTACGTGCCAACTCCTCTTTAACCACCAATTTAGGCCAGCGATGCTTATCCATACTTCCCACTTTTTTCAGATAACCTAACAATCGGATAAATGTTGAGGCCTCGATTGGGAACATACCCGCCTCCGCCAAAAGGATCTCATAAGGAACCGTTGCCTTGACCTTCAGGTTAGTAGTAATGAGATGCTTCTGGATTCTTTCTATTTGTCGTCATTTATGATTTGATACGCTGCTCCCCCAAACCTCGCATCCACAAAGAATAACCGGAACCACTAAAAGACCAAAGAGGGTCTTCCTAGTTTTCTAATCCCAAAGTTGCACTTTCCTACATGAAGAAGGTAGGAGGCCTTCCATCCCTCTGAATCCGTTTTGACCTACATGTCTCCCAACTTAGTCTAGAATGGAAGTCAATTCTGAGATATTTGTACTCTTCCACCATTGCTAACGAGCTGCCCTTGAATATGAAAATGTGTTGTTGTTTGTTCTTTTTCAAAGAGAAGACCATGACTTTAGTTTTAGCAATATTGACTTCCATCACAACCTCTGAACAAAAGGATTCAAGATTTTTCAAATGCTCTCTCAAATCTTGCGCACTATTTGCAATTAGTATAAGGTCATTAGCATTGAGGAGTAATTTTATCACATAACATGACAATTGCACACCTCCCCCATTGGCTTTGTTTAGCCACTCTTCCAATTTATCGATGTATAGGCCAGAGAGAGTAAGCGGCAAAGGGCACCCCTGTTTGACCCCAATGTCACTCCCAAAACATTCTGATATGCCCTCTTTAGTTCTGATTTTTGCTTGAACCCGTTCATACAATTTATGAACAGCAGCCCTGTACTCTTCTGGGACTTCCAGCTCTTCCATTATGTGCCATAGTTTATCCCTAGGAACAGTGTCAAAAGCATTCTTAAAATCCACAAAACAGCAAAAAGCCTCTTCCCCTTGCTTTTCCCACACACTTTCAATGAAGTGTCTTAGTGTGATGCAATGATCAATGGTGGAATGTTTTGGTCTGAACCCACCCTGAACTTTTGCTCTTTTCTTCTCTTTTTCTGCCCAATCGCTGATTCTACGCTCTAACATACTTCCAAAGAGTTTGCCCAACTTAGGGTTCACCATTATGATACAGTAATTGGAGGGATTGTTGATGTCCCCACCCTTGTGTAGGGGGATGACCACACTAGTAGTCCAATCAATAGGAAAGCAGCCCTGTGTGACCTTGTTGAAAATATTCTTGACTTGTGGTGCCAAGAGATCTACCCCACTTTAAAAATTCTGCTTGCAGCCCATCAATATCTTGGGCTTTTCCACTTGCGAGCCTCTTTATACCTATTTTAATGTCCTCAATAGAAAATAACTCTGTGTTATTGTTAGGTATAGCAGGTGGAGTCTCTTCATTTGGTCTCTCATATAATAGCTTTGCATAATCCAACCATTGAGTGTCTGTAATGTTGTTTTCCACTTGTTTTCTAGCCTACTGTAACTCTCTCCAAAAACCCTTAGGATTGTATTTCCCTAACAAGATTAGCTCTTTCCTTCGAGTGATCACATAGCTATCCTTTTTTAATTTTATCAATTGCTTGTAGGCCTTTATGTTTTCTTTGTTTTCGTTTCTCCCTTTAAGAGCTCTCTTTGCTGCCTCACATTCTTCGTCATACCATGGATTAGTCGGAAAGGTGTTTGAGTTGCTCCTCCTCAGTTTTGATCTCTTACATCCCTTTAAGGCATTCTGAACTAAGGGGACTACCCTGCTGTTGTTTAACTACTCATTCTCTTCCTTGTTGTCCCTGGAATTACTGTTGTACCCACTTATTTGCATCTGTTGTTCAAGGGCCTGGTAAAATATCTCCTTGTTCTCGCAATTTATGAGGATTTTACCAAGTTTATGCCCTTTTGTGTTACCGTTATGGGTCTGCCCATCTTCGGAACTTCTTCCTCTAACATCATATTTAATAAATAGAGGCATGTGGTTTGAGTTTAATTCTATAGGGCAGCTTATTATCCTGAAATCTACTAATTTGTGAGTGGCCAAGTGAGAGCATATCACATAGTCGACCACACTTTGCCCGTTGTATGTTTTACAAGTGATTCCACTAGATCTTGGCCAATACTTCATGCCATTGCAAATAACCAGCCCGTGAAGGCTACACATACCCAACAACTCTGCACCAAAGTGTGACACACATCCCCTCGCATCCTGGGAAATCCTTTGACTAGAAATATCCTCGCATTCCTTTAGCCACAAAGGATTACTGTCCTCTACTGGATCCCTGCCTAGCTGAATAGCTTGGTTACCTATTGTCCTAGCATTGAAATCTCCTATTAAGATCGTGTTTCTTGTAGAACTAAAAGCTAAGATGTCTCTCTTAAATGCTCCAAAAGGATCTTTGTTATCTAAGTTTCTCTTCATGTAAAATTTTGAACTTTTAGGCGCAAAGTAACATGCAGCCAGCCATGTGATCTCCTTGCTGTCCTCAATTTTCAGCCACATAAATTGTTTGTTTGGGTCTTTTTTCTCCACCTTTACATTTTTGTCCCAAGTTTCTCTTATTAAAATTGTGATCCCACCATGACCCTTACCTATTTCTATCTCTTCATTCCAAACAAAAATCTTGTATCCTTCAAATTCTGGAATTCTACATCCTTCATGTTCATGTGTTTCTACGAGACAAATAATGTCTTATCCCTCAGCTATGGGCCCCAACCCCAGTCCTCTTCTCCATGGATAACCCCTACAATTCCAACTCACCATGTTTAGATACACTCGTGGGGCCCCAAGTTCCTATTTTTGTTTCGCTGGTCTATCCTCAATCTGAGCTTTACCATTTTTCAGCCATGCCCCTTTGCCTGCAGCTTTTGCTGATTTTACTTTCTCCCATTCTTTCCTCCTCTCCTCTTGCTAAAAAATTGTTAAATCATCATCTAAACATATTTGAGTGCCTCTAAGTGACCCCCTGTTCTTCATAATCACATTCTTGTCCTCTATGCTGCCTAGGATAATCCTCATATGCCTGTCTTTCCCTGTTCCCATACTTCAGCCAATCCTTTATGCTTGCCTTATAGACTCTGTCCAATTCAGCTTGTCCTTGAGTAAGTCTTGTACCAAAATATTTGTTTTTTCACAGTCCCCATAGTCTTTCAAACCTTTAATAATGGTGTTTACTGCTTTCTCATTTTTGTCTTTTTCCTCTTGAATCTGTTTCTTGATTTGTTTTTCAATTATTACTGTTTGCCCGGGTGATGTTTCGTTTACCACTTGTGCCCACGATTTAACCTCCTTAATTTGTTCTTTTAGTTCATTTTCTCTTACAATCATATCTGCTAGAGCTGCCTGGACCTCCTCTATTTGTATTGAAGATGCTGATTTTGTTGGTTCAGGGCAATCCTTCTCCAAAATTTTCTCGCATACCATATCTTGTTTGATGCTGATTAATTCTTGCTGACCTCTCTCCATGTCATATTGTAGACTTACAACCTGCTTTTTCAACCTTTTATTCTCTCTTTCAAGTTCCCAACTTGCTACTGTAATTTCCTGTAGCTTTTCACTCTCTAGTTGCCCCTTAGCCTCTAGGGCTTCAATCCTCTTTTTCATGTCCATAAGGTCATTTACGTACAGTTCTAATGACAAAAGCAGCGGGGAGGAAGAGGGGCTGTACTGCTCTTGTAGGAGCCCCCCCTCACTTGCCGTTTTGGTCACCTCTTTAACAACCCCATCAACTTTGATCTCCTCTTGCACCGTATGGTCTTTTGCTGCCTCCTTTGTGTCTGTTGTCTGATTAGTTGAGGCACCTAAAGACAAGGTTTTAGTTGTCCTCGAGAGAATCATGATAAGCTTTGTCTGCTGCAATTGTTTTTTCTTCCGAGCTTGCCTCCATTTTAGGATCCCCAAATATTGTTTTTCATTTACAAAAATGAACTTAGTGTTTATGTTGCGTGCATTCTCTTGCTGAGCTTCTTGCAATGATTGTCATTTTGAACTAAACCAATGTGTTTCTGCCTGTTGAAGGTTACCGGATGTTCTCATTGTCAATCCTAGGTTGCCCAGGTAAGAGTTTTGGCCCAGACGACAGTCATTGTTGATCCCTTGAGCTCTAGATATAGAATAATATATTCCTAGTTTCAGAATGCTCTGCATGTTTCCTAGTAGGACCAGAACTCAAACAAAAACTAGGACCCTCAAACCGGACTGTCTCCGCCTTCCAGCGTGTCACCCAGAGTAGCCTCAATTTAGGTGTTGATATGTGTACATGGAACCCTCAGTTTGTAGTTATCGGTTTGTGTTTGAAATTTGTATGTGCCAGTTTAAGGAATTAAAAAAATACTTTGGAAGACTGAAAGAGACACAAAAGAAAGAGGTAGGCCCAACCTGTTCCCTTTATTGAGTTCTAAGATTCGTTTGGTTCTTTGTTTTAAACTCTGTTCCTTGGTGGAGCCGACCTGTTTCTGCACTCAACGTCTTTGTCTTTGTGTCCTCGTTACTACCTCCAGTGCCCTCGTTCTTGCAGCTTGCCCTCGATCCGGAAGATATATATGAGGAGAAAAACACATAACCCACGAGGGGATATAGTACAGATCTGTATAATACAACAGGTGGCTTTGCATCGTAGTTTCTCTGCAAAATGAAAATTATTGTGAAGCGTTAGGACTATGACAACATACAATCAACCACTCTTAAGACAACCACTACTATGCCTTAGACAAGGAAGATATATGGATACGGGTGAAGGCAACAGTTGATATAAAATACCAATTATAATAATCAATATCGATGGAACGGGAGGGATCTCAATCAAAGTCGAGGATTAGTTGAGATTGTTAAAGAAGGATATGGATAACCAAACAAGTGTAATTGACACCGTTATTTAACAAATACTAATCGACTCCCTATTTGGCACAATAATGAACAATCATTACAAGTCGATGATAAAAATAATAAAAAGACATTCGGGTCTGCGGTAACTTAAGTCTGAAAAGGACACAGGGATCTCACCGTGTCCATTCACTTATACATATGATTATTCAGTCCCAAAATACAGTCTGATGGTAATTCATACAATTTGATTTAAATAACTACTAAGGACAGACAACATTCAGTCCTTACTTGGTAGAATACTGAATACAGTGGAGAGAGGGATCATCACAAAGACTGTCTAAAAAGGGGACATTACAGTGTTGGGACATCAATCCATGGATAAACTCTCTCTTAATCTGTCATGAGTTGGCCGAAGACTCTTCTGCTTATAGTGAGTTGTATTGATGCAAGCTGTAGAATTTATATTGCCTGGAGCAGGCTTCTTGATTCAAGATTGGATGTGTGGCAAATATTGCATGTGTATGCTGGCTGGTATTAATGGCAACAACTTTCAACAGTGATCCTTAATGCGTCTTCCATTGAATGTAATCCATTTTTAAATACAAATCTGAAATCAATCTATTTTTGCTAAAAAGGTCAGATTTGCTTATTTCTGAGTTCTGTAGGTTTTGCATTTATTTATGTTCGTTTGTGCTTAGTTTCATGTCCAAACCCACAATCAAACATATAAAATCTGTAGTTTCTGGAATAATAAACTGTAATGTCCCTTTTTTGGGGACATTGGAAATTAAATGACAATTTAAATAAGTATTAAAATGACTTTATTGGAGCTTAATGAAAAATTAATAAAGTCATTTTAATTTTAAAAAGGGTCAAAAAGAAAGGAGATGAAGAGGCAGGCAGAGGGAAAATGAAGAGTCACTGCATTGGACTTTAAAAGAAGAATGATAGAGTCATTTCAGCATGTTGGGTTTATTCATTTCTTTTGGCAGAGCTCTGAGAGCTTCTTGTTTCAGTTCTAGTTCCCTAAGGACGGAAACCCTTGGGGATTCTTTCAGCAGATTGGATGGAAACCCAATTTGTTTCTAGAAGGTGGATTCGCAATGGAGTTCACAGCTAGGCGAAATTGTTAGAGGTGTTTCATGATTGTTTGGAAAAAACATGGCTGTAATGGTTTATCTATTTTGAGGGCAATATACATCTCTATTTTCAGATATTATGTGTTTTAAGAATTATCTGTTGATGAATAGAAATCAATTTGCATGAAATTGTATGTTTAAATTTCTGTGGTAAAAACTGGACAAAATATCATAGGGGGATACTATAGTGGTATCAGAGCTGGTTCTCCTACCACCTGTGAGGTTTTATGAGTGACAAAAAATTGCAGCTTGGTTGAGTGGTCGAATTTTGGGAACAACTCCATTGAAATATTTTATTCACAATTCTGGAAAAAAAAGGCTTTGAGAATAAAAATTCCCAGTATTTGTGGGTTTTGATTCATAATTTGGTCGGAGACTATAATATAAGCAGTGATAACTAATTGCAGTTCTGAAGTTTTTAAAAGACAAATTTGCATATTTCCACATATATCAATTATGCATGCCATTAACAATATTATTGGCAAAACAATATGAGGATTTAAAGCTTCCATGAAAAAAAAAAAAAAAAATATATATATATATATATATATATATATATATATATATATATATATATATATATATATATTTGTGTTAATGTCTGAAGAGAAACATTATAAACCAATTATATTTTTACTGTTGTGGATGAGCTTTGATTCAACGGACTATCCCTAAGTTCGTATTAATATTTTTGAAGAATGTTTTGCCGCTGTTCCATGTTCATGAAATATTGATAGCCAAAGTTATAGCTGAAGTTATATGTGGGGCCGCGAATGAGTATTTTATCGGGCTACCTTTTATGATAATTCCTGACTATAATGGAGAGAAAATATTTGTCGTGATTTACATCTTAAGTCTGTCGTAGAAGAAATAAAGATTATTATTTGTGAAATTATTTATGTGGCCATCATTGGTGAAACATCTTTGGATTACTACTTGTTTGATGGAGATCATAAGAATCGCAGCACCTCAAGAACCTTATGAAGATGACAAAATGAAAGAGGTACTTCAGCTAATCATTGAAAGTTTCCACTTTCTTGGGGCCATCAGAAGTCATTAGTTCTCGAGAAGAATTGTCATACTAAAAACATTTGCAAAAATCAGATTGAATAATCTCATGCTTGACTTGGGGCTGTATGACTTATTACACACCATGTTTCAATATTTCTTAGTCACAATCAAGGAAGAACACAATGAAGAAGTTATTGCAGCCATGAAGACCATTATGGTTATGACAATTAATGAGAGTGATGGTCATTTCCAGCCACTTCTACATATGTTGTTAGCAATTTCAAGGTGAGAACAAAATGTCTCTACCATTACTTATGAGTTGGTCAACAGGGTACTCAAACAATGTGAACAGAAAATTGAGAAAATCAAAAAACAACAGGCTGAAGAAGAATTAGTTTCATGATTGCAGGCTGCGAGATCTCCTAAAAAGAGTAGGAACCAAATGAGGAAAGAACATATTTGTTTCACATGTCAAAAGGCCTGGACACTTGATCATATATGTGGAATTAGTAAGGGAAAAGACATATTGCAGCCAAGCGGTGATGAAGGCAAAAGTACAGGTGAAAATGGTACCATGATTCATGAGGAGCAAGCTAAAATAATAGCTTTGAATACACCTATTACTGTGCAAAGTGATAGAAAAAAGGATGATTATTTCCAACCAGCTAAGGATGATGTTATGGAGGAAGAATCAGTTGCTACAGTTGAGAGGTATACTAAACTCTTAATTGGTAATTTGCATTACTATTGACAAAACTAGTGAAGAGGAGAACTCCTTTGATGAATCCATATATGACCATGATGCTATTCTATTAATACTTCATGAAGAGTGCATGACATCATCTATAGAAGCAATAAAGTGTGATGGTGATAATATTCCCTCAATTGAGAACAAATCAGCAAAGTTCATTTGTGACAGCCCATGTTCCCTAGATGAATTTGAACTTAAGCTCTTAGCATTGCAGGATTTGAAGGATAGATTATTGATCTGGAGAGGGTTGTGCAAGTATTAACAAGGGCAGATGAATTGCACAAAAACATTGAAGATCTTATTTGGAAAACGCAAATTGATGAGAAGCAAAAAGGAATTGCATGTGGTGTTACTAGTGCTCAATTGCACACCATCAAAGAAGCACTTGAAGGAATGAAATCAGACTACTTGCAGTTGTTAATAGATAGGGATCTTGCTATCAAATTTGGGGAAGACAAGGAAAATGAGGTTGACAATCTTTGTTACTGTTGTGAGGTTTTCACACCATCGCCCCAAAGAATTTGGGGACCCCCCAATTTTCGAGCAGGCCTTGACAATTTTCCTAGATCCGAGTATTTGGGTGCCTTAGCGAATTTTTGGGTGATCCGGAGGTTTTGAAATGAAAGTTTTACACCTTGGATATTTTGAGGCGCCTAGGGGGGTACAGCTCATTTTCACCTTGCACGCGAAACGTTGATTTTCCTAAGCTGTCAATTTTGTCTCTAGGCCAAATGAAATTCGGTGAGAACATTTTATTTTAATATCTGATGGGATAAAATTGCAAATTTTTTAACTTAGATGAATTTTTGAAAATTGATGAATTTAAAAAAAACTTGAACGTTTTTGAAATTTGATTGTGAATTTGGTTCCTTTTGGAAAATCTTGCAAATTTTTGGTGGTGAAAAATGGGAATTAAGTGAAAAATTGATTTGCCAAATGGAGATTGTAAATTGCAAGAAGGATAATAATAATAGTGAAATTGAATTGGACCTCTCACCTTGGTGAGACATGTGGACAAATGGACGCTTAGACTTAAATCTGGGCATTGAAATTCGAAAATCTGGGCATTAAAATATAAAATCTGGGCTTTAAAACATTAGATCTGGCCCCAAATTGAAACGTGTGGCCTTGGAAAATAAGTTAGGGCCTTCCCTATATATACACGTGAGGGCTAACAGTCTTTAATTCTGTTGGAATTCGAAAATTAATGGACCCCAAATCTGCCTTAAATAAAGCATTTATTACGAATTGCTCATAGTAAAAAATTTAGCCAAGTCGGCCCTCTTAAGGGACAGCATTTAATTGTGAAATTTATTTATTTTGGCCAGGTCGGCCCTCTAATTGGAGGCAAAATTTTGTATAAAGGAGCGGCCTCCCCCCTCATTTCTTCACTCATCTCTTGCATTGTCTTGGCAGCGAATTTTCAAGGGCTACAAGTCTATGCAAGGCAGCGAATCTGGAGAAGTCAAAGGGCTATGAAATTGTCTAGGAGCTGCAGTATTCCAAGTGAGCTGCGAAATTTTCAGAGGGCTGCCTTGTGTCTCAACGGGGGAATCTGGGAGGAGCTGCAAATCTGAAAGACCTGCTATTGGATAGGAGGCCACGAATTGGAGTGTCTGCGAATTTTGATAGGGTTGTGATCTTTTGGAGGGCCACGAAAATTCAGAGGGTAGAGCTTGCGAAATTTTGCCAAGGTTGCAAATTTCTAGAAGGGTGCTGCATTATTTTGGGGTAAGGACTGCAGATATTGAATGGCCTTCTTCTTCTTTGGATAGAGTTTATTTGGTGTAGAAAAGGAAGATTTTCAATTTTGAGTAAAGGCTTCATTGTTCTTATTTGGTTCTTTCCTCCATTTCTTGCTTGCATCATCCATCCATCACTTCATCATTTCATCTAGGGCTTGAAGTTGGGAGATATAAGTGTAGTTTCCATCTAGGATTTGGAGAAAGGAGATATAAGTGGTAGTCCCACCCCTAGGAACGAAGTTGGGAGATATAAGTGTAGTCCATTTCATAAGTTTTCGAAGAGGCAGAAATAAGTGGTAGTCTCATCCCTAAGCGAAGAGGCAGAAATAAGTGGTAGTTCCATCCCTAGGCGGAGAGGGAGATATAAGTGTAGTCCATCTCATAAGTTTTCGAAGAGGCAGAAATAAGTGGTAGCCTCATCCCTACGAACGAAGTTGGGAGATATAAGTGTAGTCCATCTCATAAGTTTTCGAAGAGGCAGAAATAAGTGGTAGTCCCATCCCTAGGATTGGAAGGGCAGAGATAAGTGTAGTCCCACCTCACTGTAGAAAGAAGGGGTAGAAATAAGGGTTAGGATGGCGGATGCTAATGCAAGCAAGAACCCAAGGGGAATGAATACCAAGAAAGACAAGGAAGACATGATGCCCAAGACCACCTTCTTCTCAAAATTGAAACGAGTCGGTGACACCAACATCGGTACAGTGGATATGATACAATTGAGAGATAGGTTGAAAGAGGGCCACTCCTCCATGGCGAAGAAGATTTACAAGTGTGGGATTGTGCAAGCTGCCACCTTCCCTCCTACCTTGCCTTGTCCAGAGTTGGTGATGGAGTGTGCATCTCGGCTAGATATTGTGACTAAGTCCATCATCTCTGGTGAAGGAAAGAGGGTGTTGGCTAACATCAGTGGGCAGGTGGTAGAAGAAGTGTTCAATATACCCCAGCACAAGGGCATGATAGTGGTGTTGATGGATCAGGTAGCCAAGTTCTTTCAAGATAATCAGGATGCCTACCTCGCTCTACTAAAGCAGAATTGGTTGCACGAAGGCAAAAAGGGAGTCACCAAGTCATCAAGGCTCACCAAGTCAGATTTCAAATCAAAGTATGGCGATTTTGTTGTGCTTCTCAACCGAGTCATGGGCTCCGCTCAAGGTATGCAGTTTGAAACTTGGATGTACTATTTTATTGAAGGAATTGAAAATGGAAAAAGAAAGTTTGATTGGGCTAGAATTATAAGTGAAAATTTAGAGTTGCAACTTACGACAGTGCAAAATCAAAAACAATTCTACATGGGGTCCTACCTTTTCTATTTGATTGCAAGACTGTATGAACATCCTGGACTTAGGGCTTTAGGGGTGATTGGCAATGGGCCCGGACAATGCTTGGTGCATGAGTGCTATCCACAACTTCATTTGCACAACACCAAGGATTACAAGATATTTTATGATGTCTTTGCCATGAAGACAATAAGGATATTGCAAGGGACACCCGCCAGGAGGCTCTCGCCGGAAGCAGAGACAAAAGTTAAGAAGTACGGGAGTTGGTTCATCCAGTTTTCGCAATTCACTTATATCAGAGTGGCTAGATGCACGGCTTGTCCCAATAGGCTTCCAAGGTACCCACCAGATAGGATAGTTTTGATGGAGTTGGCTAGGCAACTTGAGCAATATGACAAAATGATGAAGCTCAAAGGTGAGACAGGGGTTACCCTCTCACTCATGATAGGCAATGATAGTTGTCCCAATCCTGTCGCCTTTGCAGCTGCAGAGGAAAAAGTTAGAACAATATCATCTAGGATGGTATAGGGCAAGGCAAGGATTCGATCCTAATGGTCTAGTCAAGGCATCTCATGGGGATCCATTCAAGCATATTCCTACTTTGGAGGATTTTTGGGCCAATGCGCAAGATGACTTTCATGTGAGGAAGTTGGCTTTCTCAAGGTTATCGGTGGGCATGATGAGGGTCATCAAATGCAGAAGTCTTGACATTCCGGACCAACTGGAAGAGGATGAAGATGTGCTAAGGGAAGATTACAGTACAGTAGAAGGAACGGAGTTGAGTCCAGTGGATTGGGATGATCATCAAGATCCTTCCTTAGAGGCAGTAACAAGAACAGTTGATCTACACACTGAGTGGTGGTATAATAGAAAGTTAAGGCAATTACAAAGTCGAAAGGTACACCTTACCTATGAGAAGATGAAGCTAGAAGAGGAGATTCCAGTGGAGTCAGTCGAACAGTAGGGTGGGTGCAGTAGCCAGCAGCAAACAGTTAAGAGCAAGAAGAGGAGTTTGGAGGTTGAGAAGGACAAAGAACATCAGGAGCCTCCAACAAAGAAACAAAGTACAGTGCCATCAAGAGAGAGCATAATTGAGGCTAGGAGCCAAGAAGTTTATACAAGTGAGCAAAGGGCAGCAGTAGAGGTGAGCTCCGATTTGGAATCAAGTGGTTATAGTAACAGCACAGAGTACTCTCCCCTCTCGGACAACCAAGTTAAGGAGGATATGACAATCACTAGTGGTGAAGGAGATAAGTTAATCGATATTGAGGCTCTATCAGTTGAGGAAGGAAGCCAAGTGCCTAAGGTTGTTGGTGATGCTTTGCTAGTAAAACCGAATCCAGATTTGGGGAGATGCACTACACCACTGTGGTTGAGACAGATGCTTATGCCAAGGGGCGAGGTTGTGGCCATCCGAACAGTTGAGGATATTCAAGGGTTAGTGGAAAAGGAAGATGATGTAAGACAGAAACAAATTGCAGGAATAGTGGCAAAGGTAATCAAGAATGATGAGGATGGTCACCGAAAGGTTCAGATTGCGGTGCCAAAGGTTAGCAAGGCAGTAGACGAGATTGTGGCCCAAGACTATGAGATAGTAGAGCATGACATGGGAAGAATCACAGATGACATGGAATGTGAGGAGATTCAGGAAGGCATATTCAATTAGAGAAAAGTTGAGGAAGGCGAATGAAAAGATTGTGAAGTTAGAAAACGAAAACAAGTATTGGAGAGATAGCTATCATGGAGTGTGTCAACCTATCCAACAGTTGCATCAGGCAGCCCTTCCACAAAATAGTGGGAGCAATCTAGAAGAGATATCAACTAAAGAGCAAGAGACCAAAGGTTGGATCAGTGATACAATTCAAGAAGGGCGAAGGTTCTTGCCTTCCTTTATCTCGATATTCAGGGCATTTGTGTCTCTTAGAAACAAATTCAGAGCATTTGAAGGGGAGTGGAAGGATTTCCTTCCAATCCGTGACTTAGCCGTTCCTAGGTTACAGGCGGCCATAAAGCTATCAGAGGGATCTTTGGTGAGGGCCAAGTTGGTCAATCAAGGAGGAAAGAGTATTGTTGAGTCTTGGTATGTTACCTTGACTGTCAGATCGAGGGTACTCAAAGAGATACAGGATGAGATTGCACAGTACAGTCCAAGCATCGACACTTACATTTCAAACATGTTGAGCGATGCGAGGGTTGCACTTGATTTTGAAGGCATCAAAGAGGAGAATATTAATGAGACAGAGTTTGGATTGAGATTGGATGAGTTGGGGAAGGTTGCCATCAGGAAGAAACGGCTGGACATCCTTGCCTCTCTCAAGGCCCTTATCGAGTTTGCAAGGGATGATGAGAAGGAGAGTGAGAAGACACTGCAAGTAGCAAAGAACATGATGAACACAGCTAAGCTCAGAATGAGGCCTACACCTTGCCCTCCCATGGAGGAAGTCAACAACATGTTAGCCAAATTCATTGCTTTGGCTAAGAAGACAAAGGAAAAGGGTAGAATTGTATTAGAAGATCATTTAATGTAAGCCCCAAGTGGCAAATTCTCCTTTCTTCTTGGGTAGAGTAGGTGTCTAATTCTGATTAGCTACCATTTTGGTGCCTTCTCATTGGTTGCCACTTTTCCTTTTTTTTCATTGGTCCATTGATGAGGTGGCATCTTCTCATTGGCCGATGGGGTGGCAACCCTAATTAGGGTTTTTGGAATTTAATTTGGATCGTTGATTTTGCCTCTTAATCTCTACCGTTGGTTGTAATTTTGAGTCTCTATATAAGCCCATGTACTCTCATTTGTAAAGGGTTGAAGAAAATTGTTGCTAATATAATACCAAAATTGCTTCTCTTGTCATTGTTGTGTCTTGCATGGTGATTAAGAACACTTGGTGTTATTGCATGGTTTCTACTTCCAATAGTTTAAGTTAGATTTCATTGAATTGTTAAAGTTAGATTTGATTGAGTTGTTAAAGTAGATTTCATTTCAAAATTGTTAAAGTAAGGATAGAAGTAGATGGCTAGTTGTATGGTGATATTGGTGAATGTTTGATAGGGATCTATATACTAGACCACTAGCATCCTAGTAGCTTGTTAGGAAGCCTTGTGTGGTAATCTAGTCTCATTCCACTTGAATCATTGCATCTATGGAGATAGCACCGCTGGCAAGCTTTCATTAGGTTTGATCCCTGTCCATTTGCTAATCTTTCCATTCTATAGGAGTAGCAGTAAAGCAACAAGTAGTTTAGTAGTTAGAGTTTTGAAGAGCAAAGTTGGAAGTGATATAAAAGAAGAAAGTCAATTGAGTATACACTGCAAAAGCTAAATCCCATCATCATCATAACAAGAGTTTGACATCCTTGAACGAACAACGTAAGCCCGCCTACGTGATTAACCAGCAAATCACATTAATATAACTAAGTTAGTATCCACAGGTGTAAGGAACCTTGGAGTTATCTCGTGTTCTTCATGAGTATTTACTTTTCAAGAGAGGGTTGAGTGTTTGGTATTCTATATCAAGTATTCAATTGCTATATGTTATGTAGTGGTACAAAACTAGCATCAACAGTTACCAACTTAGCATGACTCATTTCTCTCTATACAAATCAGAAAATCAGATGTCTATATTATCCACAAACAAAGATCAAGAAGTTGGTACAAGGGAGATAGAGATCAAACAAATAGTAGAGGGGTTTGAAGAACTCTTAAAGGAAGAAATGGGAGACAATGATTTCAGCAATTTACATACTAGGGACACCCAATATGTTGAAGAATTCCACAAAGAAGTACCTTGCAACCTTGTGAAAACATTTGTAGAAGAATCATCTGAGACACCACCACCTTTGACCACTTGGGAAGGACATGCAAAAAGTCAAGATTTGGTGATGGAGGAGGAGCCTATAATTCTGGTTTGGGGCAGCAGAAGTTTATCTTCCATTTCACATGAGTTTGCAGTCTTTTCACCTAAAATAATTAATAGAGAAGAACCAACAAGTGTTGCTACTCAAAGTGCAAGTGTTGACCATTGAACTCTCAATAAAGAAGTGCTTGTGAGGGGTGAAGATATGACACAAGTGTACCACAACAATTCTGATTTTTAAAACAACAACTATATGCATTTACATTATCATGAGGTAACAACTTCACATGAGGATGATGATAAGAAGAGTTTCTGTTGTTCTGAAATATCACTTGATGGCAATCATTGCATTGGTGGAAATGTTGGTTTGATTGATGACACTTGTAGTGAATCAGACACCCCAGAGTTGTCTTTGATGAGTAATGAAGGCAACTACAACCCATCTTTCGATTTGTCACTGATTTCTTATGATATGGCAGTTGTTTATTTACTGGTTGGCGATTTAATCTTCATAGATATTTAAGTTTTTGGTGTTTGTCCTTCATGGGTTTGCATCGCACTTGCAGATTTGACTTGGTCTACAACAGCTAGTGAAGTACATGGGAGATCGTGGAGATATGACCACTTGTTAGTTATTGCACATGAGATGGATGTTTCCCCTATACATGGGTACGATGACACTATCATCATTCTTGTGGCTAGCCTAAGCTATAGCAGCAGCATTTAGTGGCCTAATGAGTCGATCTATGTGCATGTTGGAGTTGCTTTTGGAATCATTTGGATGGACTACTTATTCAGATGGATGTTAGAGGAAGATGGTATAATGATAGACATCTATTTCTACTCCCATGGTCGGATGGATAGATTGGTTTGGGATCCAGGTGTTGACAGGATTGGTGTTAAATTTCTTATAGATCATAATGAGTTGCTTTACAACTTGAGGCATAGTGTTGTTATTATCAAAGTGGCGCAACAGATTGGTGAAAGCAGTGTTTTTGAGATTGCCTTGGGATCCAGGGTTCTTATTGATAAATGAGTTGCATCTGAACATTTTGCTTAGCAAGGTGGCAAGTCTTGATTTCACAGTTGTTCCAGAATGTGTCATAGAGCTACTTGCAGATTTATATGGGATCCTGGTATTGGTATGCAGATTCATGATTGCTTGAGGACAAGCAATCTCTAAGGAGGGAGGACTGTACTGTCTTTTATTTGGGACATTGGAAATTAAATAACAATTTAAATAAGTATTAAAATGACTTTATTGGATCTTAATGAAAAATTAATGAAGTCATTTTAATTTTAAAAAGGGTCAAAAAGAAAGGAGATGAAGAGATGGGCAGAGGGAAAATGAAGAGTCATTGCATTGGGCTTTAAAAGAAGAATGATAAGAGTTATTTCAGCATGTTGGGTTTATTCATTTCTTTTGGCAGTGCTCTGAGAGCTTCTCGTTTCAATTCTAGTTTCCTGAGGACAGAAACCCTTTGGATTCTTTCAACGGATTGGACGAAAACCCAATTCGTTTTTGAAGGGTGGATTCGCGATGGAGTTCACTGTTGGGTGAAATTGTTAGAGGTATTTCATGATTGTTTGGAAAAAAACATGACTGTAATGGTTTATTTCCATGACTGTAATGGTTTATCTATTTTGACGGCAATATACATCTCTATTTTCAGATATTATGTGTTTTCAAAATCAACTGTTGATGAATAGAAATCAGTTTTGCATGAAAGTTGTATGTTTAAATTTTTGTAGTAAAAACTGGACAAAATATCATCATAGGGGGGTACTATATAAACAGCAGCCTTGAAAATTTGTCAAGTTTAGAATTAGGTGTTTTAATGTGAAAATTGTGGTGGTATTTGGAAGGGTTATTTTCTATGGAGGGCTCATAAAGAAGAAAGTACTCACAATTAATAACTAAATGCTTCTTTTGAAAATGCGGGATATCAATTTTGAATGCATTTTAACCCATGGCCTCCAAAAATTGTTAAAGGTCTATATCTTAATGGTTTAGTAACTTAGTTCTATTTGTTTGTCCCTATAGCCTCTCATTAAACTTTGTTCCTTGCCTTAAGTTTATGCTCCTCCTCACGCTAATCACATCTTTGTTTATATGCATAATGTCTCAAGTCCTAAGTATGAAGGTGCTTGAATCATTTTCTAGCCTTAAGCAGGATTTCAAACTTTATCACACTATCATGCCTTCCTTTCATTCCCTGCACCCCTGCTTTCTCAATTCACCTGCATTTCAGAATTTTAAGCTTTCTTCAACAAGCATCCCTTTCCTCTATTTCCCATGCCACTGCTTCCTTCTCTCTCATAGGCCTATAGAATTCTATCTCCCACTTCACCTAGCACCACGATTCTTTGACCCCGCTACTCCACTCATACATACCTCTAAATCTTGAAGGTTTTTGATGATAGTGTACCTATCCAAAAGTATTAGCAGGTTTCCCAAACCCTAAATCCCTAGACCCCCATTGTATTGCATCTTGACACCTTAGAATCTCGTTCCCCCAACCCTCAATGTCAAGCCTTCAAGTATTCTTTTCCGACATTCAAGCATGCATTTCCGCAAATCCCCACCTTCAAGCATGTCAATTCATGGGCCACTATCATTCAAAAGAAGGGTTTCATCTATCACTATGGTTTTTAGTCAAGGATGCCATTAATGGCCTCAAGTTTGAATATGATAAAATAACAATAAACTTGGGTCCCATGCTATGTCTTCAACCTCTATATAAGGTGGATGGCTTAATTAGTTTGGATCATCATTTGGCAATTTCATCAAACCATAATTATAATTGTTATCAATGAGGTTTGCACCCTTGTTGAGCTATAAACTCAGCAACCTCTTGAAACATGGGATGGTCTCATAGAGTATGGACTCTGATAGTTGAGACCAACCTCTCCCCTTGGAGCTTCACCTAAAACCGTATATCTGAGACTCACCCAGGTTCAACGAGTCTCGAGCTGGGTGACCCTAGGCGAATCCTAGGGGCCCAAACTCGGGCCTGTGTCTTAAGACTCACAGACTCAGTCGGCGTCACAAGGCAAAAAAAGTCATGTAAAACTTTGTTTTAATTTGTCTCTTTTTCATCTATTTCATCTCTTCAACCCTAAAAGTGACCTCATTTCATTCTATTGGCAAAAAAGGAGAAGAGTGAGTTGTGAGGAAAAATAAGAGTGCATACAAGGGCAACCAGCAAGGAGAAAGAGCAAAAAATCATCAACAAATCACATTGGGCAGCTCAATACTTGCATTTGGTGCATCAAAAGCTCCAACAATAAAAGAGGTTGCATCTCATTTGAAGTTTGTTCAAAGAGGTGAGATTGAATTTTTTTGGTCTTTTTTGGTTTTTTTTGTATTTTCTAATCTCATTTGAAGTTTGTTCAAAGAGGTGAGATTGAATTTTTTTGGTCTTTTTTGGTTTTTTTTGTATTTTCTAAACAAAAAAAATTCATTGCTTTTTTTAAAACATTTTAATTCTTTTCCTTTCAAATTCAAACTTCAAAGAAAGAACAATCAACAAACCTACATTTTTTTAGAAGAAATTTAGAAATACAAACCTTCAATTATTTTTTGGAACAAACCCTACTTTTTTTTAATTTGTTTTTAAATGACAATACATAAATGGTAATTTTTATGTAATATTGTCTTATTACATATTGTCTTAGTACAAAAACATGTAAAAATTAGTATCTTTGGCCATGGAGGTACCACCAACTATGAGCATCCTTCCTAAACCGATGACGAAGACCATCATTACTCAAATCTCTTACATTCACAAACTCTATGAACTCATCTGTAATCAAATCTCACATATCATCATCGGGAAAGAGTCTTTCAAATGTTGTCTTGTACCCATCAGACACTTCTAAATCTCTATATGGTGGCAGCCTTCCTGGTAGTTCAATATATCTGGTGCTATAGTATTTGGGCGTCAATGCATAAGCAAGCAAATGTAGAGGAGTGGTCATTTTGTTCCATCGTTCCACAACAATTGTTTGCAATTGTTTGAAGAAGGTCTCCTAGGGATCTTGCTCTTTTTCATTTACAATTTGCTTGATCTTCTCAAGCATTGAGTCTATGCCATCATAGATCTCTCCAAGGCAAGGCCTATCCATGTCAGTGTACCTAAGCATGTTCATAATGGGCTTGGTGAACTTAATGAGATATTCCACAAGTTCCCACCATGAGTCATCCAATATCCTTTGCTTTATTTTGGTTGCCCTCTCACTATTGCTTTGCCTCCATATAGCCCAATTGTTGTTGATTACCATATTGCAAAGTGCCTCTTTCACTTGCACAAGTCGTTTCAAGACAATTAAATTTGATGTGAAACGAGTCTCTGCAACCTGCAATATAAATTAGAGCCCAAAAAATACAACTATTAGATACATTATACATACTTTAAAAATAAATACACATTACACAATCAAAATATGAAAATCAGAAATTGTAAGATACAAAAAAAAAAAATTAAATTAAATTACTAGCTTGAGTTCAAGTTCACTTACCTTCAGTAGCTCCAAACGTGAGAACATTCTGAATATTCCTTGAGTCATGAGGTGGTTTGTGACGAACATCTGAATGTCCTCAGCCTCTGCATACACCTCTTTGATCCACCCAATTTTGTTCCCAATCTTTTGTAGCATAAGATTGAGTGAATGGACCGCACAAGGTGTCCAAATGATATGATGATATCACTCTTCAACCAACAAACCAGCAGCTTTACAATTCTTTGCGTTGTCCATTATGACTTTGTCATGTTTCTAGCACCCACTTGTTCAATGGTAGAGATGAGAATATCAGCAATAAATTGGCCATCTTTTACTTGCCCCTCACAACCTACGGATTTCAAAAACATTACCCCTTTAGGGGACACTACCATGACATTGATCAAGGGACGATTTTGTGCATCTTTCCACCCATCTGAAATAATTGATACCCCTGTCTCAATCCATGAATCCCTTATGGGCTTCAATTGTTCATCAATCCCCTTGACCTCTCTATCCAATAAGGTGGTCCGTACTTTCTCATAACCGGAGCCCTTATAGCCTCTTGAAGCTTCATTGGCACTTTTCAACATCTTCTTCGAGTATGGAGAGCGAACAACACTAAAAGGCAGCCGATTTGCAAATAAGCATCTTCCCACATCAATGTCGGCAATTTCCCGACTCTCATTTTAAAATGCAATTTCCAATGGTCCCTTTCTTTTGTGTAAGGGGTGCTTCAGTTTCAGTATCAGGGCCAGCTAAGGTAGTATAAAAGGGGTGGTCTTCTATCACAATATTTGTAGAGGGGGGTTGCATTCCCTTTGCTTTTTTTTACATTTACTGCCAATGGTTGTAATTTGTCTACGTGCTTCTCTCTCTTCTGCTGCCTCATGCTCTACAATATATTTTAATACTGTTTTATTTGGTATAGGTGCATTTTTTTTCCAGGGCATTTCGTGACTCCTCTTCCAGGGAATCCACACAAATGGCCTACCACCCGATAATATGAACTATTCCTTTCTACATCACAACCCTTACATTTCCAACGGAATCCACTGCCTCCTGGAAGGGATCTTATAATGTCAACATACTTCCACAAAGGAGAATCAAAATGGGGTTCTATTCTTTGAGTTTGATCAGTATTGGCATTGCCTACAGAGGAAGAGGTAGATGCCATTATAGTTCCTTTTCCTATGGCAAGAAATTTTATACATATTCAACATAAAAGCAAGAGAATGAAAAATTCTAAAAAAATAGGTAGATCTTATGGACAATGAAAGAGAAATGAAAAAAAAAAAAAAAACTTAAACAAAAACAAAGCAAATGGAAAAAGAACTTACCTTTTCCACTCATTGTAAGTGTTAATGTTAGTAGCTTCTGTTAAATTTAAGATCATTGCAAATGTAATAGCACTGTTGTACTAGTATGTGTCTTCCAAATGCATCGATCTCTTGAATATATACATGGTAAAGATAAGAAGAGACGTGTCCCTTCATGGGACATGTCTATTCATTAATCTAATTTATTAATTTAACTATATAGTCATTATAAGAATAAATAAATGATTAACTTCATATACATATATATATATATATATATATATATATATATATATAATAAATCAATTCTCATTATTTTTATATAATCAGTTTTATTTATCTGACCAATGCTACATACATCAACAGCTTCAATCAGATAAACATTAATATTATGAATAGATCAAATATAATATACATATATATATATCAATGTATATATAATAATAATAAGTATTATTATTATATATACATTCATATAATCATTTATTAATATTCTGAAATTATAATAATAATGTTTTAATTAAACTAAAATGCATATATTTCTTATGCCTTTGTGAAATCATCAATATGAATAAAAACCCGATGATATTGTGTTGACCGATCTGTGACTAATCAATATTATTTATAAAACCATCAGTGGTATTACGCTGGCATTGGTTAAAAGGACCGATTAGTTATGAGTCTAATCGGGCATGTTGTTGAGTGTGTTTTCATGCATAACAGCTGTATCGTGTATAATTACCAAGACCGGTTGATGGTGTTTAATATTCTTTTGATATTGTTAAATGCTCGATCAATATTGTATTGAGCCTGATCAATATTGAGTGTGATCAGTATGTTATGTTATATAACTACTAATATAACTAATATAATATGTTGATCGGTGCTTGTTTTTATATCAAAGTCGCAACGGTTGATAACTATGATTTATGAAGAGACATGGCATTATAGAGCCGTGTCTCCTCAAGGAGACATGTCTCTATAATGACATATCTCTCATATATATGTTTAATTGCAGATTGATAAATGGCAAGCATATACAACAGAAAATGCAAGTCTAGTACATTCAATCTGCAAATACAACTTCTGAGATATTCACAATAAACATTTCTTAAATATATAAATTGGATATAATATTGTGTATCTTCTATAAAATTAATTGCATCCATATCTCATCAATCTAATTAAATTTAACAGTAAGCTTGCAAAGGTGTAGGAATGAGGCAAAAACACTTGCAGAAGATCCACAAATCAATCTTCCAACTCCTTCTTGCACAACCAAACTCTTGCTCAACCACCTATTTGCTCCACCTCAAGAGAAAATAACCTATTTGCACACCACAAATGAGAGTTAGAAGTCAACATAAGCCTTTCAAATCCACTTTTTAGGGTTGTGGATCTCAAAAATTTATTAAATTTGCAAAAAAAAGTGTGTTGGCCGCTGACTTTGACCGTCCGCAGGCCGAAATTCGTCACTAGTTCGATTGGAGTCTGTGAATTTTCGCGTGATCCACCTGGGTTCGACCGGCCCATGGTTTGGTTCAAACTAGGCTTGTGTGGACTAGACCCTGTCCGGACCGACAAGCGGACCGGACCAGTTCGAACCGTGGCTGGTCCGAGGTCTAATTCCTGCGAACCAGACGTCCTAGTAATAAAGTGACAAATAAGGGGCCACCGTGTGCATGACACCTAAGGTGGCTCAATAAGTTGTTTTAAAAAGCAACTTAACAAAATAAAAGGGAGACATAAGGAGATCAAATTTCATGAAGGAGATAAGTTTTAAAAAGGGAAAAAACAATAAAGTAAAAATATGCAACCCTAAAAATGGTCGAACCTCTTGGAAAGAAATAAAAGTGCTTTTTGGATTTCATTTGGCATTCTTGGCATTGGAAAATTGGTGAGTGAAGACCAAGCGTTTTCAGCGGCAGCTTTCAGGCTTTTAGGAACGAAAATTCTCCGAAGATCGGGTGCCTATAGGTGTGAAACTATCACCCAAGGGTACTCTCAAAGGTTATTATCAACAAGGTTCCAAGAAAGATTGTTTGTACAGCTACTTGGTGAAGAAATCAGATATCAGCAAGTGTGGGGGAGCAGATTTGAAGTGGTAATTGCAGATCTGGTTTGCTTTAACAGTAATTATCAGCAATTATCAGCAAACCCAGCCAGCTGTACTTTCCTTAGTATGATTGCAGCAAAAGCGTAGCTGGATGTAGGGTTTCAGTTCTATTAAGAGGCAGATCAGACTTGAAAATGAGTCCCATTTACAGATCAGACTTCAGGGGGTGTCTCATGGTGATCATTTTAAGCATGGAGTGATTGATTTGCTATCTCAGATTTAGATATCAGATCTGTACCTGACTGTACTGGTATGTTGTGATTGTTTGATGCAAATAGACTAAGTTACCAGGTTCGCACCCTGGACCCTCGAACCGGGTCCAGGTGCGAACCGGGTTCGGGTTCACGTGGGGGTCCTCGCTGGGTCTGGGCAGGGTCCTTGATCAGACCTGTGGCCCAAAATAACATTTAAACACATTTTTTATTGTTTTTTTTTCTTTGTAACCCTAAAACAGCTCCATATGAAGCCTCCAAATACATTTCATTTCACAATTCTGTATATTTCTTTTATTTTTTTTGTATATACAATACATATAAATATATATTTATATATATATACACACACACGAACCCATACGAACCATAATGAAAAAAAAAATTCACAAACCCACGTACCGGGTTCTCGTACCCGAACCCGTCCCCAAACCCGAACCGGTAACTTAGCAAATAGAAATTCAAAATTGTCCTCGCTACATTATTTCTTTTTGTACCTTTTGCATTTCTAGTTTGTTCATCTTTGCACTTCATTTCATTTTGCAAAATCATCAAGCAAAAAACAAAAAACAAAAAAAATCAGAAAATACAAAAAAAACAGAATTTCGGCAAAAATCAAAATTTGGCAAATCAAGATCAGGGGTGGTCATCACACAAGGTGGTGAATGTTGAGTTAGTGCCCATAGTTTTCAATGGGTCCTCCCCATCCTTAGACTTGTTTATTCAAGTGTCTATGCTCATGAGAAGCTTACCATGTTTTGAGAAGCTTTAGGATGATTTCATCCAAGGAGGAAACCAGATTGGAGACTGTTTTAGCCAAAGTGAGAAAAATTCAAACTTCATTGGGAAGATGAGGAAAGGTGGTAAGAAAGGAGCATCAAGGAAAGTCAAAGGGGTACAGTTCATTATAGGTTGAGCTATATTGGAGATGGAGAATTGTTGTTCCATGGCTTTGTAGATTTAGACTGGACAAGTGGTGCCAATACTAAAAAGAGCACTTCAAAATTTTGTTTCAACTTGGAGTCAAGTATGATATCCTAGTTCAAAAAGAAGCAAACAGCAATGGCATAAAGTTTCATCAAGGCAAAGTGCAAGGCAGCTTCTAATGCAAGGGTATCTGGCTTCACAAGTTAATAGCATAAGTTATTGATCAGATGAGCTCATCATAGGACACCTGCATTATCTTTTAACAGATGTGCCGAGCCAAAAATTGTGTATTGTGACAAGTGAAGTTACATCAATCTCTCCAAGGATCCAGTGTTCACAATCACTTCAACCATCTAAACATTCAGAGCCACTTCCTCAAAGGTAAGAGTTCAAAAGGAAGCAATGGTTCTTCTTAAGTATGTTGCCTTGACTTTGTAGGTTGCAAGTTGCAAATATTTTGACAAAGCCCTGGCAAAAGGGAAGCTTGAGATATCGAGAGAGACAATAGATTTGATGGAGAACACCTTCCTGGCTTCCTCGTGAAGAGAGAGGGTTAGTTTTTTTGTACGTGCTTTTTGGTAACTGTTCTCCTTCAGTAAGGCACACTCACCAAATACAGTGCAGCAGAAAGCTTTTTTGCTTTTTCTTTTCTTACTTTTTCTATCTCTTAGAATGACAACAGTTGCTTGTCTTATATTTAGATTAAATTCTGAATTCTCTGAATTAGCCAATGCTCTTATTTTAGAACAAGACACTTTCCTAATTTAGTTTTTCTAAGTTAGGCTGGTCTTCTCAAAGCCTATTTGCTCCATTGAGAAAGTGATTTTCATGGTAAACAATAGATCTATATTGTTCTACAAAAGAAACCTATGGCACAACACTAAAACAAATGAAGAAAGCATATTTGAATGTTAAGCTATTGTGATGTAACTCTTTTCAGTTTTAATACAAGGTAGATGCAGTATTGGGAATTCAAATATGTGAGTAGTTGCTGTTCATATTTTCAGTAGTATGTGTTTGTAGATAAGCATACTCAGATCAGTTTATTTATTAGATATTTGGTTTTGAGCTACTTTGTAGTCAAAGTTAATTTTTTGAGTGCAGGATCCACTTATGATGGTCGAAACTTTATAAACCCTTTCAACCAAGACCTTTCTAAAAATCCAGAGTCTCTCCCAGGTCAGCCCAAATTACCAGATGGTTAAGTTCAAACTTGGCCAATAGAAGTATCCATGCAGGAGCTCATGGAAGGATCATCACAGTGATTCAGATGTAGGAGAATGTGAACACGGACCGGGATGAGCATGTTCATATGCATGAGGGTGACGACAAGATCCATGTTCAGGATCAAATGAAGATTCACAAATTTACTCATCTTGCACTACACAAGAGGACTCAGACGAATCTCATTTCCAAAACTAGAGTTTGTACAGATCTTTTACCCTTGACCTGAGAACACAGACGCATACTACACCCTTTAGTATTTCATAAAGAACCTAGAGCTTATGTCCCAAGGAATGCTCCATACTGCTAAAAAGGTAAAGAATTTATGCTGGCTGTGGCTGAAGCATTTAATTTTTTTTGTCAAGATCCATGTTGACGATCAAAATGAAAGTAGGGTTATTCATCTTATGCCTGCACTTCACAAGAGGGCTCAATTAAATCTGGTCCCAAACCCACAGTTTGCATGAATCTTTTATCCTTGACCAGTGAACATGGACACACATACCACACACTTAATTATTTTGTTAAGAACCTGGAGCCTATGCCCCAGGAGTTGCTCGATATTGCCAAGAAGATTTACACTGGGTAGTGCGGCAGAAGCATTTATTGACTCAGATGTAAAGGTTTGCACAAGAAGATTGCCACACTCAGTTTGTTTAAATTTATAATAGGGTTGGCCAAAGCATATTCTAGAGAAAATTGAAAAGTGACTTCCAACCACGATGTCGACAATTGTATACCCATCAGTTTGCCATGTACTTGCTATTGGGCGTAACTGCAAGCTTGAATATTTCACATTGAAGAAGAATTTGAGAGAATAAAATGTTGCCTGAGGAATGTAGGAGGATAACTTAAGGCAGAGATAAATTCATAAGGGAGAAAAATGATATACGCACCTAGTCAAAGGAGCAATGTCAGAGGTTTCGATCCAAAATAACAACCCACTTAGGAGAAGGAGGTCCATTTATCTGAGTTATAGAAAGAGCTCACAGCTGTACAAGATCAGCCTTTGGAGTTGGCAGAGTTAGAGGCAGAACGTAGTTAACTTGTTTCTGCCGGTAGAGATCTTGTGAGGAAGATGAAGTTATCAAAATGTGAAGTACACTCAGAAACAAGATATGAGGCTTTCCAAGTCGTTCGAACCAAGATGAAGCAGAAAAGGCTGGTACAGTAGGTTCTTCAGGGTTCAGATCAGCTAGATGATCAGCAAGACAGCTAGACCATATCGTGTAGCAGTTGCACCTCCTAGTTCAAACCCTTCACAACCAGGGATGTCATCTTCATGCCCCTTACTCCCTACACTTCTTGATTCCTGTATTAGACTCTGTGGCAACAGGGACGAAGACTCCTCTAAAGAAGATGACGGGTGCAGATAGATTAAATGTAATCAATTTTATGTTTATGTTACACAATTGCAGTGGACAATGATTTAGTCCCAATACATGTCCCCACAGGAATAGTGTGCTTTAGTAAGTAAAGTACCATGATAGTTGTGGTGTAGCCAAAACACCTCTCTGCAAACCAACCTATTTTGACATTCTCTCTATACCATGGTTCATATCAATAAAAATGCAGTAATCTAAATCAATATATGCAATCTCTGGTATATATATTCTTCTGTACGTACTTCGCTATTTCCGTTGATAACGCATATTGACCTGCTGAGTGCCTTGATATCATTGATAACAGATTTCTCTATAAATGGGCACGGGCCAAAGACCTACAGAATGAGAAAGAAAATAACTAACTTACCCAGAATAACGTCTAAATCCGGAGGAACGTTTGATGTTCACAATCCTTTCGGCAATGAAACGCCTGATGTTGGAAAAAGCTGAAACATGTTGGAATATGCCCCTGAAGCCATGCCTCGTATGGCCATGAGGTAACTTTGATGAACTTATAGCAGCCATGCCTGAAACGTGTAGGAATGTGCTCCTGAAGCCATGCCTCATATGGCCATGAGGTAACTTTGATGAAATGATAGCAGCGGTTGCATTTCTCATGGGATTGACATGTCTGGAGTAGGAATGGGCATGCGCACTGCATTCGCTGATCTTTTTCAAATGCCGAAGGAGCTGTCTACCGGCAATACCCATTCTTTCCCACTCTGTTTACTTATTTCCACTCTCTTCAAAGTAGAGCTACCTAGTGCCTTTAAGCATCGATTGGAGGCAAACTACCGCAGGTATAGTTGTTTTCCCGCGTATCCTCATGTCGCTCGCTATATCAGGCAAATTGCTTGTCCCTCCCTCTGTCACCAGGGCACTGTAAACAGAAATGTAGTGGTTTCCTTGATCGACATACCGTTAGTGTATGCAAATTTAAATAGAAAGGTTTCACTTTTTCACAACTTTACGGTATGAATACAAAACGAGTATATTTTGTCCATGAAAAAATAAATATATGCGAGTACAATAAGAAACGCCCAAAATATACAAAATAAACAAATTTAAAAGAATTAAAAAATAAAAGAAAATAACTACTAAAATGCAATGGTTAGAATATGTACCGTTGCTTAATTATTAGGTTCAGATATTCTATAGTTAATGTTACAATTAAGTTATTTTGTATGGAGGATCTCAATTAAGGTACAAAGAGGTTTATAAGTAGTTGTGATGTAAGATATAAATGGGTTATAAGCGAAGCATTTGAATGAAGGAATAGAAGTCTATGTACTACTTGTTAAAAGCATTTATGATGGTATTCAAGATAACTTTTTTAGTGTGGACAACTAGTGTCATTGTCCTCTTTATAAAGTCAAGATATCAATAATCTATCAACTTATTGCATTGTTATGGTCAATTATCTTCTTAAGAAAAATTTCAAGAGAATAATAGACAAGAAAATTAGTGATTGGACAAAAAGAGAGGGAAAAAGCATAAAAGAATAGGTAGATTTCAAGTTTAGGCACTTCATTGTTAACTATTGCATTACCCTTAGGCGTGTTGCTTTGTTAAAAAACATTTAAAATGACTTTGTGGCTCAATGCAAATTTTGGAACATGATTGAGGAACTCAAATCTTAAATGAGTATAGTTTACTTATCTATAAGCTTTATGAGCAAGTCACGGCTTGAATTAGAAAAAGTAGAGGTTCATGCCAAAATATTTTAGAAGGGACACAAGTGTCAAACAATATAGTTTTATTTCTCCTAATTTGTTTAAGTTATACACTGATAAACTAGAAAGTGATTAAACTAAGTTTTTTTTAGGGAGGGGAAGTAGAGGTAGGACAAGTCACACAGCTCATTGGTCGATGGATTTCATCTTTCTCCAAGGTAACACACCTATATGCTATCATTTAGAGGTTTTTTGCTTTAGTAGTTACAGCTTATGCAACTTATGATAAGGAGTTATATGCATTAGTTCAAGCATTAAAAAAATGGAGAAAATTTATTTAGGGTTCTTATCAATTTGACATCAAATGCTCCATAGTGCAAGACCAAGCACATTGAATCATTCAAGCTCAAATGGAAAGACAATTTTCTCATTATCATTAGAAAAATTATACTGCAATCCAAAACATTAATGGTTTCTTTTTAAAATCTTTTAATCTTATCTTTGAAGTGTCGCTCTCACATTTTGTCTAAAGTTGTGTTACTGCTAGTCTTTTTTATTTAGATTTAGAAATTTGTGTTGAGCTTTTTGGGAAATTTTTCATTTGATAATTTTATTCTCTTCTACTAGTTTGTGTTTTATTTTTCTAATTTGGTCTAGTGCACATGTATTTCCTTATCAACTTCTATTTCCCTACATTTAGTTTTTTATAGCACTATTCCATTAGCATCATGGAAGCTAGGATCATATTTTTTATTAGTTATGTGTAAGGATGTGAGGGAGTAATGGCATAAACTAGCCTATAATTCTTATTTCGAGTAAGTTCATGTCTTAATAATGTAGCTCATGGGAGGTAACTTTGTGTCTTATGCTAGTATTCACTTCATTCTTAGGTACAACATACTTATGTCTAAGATGTCTCTTACCAATTCTAATAATTTTTTCACTTAAATAAGTTAATTTTTTCAAAATTTAGCAAACATTCTATCTCTATTGGAAGTACTGACATAACCTTTTTGAGAATGAATCTAGAAGACATAGTTGTATTTTTAGATTTTCAAGTAGTATGTTGTCTCCTTGCTTGAGCTATCACATTTTCATATCCTTGGACATCTCTTGAGTGACCTCATTTTTCTATTTCTAGTTATTTAACTTGTAATTTGGTTTTGGTTTTGAACTTTAATAAATTCTTAACTCTCCACTTAGGAGAGATAAACTTTTCTTTATCATCAAGGTCTTTGTAATATCAATTGAGTTATCTTCCAACAATGACAAAATGCTAGCTCATATTGATGTAAATAAATCATGAACTATTTTTTTCATATGGGAAAAATTAAAACCTCCCTAATAATAATTCCATTATATTAGTACTCAAATTTTAGTTTTTGAATCTTTAGAGATGAGCTTTTCCTAAGCGCCAAGGTTGTCAAATTCTAGAAGGAAGACTTCATACTTATGATTTGTTAGGGAAAGTTTTTACAAAGGTGGATGAGACCTTCAATTTTGAGCTCTATTAGAATAAAGGAGGATATCTTCATATGATTTTATACATACAAATATAGTAATTATACCATATATCTTGACATAAACCATATATGGTACATAATATTCTACTATTTATCCATCACTAAGTATTTGTATGGTAGTTGACAATATAAGGTCCTTCACCCTCATTGAGCAAATAAAATACCATAAAAAGTCCTAAATATGTGGATTTCAAAAACCCTAATAATTTTGTATGTATATAGACATAGAAGTGAATGAAATGTAATCAACACATTATTAAATATATACTTTAGGTTTAGTTGTTTAGTGTCTTGATGTTGTGGGAGGTTGAGCATGAAGTAGGAAGGTGCTTATATCTAAGTAGTTGAGTAAAAGTTAAAAGTTTTTTATACCATCAAACTTAATAAATATGATCCCCCTTGTAACACTTTATGTCATGCCCCACCATAAAATATGTTTACCCTTAAGCAAGGATAAACCAAAATTAACCAATGAATTCAGATATATTTATATTCAAAAAATAGTCTAATTAATAGGAAACCAAAATTTTATCTAAGATTGAAGTTGACAGATGCACAAAGGAATTAATCATTACACACTATTCTTCCCCTTCAAACAAATGGTTTCTTCATATGATCAGTGACTTGTTGACCATAAGAATTTTAATATTAAAAGAATCATAAATGAATGGATGTTGATTTAAAAATAATTTAAAAACAAGCCTTAATCACATTGGTTCCAAGCAGCCACATCTTATGAAGAGGAAATAATTAATTTAGAGTAGATGCCTCTTTATGAAGAAGGATGTCCTTGGAAAAAATTGTGATGTTATGCCTCCTTTTGAAGGCTATATAAAGAAGACTCTCATTTGGGAGGACAGAGGAAAGAGGATGGAAATCAGATTTGCAATTAAGGTAGTAACAATAGTTAATTTAGAAATAATGCCTCTTTATGAAGAAAGATATATTCTTAGTAAAGATTATGACTCTATGTTTCCCTTAAGGTTTTAAATGAGGACCTAATATTTTGGGAAAGAAGAAAGGAAGAAACGGGGGAGAATAAGAATTAAGGAAGGGTTAATGGAGGAAGAAAGGAGTGGGAAGAAATTATAAAAGTGACTCTTTCAAAGGGAAAAAATGATAAAGGGCAATGACTCTTTCAAAAGGTGGTAATTATGAAAGGTTGTAACCATTACAAAGGGAAAACATGATGAAAAATTATGACTCTCCCTCACATTGGAAGACAAAAAGATGATAAGATTTCATATGAGGAGAATATCTAAGGAAGATCAATTTTGGGAATAATATGTTATTATCTAAGGTAATAATGAGAAGTGGTCACTCAATTGGTGACCCTCTCACCAATAAAGTATAAGGGATAAATCATTCCAAGCATTCAAGGATCATTTATCAATCATCACTCCCAAATACATAAAATCAACACTCAGTCAATCATCACTCGTCACTATATGAATTCCACATTCATTAAATCATCATTTACTTATATATAAAATCTTCAAATTAAAGAAAATTATTCAATAATCTCTCAAAAGTTAGTTGGGAATCAAGAAAAACAAACCAACAATCAATTCTTCCACCAATTCAATCAAACTATAATAATCATTCAAACTTCAAATCAAGGAAATTAATTAGATCAGCTTTGGATATAAGCAATACATTCCAAAATACAACAATCTTATGTTATAGCATGTTTTGTGGTATGCATGGTAAAAAAAATTATTTATCACATAATATCTTCTATGTTTTTGGATAGCTACTAATGTGAAATGCTAATAAATCTAGATTCTTAATATATTTTTCTAAGTTACTTATTTTCCTACAAACAAACATGTAGAGTTTAGGGAGGAAGTATAAGTAGGGAGGGTAGAGATAGGTTCCCCTTCTAAGTAGGTCATTAGATGTTAGATGGATGAGGTTCCTTCCACTTGTGGGGAAAGTGGTATTGTATCACACCCTTGGGCTTAGTCAAGGTGAGTTTTTTAGGGGCCCCTATTATACGTTCATCTCTAATATCTATGATGGTTAGTTGTTAGGAGTAAACTAAAGAATGAAAGAAATCATATATAGGTTAAGAAGGAGACATGAGTAGGGAGAGAATAGATAGTTCCTCTTATAAGTTGGCCACCCCATGTTGGGTAGTTGAGGTTCCTACAACTTGTGGGCCAAGGGGTGTTGTATCATGTCCTTGGCCTCACTCGAGGAAAATGTTCAAGGGTGTCCTATTTTTCTCTCTTTTTCAACCTTTAATACAGTACATTATTTAAAATATGATTATAAATTATATTTTCATATTATATGTTATATAATTTAATTTCTTATTTACTTTAAATATTCAATTGCTATCATATGTCTGACTATATAATACTATTTGTAATATAAAAAAATTGTTGATTAATTGTTACTTTGAGGCAAAAATAAATTATACCCAATTTAAGGACATTACACCTTAATCAAGATACAATTGAAGATCATATCATTTTAACTTTGTGCATAAGCTAGGTTTAATGCATCTAGACAAGAAAATAAACTAGCCTTGCACCAAAAGGAGGTGCAATTGATACATCAATAATAAAATATACTTTAAATAATATATTTGAGGGTAAAATATAAAAAAATGTTACAATTGCAAAAAAAAACACTATTGCATACCATGCACTATTAGCTCACAATCAAGACCAAAGAAGTTTATACATCTTAAAATGACAAGACAAAATACCCCAATCTATTCACACACAAATAGTTATGCATTAGAGCTACAACTGGATCAAATGAGTACTTCAACTACCCACTAAAAATTAATTTGTATAAGACCCAACCAAATAGAAAAATTGATACCTCATGAACAATTAAAAAACAATCCATAATTGATAAGGTTTTTCAAGGTACCATTTTATTTCATGATTCAAAATTTATTGTAGTGTCTATTGTGAACTAACTCGAGAAATTGAAATGTATTTGGACAAATATGTCCTTCTCTTTCCAAATAGGTACTTCAATTTTACAACTATTATATTTGTGGGAACTTGTTTAGGATATGTGATTGGGAATCAAAACTTTTTGCTAAATCCTAGGAGTGAAATGTTAAAAAGAAAAAGAGAAATAAAAGGGTATAGAGGAGATTTAAACTTGATAGCTTAAGAACATGATGGTTTTTGGTTGGATCTTTACTTGCATTTAGGTATGCATGGTCGCATAGCTTGCATTAATCAAGTTTACATCAACATTTGACCTATGGTCATGGCGTCTCATCTCACCCATTCCATACCTTTTTGACCTTATGTTATTAATTTACTATATCTTAACTATTTATTCTACTTATTCACTTTTTCCTTCTCGTCTTATATTTTTATTGGTTTTTGTATGTTTGTTAACATCTCTATGATTACCTTTTCCCTTTCATTTCTTTCCATTTGTGATGAATTCAATCTCCATCTCTTCGTTACGCACAAAGTTTTGATGACAAGCGCTCATCCTTCTCACTTTTGTGCAAGAATACTTTTCAAGCATACCATACGATTAATATATTTGTTATTTTAATGTAAATGAATAGATATAATCAAATTATAGATAAATATAAGTTTAGAATAAGAAAGAATACATAAATAATTTTAAATTATAATATTGACAAAGAGAGATATTATGTGAAGGTTATAACTTTACATAGATAAATCATTTTGTAACATGTTTAGTATTTAAAATATTTTATCTAATTAAATACAAAATTATGTAAAAGAATATTAAAATAATTTTAAATATAGGAAAAAAATTCCATTATGAACTTAATAAACTAGATTTATTAAATTTGATACTTATTACTTAACCTTTAAAAACTTCTAAAAATATCTTAAATATATCTATATCCCAAAAATTCATAATATATATATAGAGATAAATTTAGAATTATTTTATTTACTTCAAAGTTGTTTTTTTTAATTTGAAACTATTTTATTTTATTGTATACATCTAAATATAAATTCTAGGTAATAAGTTTTAGTCAATATTTCCTATCGTGCATTCAATGATCTATCATATCAAGAGGAAAGCTTATGTTGTAGATAAAAGAATGTACTACTTATTATAAAAAAATATTATATTTATTTTTAAATAGTGAATTTTCAATGTGTGAACAATTGTAACATTTTTGAAATGTCTAATAAAAAAATTATTTTGTTTTTAATTGAGTTATAAATTGTTTTCAAGCATTCAATTAACAAAAGATTTCAATTTTTTAATTCATTACCTTTCTTGTTTATATTTTTTGCCTATATCCTATATTCCATATTATTATAATTATAAACTTGATCATATAAAAGTTTGACTTTGCAACAAATCTGCAACTACCAAAATTGCAATATTGCCCCCACCAAGGGGGAACACCTGTCATGGGTTGATAACAATGGTGGGGGTTATCACCCCCACCAAGGGGGAACACCTGTCATGGGTGGGTCTCATGCATTAAATGTTGAGACACTCTTAGAGAGTTAGGATACAATTTCTGACATGGGCCAAAATACTAGATGGAAGAAGGTCTTAATGAGAAAGAAGCACAAACTAGTCTTTGAGGAGTATGTTAGGACCTCCCTAACAAAGGGATATGAGATTGAATTGACGCTCCTCAATGTACTAATTGATTGGTTCATCAAAGCTTGGAAGGGAGCTCTCATGGAGAGGTTTTTCTCCTTCAAACCATCCATTGTGATGGTTTATAAATGGATTGACTTAAGATGAAAGGTTAGAGGAAGTGTAAGTGTAAGTGCAACACCAATTGGTTCCTTCTTATTCTAATTCAATTTAGAGGAAGATCTAAAGGAAATCCTAATGGCATTTTGGACTTATAGGAAGCAATATCTTTCCCTCTATAAATGGAAATTGAGATTCGATCTAGAGGCGAAGTTAAATTGAATAACACATGTGTGGGTTCATATGCCTAGCTTTCCTTTGGAGTTGTGGGATGAGAAAATCTTTAAATAGATAGGTAATACCTTTGGATAGTATGTGACTTAAGATATTTTCTCAAAGACCATGTACAAGTTAATATTTGTTCCTTCTCTGTTAAAGTTGATGTCAACAAGATTCTTCCAAATTCTATTACATTACAATCAAAATTGGGAAAAGTAACATAGGGTTTAGTTTAAGAGGATGCGACAATCTAATGTCAAATGTGTGCTAAAATAGGACATGTGTTCATAGAATGTAAGACACCCTTAGACAAATTTGACCCCCCCAATCCACATTGGGCTCAGGACCTATAATGACTGTATCATCTTAAAATGGAAGCACTTCCATGATAAGAGCATTTAGCCCTCCGAGTAAGTGGTCTAGGATCATGTTAAGAACCTTGATCGGGTCTTTGCATGTATCTGGCTTTTCCCCTTGTTTTGCTTTCATCTGCACTTGATTTTAACTTCATATCTGCATTTCCTAGCATTTTGGGTCAAGATCCTGAGGTTTTTGTCCACAAGATCAAAGTCAACCTTATGGGTAAAAGTTGACCTTGACCCTGACCTAGGTCGGAGTCGAGCTCATCCTTGACCCCCTGTCTAGATTTTAAATTTCCTTGATTTTCGGGTGTCAAGTTTTGGGGATATTTATTTTCCCGCCTCCGGGTTAGCCATTTTGGGTTTCAGAATGGTAAATCCTTAAATTGCATTTAATCTAGGTATATTTTATAAAGGTTAGGACCTAATTGGGATTTAATTCTCCAAGGTGGCCCCTCTAGAGGATTGTGCCCTAGTTCACTATAAAAGGAGGCCTTCCTCTCTCATTTTGATCATCAAGTTTTGCCATCCACATCTCTCAAGAAATTTCATGAGCGAGCTCTCAAGTGCAAGCAAGTGAATTCAAGCATTCAAAAAAGCCTTCAAGCATTCATCCATCAAGGAGATCCATTGTTAGCCATTGAAGGATTCAATCTCTTTGGAGCCCCCTTGAAGATCCATCCTTCTACATTCATCCAAGCCTCCTCATATGCAAAGATCAATTCAAGATTGGTGTTGAAGATCAAATGCCATTGATTTGAGAAATCCTACATTCATTCTACATCCATTGAAGCATTCCTACTTGAGGATTTGAGGATTTGAATCCTCTACAAGGACTTCAACATAAGCAAGGTGAATTGTTTCATTTGCTTTGTTTATGCATACTACATTTCAATTCAATTTCAAGGTTAATTCTTAAATTGGGGTTTGACCAAGGCAAACTCCCCATACAAATAAAAACCCCCTTTTTCTTGTAGGTACAGGTGCAAAATTTCATATCTAAGAGCGGATTTGGATACCCTTTTCGGTGAACTTTCGAGATCTGCGAACAAAGTCAGAATCGACCTTCAAATAAAGAATCTAGCCTTTGACCTTTTATGAGGGTCAAAGACTACCTGTTGTCAGAAAGATAAAATATTTCTCGATTTTCTTCATCTCGGCATTTCCAGTCCAAAATAGGTTGCAGAATTGCCTGAAAGTACACATAAACATCAGAAATTGGCATTTTCCATATTTTTCATAATTTGAGGTTAGTACTTGTATTTCAATTATTTCAGATTTTAAGCATAATTCTCCATAGGGAAATATAGGGTTTTTCTCTCTCTTTCATATTCTCCATAGATTGATTTGATTGTGTATTAACCTTTTGGTTGATCAAATTGGATCTCTCCTTTGGGAATTTGGATTTAGGAGTGAATCTCATATTTCTCCCATACATTACATTAAATAGAGGTGATTCCATTTTACCTCTATTCATTTTGGTGAACCCGACTAGCTTACTCTCTTTTTTTTTGGTGTTAGATTTTCTTTTATCTTGTTAGTATTAGATTTCTCCTTTGTGTTAAATCTTGCATGCTAATTAGATTTCAAAAATACAAAAATATTCATGCTTTATGTGTTCTTATTTTAGTTCATTTGCATTACATTGGTTTATGAGCTTTACTACTACTAGTCCTAGTTATAACATTCTGACTAGAAGAAGTCGTAGACTCATGGGTGCCCTTAATCCTGAATCTTCCTCTCCTTTCCTTAGGGTCCTAGATGATAATTTGATTCTTCATGATTCCAATCCTACTATGTGTGTGTGTGAAAATTGTACCTGATCTGTAGACACAACACTTCAGTAAAATATTAGAGGTTAGCAAAAATCAAAATCGTGCAAAATTGAAAACTATGTAACCAAGCGATTTACTGCCTTCTAATAGGTGCGAGATTGATGTTCTCAGATTGTAATCGAGATCAGTGACCTAGATGACACCTAAATGAAGGATTTGAATGCAAAAAATGGATATGAAATTGAATGCAATTAATCTATATTTTTGATATTTTCTATGCAATAAGAATGATAAAAACTGATATGAATCTATGAATGCTATTGAAAACTGATATGAAATGAATGCTAAATGATCTAACAATGAAGATTCTAACAATGATATGAAAACTATAAAATTCTATGCTAAGATATAAAAACTATGCAATTGAAATTGATCTCACAAAGCTTTGAATTCGCAAGTTGATTCTTTCAAGCTCCAATTGTGCAAATTCTCCAAATCTGATATGCTATGATTCCTGTAGAGTAAGTTTGCAATTTGCGAGATGATTGAGAGATGAATTATGAAGAGCTGAGCATTATTTTTATAGAAATCCAAGGCTTTGAAGGTGCATGAAAAAAAGCCATAAATCACTCAAATAACTCAAGTTGATTTTTGAGTTATTTTTAAATAAAGGATAATTAACTCACAAAAACATGCAAAAGCTAAGTTTTAACTCAAAATAGAGTTTAGCTTTAATTGATAATTGATAGTTGTCTGCTTTTATGATTGTGCATGTTTTATTTATGAATTAATTTAATAATAAAGTGATTTATGCTCAACTTAACTGCTTTTAAAAACAAAACAATTGATTTATGGGTTAATCAATTATTTAATCAAACTTTTATTAAAAACTATATTATTAAATAATGACATCTTGCTTTAATTAATTAAATAAGAATTTAATCAATTATTCATAAGATTTTGGATTTATTGTCAAAATTAAATAATACAATTAATAATAGATATAATTAAATTTAATTACACAATTAAGTGGCAAATATTAAATCTAATTAATTAAATATAAAAATATTCAATTAATCAAGCTTTAGGATAAATGTGATTTATTGCCAAATAATTATAAAATTAAAGATAATTATGATGATTAGGAATATTACTAGGAATATTCCCCGATGCAGAATTTAAGATAATCAATTATGATTCGATGATGTTTAGATGTGCCTTAGGTTAGGACTTTGATGTCGATTTCGTTCGATATGTTGATATAGGAGGTTAATGAACTTATAGCCCATTTTTGGGGTATTACATTTTACCCCTCTTTGAATTACTGTGCGAAGCGCAGTGGTTCAAAGATAGTCTATGTTTGATAAAGATATGAAACTGATTCAAAAGATAAACCGATTGAAAGATAGAAACCGATTGAAAGATATTGAGATAGGAGTTGATTGATATTGAATTGATATGAAGATAATAGGTCTTGAATGACCAAAGATAATGTTCACTGTAGCAGCGATGAACCTATGATTGCGAATAAGTGTCAAAATGCCTGATTCTGAACCTTAGGATTGATAAGAAGTGAGTGACCCGTTCTAGACTCTATTGTCTTAGCAGAACTAGCAAGTATCACATCCAAACCCTTCAGTTGTCGAAGAACCAAGGAAAGAACACTATGATCTAATGGTTGCAAAAACTGATACAGATTACAAGATTAAGAGAATACCAGATTGATATGGATCGATGAATCTGATATGCCCCAAGTGATGATAGATTTGCCCCGAGCGATGAGGACTTTTGATGAATCAGCGACTAGATGTGATTGTTGTCTTGATCACTGATGAAAGATATTGATAGACTTGATCGATAGAATTTTGATTTACAGACTTTGAATTGATGTGCAATACCATGCCCTCTTCGGGATTAAAATTGAAATCTGACAAGAAAAGTCAGCGTTGAGAGCTCAGAAGCATGTTAATTGATTTGAGAAGTGGTTAAACACGTCCGAGAATGCATTCTGCATCGTTTGGAGGTCCTGGAGACCGAATTTGACTATGTTTGACCATAAGTTGACCATGGTTGACCAAGTTGAAATTTTGATAGTTTGATGTAAGATAGTCAGTTAAGTTGAATTTTAGATTTCTGTGATGATTGAAGGTTGATTATGCAAGCAATTAATAATATGAATGATCTCAGATTTGAATTTTGATCCCGAAAAAGGATTCTACTTGCTATTTCATTGGAGGAACCTTCGTGTGAGATTCAGCTCTTGTTAGATTGGAAGATGCGAGTGAAGAATTGTTTAAGCATTGAAGTTTGTTTAGTCATTGTGAGATCATGCAAACATGCAAAATGCAAAGAGACATGCAACCTAAGACCTAGGACCTAGTCACTAATCATATGTCGATTTGTTATCATCATTGAACTTTTAGGTAACCGGATAAATCAATACAATGCCCACTAGCCATGAAACCATAGACATATGAATATCGATTTGTATGCGCAAGAATCAATACAACACCCACTGGTTATACAACCATGGACATATGAATATTGATTTATTTTCGGAATGTTGGATCAGATATAAGCACCAAGGCACAAACGCCAAGATGACATGAATATCATGTCCATTTTGATATAGCAATTTGTATAAGCATCAAAACATAAACGTCATGATGACCTGAATACGCCTTGCATTGCAAACACATCAAACAGTCAAGAGATCATTCTAAATCCAATGTGAATTACCCGTAGTGACCCTTTATCATTCACATCCTTAGGCAAGATCGCGTTCCACAGTAGGAGAAAGAACTTACTCAAAAAGACAATAGTTAGATCAAACTTCCTTGAATTGTCTGGGTATCAATGGTTGAGGTACGCATGGCCATCCAATTTGAGATAGAGGCTCTTATAGTCGGACACCATTTCAATCCAGAATTTCCAAAGTTATTAGATTTCACATACAAGCAGAAAACCAAGAAAAGATTATGCCCCCAGTCATCACTCTCTAAATCCTATAAAGGACATCATTGAGGAGCTCAAAGGGACACAATATGCAAAAATCTCAATGCGAATCAGTAAGCATACAAGGAGATAAAAGCATGAAAAGCACAGATTGTTTTCAGTTTGTGTTTGATGTTTGATTGTTGTAGATGGAAAATCATTTCTGGAGACAAGACTGACTGACTGACTCACATGAAGCTTCAAAGGACTCTGAGCGGATATGATACATCTCAGATACACCGGAGACCATAGGATATGCCATTGATTGCCCCCAAGTGTTAAACATTGATAGGATATAGACGCTTGAGCTGATTGGTGTATCGACCATCTTATTGAAAACTGGAAATGCAGAAACAAACTGGGAGATATGTACAAACTAAAGCAAGATTGAAAGTTGGGAAAGACCAAGATTGCACTGATAGATGGAGCATTTTGAAACAAGTGGCGCCTATTTGCCAGGTTTTCACCATCTTGGTAGAGATTCTATTTTTGCTACCAAGGCGCCTATTTCCAGGTTTTCACCAAGGCACTTTTTTCTTTTTTTTCATTTTTTTTGTATTTTTCATTTTTTAAATTTTTTTATACTTTTGATATTTTTTTATTTTTTTGAATTTTTGATATTTTTTTATTTTTTTGTGAATCATCAAGGTGCCTATTGCTAGGTTTTCACCAAGATGTTCATTTTTTTCAGGACTTTTTCCGATTTTTAAGATTTTTTCAGGACATTTACCAAGCACTGAATGCCTTAGGCGTAGAATTTCTTCAGATGGAGAACGTTGATTGGTTCTCAGAGCTATTCTCTTTCAGTCGTTGAGAGTTGATAGGCACCAGAGCCAAAAGTAGTAGTGATTACAAAGGGACCCAGCTAGTTGGGTTCAAACTTCCCCTTGCGTTCTCGATGGGATTGATTTTTAAGATTTTCTCTCAAGACTAGATCACCAACCTGAAATTCTCTGTGTCAGACTTTCTTATTGTAGCCTCTAGACATTCTTTTCTGATACACTCTGAGATGATCATATGCTGCTTGCCTGCGCTCATCTAGTAATTCCAGTTCTTGTAACCTAGACACTCTGTAGTCATCATCAGTTACTAGACCATGCATTCTAATTCTGAGTGATGGGATTTCAACCTCAATAGGCAGTACCGCTTCAGACCCATAAACTAAAGTGAAAGGTGTAGCCCCTGTAGGTGTTCTGATACTAGTTCTGTATGCCCAAAGAGTTGGATTGATCATGAGATGCCAGTCTCTTCCTATTTTATTCACTGTTCTGTGCAAGATTTTCAAGAGATTTTTGTTTGAAGCTTCAGCTTGTCCATTCCCTTGAGGATAGTAGATAGATGACCAATGTTGAGTAATCTTGAATTTGGCACATAAGTCATCTAGGTCCTTGTTTTTGAATTGTCCCCCATTGTCTGTGACTATGGAATGAGGGATCCCATATCTACAAATGATGTAGTTCAGGAGGAACATAGAGATCTGTTTCCCCGTTGCTTGTGTTAGAGGAACTGTTTCTACCCATTTTGTAAAATAATCTGTAGCTGTGATGATATGGGTATGTCCATTAGAAGAGTGCGGATGGATAGTGCCTATGAGATCAAATGCCCATTGTTGAAAAGGCCATTGTGTAGTAAAGGGAATTAGATCTCTCCCTGGAGCATGAATCAAGTTTCCATGTACTTGACACTGTTGACAGTTTTTAGCAAATTTAATAGCCTCTTTCTCCATTTCAGGCCAATAGCACCCAGCCCTAATAATTTTTTGAGCTAACGTTAAACCGTTCAAGTGTGACCCACATATACCCTCGTGGACTTCCTCTAATGCACGTTGAGACTCTTCCCGTTCTAAACATCTAAGCAGTGTACCATCTAGACCTCGTTTGTACAGATCATTACCAATGATGACATATCGGGATGCGGATCGGATAAGGTTTCATTTCTCAAAATGGTTAAAGGACTCAGGGATGATTTGGTCATGGAGATAGGAGAACAGATTTTTGTAGCGAGATGAGTCATAACCTACAATAGTGCAGATCATGCGGGTTTCAGGGGAGTCATATGCAGGATAGGATAGGGCTTCCACTAGGAACTCGTAGCGTAGTTCATGTTCGGGCTGCTGTAAGAGAGTAGATAGTGTCACCATTGCATCGGCAGCCTTATTCTCCATTCTGGGTATTTTCTCAAATGTGATAGAGATGAAGTATTTCTTTAAATCATCTACCATTCTCTTGTAAGGAATGAGCTTTTTATCTTTGGTTTGGTACACATCATTGACTTGATGGATAACCAATTGTGAGTCTCCATGGATGTGCATCTTTTTAACTCTCCACTGTATTGCCATTTTCATACCATTGAGAAGTGCCTCACATTCAACAATATTGTTTGTGCAAGGAAACTTTAATCTAAATGCTTTGGGTATCGAGTATCCTTGAGGAGTGATGAACAATATGCCTGCTCTAGATCCATTCTATGTGTAGGAGCCATCAAAGAATAACTGCCATGCTCTAGAAGAGAGGTGCATGATAGAGGAATCGGGAAATTCCATTTGCATGGGTGTATCATCAAACAGTGGTGCTTCAGCTAATTGATCAGCAATGACCTGTCCTTTGATAGCTTTTCTTTCAACATATTCAATGTCATATTCGCTTAGAAGCATGACCCATTTAGCTAGTCTACCTGTGAGGGCAGCTTTGCTTAGTAGGTACTTCAGTGGATCAATCTTAGCTACCAAATGAGTGGTATGAGCTAACATGTAATGTCTCAGTTTCTATGATGCAAAGATCACAATGAGACAAGCTTTCTCAATCATAGAATAGTTCTTTTCATACGCCACCAATGTTCTGCTTATATAGTAGATGGCTCTTTCCTTTTTGTTCTCATCATGTTGTGCTAGCAATGCCCCCAGTGATGTATCTGTTGTGGAGACATATAATATTAATGGCTTCCCATGAATAGGAGGCATTAAGATAGGAGGATTCAAGAGATAATTCTTGATATGATCAAAATTCTTTGCACGGTCTTCATTCCATGCAAAGGTCACACCTTTATGTAATGTCTTTGTGAAAGGTTGTGATATGTCAGCTAACTGTGATATGAATCTTCTGATGGATTGTACTCTCCTTTGCAAAGTTCACATTTGACTGATATTCTTGGGAGGTTGCATCTCTATGATAGCTTTCACCTTAGCTGGATCGACCTCAATGTCTTTCTTTGAAACTATGTATCCTAAGAGCTTTCCAGAAGTGACACCAAAAGCACACTTCTTAGGATTTAGTCGGAGACTAAACTGTTCCATTCTATCTAGGATCATGCTCAAGTCTATTAGATGTTTAGTTCTAATCATGGATTTTGCCAAGGTATCATCCACGTAATCCTCCATTGTTTTATGCATCATATCATGAAAAATAGATGTCATTGCTCTTTGATATGTAGCTCCAGCATTTTTGAGTCCAAATGGCATAACATTCCAACAAAAGGTTCCCCAAGCACATGTGAAGGTTGTTTTCTCTTGATCTTCTGGAGCAATTTTGATTTGGTTGTACCCAGAAAAGCCATCCATTAAGGAATACATTTCATAGCCCGCAGTCATGTCCACTATCATATCAATGTTAGGCAGTGGAAAATCATCCTTAGGGCATGCTCTGTTCACATCTCTAAAGTCCGTGCACACTCTAATTGAACCATCTGGTTTTGAAATAGGCACAATGTTAGAGATCCACTCAACATAGTCTATGACACGGATGAATCCAGCTTTTAGAAGTTTTTCTAGTTCTGCTTTGAATAAGAGTGCAACATGAGGATGCATCTTTCTCAATTTTTGTTTGATTGGTTTTACTCTAGGAGCAATGGATAGATGGTGCATAATGAGATTGGGATCCAATCCTGGCATATCTGAATATTTCCATGCAAAGTTGATCTTTTTTTCTGATAAGAATGTAGTGAATTTTTGTTTCTCTTCTTCTGATAGAAATTGTGCTACATGTACCAATTGTGGTTCCTCTGTTGTACCCAAATTAATGGATTGAGTTGGCTCAATCAGAATTGGAGATCTATCCTATAAATGACTCAGAAGGACATCAAATATCTCATCCTTAGGTGCCTCAGAGAGGTTTTCACCTTCAGATATGTCTTTTCTTTTTACTTTTGTAGGTTCTGAGACTGCCACAAAGTGGTTTTCACCCTCAGAACTCTTTTTCTTTTTATTTTTATTTTTTTGACTAAGATATTTGATGTCCGACTCGGTCATGTTGATGCTCGGTTCGCTGATGGAAGTCCTCATAGGCTCGACTGCATTGAGGTAACAAGCAAGGGCATAGTCACTGGAAAAGGTGTAAACACCATGGCTTGGGTTTGTGGAAGTTTGGTCGATAAGATCAGGGCGTTGGATAGTTAAAGCGGGAAAGGCTTGGGATATGGTGTTCACGGATGGGGATATGTCATCATTGGTCCTAACCCTACGCTCAAGTTCAAAGGTGATATTACAGCTCAAAATGTTCAATTCGTGAATAGGCTAAACATCATCATGGGAGTCCTCTTCAGCCATAGGTGGATCCAACACGTTAAGTTCATTGTTTCACTCTAGACCTATGTTGGGTTGAGATACATATTGGTGAGTAACATCAATATATTTCTCTATTATAAGCTCATCTTCTTCTGGAATGGCACCCCATTCATAGTCATTTGACTCAGCTTCTGATTCAGGATCTCTAGGAAATCTTAGAAAATGTGTGAAATCAGGATGAATACCCCAAGAAGGATTACCCTCAGTTTCTGACTTGAATTCATATTCATGGGAATCAGTGTTAGAATAACTACCCCCTTCTTCTTGATCAGTTTGATTGCCTTCGAGATTGGCTGGTTCTTGTGGTGCAACCATCTCTTGCGCTACAGTAGGTTCTTGTGTGTCTACTACATTAATTCTTTTGATAGGATCATCTTTATCATCAAGAAGATCTTTGATCTCTTTAGGCAATTTTTCATAGGGGATGAGTTCTGAACTATCTGAATCATCATCTGAGGGTTCTGTCTCTTCTTTCTTAAGAAGGGGTTCTCCTGGTGCAATTTGTTCTATGACATGAGAACAACCACCTTTGAGATGATAGGGTTTCTTCTTAAAGCCTAAGCCACCAGTATCTTTGTTGGCTCTACCAATATGTGGAATGGGTGTCACGAGACCCTTTCCTCTGATTCATAGAGGTCCTTGACCGGAATATCCCATCTTGGCTATCAATCTGTTCCCTGGACCATATGAATTAGAAGGGATTTTAGGTGCTATAGATTCACTAGGTTGAACAATTTTGGATTCAGAATCATCTTTGTATAGCCATGCAAGCACAACTTCATCCTCTTCAAATTCTTGTTTGGATACTTGCTCCGCCATAAAATTTCTTTTGTATGCTTCCATAGGTTCCTTAGGTTCTAATTTAGATTGCTTCAAAGATTGTCCATATGACTTGGGCGAGATAGGGAGAGATGTCAGAGACAAGACTGGCTCTATAGTGTATTCTCCCATCCCATTTTCTTTGATATTGATCTCTTTAGCAATGTCTTCCATCTTGGATGTGGAAGCCACATTTTGTTGCTTGATGGAAGATTCTCTGTTATTAGGTACAAGCTTATCGGCACTTTCCTTCAATGTATTACAAGTTGTACTCAGATCTGCTGGGATAGTAACTTCTACCCCTTCATAAGGAAATTTCAAGCATTTATGGTACGTAGAAGGGATGGCTTGCATTTCATGGATCCAGGGTCTCCCTAGAAGGATATTGTAAGCCAATGGTAGATCAAGCACCTGACATGTGGTATCTTTGATGACCGGACCCACTCGAATAGGTAAGACAATGGTGCCTTTAGAAGCTCTTTCTTGTTCATCATAGGCTTTTATGGTGATCATCTTTTGAGGATCAATAGCCATCTCTAAGAATCCCAACTGTGTGATTAAATTGTAAGAACAAATGTTGAGGCCTGCGCCCCCATCTATCGACACACATTTGACTCGACAGTTCTGGATCAAGACTTCTATGTGCAAGGGCTGATTATGTGGGTGACTTAGGGAGTTGTCATCTTCCTCTAAAAAGGAGATATATTGTGGAGACGTTAGATGACCAACCATAGTCTGGAACCTGTCTAGATCTAGATCATCAGGAACATTAGAGCCGAGCAAAGCTTTGTCTAGGATATCTCTGTGAGCTGGAGATATTCGAAGTAACTCAAACATAGAGATTTTGGCATTGGTATGCTGGAGTTGTTGGACGATGCTGTAAGATGTAGGTCTTGTATCCTTTGGATTGGAAGATTTTAAGGCAGCCTTCTGTCTAGAAGCAGATGTGAGATTGAAAGGTATCTTAGGGACATTAGATGAACTTGGTGTTTGTCCTTTCAGATGAATCTGAGCTTGTGATCTGGTAACCGCATTAGCTGAGGAATGATTTATGTCTCTTCGTACAATCGTGATGACATTGCAGCTCTCAGAGAGACATGGTTCAACCATATTGATGACAGCATTGTTTCCAGGGTAGGCATAGTTGACTTTTGCCCCATGTTAGGCTGAGAAGTGGAAACTCCCTTGCCATGTTGTGGAAATAGTTCTGTAAATGCTGTGTGATCATTATTGCTGGTAGGATTATTGATCGTGATGTCCCCTTGATCTATCAAGTCTTGAATGGTATGCTTCAAGTGGAAGCATCCATTAGTTCTGTGGCCTTTAGTCCGATGGAAAGCACAGTATTCATTATCTCTCCACCAATATGGTTTTGGATCCGGATCAAGATTTCAGATTGGTGGTAAAGAGATCATGTTATTAGCTATCAGGGTTCTCAGGGCAGATTCCAAAGATTCTCCCAGGGGAGTAAACTTTCATTTATTATCCCATCATTTGAATGGCTTCTTTGGAGATGGTTCAGCAGATTTTTGCTCTGAAGCTTCAATGGCTTTGGTGGCAAGGGTGAGATTGTAGGCCGGTGCCTTTGATGGGGTGCGGATAGTGTCAACAACACCATTAGAGACGATACCTTTGTTTCTATTCCAGCTCTTGTTTTTATCTTTTGAGCTAGATCCAGATTCAGACTTGTCCTTTTGAAGTGTGATTTCTCCTTTCTTGACAAGTACTTTCTCAATCTTGATTGCATTATCCACCATTTTATCAAAAGATACATGATCTTGCATTTGTAATGGATAATTGAGCTCTAGAACAAGGTTATTGATAAAGATTTCAAGTTTCTCCATTTCGGGAATTTGTCTAGCATATAGAGAGAACTTCTTTCTCCACCTCTTGAGGAAAGTTAGGAATGATTCCCCTGGATATTGCTTGAGGTTACAGATATTGATCATGGTGATCGGATGTTGAATATTATAGGAATATTGTTGATAAAACAATTTAATCAATTCCTCAAAAGTTTTGATCGTAGAAGGTAATCTTGAAAACCACTGAATGGATGCTCCTCCCAAGGATCTAGGAAAAAGATGCATTAGATAAGTCGGTTCATGCATGAATTCCATGGATTGCGTACAGAACTCTTTGACATGATCTTGAGGATCAGAGTGTCTGTCATATTTGTCATACTTTGGTATCTCCACTCTTTTTGGGAATGGTGGCATATACAAGTTTTTGTCGAATGGGAAAGGACATAGGGCCTCCATGGAGAACTCCTTGGGTTCCTTCTCCTTCTTAAGATTGTTAAATTTGACTTGTATAGCATGCATCTATTTTGTCATAGCTGTGAGTGGAGTTTCTTCCTCATGTGTGATTATATCATCAACGTTAAAGTTGGGAGGAAGCTTAGCCCCTTCCTGGGCTAATTGTAAAAAGTATGCCTCTCTATCCACTTTCAAGAAATGCCTCATCATTCTCTGGAATTCATCATCATTCTGACATTGATGGATTTCAGAGGGGGTAGGTTCTCGGTCAGCATTATGTTGAGAATGGTGTCCTTGGGACCCTCCTCCTAGAGAACCATGGTTTGTCCCTGCTTGAGACATGATAGGAGTTTTTGGGCTCCCTGGAATAGATTGAGGAGGAGTTTTCTGGTTACCTCTATGAGTTGATAGAGGAGGTATGTAACTAGTTTTCAATCGAAAGTTACCGAGACCGTCGTCTTCGTAGATACCTGACTTGATGAGTTGTTCAAGAGTTGGACCTGGGGTATTGGTCAAAAGTAACTGCTGAGATGTTTCTTCTGATTTCTTGTGTGAAGAAGCTCTGGTCTCCACCATTAACTTTGAATGAAATAGAAGAAAAGGACGAAGACAACCGAAGAACAATTTGATTTGAGAAAATCGGATGGCGCAACCTTGTCAAGATTATGATAGTTTTGAAGATCTGATGAGATGTGGGTGAAGGAAACTGTGCCCTAGATGTTGGGATAGATCGCCCAAAAGATAGTGGACATGAGTTCTCAACACTTAGTCTGTTTTTGAAGATTGATTGAAGATTGATAGTTATGACAAGGTTTTGACACGAGATAAAAAGGACTCAAATTGATCAAACAGAAGACTAGATCGGATTCAAAAGATCAAACTCAAAAAATGGTAGAATGCTCAATAGCTACTGCTCTGTTCCTGACACAATGATATTTTTGACAGATTCTGGAACTAGGCTAGAAACATTGGATATCTTGCAATTTGACAATTTCTGACAACTCTCTCAAATTTTTCCAAATGACACTCTGCAGACTCGTACGACACTGGATAGTCTATGAAATGACAATTGCTAAACTCGTACGACAGTTGGGTAGCAATGAAACGACAGTTGTAAAACTCGTATGACAGTTGGGTAGCAATGAAACGACAGTTGTAAATATCATATGATAGTTGCTAACAGGATTTTGACTTTCTTGAATTTGCTGGTTTGAAAACTCGTATGACACTGGGTTCTCAATCGTACGACAGATGGGCAATACTGAAATGACACTTGACAAAACTCGTACAACTTTTGACTTTCTGAAATGACTTTTGACTCCAGAAAGAATTTGCGTCAATTTTTGCAAAATTTAAGGTCTTTAGTTCTGGATTGTTTGCAAATTGTATTGTCCAGATTTTGAAGGTTATACCAGATTTGATCATTTTTAATAGCCAAGTAGATAAACAAGCACGTAGAACAGCAAGCAAGTGATTCCAAGCACGTCTGAAAACAATGAACAAGGGCAAAAGCAACCTTGCGCATGAACAATCAAGTGACCAAATTGTGCTAATCCCTGAGAGTACTAATTGTGTATGTTCTGAAAAGTTTTGCAATAACACACATATACCTAAAAGTGAAAAATTGGCCTCTCTAGGGTTTTTAGTAATGGTTTGACTCTGCAACTTTTATGATTCAAAGGGGTGAACTCCAATCCCGGCGCACCAAGGTTTTGACACAGTCTGAGAACTTAATCTTCAAGAGCTGCTAGGGAGATCTGACAACCCAACAATGAACCATACCCATGGAGATTTCTTCCACAAGGACATTTATATAGTGGCTGTCACTACCACGTCTGAAATGGCTATGACCGCTTGAGGTTTCGTCAATGCAGTTTGCCCTGTGAAGGGATCATCCGCTACGGTTAACCCTCTCTAAAGGTGACTCACAGATTTATACCACAAGGGGACTTGGCTCCAGATCCAAGGTTTTTGACACCTTTTCACTTTTAACCCAAACAAAGCAAGCAGATTAATTCGACACGCTAAGACAAAGTTTTGTTCCACCAAGGTCTATGATATCAACTCCACGTGATCTATCAACCTCTCTGGGGAGAGAATGTATCAATCAATAAGAGAAGATGCACTAACCAATTTTGATTCACCAAAGCTCGTGATATCAACCCCACGTGATCTATCAACCTCTCCAGAGAGAGAATGTGTCGATCAATAAGAGAAGACTCACTAACCAAGTTGAATGTGAAATGCACTAAGTATCCTCCCTACCTACAAGGATTCCGTCATCAAGGAAGGATTTCGCTAGGAATAAAATCTCTCAAGAATCACGAATAGTGTTCATAGGGCCTAATTACTATGTGAGCACAGATATATTCTCGAAAGCAAATCTACCAAAAGTATCCAAAAAGTAGAAAGAGGAACACTTAACGCTTAAAGCGAATATGAGATGAGTCCACAAGGTGTAACATTTAACACCTTACACAAGCTGAAAATGAGTCCCCAACTTAAAAAACAAGTGAGTTCCTAAAAGCACAAAAGGGTTGCCAAGTGGAACACTTAACGCTTCTGTCCTGTTGACCCCTCCCCTTTATGGCGCTGAGATTGCAACCACGGGGCAGAAATGAGGGGCCGGTGGATTAGCGAGTCTAATAACCCAAGATAGAAATCAAGATCAATCACAAGTATCTAAGACTACTTAATGAATCCTTAAGGGGTCACAACCTAGTATCAATTATGCAAGTGTGTAGAATAAAAGCATGAAAAGAATCACCCAAGCTAGACACACGAGAGATTTATTTTAAGTCCCAAATCAAAATGTTATTAGATGAAGGAGAATACCTGGGATCCTTGCAATGTGCTTAGTAGATTTTACCTGATTTTTAGCAATTTTTGTTGAGCTTTTCCATGCAAGCAAGTGACGAACTCTCCAACAAGCAAACAAACAAACAAGATATGCAAAATATATTCAACTTATGAAAACCATAGGGTTAGCTCTAAAAATCAATTGTTAGGAGAAATAATAACCATAAATTAATCCAAATGACAACTCATATCATGCATTGAATCATATGAAAAATAAGTGCATACCCATCATAAAATTTTAATTAATTTTTTTGCACTACATTTGACCTAGTCAACAAGATCTAATTTTTTTGATATGATTTTGGCCACAAAAATAGAAATTCAGAATAAAGACCCCTACTAAAAAATAGAGAGCTTTCCAAAAATGCAAAAATTTTAGAAAAATCTCTTCATTTATGCCCTAGAGACCTATTTTATCAAAACAGACTAGTTTTTGTAAATTGACTATTTGAGCTACTAAATTGCATCCAAATTTAAAATACAAAGAATAGACCCCCTATAGAATTTGAAGAGATTTCCGAAAATATAAAAATTTCAGAAAAATATGCTGATTTGCGTCAGATATTAATTTTTTTATGAAAAATAAAAAAAAAATATTAAAAATTTTAAATAATTCAGAAAATTCTAAAAAAATTTCAAAGCTTCCCTGATATGTCTCCAACCTACAAAAAAAATTTTAGACCGAAAATCCAAGCCGTTTGGGAGATAAAATTAAATCTTTGAAACTTTAGGGTTTTAGCTCCAAGAATCAAAATCAGCATGCAAAGGTGGGTTGCCCCACGGTGGGTGCCAGAAATGTGTGTGTGAAAATTGTACCTGATCTATAGACACAACACTTCAGTAAAACATTAGAGGTTAGCAAAAATCGAAATCGTGCAAAATTGAAAACTATGTAACCAAGCGATTTACTGCCTTCTAATAGGTGCGAGATTGATGTTCTCAGATTGTAATCGAGATCAGTGACCTAGACGACACCTAAATGAAGGATTTGAATGCAAAAGATGGATATGAAATTGAATGCAATTAATCTATATTTTTGATATTTTCTATGCAATAAGAATGATAAAAACTGATATGAATCTATGAATGCTATTGAAAACTGATATGAAATGAATGTTAAATGATCTAACAATGAAGATTTTAACAATGATATGAAAACTATGAAATTCTATGCTAAGATATAAAAACTATGCAATTGAAATTGATCTCACAAAGCTTTGAATTCGCAAGTTGATTCTTTCAAGCTCTAATTGTGCAAATTCTCCAAATCTGATATGCTATGATTCCTGTAGAGTAAGTTTGCAATTTGTGAGATGATTGAGAGATGAATTATGAAGAGCTGAGCATTGTTTTTATAGAAATCCAAGGCTTTGGAGGTGCATGAAAAAAAGCCATAAATCACTCAAATAACTCAAGTTGATTTTTGAGTTATTTTTAAATAAAGGATAATTAACTCACAAAAACATGAAAAAGCTAAGTTTTAACTCAAAATAGAGTTTAGCTTTAATTGATAATTGATAGTTGTCTGCTTTTATGATTGTGCATGTTTTATTTATGAATTAATTTAATAATAAAGTGATTTATGCTCAACTTAACTGCTTTTAAAAATAAAACAATTGATTTATGGGTTAATCAATTATTTAATCAAACTTTTATTAAAAACTATATTATTAAATAATGACATCTTGCTTTAATTAATTAAATAAGAATTTAATCAATTATTCATAAGATTTTGGATTTATTGTCAAAATTAAATAATACAATTAATAATAGATATAATTAAATTTAATTACACAATTAAGTGACAAATATTAAATCTAATTAATTAAATATAAAAATATTCAATTAATCAAGCTTTAGGATAAATGTGATTTATTGCCAAATAATTATAAAATTAAAGATAATTATGATGATTAGGAATATTACTAGGAATATTCCCCGATGCAGAATTTAAGATAATCAATTATGATTCGATGATGTTTAGATGTGCCTTAGGTTAGGACTTTGATGTCGATTTCATTCGATATGTTGATATAGGAGGTTAATGACCTTATAGCCCATTTTTGGGGTATTACACTATGGAGCAAAACTCTTCTCACTCATCTCATGATGAGGATGATGCTTTAAGAGTTCCTCCTGAACAAGCTCAAAAACTTTCAACCGAACTTGATAAAATGGGTAATTGGCTTATTCAAGAGAACCATAATCAAGATTATATTCAATCTATAGAGGCTCTTAAGAAAGTTCTCCGTGATTGTGATCAATGTGTCAACCTCTTGCAATGTATTACTCACCTTGTGCATTCAAATGTTAAACCTTTAGCTCAAGAAGCTCAAGAGTTAGGGTCGATTCCTCCTTTCACTAGTGTTGAACCTCCTTCTAATCCTTTACCTAATATTCCTACCTGTACTCCTTCTTTGGTGACTATGATGGTTCCCTCTGTTCCTATGAGTGTTCCTCCTATGTCCCTTCCTACATCACAACCTTCATATCATAATGTTCCTTTTACTTATTCCAATCCGCTTCCAATTGTAATTCCTAGTGTTCCTCCAGTTGTGTCTTCTATTCCTACAGCTTCTTACACTTTACCTAGTGTGTCTAATGTTTCTATTCCTCCTATTTCCTCTAATGATTCAACAATCATCAGTTTGGCTCAAACTGTGTCATCCTTACAACAACAACTTGCTTCCTTAACTCAAAACAAGTTTAGTATCCCTACATGTGACATGGGAAGTCCTTTGTCCTTGGATATTATTCATACTCCTGTTCCTCAGCAAGTCGATATGCCTCATCTTGAGAATTATAATGGAAAAGGAGATCTTGTTCATCATGTTAAAACATTCCAAATCCTTTGTGGTGATTATGCTCATGACCATAGGATTTTAGCCAAACTGTTTGCTAGAACATTCCGTGACAAGGCCTTACAATGGTATTGTTCCTTGCCTCCTTATTCTATTGATTCCTTTCCAAAACTTGCTAATGCCTTTATTCAACAATTTCAAAACAACATTGGCCCACAAGTATCTTTGACTGATTTAATGCATTGTAAACAAAGTGCTAAAGAAAAATTAACTGAATTTATTGGTAGATTTAAGCATTTGCATGCTCAAATTTCCTATCCTGTTCCTGATATTGATATTCAACATATGTTTATTTCAAATTTACAAAAAGATATTAGAGATAAGATTCTGCTTACTGAATTTACCTCTTTTCAACAACTTTGTGCAAGGCTTCATCACTATCAATTACAAGTGATTCAATTTGAGAGCAACACTCCAATGACTCCTGTTTTAGTTGATAAGAGTGATGCTGCTCCTAATCCAAACAAATTTCAAAAATTCACAACTATGTCAAGATAAACAAACAAGCGAATGCAATTGCTGATCAAGTTGTTGTTGCATCTCACAATGCCACTTCTGCATCCACTGCTTTTCGATTAAATCGTACATTTACTCCTCTTTCCGAATCTTTACATGCTATTATGAATAGGTTGTTAACTAGTAATATGATTACTTTACCTCCTATTCAACCTCTTTTACCTGTTACGATTGCCTCTAAATCTTTTGATCAAAATGTTTTTTGTCAATATCATCATCAAAATGGTCATGATACTGAGAAGTGTTATTCTTTAAAACATAAGGTTCAAGACTTAATTGACTCTAATGCCTTATCTGTTGATAATCTTGATGGTAGTGGAAACAAATATGTCTCTCCTCCTAATCAAAAACTTCAAATCTATACGAATCCTTTACCTACGCATGATACTAATACCATTGCTCAACCATCTACTATGGAAATTGTGTACAATTCTAAGATGGATGATCTCAATCATGTTGTTAATCAAGTGGAGCATGTTGGTCAATCTATATCTCCACCTCAACCTCAGATTCAATCTCAAGTTCAATCTCAACCTCGACCAAAACCTAAACCGAAAATGAAAACTCAACCTAAACCTCAACAAAAACCTAAGAATAAAAGACCTCAGGAACTTTTGATTACCTTTGATGACTCTGAGACTATTAAGGCTCTTGTTGGTCCCCTTTACATTTATGCTAGGATTTCTCAGAAACCTACTTGTGGCTGTCTTGTTGATCCTACATCCTTAGTCAATGTGATTACTGAAGAAAATATTTTTATGAAAATCTTACAACGTGATTCTTATGATACATCGGATGTGTGGATTCAAACTTGTAATGGTTTTCTTTATCCATCATTTGGTTCTATTACTTTACCGGTTGAACTCTGTGAAAAAATTGTGAACACTACCTTTGTTGTGGTTCCTACTTTCGATCAATTTCAAGTTAAGCTATGTTTGCCTTGGTTGAATTCCATGCATGTTGTTGCTTCACCTATCCATAAGTGTCTTAAGTTCATTCATGATGAAGAAGTGAAGATGATTAATCATAGTTTATATCAACCTTCTAGGCCTAGAGATTGTGCTACTCTTGATTTCTTTTGGCCTTCATTACCTAATTCATGTCCTCCTCGACCTGATAATATTTTCTGTTCATATCAAGCCTATTAACATCATAAGATTCTTGAATTAAGCATTCCTCCCATGGATCTTAATCATGGTCTTTTGCCTACACCTTCTATACCTCCTTTAACTATGACTTCTAGTTCTATTAATCAAGTTCCTTCTATCGCTCTTCCTAAAGAACCTGTGAAAGATCCTGTGATTGTTCCTCCTATTGCCAATAATCCTATTGAACTTCCTAAAGAACCTGTGAAGGATCTTGTGATTGCTCCTCCTAGTTCTCAACCTATTTCAAATAAATGAAAATGTAATTGATCTGCTAATGAACATCGTAAAAAGCATCATGCTCATGCTAAAGCTCATAATTATATTCTTCAAAGATCTCTACCTTCTTTGGATAAGACTATGCATGATGGGTTAGAAGAAGTTGGTACTAATAATGATGTTAATATGCATGATTATGATGATTCTATTCATATCTTAGATCCTATTTTGATTAATTTGGATGAAGAAGATACTCTTGATAATACTGATGATGTTAATGATGAATATGAGACTATTGACATTGACATTGATTTACCTAATATACTTTCATCACAATTAACTCTTACACCTAGTGTCAAACATTGTGATTCTCAAGAGGATCCTTGTTTGGAACTGGCTATCATTCCTACTGTGTTGAATATAGTCCCTCTTGCGAGTTACCCACCTTCCCTAAATGATATACAACGAGATGGGGAGAGTAGGTGACACACTTGATTATCTTGTCCTTCATGGTAGCTTTGTTGTGTGTTTTCTTGTTGTACTGTGCTTCTACCATAATGTGTTTGCTAAATGTTGTTAGATTCTTTTATACGATCCTTGTTACTTAGTTGGTACAAGGTGATAAAGGAATCAAAACTGTTGTTTAAATTCCTCTATATGTATCTCTATTCTTCTATGTGTTGTTCAATGTTATGTTGTAATTGTGCTATTATTTGTAAATGTTTCCTTGTGTAATCTGCTTGGATTCGAGATATGGTAGCACTAATTCTTTTTGGTCTCCATGTCATGGTCCGAAAAGATTCTCCTTCATATATCCTATGTAATCTTTCCTCCTTTGTGATCATAGTTCTACTTTCTTTGGGGAATTATGTCAATTCATTTGCAATAATATCATATATATATATTATCTTATGATCATATTGACCCCACGGTAGGTAGATCCCTTCTATGTTCTCTGTATGTTTATGTGATATTTCCCTTGATTTGTCTTTGTCTGGGGGCATCTCGACGTGGAAATGTAATCAGTGGAGTTGTTTATGTTTTCTTTAAAGCCATTGCTCCTGTTAAAGTGTCAGCAATGACTTTAACGTGGGGGCATACACTTTGCTCACATGTTGCCCACACGCACTTTTTGATACGTGCATATATTTTTCAAGATTATTTTTTCTCCCTTTTTGGATTAGTAACTAATCCTTAAAGCATGGATTTATATTTTAGGATCTCTTGATCCCTCCAGTTTCAAATATATTTTGATCCCTTAAGGTCGGAGGTGTCCTTAAGACTGGATCTCTTTAGTTTTTTTTGGTTTTATTCTTATGGAATAGAATATTCCTAAGGGTGAATCCTTTATGGGTTGACTAGTGAGTAGCCACATTCACTAGGCAGTTCAATTCCATCTTTCCAATTGTGCTATTTCCTTGTGTGGTTCACAATGGGACATAAGTTCTCATTGGGCAAGGTAATCACACCCTTTCTTTCTCTCTCTAGAGATGTCTCTCTTATTGTGATCTAGGAGTCGATGAAGACTTGAGTCCTTGGGGGCTTAAGGTTTTTCTTTGTCCCTTGGATTACGATAAGATTATCTTTTCATTCTGATCTCCTTTACCAAGAGTTTGCATCGAGTCCATACTCTTGCTAAAGTGGGGGCTTAATGTATCATCTTAAAATGGAAGCACTTCCATGATAAGAGCATTTAGCCCTTCGAGTAAGTGGTCTGGGGTCATGTTAAGTGCCTTGATCGGGTCTTTGCATGTATCTGGCTTTTCTCCCTATTCCGCTTTCCTCTGCACTTGATTTTCACTTCATATCTACATTTCCTAGCATTCTGGGTTAGGATACTGAGGTTGTTGACCACAAGGTCAAAGTTGACCTTGACCCTGGCCTAGTTTAGAGTCGAGCTCATCCTTGACCCCCTGTCCAGATTTTAAATTTCTGTGATTTTCGGGTGTCGGGTGTCGGGTTTCGGGGATATTTATTTTCCCACCTCCGGGTTGGCCATTTCGGGTTTTAGACTGGTAAATCCTTAAATTGAATTTAATGTAGGTATATTTTCTAAAGGTTAGGACCTAATTGGGATTTAATTCTCCAAGGTGGCCCCTCTAGAGGATTGTGCCCTAGTTCACTATAAAAGGAGGCCTTCCTCTCTCATTTTGATCATCAAGTTTTGCCATCCACATCTCTCAAGCAATTTCATGAGTGAGCTCTCAAGTGCAAGCAAGTGAATTCAAGCATTCAAGCAAGCCTTCAAGCATTCATCCATCAAGGAGATCCATTGTTAGCCATTGAAGGATTCAATCTCTTTGGAGCCCCCTTGAAGATCCATCCTTCCACATTCATCCAAGCCTCCTCATATGCAAAGATCAATTCAAGATTGGTGTTGAAGATCAAATGCCATTGATTTGAGACATCCTACATTCATTCTACATCCATTGAAACATTCCTACTTGAGGATTTGAGGATTCGAATCCTCTACGAGGACTTCAACATAAGCAAGGTGAATTGTTTCATTTGCTTTGTTTATGCATACTACATTTCAATTCAATTTCAAAGTTAATTCCTAAATTGGGGTTTGACCAAGGCAAACCCCCCATACAAACAAAAACCTCCTTTTTCTTGTAGGTACAAGTGCGGAATTTCAAATCTGAGAGCGGACTTGGATACCCTTTTCGGTGAACTTTCGAGATTTGTGAACAAAGTCAGAATCGACCTTCAAATAAAGAATCTAGCCTTTGACCTTTTATGAGGGTCAAAGACTACTTGCTGTCAGAAAGATAAAAGATTTATAGGTTTTCTTCGTCTCAACATATCTAGTCTGAAACAAGTTGCAGAATTCCCTGAAAGTGCACATAGACATCAAAAATTGGCATTTTCCATATTTTCCCTAATTTGAGGTTAGTACTTGTATTTCAATTATTTCAGATTTTAAGCATAATTCTCCATAGGGAAATATAGGGTTTTTCTCTCTCTTTCATATTCTCCATAGATTGATTCAATTGTGCATTAACCTTTTGGTTGATCAAATTGGATCTCTCCTTTGGGAATTTGGATTTAGGAGTGAATCTCATAATTCCCCCATACATTACATTAAATAGAGGTGATTCCATTTTACCACTATTCAATGACTAATGCCTAGGTGGACAATAAGTCTACATCAGGTGAAACCCAAGTTTTTGGGAAATTTTTTTTTCCTTAGGGCCTATGGTGGAGGAAATACCATCAAGATAGAGTAATAATACCAACACATGAAAGTACTCTGACCAAAAGGATATAACTATTACTTATTGGAACCCTTTACTAGAGGGGTTGGTTGCCTTAATAGAATCACGAGTCAACAAGAGAGTTGGGAGAAAATCTAGGGAAGGGGGAATGGATCCAATGATCAATCATACAATGGATGAGGATACTCAACAGGGGATGGATTTTCTAGGGGAAAATGGTAATGGGACCCAACCACCACCTAGGGAACCTATGGGGACTTTACTCCCTATAAATGTTAATATACTACAAAAGTAGGACAAAGAAGGGACAATGGTGTAGGAGCACCTAATCCTAGAGGTCACTATGAGATATATATGTTTTTATGTCATTTAAATTCAATTATATAATGTATTGATTCATTTTGAATCCATTTGTAAAGGTGTTGACAAGAAATGTACGCATGTGCACAATATTGCTCAAGTTGTCAAATAGGTCATGTTTAGGTCTACATGGTCAAATTTGTGTAAAAGACCCATGGAAGGGTAAAATAATTATAAAAAGTCTTAAATATTCCATTTGGATATGTATAGAGAGGTTTGACAAAGTTTTGAAGTCATTTTGTCAAAAATGTAAAAGTTGCTTAAAAAGTTGTAAAATGCAACATTGAGAAAGTTGCTAACATTACAAAAAATGATGTAAAAAGGTAGATGGTTGGTCTTGGGGGTAGTTTGGAAGGTTTCTAACTTTCAAATGGATACAAATACCATTTTATGGTCGAACCAAATCAGATTTGAGGGGAGGAATTAATTTGATACATTTTTGGTGCATTCTATTATTGTTATTTTGATTGGGTTTTCAATTTTAGTGTTGGTTCCAAGACTTGTACGGCCATGTACAGCTTGGAAACCCTATAATATAGTAATGGATAGATATAAGGATGAATTATCTTTCTCATTCTTTTTGTTTGGTTAAATTTTATAAATAAATGAATAAGTTATGCATGTTTTGGTGGAAGTTGTTGTTTGCAGATTCAAGATCTCCTGAGAACAGTCATGTTTTAGTGTTTGGTATGGATGCATATGAAAGAGTTAAGACCTATAATAATATTCATTGGAAATATATATTAATTAAATTTTATTTCCTTTTGTTTTAAGTTTTTTTTATTCATATTTGTGAAATTTATGTGCGTTTGAGTGGAAACTAGTTTTTAAAGATTTGCATTGGAGTCACAGGCATTGATTTGTGCTTGTAGAATGATTTATGAATGGGAAAAATAAATGGCTTACATATTTGGAAACTAGAATCATTAATAGTAAATGTGGAATTGGTTTGGTTTCATTTTTATTTATTTTGAGAAAGATATGAGATGCCCTAGGTAGGGTTTGGTGTTTTAATTCTGAATTATGACAGGGATATGGACTAGAATTTGCAGTTTGAAACAATAATTGTTTGAGGAATCAAATGGGTCCATCAGACCTTAAGAATTTTTGAGGTGATATCTATTTTAGTTTTCTACAAACTTTGTTCTTTCCAAAAATTTTGGTTTAGAGTTTTAGTGGGTCAAATAACTCAATCTTGGAAAACTATAAAACTTGGGACAGTATCGAAGTTGTTTGTTAAAGGAAGAAAAAAAGTATTTTGTTGTTGATTGATCTTGTCAAAGAAGATAGTATTTACCTCTTTTCAATTATTTCAATGATTAAGTGAACATTGGATCATCAAGATCCTAGATGTTGAGTGGTTTCCATGATGCTCTGCATCAGACAAGGTAGAGGAGAAAGATGAGGAGTATGAAAGAGGGTGTGGTTACCCTAGAGAAGGACAATTACCACCCTGTTAGACTCTTGAAACATAAATGAATTGAAATGGAACTCACTATTGGCTTGGTGAAGACCCTTAAGGTTGAAAAAAAAGAAAACAAATGAGGATTCTCTCATCCAAAATGTGAGAGGCCTCAACATCTCTCATAAACAAAATGCCCTGAGATGTTGTATCCAAAAAAATAAAATTGATATCCTCATTTCTCAAGAAGTAAAGATGACTTAATAAACCTTCAATGCAATAGCCAATTGTATTTGGCTAGGATCTTCATTTGTTGTCAGTGATTTTTTGAGGGCATCAAAAGGAAATGTTACCATGTGGAACCCCACAAATGTAAGAGGAAATATGGTACACTCAACCCTTAACCATTTGATTGCCTTCTTTAACTTTTTTATTGTAAGTGGAATATGATGAATGATTATACACCTAATGTCTGGGATACTAGGGGTATTCTATGGAAAGAGATTATAGATTTGATCAAGGAAGATAAAGAATCTCTTTGGATGGTAGTGGGTGACTTTAAAACACCATCTTCCCTTTTGAGAAATTGGAAAAAATAACTAACTACTTTGACAATATGACTAATTTTGGTGTCTTCATCAATGATATAGGTCTCATTGATGTTGATCTACCAAAACAATAATTCACTTACAATAGGAAGGAAAGTTGTTTGATCTAGGCTAGGTTGGATTGGATTTTTTTTTCTTGATGGGATGTGGGATATACTGCCATATTATTGTCCCTACCAAGAACAGTGTATGATCACAATTTAATCATGTTGAGCTATAATGATTTAAGGATGCAGGGTCATGTTTCTTTTAGATATGAGATCATGTGGTCTACTCATCCCAACTTCAAAAATACATTAAAAATTAGTGGTAAACTTTGGTGCAGGGCTTGGATATGTTTCATGTGGCAAAATAATTGGACATAATTAAGAAATTAGTGAAAGGATGGAGTAAGTCAACATTTGGGGATATCTTTACCTGTAGAAAAGAGATTAATGAAAATCTAAAAACTATTCAGGAGAGAATGGCTAAAGGGGATAAATCACAAAAACCTATATGAAAAGGAGGCTTCTCTACAAGACCAATGGAAGGATAATTTCAAAGAGAGGAGATATATTGGAAAAAATAGTCAAGGATATAATGGCTCAAGGAGGGGGCAAAACTCTAGTTTATCTCATAAGTTATCCATAAGACACAAAAGAATAAATAAGATACAATGCCTAATTAAGGATTAAAATTAGGAAATTAAAGAGGATAACTTGTTAGGATTCTTGGTTGTTGATTATTTAAATAAGATGTATATAAAAGATTAAGAGCTTTGGGATACATAAACTAAAGATAAGCTTCTACAATGTATCAAGCCTAGTATTAACGTGGGGGGTGATGCACAAATCTTAACCCAGATAATGGAGGATGGGGTTAGAGATATTTTCTTCTCCATGGGAACATACAAAGCTCTAGGACCTAATGTCTTTCCTCTTACATTCTTTCAATAATTTTAGGAGGTGGTCAAATCTAATATAACTTTGGCCACCAAAGATTTTTTCAAAACTGGAAACTTCTGAGAAGGCTTAATAATACCTATATTACATTGATTCCCAAAGTAAAAGAGCCTAAAAAACTATGGGACTTTAGACCCATCAGCTTATGCAACACCATTTATAAAATATTCACCAAATTTTTGGTTAACAGAATAAAGCCTTTCCTTTATACTATGGTCAATACCAATCAAAAGGTCTTTGTGTCTAGCTTCCAAATCCTTGATGTCTTTATTGCAACTCATAAAATTATCCACTCCATAGCTAAGTGTAAGTCAAAGGGAATGGATTTTAAATTAGATATTTCCAAATCCTATGACAGAGTAAGATGGGGCTTCCTTTGTAAGGTTCTGATAAAAATTCCCTTCAATGGAAAGTTGATCAATTTGGTGAAGGTTTGTGCCGAAAAAAATTAGTTCTCCACTCTTGTTAATGATATTTTAATGCAACCAACAAAAGAAAACAAAGGGCTAAGGAAAGGGTACCCCCTCTCTCCTTATTTCTTCATTATTCTGGAAGAGGTCTTGGGCAAGAACTTTCTCAACCTTGTAACTTAGAGTAAACTTCAAGAGATCAAGGTGGCAACCACAACCATTGCAATGGTCTTGAAGTAATTTTTGGATGACATAATTCTCTTTGAAAAGGCCTTTGTGGTGGAAGGTAAAGTTTGGAAAACTTTCCTTGAGGATTATGCTAGGGCATCAAGTCAGTATATCAACTATGACAAGAGCTATCTCCATTTTTTTAATACCAAGGAATAATTAAAAGAAAAAACCAGATGTATCTTAGGATGTTAGGACTTTTCTCTCCTTTGAATTTATTTGGGCCTTCACCTCATAGTCAAGGAAGTTTCCCAATTTTTCTGGAACTCCTTAGTGGAGGGACTCCAAAAAAATTCTCGTTAGATGGAAGGGAAGTTTATTGATTATTGTGGGGTAAACTTCAACTACTTGCAACCTTTCTATAGGGTGCACTCCTCTCCTTCCTCTCCCTATTAGAAATTATTAGCACTATGGTAGACAAATATGAAAGGATTCAAAAATTCTATAGACTGGTATGGAGGAAATTAAATAAATGGTGTTGGTCAATTGGGACATAGTTTGCATACCAAAGAGGGTTGTGGTTTGTGGTTAAGTCATATTAATCATATGAATATAGAATTGATGGCAAAGATTAGATGAAAGTTGGTGTTCCATAAATCTGATTAGTGTGATATTATGTGTGTAAAATACCTCCATTCAAAAAAATTCAATAAGAACATTTTCAATCCCACATACTCAAATGGGTCTAGGATTTGAATAACACAATTAAAGAAAAAATCATCATCTAATGTGGGCTTAAATGGTTGATTGAGGATGGTGCAACAATAAGATTTTGGGAGGATGTTTGGATTAATAAAAATCCTTTTGGATGGAAGTAATAATTTTAGTAGTTTCATGAATACAATCAGTGCCCATTTTGGGGACATAGTAACTGACTTAATAGTAGCAAGCAGATCCTTGAAATATTTCACTAGATACTTTTAATCCACTCTATAAGTTTATGAAAAATAATTTGAGCTCCATAAGCTACTCCTCAAAGTTGGAATTTTTCTTTTCCCTTATATAGATCAATTGTATTGGTGTAAGACCAAGGAAGGTGATTTATCAATCAAATCTGCCTACCTAATGATGTTGACCAGGGATAATGTCCCACATTGGAGCACAAAGGTTTGGAATCCCTAATTACTACCTAAAGTCAACATGTTCTACTAGACTATAATACATAATAGAATACTCACATAAGACAATATTTTGAGAAGAGGATTCCAATTACCCAATAGATGTGTAATGTGTAAGGAGGAAGAGAAAATTCAACACATCTTCATCTATTGTAAGTTTTCTCAATAGCTATGGCATATTATATTTTGCAAACTTAACATCCCATGGGTTATGAATACTACTAGCCAGATCCTCCCCACGGAATAGAATGGTCTTAGTCACAACCCCTTCATTAGGTAAGTCTAGGAGTGAATTTCCCCTATTTAGCTTGGATTTTTTAGAAGGAGATGAGTAACAATGTTTTTAGATCTTTGGAGGCCCTAGTGGACTAGGTTTTTCAATCCTTTAGCAACTTAATGATGAGAACATAAAGGAAACTATGGAGAAAATAGACACCTTCCCCCCAACTCCTTATGATAACCAAATTTTTAGGAATTGGGGGATGTCAGGTAAGTATATGGTGTATAACAATGCCAAGGTTTTGTAGAGAAGATAGAAAAAAGTGGACTCCACCTTATATGGGTTGGTATAAAATAAATTTTGATGGTTCAATAAGAGGATCGAGGGATACTATTGGTGGAACCATCATATCCCACATTGGAAAGATAATTCTAAGCTACACGAGCAATTTGAATGGGTCTACCAATAATCAAGTAAAAGACATGGGCATGATTTGGCACATCAAATTTTCCCTCTCAATTGGCATTAAAACATTAGTAATTGAAGGTTGTGGTGGTGACACTCCCCTTGGGTTCTCAGACTAACCACTTAGCTGAAGCTATGGTAGCTCTCCAATCTCTAAGGTTGGTGAAAAGTATTGGTTATACTAAGGTGTGAGTGGAGGGAGACTCAAACAACATCATAAGATGCCTTAATAATCTAATGAACCCTCTTGGACTATTAAATATATCATTGATGAGGCCATAAAAATTACAAAATATTTTGAAAATTGTGTTATTACTCATGGCTATCAGGAAATTAATACGGTGGCTGATCAACTTGCCAATTTGGCAGTTAAGGCAAAGCAAAGGATGGTGTGGCATGATGAGGTGGATCTTCCGGTGGAGGTAAGAAATTATCTCAATCATGACCGCATTAATGGCAGATACAAGGCAATATTTGATAATAACAATGCAAAATGACATGAGGGGAATAATAATGGCAAGTAATGGTTGTGTCCTTTTGACAACAAAGAAAGTTTGCATGATTTGATGTCGCATGATTTCTGGGAATTTATTAGGTTAAAGGTTTTCTTATCCTTTCTTCTCGGTTGTTACAATGACAGTTCTTTGGTGTTTCATTATTTTCCTTAGTATTCATCAAAGCCAATTTGATTTTATGGGTAGGAATAGGAAAAGAATAGAGCCTCTTTCTTGTGAGGAGTGGAAGAATAAGGCTAGAGTTTGGGAGATTTTAGGGGGGGGGGGATTACCACTTTCATGAAGCACCTTCATAGCAATAACCCTATTGTTACTAAGTTTTTCAAAAAAGAGTGGAATGAAGGAAATCTGGTTATTGTGGATAGGAAGGTGAAAGTTGATGAAGCCCCGATTGCTAAAGTCACTGGAAAGAGATAAATTGGTTAAGACTTTTCCAAAAGAGCAGGAGGAAAGAGATAACTTGGTAAAAATCAACAAGTCCTACTATTCTTTGAAAGCGCTGAAGAGAATTTGGAGAAGGGTTTTAAAGGCTATTATACAGTACATTATTCTAGATGAGAGATTCACAAAAGGTGTATGGCTACCACTTCATCCTCTTGAACCATTTTTGACACAATAAAATGGTATCTATTCATCATTACCTCTTATGTTCTATGAATACTAGTATTAAGAGTATAAGAGATAAGGAGGCTACCAATATTGCCCTTCATGAAGGTTTAATGGTTCTTTTATTTGAGTATTTTATAGCCAATTTTGTGGAACATAGAATCCATGTTCACATGCATACTAAAGAGGTCTCTGAGTCGGGTGATGACTCTAATGGTGATGATTATACTAACACTGACTTTGGGGAGGGATCTGATTTTGGTTACTCCCTCATCACCTCTACTAAGAGGAAAGGGAAACTTGGCCTATCATCACCTACTAAAAAGAAGAGGTCATTGTCTATTAAGAACAAGGAAAATAGGATTAAAAAGAAGTTGAAATTGGAGGATTTCGATGATGTTAATGAGATGGGTGGTGATGGTATGGATATTGATGTTGAAGTAAGTGGTAGACCCTCTCCTCTGAAGAAAACAACTCTCTATCCTCCTAGGAATAAAATCCCTAGCCTGGAGTTAGATATTAAACCCACTCCTTCTCCTCCTTGGCCGCTCTAGAATATGGAGAATAATGCCAACCCTTCTATTGAAAAAGGTGACCATACCCTTGATTCTTCCTTCCCTTTTCAACTAATAATTCCAAAATAAAGATTTGCTTTGGTTCCTAGTGTGTTAGCATAGAAGAAGACTATTGGGTTTACTATTGATCCTTATTTGACTCCTACTTTGAAATCCCTAGATGACCACTCCAAGGATAGTGAAATTAATGTTTTACAAACAACCAAAGAAGGGATTGTGGATTTTAATAAAATTACTAAATGATCTTTTCATGAAATCAAGGAATTGAAGATAAAACAGAGGGCTATGGAATGTAAGATTGGTCTTATTGAAGTAAATGTGATGAGAAAGGATTTTGTGAATGCCATTGGCATCAATGATAATGAAAACATGGTTAATACCAATACTGGTAGGATCAAGGAATTTGAGGACAGGATCAACATAGTGGAAAATAGAACTAGTAGCATGGAAAAAACCTTGAAGTGTATTGTAGATCAAAGCTATAAAATTATGAAGGCCTATGTTGAGCACTTGTGCATCCTAATTGCTAAGCTGGAAAGCTCAATTAATGAGAAGGATATTGTTAAAGTTACTGATGATAAGGATTCCTTGAATGTGAAGATCATTGGTCTAAGAAAAAGGACTCATTCCAATACCAATAAAATGGAGATGTCTTCTAAGCAGGAGATTTAGGAGCTGAAGAAGGCAGCCAACATAGTGGACCAATTGGAACTTGAAGCTGAAGATATGATAAAGAATATGGTTTTAGGTTTGGTTGTTGTTCTTAGGTTTTTTTTTTTTTTTTTTGTTTTCTGGTTCTGTCTTTTGGTGGTTAGTTATTTGTTGTTTATTTTCTGGCTTTTGTTCTATACCATCTTCAGTTCTAGCTATGTTGTCTTTTTGTTGATCTTGGATTCTACATCTTAACTCTTTTTTTTTTTTTTTTTTTTCAGGTTTCAGGTCCATGTAAAACATGGTTTCTTTTTTAAAAATATTAGTAATTGAAGGTGATTCCAAATTGATCATAAATGTTTTCAAAGGAAAAATTAAAATGGAATGGTCTATTGGGGAAATTTTGGGTGATGTTAGGAAACTCCTTCTTGGACAAGGTGATTTGTGGTTGTGCATTCTCATAGGAAAGGGAACAAAGTTATGACTACAATGGCAGCAACTGGTCTGGACATGAATGGTATCAAGTGCTAGAAGAAGGAAGTGAACATCCCCCTTGACATTATATCCTTTATTATAAGAGATAAAGAAATATTCAACTATAATTAATATGAGTCTACCAAAGGATTCTCTATGTTGTCCCTTCATTTATTAGGGATAGTAACTACCCTTTGACAATGAGATATAACATAATACAAGGAGATCTAGTAGATATGTGCCTAAAAATAAATAGCCTTTAGTGCTAGAGAAAAGCTGGGAATATCCCCATTTGAATAAGGAAAATTATACAAGATGAGAGGAACAACTAGAGGTAGACTACCTGGACTAATTATAAATGGCAATTGCATCAGGGAAAATGGTTGGTGTAAATTAGATGCAAAGGGTAAAGACATGGCTATTATTCCATGAAAATTCAAAAAATATCATTATAACCTTCTTACTAATAAAGGTCTAATGGCTAAGGAAAGGGAAAATGATGTAGACTTTCAAAATTCAAAGGATATTGAAGAGCTCAAAAATATGCAGTCACACATGATAATGTCTGACAACCTAAGCCTAACAATGTTTTTTAAAAGGGGATTGTGGAACCCAAAAGCTATTTCAAATGACTTTGAGTGGGCTAAGAGATAACATTCACCAGATGGAGTAGCATTTTGGGTCGGTCTATAAGTAGAGAAATAGGGCTAGGGGGTTGTTTAACAAGGGATGGAGAAACAAATTTACTGTCGAAAGGATGTGCAACACTATGTAGGATCTCAACATTGATACTTGGGGGACCCAAAACATTGATAGAGAATGGAAGGTGGACCTTAAGGCACAAGTTTTGGGCTTGGACCAATGTGAAGATAGCATGGCCAAATGTGATTTGGTAGGTCACATAAAAGTATCTGGTGGCATTATTAGAGACTTTGCAACTTGGAGAAAGGAAAGAAAGGCAAATAAAAACACACAACTGCAAGGGGAAGTGTTGCAAATTAAAGGCAAAACCACACCCATTCGCATAGATTATCAGGATGTCAACGTGCAACCAAAGAAGGTCAGTTGGGCAGATAATCTAGAATAAGAAATCAACACACACAACCTCAAATCTTTCATTCCTAATAGCTAGGAGGGTTAACGTCATTTGGGAAAAGAAGGGAAGATGTTTCCTCAATGTGCAATAGATGTTTGGGATGCCTCTACGTAAGTGTGAGAGTCGAATCCCTCAAGGGTAAATTGGAGTATATGATGAACCATTACCCAAAGATGGATTAGGGGATAAATAATTTTACCATTTTTAGAAGCATATTTTTGTACATTGTAGCCACAAAATTTTGTATTCTTCATAAAGACATGTAGGATAATGAGCTGGAAAACAAAAGGGAGTTACTAGATTTCCTTCACCAAGAGTGGCTTTGTGTTATTGGTTTAGGTAGAAGTAGGCCAAGGGACTAGGTTTGTCCTCTTTGTTTTTTGTTAATCCTTTGTCTATTGGCTTCTTAGTTTGTTAATTATTTAATTCCTTTTATGTTTTAGGTCTCTTGTACTCATTCTACCAAGTGAACAACTTAGTGTTTGCTATTTTTTTAGGGTCAACACCCTTGTTTTGCTACTTTTATTAATCAAAAACTATAAATTTGATCTTACATATAATTTTTATTTATTATTTATTAATAAATACTAATTGATTTTTTCCTTAATTCTAAGCCCAATTAATTTTGGTTTAAAATAAAATCAATATTTAGAACATAATACAAATATGTAAAACAAAACTTACAAAAATAATAACCTATTTTTTTAATGAAGACGTAACAAAATGAATAACTAAAAGTTAAAAATAGAATAATATTTACCATAAATAAAATTTTGACATTTATTTTTACTCATTTTCCAAATTAATAACACTTTGTCAATGCAATAGCGAGGAATGTCTATTTCTCATTTACATATAATTTACACATAATTATTGTAAAAAATATTGTCATTTTAATGAATTTTAGACATTTTTTGATAAAATTTTATAATTTAATATTATATACGAAAATATTTTAATACATATTTTTCATTCTATATTTTCTTTTATAATTATTATCCAATAGGCTATTGTGGGAGGTTTGCTCCCTAAAAAAATATTTTTCCTGCCGAAAAATTGCCAACCTTGTTGGCTATCTTTTTTCTGATCATGCTTTTGGATTAGATGCTATCTTCTTTTTTTCCACTTTTTTCCTATTTTTTTGCCATTATCCCTACCTTATCCCTAACTCTAATTTATTTTGTTCTATTTAAAATTTATTTTATGTATAATTTTTATATTCAATTAACACAAAAGATGACTTTTTGTTTATTATTTTAAAAATTTGAAAGATGATTTTTTATTTTTATTCTAGAAATTTGAAGATATGTTGTTAATTTTAATTAAAATTAAGACTTTTTTTTTCAAAAATAAGTGCATTTGCAGAAAAAAGATGGCTCTTCCCATGCAAAAAAATGTCAGAGGCATGAAAGTCAACAAAACTGCTATCAACTATACCTTCCATACAATGTATTAAAGGATTTTTTATGTGAATCACAAAAGATTTGGGGTTTTAGGTTCCATCCCTCCCACTATGCAGAGAAATGCGGTTGTTAATATCCCATCTTTTGCCACTGGTGATCTTGGGCTGGGATGAGAGCAACGAAACCCCAAATTGGGATTTAGGGCAGACTATGTTCCTCTAAATAAAAATAAGCACAGATTCTCTATGAATCAATTTGAGGCCTCGTGTCATCATCCTTCCCATGGCCATGGTGCCAATAATGCTTGACAAAATCACTCTGCTATTAAAAATGGTGGGAGAGAATGACAGATTGAACCTCAGGAAAATACTCTACAAATTATTGAACCTTCAAGAACTTGGAATAGGCATTCTTCTTTATATCAAAGGGGCTAGGCTCCCCCTCTCCACCCGCAAACCAAAGTTAGTTGGGAAGTGGTCAAGTCTAGGTGATCAAGGAGGGTTGAGAGAAGAATGGAAAACATTGGTAGAAAGTTGTTTGGATATGAGCATAAAGACTCCAAAATTTGGATCTTTCCTATAACATTGTTGACCCCAACTTTTGCATCTGGGGCAAATAAGATCCCACTGGGGAAGTTGAAATCTCCTGCATTGCCTTCAGCCACACGAATGGTACAAAGACCACTTCCTCCCACTAACAACCAGTTTGAAGTATTGTAGAAAAGTGGGGAGGGTTTCCTAAAACTCAAGAATCAATGGCAAGCTCTAAACTATAGAAACCATAGGTTAAGAAACCACACTCAGGATAAAGGAATAAATAAGGTTCAAGAGAGATGGGGGACCAAGTATTCTAAAATCCATCAAGGAAGATCATTATGGTAGTGAATCCCAATAAATGCTATTGATAAACCTAGGAATGCAACTGATCTTCAACGAAAAAGTCTAACAATGCCCCTATCCTAGTGTTAACAATAGAGAAATTCTTGATTGATATCAACAAAAAATACACTGAAGACATGCACAAATATTGAAAAAATTATGGAATTTTTGGCCGATGGTGTGGTTTTGATACTTTGGTGGAAGATATTGCAGATTGGCTCCAGAACAATTTTAAGGGACATGTAGGTATAGCCATCTTGGATGAAGATTTTTTATTTATTAACTATGTTGATATTTCCTTAAAAAGAGAACTACTATCTAATAAGGTTTTGGAATATAAAGGATATAGCTTTAATTTATTTGATTGGTACCCTAACTTTGAGCCTTGCAAAGTCAAGAATTTAAAAGTAACTAGATGGATTAAATTAGCTAATCTTCTAGTTGAATAAATACATAGTGTAGTTCTGGAGGATATTGGAAATGAGTTAGGTAAATTACAAGGGGTAGAGGAGGATTTCCTATCATACTTGGATATAATCATAGTAGTTAAAATGGATATACAAATCAAAAACCTCAAACCAATTAAACTCAGGTCAAATGATATAACATACAACATTTGTCCTACATTCTGCCAGAACCCACGACAAAGCAACCATAAAAATAAGAAAACTCATAATGATTCAATTAATCCACCACAAATAGAGGTTAACATTATATTTAATGACAACAAAGGGGGTTTCATTGTTGAGGGGATCTCGATATATCAGGCTAGAAATACTACAAACGCCCATGTAAAAGTGCAATCCCCAAACAAGGCATCATCTTTGCTTAAGGATAAATAGGTTCCTCATAAATATATTAGCCAATGAAAGGAAAAATCTCAATATAATATGGAGAAGGTAGAAACTGAGGAAAACATTCAACCCAAAATAGTGACCAATCTTGAGGGAACACCTATAGAGATACCTACACTAATAAGGAGATTGGATATTGAGGACGGTGAACTAGTGGAAGATAAAATACAAAACATGGCTATAAGGACTCAAGGGAAAGATGTATTACCTATGGAAATCAAAGTGGAGGTAGGAAATGAGAAGGATGTCTCATCAACCTAAACATGATTCAAAATATTCAGGTTGCATATATATGTAATGAAGTCGTAGAGGAAGAAATGGAGAGGTGAATGACATAAATGATTGACATGGATGCAATTTATAGGGAGAAGGGGTGATTAATAACTAAAATAATAGAATTAGGGGAGATGGAGAGGGAAGATGTGATTATGGAAGCAAAATTATCGGATTTGACCAATAAGGAGCTAGAAGATGAATAACCAACATTAGGGATTGCTATCAGTGATTTCAAAAAGGTAATCCTGGAATATGAAAAGAGCATTAAAAATAAATGGAGGAAATCTCTATCATATTTGAAACAAAGAGATGGCTTTACTGAGGATTAACATAAGATTACTACACTACTATATGTAGGAAAGGGGAAGGACCTTTCCACAAAGCAATGAAACTAATTACTTGGAATTTTAGGGGCCTCAAGGCCCCTAACAAGAAATGAATCTCAAAACATTGCATTACTATCACAATGAAATTCTATTAATCCAAGAAACAAAGTTAGACAATAAAGATGAAGATACAAAAAGGAAAAAAATAGCAATATGGGACTTAGTTGATGTCCCAGCAGAAGGGGCCTTTGGAGGATTGACAGTGGTTTGGGACCCTAGATGGGTTTCTTTCTTAGAAACAGACTATAACAGGAACTATATGCATGGACAAATAAAAAGCATCATATCTAACCTTCATTTCACACTAATTAATATCTATGGTCCTACTCAAATTATAGAAAAAATAATTGTATGGAAATAAATTGAACAATTACTTAGAACTATCATTGACCAGGTCTACATAATCAGGGGTGACTTTAATGCCATTTTTTATTCAAGAGAGAAGATGGAAGGATCAACAAAGCTATCAATAACATTTGTAGACTTTAGGGAGTGGGTTAGCAAGAATCAGCTCGTTGAGATCAAAACTGTACAAGATTCATTCACTTGGAATAACAAAAGACAAGGCTTTAGAAACACTACAGGTAAAATTGACAAGTTCCTATGGAGAGGAAATTGGGGCATTTTTCCTTATAACCTGTCATCAAAGATCCTACCTTATTTAGGCTCAGATCATTATCTAGTCCTAATGAATATTATTGAGGATACCAAACCCAATAGGCATGCCTTAAGTTTGAGTAGATGTGGCTCAAAGATGAAAATCTCTTGAAACTAATAGAGGAATGGTGGAATGAAACTAGGGTCAAAGGATCCAAGATGTTTTTCCCAATAACTAAGATGAAAACTATCAAAAATAAACTTTTATCCTGGAATAAGAATAGTTTTGGGAATATTTTCAAAACTAAAATATCAGATTAGAAGAAGAATTAGAAAACCTTAACATAACCATTATAGAGAAGGGTACAAATGAAGAGATGTATATGAAGGAGAAATAGTTAAAATGTGATAATGAGGACATACTATCAAAGGAAGATAAATTTTGTCATAAAAAATCAAGAGAAACCTAGCTGGAGATAGGGGACAAGAATACAAAGTTCTTTCATAACAATACTAAACTTCATAGAAATATAAATATAATAACTAAAATTAGAGATACTAATGGATGTGTCACAGAACAACCACAAAATATAGCAACTATGGTAGTTGACTACTATAATAAAATTATAATTAATTGGGAAGGGTCTGACTTATATCACCAAAAATATATTCTAAATAATATCCCAAAAATTATCACTGCTAATCAAAATAAAGTTTCAACAAAAAATTCTCTAAGGAGGAGGTAGAACAAGAAATTAACCAAATGCAGGCAGATAAGGCCCCTGAGCCTAATGGTTTCCTAGCGGTATTCTTTCAGAAATGTTGGCACTTAATTGGTGATGAGATATAGGAAGCCTTAGAAGGGGTTAGAAATTTTGGTAGCCTTTTAAAGGAAGTTAACAATACTTTCCTTGCACTCATCCCAAAGAAAGAAAAAGTTGATACTTTTGAGGATTATAGACCTATCTTTTTATGCAACACCATATAAATTTTTTTAACTAAAATATTAGCAAATATAATCCAAAAACTCTTACCCCATATCATTAGTGAGGAACAAAATGGGTTTGTCTTAGGCAGGTTGATTTATGATGGAGTGATAATTTCCCAAGAGGCTATGCACTCAGTAATTTAGAATAAGAACCCTATCATGCTAATTAAACTTGACATTAGTAAGACATATGAAAAAGTAGATTGGAGGTTCCTATCTAAGGTATTAGAAAACTTTGGCTTTGAAAAATAATCGATCAATCTTATATATGAGTGCATCTTTAGCCCAAAGTTATCAATTTTTGTCAATGGAACTCCAAAAGGTTTTTTTGATAGTTTTAGAGGTCTTAGAAAAGGATACCCTATATCTCATTTTCTTTTCATTATTATGGTGGAAGAACTAGGAAGATCTATTTCAAAGGCCAAGGCTGATGGAGAGATAAAAGGAATTAGAATTACTAGTGAATTGAATCCTACTACTCATCAACAATTTGTAGGTGACACCATCCTCTATGGTGAAAGTGGCTTAGAAGAGGCAAGGGTGTTTAAATCTATATTAGACTCCAATGCTAAGGCATCCAACCAAAACATTAATGAGACCAAATTTGAGATTTTCTTTTTTAATACGAATTCTAAAATAGAAAGGGATATATGTAGAATTCTAAACTTATTATATAAGGGATGTTACCATGTAAATGCATTGTAATGCCCTTAGATAAAGGAAGCATTTCAAAAGCACAATGAGATCAATTCATTTCAAAAATAAAAAAGAGGACAGATTCATGGAAAGGAAGATGGTTATCCTCTGCTGGTAAAGATATATTGAATAAATTAGTTCTAGTTGCTATTCCCATTTATTAATTATCTAGTATTAACTTGCCTACAAAGAAAAGAGATGAAACCAACAATGATCTTAGATCCTTCTTCTGGAAAGGGAATTCTAACAAGAAAAATATGACATTGGTTGCATGGGATAATATCTGCACACCTAAGGAAGAATATGGCTTGGGAATCAAAAACATAAAATTCCAAAGCAAGGATCTAGGAGCCAAGTTGATATGGAGAATGTTTAGGAATCCAAATTTGAAATGGAAAAAAATCCTAAGATTTAAATACTTGAGGAGTAGGGATCCTTTGAATTTATTTAGGATGGCTATCTCCTCAAGAGGATCTAGAATTTGGAACTTCACAATGGATTGTAGAGAATTAAATTTAGGCAAATTAATTTGGAACCTTGGTGAAGGGAAACAAGTGTTGTTCTGGGAAGATTCATGGGGAGGATATGAGGTAATAGAGAGATCATAGAATTTGGTACAATCTAAAAGGACACTTTAGTCTCTATGGGGGAACTATGTTAAGGACTATATCGAATCATCCAATAATGATGCTACTTCTAGATGGAAATGGAAATCTTTTGACAATGTTGACATTCCGGAGAGGGAGAAATAAATTATCTCTGAGATTCTTAGGATAAGAATTATCTCTTTGAAGAAGGGGAGGATAGGTTGATCTACTATGAGTCCAACATAGGGGAATATAATTATAAAGATGGCCACAAAGTTTTAATGAAGAATCACCTTAGACCAAAATTTGATCTTCCCCTCAACCTATGTTGGGATAAAAATTGTCTATCAAAAGAAGGATTACTCTCTTGGATAGCCCTACAAAAGAAGATATTAACATCTAATAGGTTTTCAAAGATAGGTTATGAAGGTCCAAGTAGGTTTCCCCTCTGTGAAAGGGTTCAAGAAACTTTTGATCACATTTTACTAAATTTTAATTTCTCAAACAAATGTTGGCAATGGTTATGCAAGAAAATGGGATGGGTAAATACACTACCTAACAACATGTACTTGATCTTTTCTAATGATAAACTAAATTAAACAATCATAGAATTTATAATATACTTTGTACAATTACCCACTCCATCATGATTTGGGATATATGGAAGGAAATAAATCGTTGAATTTTTAAAGATAAAAAAATAGAACTCAAATAACTTATTAGCAAAATTGAAGTTGTAGTAGTGGAAATAGTAAATAATATAATTTAGAACAACACTAAAAAGGAAGCCAATATGCCTCATTGGGATGAAAAAATGAGGGGGAGACAGGTTGGGTTAAAACTACCATCCTTCGTAGGATCAGGTAATTAGTGTAACATTAAGAAAAGAATAGAATGTGTTTGGAAACCCCCTAAAAAGGATGGTTTAAACTTAATTTTGATGGGGCCTCAAGAGACAACATAGGGACATTTTCCCTTGGTTGTTTTATTCATAATTGGGAAGGTCAAGAGATATCCTTGGTAGAAAAACCCCTTGGCTATGCCACAAATAACATGGAATAAATCTTTGCACTGATTGAGGGTTTAAGAATGGGTAAAGAGATGCAAATCAAAAAATTTAAAATTAAAGGGGATTTAAAAATAATTGTGAATGCTTTATGAAGAGGCAACATGCCAAAATAGAAATTAAATTCCCTATTATCCATTTCCCTCAACCTTCTTTCATCTTTAGAAAGAGAACTATTAACCATATTTTCAGAGAAGGAAATACAAAAGTTGATAAACTGGTAAATATGGGAGCAAATGGAATCAAAATTTCCAAACTTGGTAGTGCATAAAGGTCTATTGGATTATATATTCCCCCTCTTGATTATCACAAGTGACTTTATTTAATTTTTCCACATCTTATGCCTATTAAGTTATATTTCGATTATGTGTATAGTCGGGTGATAGGAAATTTTCTTTCCATCCAAGATTATCCTCATCCACTTGTTATAGCTTTTTATTGATGACTTATTGGGGAAAGCCAATTTTTCATTGAGTATTCTATGTCATGAGATCCCAATGAAGCTATTCTAAATCATTTTTTCATCACTAACTGGGGTGATGACATTCATGATATCATGATGTAGCACCCAATCTCTTACTCATGGCCTCATGTTTTTTTTGGGAAGTTCTAGACTTTTCCAAAAATTCCCCTTCTTACCTTCATCCTCTTATTTATTCTTCCCTTCCCTTTCTTAGTATATTCCATTTTCATTGAACTTTTATGAGTTTATCTTGTATGTTATGGAGTCTAATTTATCTACCTCTACCATGTCTCTAATAACAAAAAAAAGGCGTTCTATGGTCCCATCAACCCTAAAAGATGGGATCAACTTCTCAAACATCTAGATGACCTTTTGTGTAGGGATATTGGAATAGTAATGGGTGAGGATTTATATAATTATGACTTTATTTTTAGGGTTAACTGTGATATAGTAGGAATTTTATTTTTTATTCTTCTCATGGCTAGGATCCCTAAACATGAGATAGTTTCATTATGTTGGAAAATCTTTAGTAGGGAGATTTTAGGGGGCTTAGAACATGTTGTCTATAGTATTGATGAAAATATGGAAATCCCTTACCCAAATTATTATATGACTCATCTTCTTGGAGCATTGGCCAACAACAGAGACATTATTAGGCGACCCATTTTTCTAATTAAGGATGAAATTATGTTTGATAACCATTGGGAGTCGGTCAAACACAATATCCAATTCATTTTAAAATGGTTGAATGTGGTTCCATCTATGAATGCAGTTTGGATAAGAGATTAAATACGTGGGGAATGATCACTTTTTATAAAGGCTCAAAAAGTAGGTGTAATTCTGGACTCAGGGATTGGACATCCGACATAGCAATTTATCCTCTTCATAAAAAATCATTTAGTATGTCAAACCAGGGACATATTACTTGAAATGGGCTAGCAAAGTATATGCACCAGGTATCACTCAACCATACATTTTATTGTTGTTGCAAGAAAGAAATGCTGAAAGGAAACTATCCTATGATTGTAGGGAATAAATGCTAGAATGATTCTTAAGCTAAAGTTGCATAAAAGTAAGTATTGGAATGGAAATTATAGAAATGTAAATGCTGACAAAACATGAAGACTCTTACAAACTATGCCATAATACTTTTTTTGTTCCATTGCTTTGGTTGCAGGAACAATTCAACACTTGGCACTGAAATAGCAAAAATGCAGGAAATGATTCTAACTAGTATGAATCTATCTAACTATGGATTTCTCACTAAGTGGGCCCCCTTGGATGAGTATTCCAATCACAAGTACGCTCAGTTAAATCTCAATACTTCATTTGTTTATTGATTGAATAATGGAGTACAAAGATTCATAAACTAGAAAGTAACATAAAATTATATTGCTAGTAAACTTAATAATGCCCTCCTTTCTCACGTAGGAGCGGGGATTTATTTAAAGGAAAACTTCTAATTACTTTCCTAACTTTTCCATAGAAATAGGTGGATCTTTATTACAACACTACTGAGTGAAAAGAAGGGAAACTATTAAAGCTAGAACATATATGATCTAGAAAAGAGGAAAGAGTTGTCGTGACAACAAATATAACTTCCCACTCTTTGCCTATATTTTCTTAGGGAATTCATCATGCCACCTTAGCATTCATTGGATGACTGCCACTGTATTCTTCTAGAAACCTTCAACTGGTACTACGCTTAATACTTCCTTTGTTGTAGCTTGCTGGAAGATCAGGTTGAGCACTTGGTGAATGAATGCATTTTACATGGTCAAAACAACATTTTCTATTTTGATGTGCTGCACCTTAAAGGTTAGGATAAGACATTCATGGCAATCAATTACAAAAATACGCATAACCATTCATTATTCAAACAACTACTTTACTTATTAAAAACATAACTATAACTTCAAAACAAGTAACATAGTAATTTGTCAAAGTATAGCATATTTAAGTACATTTAAGCCATGATATAAGTTTGATGGTAGCATGCCATAAAATAATAGAAAAAGCATAGCAGTCTTAAGGCAAATGTATCAAAACAGGGAAAAAGGTCTAGCAGATATCAACCTAGGGCATCTTAAAATATGGCATTAATATGCCTCATCAGGGAAGGATATGAAGTATCAGAGGACTTCAGGTATTATGAGTTGGAGAGACTTCAAGTGATTCCACCAATTATTATTTTCGTGTCTATGTTTAAGGAAGGGAGCAAGGCCAAAAAGACAAAATGGAAATCATCAGAAGCAAAGGTAGGACTCTCAATGGTGATCAATGATGATGATGATGAATCAAACAATGAAGATGTGATACTTTTTTAATGGAGGAATATACAGTATGTAGATATTAGAATATTATATTTTTGTGCTTAGGTTTCATACTTAGGTCTTTTTACGGGGATATATTGGGTCCTTTGCATCTTGGACCCAATTTTGACGTGCTATTACTCTATAGGCCTGTAGTATGTAATGCTCCGCCAAGGAACCCAGGAGAATTTAACCTAATACATGCTACTATGTTTACAAAATAATTTTTTTTAAGTGTTTACAAACAATGATGATAACAATGTAGAAGCAATACAATCATAAGATATAAACAAGTACATAAGTACAACTCAAATATAATTAACAATTCTGAAGGGTCCCATGACATAGAATTATATATTACTAATTAAATATTTTAGATTAAGAATAATTACAATTATATCATATTACATAGAATAAAAAATAAATACAATACCATAAGGTATAAATACAATGAAACAACATCCTCTGCACAAGTCATAGGGCATGTCAGAAAAACCAAATATAAAGTATATTACAATATCTACAACTCTGAAGCACTGATACAAGATATAATTTTAAACATCATAAGACAAGCATGAACAAGCCTCCAATGAAGAGAAAGAAGAATGTAACAACAACAAGTGTCCTCCAACACCGCTATAGGAATGTCAGAATCTCAAATGGTAAAAGAAAACACTACCACCCAACCTCGTAGAACCAAAGGTCCACTCCCACCATGCTGAGGAGATAACAACAAACCCCACTCGGATAACAAACTTAATCAAATGACTAAGAACAGGGTTCTGAAGGCTTTTTATCTCAAAAGGCACCACCAACTAACGATAAAGAAAATATAATAAATATAAAAAATTCAACACGTACCATATCACCAAACACTAGAATATCAAACAAGTGCAAATCACCAAATAATACTAAAATAACAAAGACACACGACTAGGTAATACCATAATACCAAATACACACCAGTAGAGGAAAATGCATAAAACTATGGAAAAGACTTAGGCTACATACTATGGGAGTGTCATCACATGACCATCTACTTGAGTTACCCTGGACTGGTCACACTGGACCCTGGACCCTCAAGCATTAAGTTACCCTAGATTGGCCTCTCTGGGCTCCGGATCCTCAATACGACCCATGCAAAACTAGAATACCCTATCATGAAAATGAGAAATTCTAATCATACCTACTCTCTAGATATCATCTCATTCCCATCCTTTTCCTAAACAAGCGCTCAAGGCATATGTAAGGCATGATCTCTAAATTTTTTTTTTAATGAACTCTCCAAGTTTTAATTACTATGTTATCACTTGTTAACAAAACTTATAATAGGTTACCCAAGTTTTGACCACTTTGGGTCTCAAACCCCTATTGTAAGCCACTCCCCTAAGATGCACCTATTTAACCTCCCTTAGGCTCACAAGTCATAAATAACCACATAAGTTTCAAAAAAAAGTATAATGATCAAATCCATGTCCACAAAAGAATAACAGGGACACACAGTGGTCCTCAACCAAAACATCATGACCACTCTCTCAAAGAATTCATAAAATACATAGCTTAGGTCTCAACAAGTTGGGTAGACATGATTGAAGTGATATAACCTCATAATTCATAACATAAGAATACATATACAACCATAGAAAATAACCCCCAAGCCTCTGGTCAACTAACTCCCAAGTCAACTTAAAACCCCCAATAATCAATAAGGATATAACAAGGTCCAACAAAATCCTTCAAATCAAAACTTCAAACACTTACAAGAAAACACGATTCCCTTAAAGAAATCCAATTAATTTTAAAACATAACTAGCTCAACTATATTTTCATGTCCGCATAACCACGCAAGCAAACATATATAATTATAAATTCAAGTTGACTAAAGCAATCATCTTGTTGACTAAAGTCCATTTGATTACAAAAGCATTCATATAAATGTGTCATACATAACTATCTATTTAAAATAAAATCTCATGCATATATACTTTTTAAATAAGTATTTAACTAAAATCTCTATGCATATCAAAATACCATGTATTTAATAATAAAATAATAATATTAATTTTCTAAATGAAAATATTAATATTAAAACCCACATGTAAAAAAAATCAATTAATATTTATTAGTTAACTTTTAAAAAATCCAAAAATTAATAAATAATAATATATATATTTTAAAATTTAAAATTCAAAAATTAATAAATAATAATATTTTTTATTTATTTTTTTAATAAATTTTTAAATCTGAAAAATTAATAAATAAATTTAACAATAAATTCAAATAACAAAACCCCCCTTTTTTTAAACACACATATTTTCTCAATTGATTTTCTTTAATGGAAAACTAGGGTTTTAGACATATCTAATTTCTTTGAATATGATTTCACATGTAATTTCAAATAAGTCCTATGCAAAATATTGAGACAATTTTATCTATCTTTTCTAGGTAATATCCTAATTGAGAAAATTCACACGATTTCCCTAAAATTTCTTCCTAGGTTTTCAAAACACCCAAACAAAATACTAGATCTAATTTAACATCAACTAATCCAAATTTTCACAAAAATAAACCTAATTTAAAATAGAAACCCAATTACCAATTCATTACATAAACAATTTCAGACACAAAGCAAACAATCATTTCAAATGAAAGAATTTTACAGAAAGAAGATTTCAAACCCTACCTCAAACAACATCTGAAAATACAAAGCCAAGAAAAACCCAATTCAACCTTCAAAATCCAAGCTTTCCAAAAATATTCCAAAATTCATCCAAGAGCTCCTCCAAAACCTGATAGACGTAATAAAAAATAATACCCACAAACCCCTCATAAAGAAGACCTATTCCTCCCAGGGTTTCTAAAACATGCAAACTCTCAAAAACATAACTCAACTCTCTCCACCTAGTTTTCATCAATCCATTTGCATGATTAATTATAATTTAATAATAAAATAATGCACTTTAAAATTATAATTCTGAACTCAACTTTAACTTTAAAAATCTAATTCAATTTTATTAAATTGAATGTGCAACTTAAATTGCATATAAATATTTAATTAATCAATAAATACTTTAGCACATAAATAACTATGCAAATTGATAAATTAAATATTAAATAAATCAACTATGCCTTAAATTTTATATTAAACCATTTTATTCCAAATTTAGATAATTAATTAACTTTTTTAATTAAGCAAATGTATTTAATTAACCCTTAATAATAAAATATCCTTATATCTAATATTTCCATATTCATAAAATATAATTATTCTAATCTCATAATTAATCTTAATTTAATTATTTAAATCTAATAATTCACACAAGCAAATCCACTTGACTCACAAAACACGAAAATCAACTAACTCCATATCAAACAAACACCAAGGAAGGGCTCACAAATTCACGTCACCTTGACAAGTTCGGATGGGTAGAAATAGATACTTGCCCATTATTTAGGACAATCAATGGCTTGAGTTGGGATTTAGATTTGTATGTTATCTCCCCTCTCTTACCATTGAGATTTTGCAATAGGGTGCGCTCATCCTAGCAATTCAGGGAAGTCGATGCCCGATACCTGTAAACCTGCATAAAAGACGAGCACGTACATATATGTATAAATATAAATAAGCAATGGCGGGGATCGACTGATCATGTGGATCTCACAAGCAAGTAGCTACGACTCCATCCCTCAACCACATCAGACACACCAAATAGAAATATAAAACATACACACCAACCATACACATGCAAGTATGGGGTCAGTAAAACTATAAGCATAATATACATAGCATCAAATCTATTTGAAGATTTATACAAACATGAAAAGTGGTCTAAAAGAGTTTGGCCAATTAAAGTGAAAAGTAAACTATGGGAGGGGTATTACATAGTAAGTTTTATTCTTTTTGTTAGATTAGACGGTCCGTACTTAGATATGTTTTGTTCACAGATACTTGAACTCTAATAGAAATACATACTAGCTATTATATTTACCTATTTTGAGCTATATTTGTGGTTTTGATTGCATATGCTAGTATACTGCAAAATGGAACTAAATTCTTATAGGTTTGTACTTGAGTTAATATTCATATTTCAGATAAGCATGATGGTTTATTTGAGCATGAGATGTAGGTTTTTATTTTACTATGCATTGATCATTAGTTTGAATTTAAACTCGCACTATGGTTTTATAGTATCCTTCGGCTTTAAGATTTCAAATGGATTTTCTTATTTTCACATGGACTTATGATGGATATCTAACATAGTTGGATAATTGGGGTTGTCTGCCCATACCACCCAATTGGGATACAAATAACCACTTCAGGATTGTTTTTCTTACTCATTTCTTTTGTCTGTGTATTGGAAGATTAACAAGCTTAACTTTATGGCAGGAGTAAATGATCCTCGATTATTTTAACAGGCCCAAGTTTTGTCGTATGATAATTAAATTATTTTTCTTTAGACAAAATGACTAATCATGATACTAATAGTTTATAAAGGTTTCATGTTGAGTGTTACTCATATCTTACAACTGACACTTGTTTATGAATCATTAAAATGAGATAAGGCCAATACCTTTTTGTTTAAAAAAGATGTTAAGATTAATGACTCACATCTTTAAGGTTATAAGGTCATACTGGGTTATGTAGTTGAGTTGGATAACATAAATAAATTAGGAACATAGCTGCCATTCAAGTATTGTTCCTATAACAATGGTATTTGGTCTCACCATCGATTTAAGGACAGTCGGGTAAAAGGAGGTATATGTGTTTTATTTGCAACCTCTTTACTAGAAGTTTTAGTTATTATATTCTCATTAATGGATTTTACTCTAACAACATAACTAGATGTCCTTTTGGAAAGTTTCTATGTCTTATGCTACAACACATGGTTGGCAATGCATGGGACTCGTAAAAGAACATGTGTAATGAGATTTTAGAAAGTTGGGTAGGAAGGGGGCAAGCTTGTGAAGATGGAATGTGAAAAGGATAACTATAGCGAGCACTGCCAGAGATGCCTTGATAGCATTTTGGAATGTATTACAATTTGTAAACTCTATGGATGTAGAATCACTCTATTCTACTCTACTTTGCTAGTTCCCCTGATTTATTAGGGCGAATGTACATACTTAAACTTTTATTTTTTTGGAGCTATACCAGGAGGTTTTCTCCAACCGACTATTTACTCCTGGTGCTCCTAGTGAGTCTGTATGTAACTAGGTTTTTATTTAATAAAATTACAAGGCTACACGCCTTTTATAGATAAAAAAAGAGTTTTTTACAATATCTATTTTAAATATATTAAATTTTCAAGTTTAAATCTAATGAAATTGGTTAAAGATGATTTTTAATTTATTATTTTAAATATTTAAACATATTATCATTGTTAATTTTAATTTTTGTATTTCTTTAATTAATACAAAAGATGATTATTTATTTATTATTTTAGAAATTTGAATATATTATATTTGTTAATTTTTATTTAAATTAAAATTATTTTTACAATATTTTATTTAAAATATATTAAATTTTCAATTTTAAAGTGAATTAAATTGGTTTAAAAAATATGATATATTCTATTTTAAAAAAAATTAATATTTTATTATATACAATAAGTGATATATTAAATTTGGCGTTCACATTATCCTCTAGCAGTGAAATTGGGTGTTTTATGTTTATTTTCGCATCCACAAAGGCTTCATCTTTGGATGAAATTTTTTATACATCGTCAACAAGCAATTAATCAACACCATCTGTATCATTAAATTTTTATGAATTATCATAACTACCTCTTATGTTCCATTCATTCTCATGAGACATGGGTTCTTGTGACCACTACTCATGAAACGTGGGTCAATGAGTTTGACTAAAAAAAGTACACACTTGAATCTTGATAGCAATATCATAATTTCCTACAATTACTAAACAAAATTTTGTGAATGGAGGTGTTTCGACAAAATCACATCTCCCATCAGCTCACTGTTGCACGCACAAAAGCGTGCGACTACTAGTTTTAATTCTATTTCTACGTAAACTCAATCTAAATTATAGTTCTCTTATTTTATCAAATTCTAATAATTATCTCATAATTTATCAATATTGAATATTATTTAAGAAAAATCTTTGTAAAAGACATGTTCAATATATCACAAACAATATTATAATAAATGGTTTAATATTTTTTAAAATATATTTTTATCATAATTTTATAATGTAAATGATTTACTATTTGATAATTCTATCATTAAAATTACATAATCAATTACTACATATTATTTTTTATTTATAAAATTTAATATTTGATTAAATAAATTATCCATTTAGTATAATAATAAAATATACTATATTAATTCTTATTATATTTAATTCTATCAACCTTTCAAAATTTCAAATTTCTATTTCTATGATTTATAATTTTAGGCAATATAAAATATTTATAATAGTAATAATCACATTGATTTGGATTTTTTATTATTATAGTATTCTCATCAAAATTTTAAAATCCTTTTAGTCAAATGTAAATAATGCTTAAAGAATTATATTGTTTAGATTATGTTAATATTTATTTATCTATTTATTATTATTATTATTATTATTTTAAAAAAAGATTATTATTTGATGTTTGTGCATATAAAACAATATTGTGTGTTGGTTGAAGTTAGTAAGTTTATAGTGTATTTGATATATTAGAAAGATTACTCTAGAAGAGCTTGGAAATTAGGAAAGATTAAGTATCGTTTACCATATGTATTATATCAATAAAATCAAATAATTAATATTAGTGATATTTAATTTGTAATAGCGAGAAATGATAGAGCAAGAGCGAAGAGAGTGGCTAGGTTCCGAAGGCATTCAAGCCTAAAGTACACGAATGCCTACTAGGGATGGCCACTCAATAGAAAACCACAATCTGGATTTAACCCTAATAATGGTAAAAGACTTAGAGAATGAACAACTGTAGGTGGGAGATTCAATGACCAATCGAATAATGATAAAGCATGGAAGGCTCCAGTTAGCTCAAGGTGAGTTTTCACGTAAGGGAAAGTATTGGTAACAAACAACAGTTTAAAAATGGGTGGGGTTTTAGAAATATGAGGTTGCATAAGTTGATCATCTTCAAAAATCTGGAAAAAATGTTTTGGAGGTCGAAGGTGATTGTGAATGACCATCAACACAGAAAGGTAAGCCTTAATGAAGTGCATTTGACTATTGTTAAAGTTTTAATTGAAAATAATGAATGGAACGAATTAGTTAGAATGTTGAAAGAAAGGTTTTTTTCATAAATGGAGCAGACCCTGGCCTTCCTTTAAAAAAATCTGGGATGGGTGTGATAGACATTGGGGGGGTCTTGTGAAATTAAAACCCTTCCCAATGGATTTTATTTAGTGATTTGTGAAAGCAAAAAATACAAGGAATAGATTCTGGGTAGTGGATTGTTTATGATGGATGGGAAAGGTTTCTGCATCAAAGATCAGGTCCCGAATTTTAACCCCCAAAAAGAAGAGATTGAATAAGTACCTTTATGGATTTGACTTTACAATCTACCACATGAATATTGGAGTAAGGAGACTTTAAGTTTCATTGGTAACAAGCTGGGGGATTTCATCAAAGTAGACAAAGCAATGGAAATGAAAGATTTTAGCATGTACGCATGCATCTACATCCTCTAGCAAGTGGCTCATCCACTTCAAGAAATGGTATAACTCATCACTAGGGAAGGGGTGTAGAGGTAGAAAATACAAGTGGAGGAGACTTTGAGTTCCTATCCAGAGTGTAAAGGTTGCGATTATCCAAGTGGTCAATTTCTAGAGAAGGGTATAGGTAAAAGCCTCCAGAAAGACTCCTTAACAAACCTCATTGTGAAAAGGGAGGGGGGCGCTTGGTTTTAAAACCAAGACTTTCTATGAGCTACGGAGGCTCAAAGTAGAAGCTTCGTTGAAGTAGATGGATCTATATTACATAAGAGTTAAGGTGGATTTATGGTGGAAGGTGATGCTTTAGATAAAAAAAATATTCTGGAGGCTTCTAAAAAGGGAGTACTATGTTTACAAGTGGAGAAATATGGGACCATGTTGGCGGATGATACATTTTTATAGGACCCTCTTAACATATCTAACAAACTTGGTCAACTATTTGATGGCAATGTACCTTTATGTAACTCTCTTCTTCAGAGCACTTCTTCATTACAAGAGATTATAATCTAGGAGATTATAATAATCTCCTTAGAATATGCCCCAACCTAAAATGTTCGAGAAAGATTATGTTCAAAAGTTAGATAAGCATTATGTAGAAACTGTAAAGGTGGTCAGCCCTTAGCAAAGGTAGTTTGAATCAGTCTTGGGGGAGGACACTCAAGATACTAGGGAGGTTGGCTGAGACCCACAAAGGGAGGCTAATGATGCCAACAGTGGTGGGTCAAAGATTATAGTCTTTAAGGACATTCCAATTTCCTTGGTAAGAAAATTGGAGTAGGCCTTTGAGGAGCAAAAAGGGTTTAAGGAAAATTATGGGTATGATTTAAAGTTTAATATAAATGAAGATTGGAAAGGTGGAGTGGATTTGGGCCTAATATCTACAATATATATCATAGAGAAAATATCCATCTCACAATCCTCGAGTAAAAGAAATCAAATTCAGGTTGGGGAGAGAAAGAAGCATGGTAGAAAGTCAATCACACCTCACTTGGAGATGGAGGGATGTGTAGCGGGTAAAACCTAACTCAAATTGGGAAAATGGTATCCCTTTTCCAAATGAAGGTCCTTTCGTGAAATGTCAAGGGTTGCAATGCCCCTGACAATTTTTTTTTGATCAAGAAATGTCTTAATCAAATGCGTCTAGAGATATTCTTGTTGCAGGAAATGAAGTTAAGTGGGGAGTAGGTGACAACATTCGGTAGGTAGTTTAGAAGGTGGAGTTGTTCTATAGTTGAAGGTTGAGGAGATTTTGCGGGCCTTGGCCTCCTTTGCAATTCGGAGGTGATTGACATCATGCTGATTTTTTCAAATAAATCATGGTAGTGGGTACATGTGCATTCTAAACAACTGAGAGATGATTTTGAACTTATCAATGTCTATGGGCCTAAATAAATGACAGAGCTTAGAGATATGTGGAATGCGTTGTTCAAAGTTTTTCAAAGAGAAAAGGGCAAGGTTTTTGTGTTAGGAGGGGACTTCATTGCAATCATTATACCATCAGACAAGAAAGGGGGTGTAGGTTGGGCAAGTGAAAAAAAAAAGATATTTTAGTGATTTTACAATCAATAATGGTATGTTAGAGGTATTTCTTAAAACGAGGGATTTTACTTGGACAAATAGATGCAAAGGTTTTCTAAATATAGCAGAGAAGCTTGACAAATTTATACTAGCTAGAGAATGGGCTAGTAAACAACGGGACATGAATGAAAACATCCTCTCAATCATAAGCTCAGATTATTTTCCTATTAGTTTACACAAACCTTAGAGAGATGTCCTTTTAAGTTTGAAAATATGTGGTTAAGAGTGGATGGTTTTAGGGATCTCATAATAGAGTGATGAGCCAAAGAATCCACGAGGAATGAAAATAAAGCTTTCATTTTCTTTAAGAAACTACAACACGTGAAGGACCAACTCAAGTGATGGAATAGGGAGGTTTTCATAAACATATTCACTAAGAAAGTTTGAATTGAACAAGAGTTAAGTGTATTGAATGAGAAGGTAATTTTTGAAGGTATGGGAGAGGTTGATTTTGAGCATGAAAATCAATTGAATGTAGAATATGTAGAAGTTATTAAGCCAGAGGAAATATTTTGGAGGCAAAAATCAAGGGAGACATGGCTTAAGGAGGGAGACCAAAATACTAAATTTTTCCTTAATTCAGTCAATGCTAGGAGGATGGTTAATAACATATTTTCCATACAAGATTAGCAAGGTAATGTATTATCAAATAAATGTGATATTAACAAGAAAGTGGTAAGGAATTTTTTTAGAGGTGTTTAGGGTGGATCATCGTATTAATGATGACAATATGACATTTTAAACAACATTCCAATTTATGTGAGGACTAGAATGAAATTCTTATGAGCCTGATTTCAATTGAAGAGGTAAGAGGAACACTCTTTGATTTGGGAGGTGAGAAAGCCCTGGGCCCCAGTGGTTTCCCCGTAATTTTCTTTTAGAAATTTTGGGACATCTTTGTTGTAGACATTAGTGAGGTCATCAATGAATTATGGGAAGGGGGTTTTGTCTTGAAGGATTTTAAAAATACTTTTATTGCTCTCATCCCTAAGAAAAAGGACCTACACTATTTCAATGATTACATGTCGATCTCTTTGCGCAACACTATTTGCAAAATTATCTCTAAAGTGATAGAAAATAGATTGAAATTAGTTTTGAACAATATCATTTCCCTGTAGTAGAGTGGTTTCTCTCCAAATAGGCTGATCTATGAGGGGGTGATCGTAGCACATGAATCCATTCACAAAGTGTGAAAGGCATACATAGAGAGGATGCTGGTGAAAATGGACATCAAATATGCTTATGATGGGGTTAATAGGGATTTATTATTGTTAGTATTTGAGGAAATTGGGTTTCAGTGAGGAGTGGGTTAGGTAGATTATTAATTGCATTAAACCTCCATGGTTCTTGGTCATTGTTAATGGGATCCCTTAAGGTTTTTTTAAAGGGAAAAAGGGGATTAGACAACGGGATCTAATCTCTCGATTCTTGTTCATTATTATGTCAGAAGCTTTGGGAAGGCTCATCTCTAGGAAAAGATAAGAAGGATGTTAGAAAGATACTAAAGTGGTTGTGGGTGTGTAAGTAGTTTTGCATTTATAGTTTGCAGATGATATCCTCTTGTTTAGTGTCTCCTCTCTTAAGGAAGCCATGATTATACATGAAACATTAGATAAGTATAGAAGAGTATCTGGTCAATGCATTAACTGGGATAAGTCTGAAATTTTCCTTTTTTACACACCAATGAAAAAATAAAGGGACATTTGTGTCATTCTAGGAATGAGGGTTGGATCTCTCCAGGGGAAATATTTGGGTATCCCCCTTTTTAGTGGAGCTAGCAATCATCTTTATGGAAGAATTTGGTCGATGATTATTGTAGTATGATGGATGGATGGAAAATTTGATGGTTGTCTTCTACAAGAAGGATTTCTATGTTGAAGACTGTAATCTTTTTCATACCTATGTTTTCTATGATGTGCATGAGAATACCCAAGAATATTATTAGGCCGATAGAGTAGAGGATGAGAAAGTTTTTCTGAAATGGAGAAAATAAACAACAAAAAAGTTCCTTTACAGCATGGGATAAACTATGTACCAATAAGTGGTGTGGAAGGGGGGGGGATTGGATTGAGAGATTAGAGTTTGTTGAATGAATCTTTAGGAGCAAAATTGGCATGGAATGTTTATTCTCAACTAGATCAACTTTGGATCAAAATTTCTAAATTTTAGTATTTAGATTCTATGGAGAATAATAGGATTTCTACAATGCAAAATCCTCTCACAAGATCAGATATTTGGAACTTCATGGTTTCTTGCAGACAAGTAATAATAGACCATCTTACATGGTAGGTTGGGAAGGGACATCAAGCCAAGTTTTGGGAAGATTCATGGAATGGATACTTTGTAATGGAGGACATATGAGATCTTAATGTTGTGAAGAAATGGTGTTTAGCTAATTGGGGCCCTAATGTAAGTGATTATTTATAATTGTAGAGAGGCTTGTTAGGGGATGAATGGACATGGAAGGTCTTGCATGATGTCAATCTACCTGATCTGCAAAAAGATCTTTTTCGAGAGATATTGGAGTCTAGGAAAGTAATAGTAGCATGTAAAATGGATAAAGTGGTGTATGTGGTACGAGTAACTATAAGTACTCGATAAAATTGGGTTATCAATTCTTGGAAAGAGAACAAGATGATGACAAATGGCAAAAAAAATTATTTTGGGGTAAGGAATGCCTTCCAAAGGATGGATCCTTTGCTTGGCTTAAAACCCATGAAATAATTCTCACAAGACAAAGAAGGAAAAGATTGGGTATTCAGGGACCCACCAAATGTGTATTATGTGGGGAGGTGAAGGAATATGTGGACCTTGTTACAACTAGAGGTTGTCATTGCATAAAAAGATTGACCTATTAATATCTAATACAACCATTAGACATATAGAAGACACAAGAGGTTGTTAAACCATGTCACAAACCACCACTGCACTAGCAATGCCAAGGAGAACAAGGGAACAATCAATATTTCTCACCATTTTAACAATCCCCCCCAATGCAAGCACAAGGCTAAAATCTATGACCAAGCTCTGCTACCACTTTTTACAACTAGCGGTTGTTGTTGCACTAAAATATTGACTTGTTAATGTCCAATACAACCACTAGATATATAGAAGACACGTGAGGCTGTTAAACCATGTCGTGAACCACCACTGTGCTAGAAACACCAAGGAGACCAAGCGCACAATAAATATTTCTCACCATTGTAACATACCACTTATTATTAAATTTTTAAGATAACAATAGAATGATGGACCATGGTCCCGAACAAACTAGAGTGGCAGGGCCCTCTGCCTAACACATTAAAGAAACACTTTGAAGGGTTGCCTCAACAAAAAGAGAAATCATCACTTTTGAGAAATTGGACTTTATTCCCTTCAACAGTTATTTGGGAAGTATGGAAGGAGAAAAATATGAGGATTTTTATGGGGAAAGAGGATAATGTAGACAGACTTAAAAAAATAATAAACAATGTTATTGAGGAAATGATCGGGGCTGTTGCTTCTCATTTTTTCCATCCCAAAATTCCTTTCACTTTGACATACAAGAATATTTAGTTAGTTTGGTCTAGGATCAAGCTTAGGCCTTTGAATGGGTTGGGCTGGTTTAAACCACTTTCTTTGGTTGGGGATGCAGTTGTGTGGACAAAACCAGTAGAAGGGTGGTGGAAATCAAATTTTGATGGAGCCTTAAAGGGAAATATGGGACCGCCAGGGGTTGGATTTATAATTTGAGATTGGCTTGGTAACATAACAGCCTATGGACGCAAGTGACTAGATGAAAGAACCAATAATGTAGCAGAAGCTGAGGAAACAATGTTGGTAATTAAAGTAGAAAGAGGTCTGGGGGCTACAAGACTACACTTGGAAGGTAACTCACAAATAATAATTAATGCGATCATCAAAGGGACTATTTAGGAATGGCATTTACAAAGTTATGTAGATGTAATAAGTGATGATTTGACCCTTTTAGAGGAATTCAAAATTACACATGTGAAGAGAGAGCGGGATAAGGAGGAAAACACCTTATCAAACTGGGCCTTATCATTTGGAAGGATAGGTGGAATTAAAATAGAAGATTTTAAAAACTTGAAGCTCTAGTAATTTATTTGCATTTTACAAAGGTTTTTTTAAAAGGTGGTGAGTAGGGTTGCATAAATGTAGGAGAAATAGAACATTTATTACAGAGAGAATCCTGAGATGATAGAGGGAATGTTTGAGGGATAAGGCATTTATGTCAGGGGGGTTTCAATAAATTTGGTAAATCTACGCATTTATGTTTTGATGGTCATTGAATTTTTTGGGCTTGTATTTGGGTCTAGGGATGGAGACATCTTTCACACTCCAAGCATCAAAGAAACAAAACCCCTTTTATGGGCCTATATCGAAAATAATTCTCAATGGAATGTTCAATTTTTGGGATTTGAAATTGATGGAAAGTGTTTTCATGTTGGTGGGGAACATTTTTAATTTAATTAAAAAACATGATAGGAAAAATTTAGATGTTTATTCAATGATCATGGCTTGGGTTTTGTAGCTATGTGAATCAATTGAAATGGTGAGGATGGTAATGTTAATAATAGTTCCCATTGAATTTCTTATTAATCTAGATCCTCTCTTGGCTCAAGAAGTTCTGGGTTTGGGAACGAATATATGGATGAATAGGTGCACATTGAAATGGTTAAAGATACCAAATTAACACCTTTTGTATGGAGATTTGAAAAGAAAAAGTGCCATCACATGTTCAAAGAAGCCTAGATGGGATGGGGGGATTTAAAGATCGTCTTGATGATTCAAAAAATTGATGAGGAGAATGAGAATTGAAGTGGATGCAAGGATTGCAGTGGTGGAGGCTCTACAAAAATAATGGCAATCAAGGAAAAGATGTATAGACAACGATGATGGTGAAGAAGGAACATCTGCGAGGTGAAGGTGTGGAGAGCCTTGGAGTATTTTTGGAGTCTTCTAACATGATAATGGGCGTGTTCCATTCTTTTTTTGAATTATGGCATGATCATAACTGAGTACAAATATGCGGCCATAGTTTGTTAAGATTTGTAATGTTAATGTAAATTATTCTAGAATGTCTCTCTGCAATTTTAGTGTAAAAAATATGTAGTTACTCTGGTTCTCTAGTTCACTGAAGTTAGGGTTAGGATTTTCTTGACTGTTAATCAAACTAGAAGAGGATGTAAGGGTGGTTGGTTGGCAGTGGTTGATCATGGGAGTTCTTAGTTTTATTTCTGCAATGTAAGAACACCTTTTTTTTGGTTGATAACATTATATTTTTTTATATTAAAAATATAAAATAGGAAATACATAATATAATTTATGCCTTACTTAGAAACCATATAAACCACCATGAGCTCCAAAAAATACTACATCCAGATGAAATAGCACAACAGTCTATCACTATAACATCCCAAATACAAAAACAACCCCCGAACCACACACTAAACAACCATCATCTAAATAAAAGACTTACAACAACTTATGGACTTAGACGTAGGATTTAAATCATTTACATAGAAAAACTACATACACCAAAATATAACAAAACATCGACCCACAACACCTGTAGCAAGAAATTAGCCTCCATTGCCCACCACAACTGATTTGACAAACATAAACAAAAATTCACTCTGCAAACTCTACCCAAGATGGAATGAATGAAGAAGGGAGAGTACTAATAGTTTAAAAAAGCATATAATGGGAAACAAAAACTTTCCTAGCCTAAAGAAAGGAAACTCATAAATGTAGTGTCTATTCATCATCTTTTCACCATCCTTGGAGAGATTTCAATCACCTTCACATGCCTCAAGTTTGATAAAGATGGCTACCACCGATCAAGTGACAAGTATGAAAAGAACACCCCCTTGAACCTTGTGTGATACTAAATTCACTATGCCCACCTATGGTGATGATGCAATTTTCATCCCACACCACTAGCTAATTAACATAAAAACAACAAAGTAATAGAGGGTTAAACCAATAAAGACTAATGATTCAAAAATTTGAATTTGGAACTTGATTGTTGTGCCTTAAATCCTCCAATATAAGTTCAAAATTATTGTCAAAGGAAAGAGCCTATTTAGAAAGAGAATCTTCCTCTAAGTTGTCTTCCCTACACACATGAATAATCTTAAAGTTTTAAGAATTTTTACAGTATATGATGTTGGCATTCATTATTTTATCATTCATGTCAACATATGTTTTAGTAAGGGAATCCTGAAGTTGCAGACAGGCTATATAGATAGGTTATAGAGAATTGTATGAATAGTGTACAAAGACTCAACACCTACGAAATGAGATTTGTGTAACCTAACATGTTTACTATTCAAATTTTTGTTCACATATGTTTATATGATCATTTTCTCCAGTTACAGATGAATTGATGAAGATTGGTTACAGGGCTAGTGACTGGGAAACTCACAGAGTTGGTCTTAGTATTTGTAGTATAACTTCAGTTTGAAAATGAAGTAAATCTTGTGAGCTTGGGAAATGTTAGAGGACAAATGAGATAATCTACTTGTGATCACAGAGTACTAGTGTGATTCGTGACATCATTTGTGGCATATACTCTAGTGAAGATTTATTTGGAAGCCAACCCAAGAGTTGTAGGCCTTTTATAATTAAGCATGGATCAATGTTTTGGCCAACTATTTCATGACTTGTAATTGTTGTAATATTTTTAAGGATGCCTTGTGTATCCTCACATGGGTCTATGTAATATTTTTTTTATAAGAGAGGTCCTATAATGGCCGACCCAAGAATTATGTTTGTAACTTGTATATAAGAAAGTATTTCCTTGAAGTTGCAATGGTATGAGATAGGTGGATGATTATGAAATATTTTTGGCTAGAAGGACTGTTGATTTAGAGAAAAGGATTGTGCATTAAGGCACAAGGTTGGAACTATCTTGGCAGTGAATGTACTGGAAGCTAGTTGAGGTATTCATGATGGCATCTCCTCAAATCTAGGACAATGAGTCCTAAAGGTGGATGTAACCTTCTCTTGTATTTTGGTTTGTGACCACTTGTAATACTTTTAATAGGGTTTTGACTCCTAACAGGGTATGTCTTTTAATAAGGACTGTACTATCCTAATAATCAGCTCCTAACAAGGCTATAACTCTTTACCAGGTTACTATACTCATAGTACTGATTTGTGGGCATCATTCCCACCGGTTTTTTTTTTCCCTTGATAGGGTTTTCCTCAAGAACAAACATTGGTATTATTGTGTTACGGTTGTTTTACATTCAATTGAGCATAACGTTATTATTGGAATTAAGTTTAAATAAGTTTGGAATCAACTAATTTACACCCCCCTCTTAGTTGATTGGGACATTATTATTCTAACAATTGGTATAAGAGATGTTGGTCCTCAGAGAGAAATCTTGATTGCTTGAGGAAAAAGATCGAAGATGTATTACTTCAAGAAAGAGAGTCACAAGTTTGATTAAAACAACTTTGTTGCATGGAAGGACAAGATGAAGACACATTTGTTCTATTTGGGATTGGATTAATGGTTAATAACTAAGAAAGATGTCACACTCAAGGTTGAAGATGATTTGGAAGACTCTAATACAAATGATGAAGAAAAGAAAATATTTCAGTACAACATGATAGCTAGAGAAGCATTAATAAGTGCACTATCAGAAGGAGAACTTGTTGAGATCAAAGATCTTGATAGCGCACATGATATCTGGTAAATATTGATAGCATTGTATGAAGGAGATACATATACTAAAGAGCCAAAATACCAAATTGGAGAGCGAGGATGTAATCACTTCAGATGAAAGAAGATAAGACAGTAAGGATGTTTTTTCAAAGGGTTACTGAATGTGTGAAAGGAATTAGGAACAATAGAGGAACCTACTCTAAAGAAGAAGTCATTGGAACTGAGATCTTTGACACCAACTTACAGAACTAAAGTGCATGCTATAGAAGAGATCATTCCATTGATAAAAAACTTCACAAGTGGGATGTTTTTGATTAAGGTAAAAATAGGTTTTGAATGGAACCCAAAACCATTTACATTAAAGCATAGAGATATAGCATTAAAGTCTTTCAAAAAGAGATGCCTACTGGAAAGACAAAAGCAGGACCTAAAACAACCCTAGAAATGACAACAAAAACAAAGAAAAATAGTTACTAGAAAAACTACCAGCAACACTCAGCAACCAACCAGAAAAGACTAATTGTTTTTTTATCATTTTCTCCGCCTTCATCTACAAGTCCATCTTCTAGATAGCATCTTTTAGGTCCTTCAAATCCTTTGGCTTCACAAGTGAGATGTTAGTGTCCAAACTAACAAAATTTGAGACCACAGATCTTAAGGATGCCTTACCAAAGGTAGTGACAATATTTAAGGCAACTATACACAGAGACAAAGATGCGGGATCAAGTCATGCAAGTTCTAGCAAAACAAGCAAATACAATGAAGAACTAGGAGAATATGCTGAGCAGTGGGAGAAAATTGAAAATATAGAAAATAGTGTGGATGAAAAGATATTAGCCATGATTTCAAGAAGATAAAGGAAAGGTCAAGGTAAGTTTGAAGGTAAATTAACTCTGAAATATTTTAATTACAATAAAGTTGGTCATTTTTCTTCTAGATGTCCAACTAGGGTTCCTAAGCATAAACCTAAGTATGGGATATAAATGAAGGATAAGGAATGCTACTATGTTAATGATGGTGTATCTAATGAGAATGATGATATAAATGATATACTTAGATTTGTGGCAATCAAAGAAGAAGAACCTATCCGTGAAGAAAAAATGTTAGTATCTCATGTTGAGAAGAGAGCTGATTGTATCATAGATAGTGGATGCTCACAACACATGATAGAGGATGAGGATAGATTTATTAATCTAAAGAAATATGATGGTGGTGTTGTCAGACTTGGTGAAAATACTCCTAAGATGATTTCTAGAAAAGGATCTATCACTTTGGATGGTAAAACTAATATTGATGATGTTTTGGTTGATGATGGTTTGAAACATAATCTATTGAGTGTTGGTTAATTGGTAGACAAGGCTTATCATTTAAAATTTAAGGATGGATATTGTACAATCAAAAGTGCTAAAGGAGATTTGATTGCATTTGGTACAAAGAAAAAATGTAATGTCTTTCAGTTGAACCCTACTAAGGTAAGTTGTTTTGTTGCTAATTTTGATGATGGTTGTGGCACAAAAGGTTTTACCACATAAAATTTGATAATATTATAAAGGAAAGTAACATCAATGATATCAAAGGTTTACCCAAGATTGTGAAGCCAACTAACATAACATGTAGAGAATGTGTAATGGGAAAACAAACAAGGGGTAGCTTTCATATCAAGGCCTTTTCAACTATAAATAAGTTGTATTTGATCCATATAGACCTATGTGGACCTACTCAAACCAGGTCATACTTTGGAGATAGGTATTTCATACTATTTATTGATGAGTATTCTAAGATGATGTGGGTAGGATTTCTTAGATAGATATTAGAGGCTTTTGAGAAATTCAAGTTCTTCAAGGAAAAAGTAGAAACAAAGACAAGCTTGAGGGTCAAATTCTTGAGATTAGATAGAGGTGGTGAATTCACATTAGGTGAATTTAATGCTTTCTACAAAGAACATTGTATATTGAGGCAGACATCTTCACCTAGGAGACCAGAACAAAATGGTGTATCTAAGAGAAGAAACATGTTAGTTCTTAATGCTACAAGGACTATGACAATTGAAGGAATATTTGTACACATGCATTGGAGAGAGGCAATCAACACCGTAGTGTATACAATGAATAGAGTTCATATCAAAGATGGTACTAGTAAGACACCCTATGAGTTATAATATGGTCATACTCCTTCTGTTAATTATTTTAGAATTTTTGGTAGTAAAAGTTACATCAGAAGGGATGACAACATAGATAAGTTTGATGCAAGAAGTGATGAATGTATATTCCTTGGATATTCCACAAAAATCAAGGCCTATAGATGTTATAATTTGAGAACAATAAAGATGATTGAAAGTGCAAATATCAAGGTTGATGAAAAGTTTTAGGTACAAGAAAGAACTTGTGAGTTCAATCCTGATGACCTTGATTGGTTTAGGAATGAAGAAGGACTAATTTAGAATAATCAGAATATAAATCAAGAAGAGAAAGGTCAGTAATAAGATCAAGATCAGTTGCAAGAAGTTTTGGTGATAAATAATGACACATATATGAATGTGTATGAGAAAAAAAGTGTCTAGGATACCTAGATATATTGTGAGGGATCATCCATAGGATCAAATCATTGGAGACAAAAGGAGAGGCACTAAAACAAATTCGTAGATCAAAGATGCAATTTGTTTAATTTCAGAGGTTGAACCAAAGACATATGATGATGCATGCAAATATGAGTCTTGGATCAAGGAAATTCAAGAAGAATTGAATCAGATACAAAAGAAAAACACTTGGGAATTGGTTCCCATACCTAAAGACAATAATGTTATTGGCACAAAATGGGTATTTAGAAATAAGATGAATGAAGATGGTGTTGTGACCAGAACTAAAGCCAGATTGATATGCAAGGGATATTCACAACAAGAAGGAATTGATTTTGAGGAAAATTTTGCACCAGTTGCAAAGTTGGAGGCAGTAAGGTTACTCTTAGCCTATGTTGCATATAATAATTTCAATGTCTATCAGATGGATGGAAAGTCAACATTTTATAATGGTGACTTAGAAGAGGGGGGTTACATTGAACAACTAGATGGATTTCCTCTATGAAGTAATGAAGTTATGGTTTACAGATTAAAGAAGACACTATAAGGTCTAAAACAAGCACCTAGAGCTTGATATGCTAGATTGGATAGGTATTTACTACATCTTGGTTTCAAAAGAGGTAATGTAGATAGTAACTTGTACTTGAGATGTAATGATGAAGGCATTTTGATAGTAGAAGTTTTTGTTAATGACATTATCTTTGGAGGTAATGATGCTATGAGTAACAAGTTTGCAGAAGAAATGAATAGTAAATTTGAGATGTTTATGATAGGATAGATAAATTTATTCCTAGGGCTACAAATAAATAAGAGAAGGAATGGAATTTTCATATCTCAAACCAAGTATCTTAAGGAGCTGCTAAAGAAATTTGGCATGGATGATAGTAAACTAGTTGGAACTCCTATGGTAACAGGGAATAAGTTGTCTAATTCAGATGAGACAAAAGGTTTACCTCAAATAGAATATAGATCTATGATAGGAGGTATTCAATATCCGACACATAATAGACTTGAAATAGCAAGTGCAGTTGGAATTGTTGCTATATTCCAGGAAGATCCAAAGGAAACACATATTGCTACAGTCAAAAGGATATTCAAATACCTAAAGGGCACATTTGATTTTGGCCTATGGTATGATAGGTCAAAATATTTTTCATTAGAAGCATACATTGATGTAGATTGCGCAGGAAGTGTAGATGTCAGGAAGAGCACAAGTGGAGGAGCCTTTTTCCTTGGGAAGAGGATAGTTTCTTGGTTAAGAAAGAAGTAGGATTTTATAGTTTAGTCAATAGCCAAATCAGAGTATGTCATTGTTGCAATTAATTTCTCATAGATTGTTTGGATGAAATAGATGCTGAAGGAAATTGGTGTGAACCTTGGTGAACCAGTTATTATAAATTATGATAACACAAGTACAATGAATATGTCAAATAATATGGTGATGCACTCAAAACCTAAGCATGTTTCAATCAAGTATCATTTTCTAAGGGATAAAATGAAAGAGAAAGAGGTGAAGTTTGAATATGTAAGCACAAAGGAGTAGATTGCATGCATCTTCACCAAATCACTGAAAAAAGATACCTTTAAATATCTTAGAGGTAGGATTGGGGTTAGAACCCCACCTGAAGGTAATTAAGGAGATACAGTAGTGCATAATTCCATTAGCAATAAGATCTATATCATTTTTAGACTTGATGAAAATGTCTACTCCTTAGGGGGAGTATTGGTTTGAGCATATTTGACCAGTTCAAGGTGATCTTACACCTACTAGTTGAAATTATTTAAGATTTGAAAAACATACACCTAACAAAGCAGGAAAACAAGGATGTTTGAAATAACATCCTTTTCTATTGATGTCAAAGGGGGGGAGATATTAGTGAAAAACCCTTATTGGTTAAGGGGGAGCCTTGAAGAGGATGTTGTGAAAGGCTACTTTTGGGTTGATGATTTTTCACATATGTTGTCATCAATGCCAAAGGGGGAGATTTTTGGAATTGTTATAGTCTATGATGTTGGCATTCATTGTTTTGTCATTTATGTCAACATATGTTTCAAATAAGGGAATCCTGAAGTTGCAGATAGATTGGATAAATAGGTTATAGAGAATTGTATGAATAATGTATGGAGACTGAGCTCCTACAAATTGAGATTTGTGTAGCCTAACATGTTTACTATTCATGATTGTGTTCACATATGTTTATATACTCATTTCCTCCAGTTATGGATGAATTAGCGAAGACTGGTTACAGGGCTAGTGATTGGGAAACTCACAGAGTCGGTCTCACTATTTGAAATATAACTTCAGTGCAAAAATGAAGTAAACCTTGTGATCTTGGAAAATGTCAAAGGACACATAGGAGAATCTACTATGTGATTGTAGAGTCCTAGTGTTATTAGTGACATCATCTATGGTGTATACTCCAACAAATGTTTATTTGGAAGTTGACCTAGGAGTGGTATCATGTCCTTGCATAATTAAGCACATATCAATGTTGTGGATGACTATTTGATGACTTGTAATTTTTGTAATATTGTTAAGGATTCCATGTGTAACCTCGCATGGGTCTATGTAATATTTTTTTTTGTAGGAGAGGTCCTATAATGGCTGACCCAGGAATTATGTCGGTAACTTATATATAAGGAAGTCTTTCCTTGTATTTGCAATGGTATGAGATATGTGGATGATTATGGAAGCTTTTGGGATGGAAGGAATATTGATATAGAGAAGAGGATTATGCATTAAGGCACAAGGTTGGAATTGTCTTGGCAATGAATGTACTAGAAGCCAGTTTAGGTATTCATGATGACATCTCTTTAAAGTTAGGACAGTGAGTCCTGAAGGAGGATGTAACCTTCTCTTGTATTTCAGTCTATGACCAGTTGTAATACCTTTAACAAGGTTTTGAATCCTAACAGGGTCTATCCTTTAACATTAACTGTACTATTGTAATAATCATCTCCTAATAGTGCTAGAACTCTTTACCGGGTTACTATACTCATAGTATCGATTTGTGGGAATCATTCCCAGCTGGGTTTTTCCCTTAATAGGTTTTTCCTTGAGAACAAACATTGGTGTTATTATGTTATGGTTGTTTTACATTCTATTGAGCATAAGGTTATTATTGGAATTAAGTTTAAAGAAGTTTGGAATCAACTAATTCACCCTCCCTCTTAGTTGATTGGAACATTTTTATTCTAACAAAAGTATTCCAAAATATGGATATATTCCATGATGACATCAATTACTGATTGTAGGTGATAAGATATTATGATGCCTGAATCAATTTATCTCAAAATAAGGAGAGAATCACCTTCAATGTGAACCCTTTTGAAACCAAGGGATAAGACAAACTTGATACATGTGAGAGTAGCAATACCCTCTGCCAAATTGTTAGTTCTAGGAGGAAGTTTTCAAGCACCAAAAGCTAAGGTGTCACCAACATGATTCCTGACAATAAAGATAATCCTAGAAGGCCTCATACCAGTATTTGTAACCCCATCAAATTTAATCTTGATCCAACCTTCATCAGGTTTCTACCATCTAATATCTGATCTATCTAACTTCTGCATCCCAACCTTTCCCATAGCATTAAATCTATATATGAGACCTAGCCAACATGACTAATTTTCTGATCCCACATAGTGAAAGGGGTATCTAAAATGAGATTAAAAGAAGCAACACTTATCACCTCCTCTATAGAATGATTAATTCTACACAAAATCCTAACAATAGATTTCTTTTTATATAAAATAATTCTTCGATTCCTCTATTTCCAAAGTTCCCAAATAATGATAGAGGGACAGACAAAATAAATGCAAGAGAATACAAACCTCTTCACCAAGATCAACCAAAAATAAACAACCCCTTGAAAGAATTTAGGAAGGGGCCCTTCCAATATAACTTGCCTTGCACCATTTTCCAACACTCCATGGCTACAATGTAGTTCAATAAAAAATGATTTGCATCTTCTTCCTCAACTTCATACGTAACACACCTAGTAGGACCCTGTATTCCAAATTTATTCCTCCTATCACCCATGAGGATTATACCCTTGGTAACCAACTAGACAAATGGACCAAATTTTGGGAGGTAATCCTACCCCACAATAACTTGATAGGCTAATCTTCTGCCACAACCTCCCTTTCTAGGATTTGGTAGCCTAGTTTTACCTAATAGTTTCCACTCTTGGTTGAGCACCAAATATTCTTGTCCTCTTTTTGAGTTTTAATACTTCTACTTTTAAAAATGGAATTCATAATTTGCATCTACTACTCACTCATCCCAAGACCATCCAAATTACTCCATTTATATTCATGACCAAACTTGGATTATCTTAATTGCATATAGTCACTAACCTTTTCTCCCCAATGGCATGAAAAGAAAATTCTAAGATCATGAAGCTCTACGGATGGCTTCAAAGCTTGATGTCCCCCCTAGGAGTCATCCTAGAATTTGGCTTGGTTACCATTACCAATCTACCAGGTGTAGTGATTAGTGATGAGGGGTCTAGAGTCTAGAATAAAACTCCAAATGACTTAGCCATGTGGAGGGTCCCTAACTATCAAGATGCAATTGTCCTCTTCATTATCTAGATATTTATCCTTTAGTACCTTTACCCAAAGGAGATTCATATTGGAATTCATTCTCCACACCAACTTGGCCCCCAAAGCCTCATTCATTAGGCTCCAGATTCTAATGCTTGCCCCACTTTTTGGTTTGGATTTACAAATCTTGTCCCAAGCTAAAAGAGGTCTTTTATCCTCCTCAGTAGCCCGGTTCCAAAAAAAATTTCTCATCCTTTATTCAATGACTTTCAACACTTTCAATGACATAATCCTTCTAGCAGAAGTGAGCCATTTTTTCTTCCAACCATCCATCCTTTTAATGGAACTATTCATGAGGCCATTCCATAAGTTAGCCCTACAAGCTCCACCAAACAATGGAATGTAATACCCCTCCCATAGTTTGATTTCTATATGTTTTGATGTCATTTATATTTATGGATTTGCTAACCCCATACCTGAATGTATATGGATTACATATATATTTTATATTTATGTTTGATGTGCTTGATGTGGTTGAGGAACGAAGTCGTAGTTGCTTGCAATATCCACATGATTGACCAATCCCTACCATTGTCTGTATACACACACACACACACACACACACACACACATACATGTATGTACATGCTCATATTTTATGTAGGATTTTAGGTGCCAGACATTGACTTCCTTGAATTGCCAGGATGACCGTGCCCTATCACAACATCTCAATGGTAAGAGAGGGGAGATAATAGACAAGTTCAAATCCCAACCTAAGTCATTTATTGTCCTGAAATACTGGACAGGTATCTTATTTACTACCCTCCAAATTTGTCAAGATGATGTGAATCTGTGAACCCTCATTTGTGCTTGAGTATCATATTTTGATGTAGTTAGTTTCTTCAAGTTTGCATGCTAGTAGGTTTTATGTGATTTTTTGTGTGAAATAGGTAATGACTTTAATTAAGGTTAATTATGTGATTGATTAAATTAAGAAACTATGGAATTATTAAATATAAGGATATTTAATTAATGATAATTAATTAAATACGTATGGTTATTAAAAAAAACTTAATTAAAAGTCTAATATTGAAAATAGAGGATTTAATTAAATATTAAGTCTAAATTAAAATTTAATGTATAATTAATAAAATTGATATTTACAAAGTTGAGTTGCATATTTATTAATTGCTAAAAAATTAATTGATTAATTAAATATTAATGTGCAATTAAAGTTGTACAATCACTTTTATAAAATTGAATTAGAAATTTAAGTTAAAAGTTGAGTTAAGGCTTATTAAGTGAAAAATGCATATGATTATTATAACTAATTAGTTATGCAAAAAGGGAATTGATAAAAACAAGGTTAGTAAGTTGAGTTCTAATTCCTGAATGAGAGTTGCATGTTTGAGTTATGTCTACTAGGTTTTCTATATTAGAAATCCTTTTGGTCATTATTGCACACATAGATTTGGAGGAGATCAGGTTTTGGAGAAATTTGTCTAGATTGTTTAAGGAATTGTTTCAAGGATTAGGAGTATTTTTGAATCTTCAAATCTTCAATTTGCCCATTGTTGTTTTAGATCTTCTTGTGAAATTGAGGCAGGGTTTAGAAAATTCTTGCAATTTCTTGTCTTTTAAAAGATTGTCTTCTTCATGTATTCCTGATTGATTGATGGTTTCAATGTGTTCATATTATGAGATGATTTATTTTTAGAGAATTGAAAGAAAATAGGAAAGAATATAAAACTGTTAAAACCCTAAGTTTGAGAAAACTCATAGGCCTTTGGAATTGAAAACTTACCTACTTTTATTTGCAAAAATCTGGTATTTAAATATATATCCCTCCCAAAAAAATTCAATAAACTATTTGATTTTATATGTATTTATTTATATAAATATATATATATTTATTTGTAATATATATAGGTTTGGTAAAAAAAATTCCGTTTCAAAATAAAAATAAAAATTTACTTGTTGGAAAAATACAATTTTTTTAAATTAAAAAATTAAAATTAAAATTTGTTTGGGTGAGGGTTATTTACCCCACCCACGGTAGCCATCATTACTACCGTGAGCAACCTTAGCTGCCACAACAATAGGTTGCCATGACAGTTGCTGTCGTAAGGCAGTCATGGGGAGGGATGACCCCCCCACGTCAATTTACCTTTTAAAAAAAAATATTAAATTTAATTTTATTTAAGTGTTAATTAATAATAAATATTAATATTAAATAATTAACATTATTAATATTACCGATAAAAAAAATAAAATTAACATTATTAATATTAAATATTATTAATTAATAATGATATTTATTATTAATTGATAATGAAGTTTAGTATTCAAGTTATTCAATAATATTATTATTAATAATAGTGTTTGTTAACTAGTTAATGCTAATTGGTTTCTAAATTTATATATGGATATTTGGGATATTACTTTTACATAGATGATTGCAATTAAGCAATTTAATTATATATGTATGTTTATATGCATGATCGTATAAGCGTGTATATATGATAACTGGTTTGTCTTAAGTCGAATTGAACTAAATTTAAGAAGGGTGTATTTTCTCTTAAATATTTTAATCGACTATTGCTTGAACCGTATTGTGTTAATTTTGTGGATTTTTGGGGGTTTATGACAACCTTTAGGAAATGTGAACCAAAGGCTTTGGGGTTTTATTTCTGTCATGATCATTTTTGTGTCACGATTTGTTTAGGTGTGGTTTTGGACTGCATCTATGAGAGATGTCATGTGTCGATTATTATGTTATTTGACTATAAAAGGGTGACGACAACTATTCTGTTGAGATTTTATTTGGTCACCTTGTTTTCTTCTACTATGATTATTTTGGCTGATTATCTTTATGGATTATGTTACTCCATGTTTGGAGATGGATTTCATTGATGTTTTGATTGTCGTTGGTCTTGTGATATAAGACTATGAGGATGGTTATTACATTATTGAGATATCCATTATGAGATGGATGATATTTGGTAACATCTATATTGAGATGGATAGTTTGATTCTTATATAGGATGTGATGTTCTTTGCTATGCTCCATTATTTTGCTTTGGTGATTATCATGGTTTATGATTTATGAGAAGCTTTTGTGGTTTTGGTTCAGTCTTCTCTTTGTTTCTTTTGGTTGGAGCATTAGGGTAGGTTATCTAGGTGTATATATGGGGAGTGGTTTGCAATAGGCGTCGGGCCCCACAAGTGGTTGTCAAGATAAATTATTGCAAGTGACTTAATAAAGTGATAACTTAAATACATTGAGAGTTTTAAAATGAATTAATAAGATGTTATGTGTTCCTCACCCATGTCTTGAGCACTAGTACAAGCTAGGATGGAGTGAGATGATGCTTGTTGCCTTCGTGGAATTGGATATAGCATAGCTAGACCCTTTTCTATATGAGAGGATTACTGATAATGCATAGAGTCACTAGGGTGCTGAGGTCTAGAGAGACTACTAGGATAACACTGGAGTCGACTTTTGTGATGACACTTCCCCGTATGCATCTTAGGTTTCCTACATTTTTTTGTTGCCTCTAGTTGAGTATGTATTACCTTTGCAATTGGTGTCATGCCTTTTTGAGATAGAGATATTTCAAGATCCCTTGCTTAGTTTTTACTATGGTTATTTTTGGTGGTTGATATTTGAGTGGGGCTCGTTGTTATCTCCTTAGCACAGTGGGAGTGGACCTTTGGTTCCATGAGGTCGGGTGGTAGTGATTCTTTTACCATTTGAGATTTTGATGTCCTTGTGCCGGTGTTGGATGATGTTTGTAGCAGTTGTACCCTCTTCTTTCATTATTGGATATGTGCTCTTATTTTCTTTTATTGTACATACCTTGTACTAGGTTATTATTACATACACTGTGACTTGTGCAGTGGATGTTGGTTAATTATGGATACCTTGTGGTACCAATAGTATATAGGTTTCAATTATGAGATGGTGTACTTTTTATTCATTTGCATTATGTGGAGATTGTATACTTTTTATTGTACTTAGTAGATGAATTAAATTATGTAATTCTACGTCAGGGAACCCTTGTGATTTTTAATCTGTAAATGAGTTTTTATTTATGAGTGTGTATTAACTTATGTTATAATTCTTCCACATTGTTATTCATTATTGATTGTAAACTCTTAAGGAAAAATTTATTTTTCAAACTTAGTATCATGATTTAGGTTAATTTCTCCTAGGTTCCATAGTGGGGCATTAAATGAATCCCAATATATTTTCTAGGAAGATGACTAACTTTCATTCCTAAAATATGGCATATTTCCCTTTGTTTGTTTAAACTAGTATTAAAGAAATAAACATCTGATTATTCCAATTAATACATTGACTTGAGGCACGATTCTATTTATCAAGGGTAGCCCTGGTGACTCTAGCTTCCCTGAGTGAGGCTTTTCTAGGTAGATAAGCATCATCTGCAAATTGCAGATTTGAGAGTGGAACAATGCCCTTTGCAATATTAATTTCCTTCCATTGACCGTCATGTCTTCTTTTGGAAATTAATCTCCCTAGGACTTCAACCATAATGATAAACAAAAAAGGGGATAGTGTATCCCATTGCCTCATGCCCTTGTTAGAATCAAAGAAGCCTCAAGGGCTATCATTAACTATAAAACAAATCTTGGAGAATTTATGCAGCTGTCGATCCATTTAACCCAATCCATTCTAAAACCAAATTTATCCAACACCTTGTTAAAAAGTAAAGTCCACCAAGATAACTGAGAGGGGGGGGTGAATCAATTATCAAATAAAAACAACTTATAATACCATTATCAGATTTCAACCATGTAACTGATATAAACAACAACCATAGAAAGATAAACATAGACAATAACACAATATATGTTAACTAGGGAGCCTCTTGATCATAGAGTAAACCCCACTGGGAATGATTCCCACAAAAGATGTACTAATATGAAAATTCCTTGTGAGAGGATGGAATTTGTTAGGAGTCTTATGAAATATATTTAGTACATATTAGTCCCTGTTAGGAGACTTTGAATCCCTATTAAAAGATTCTAACCCAGTTAAGAGTTATGGAAGGCAGAAGGACCCACTATCCAAATAGCTTCAAGGAAAGATCACCAAACACACTGTCCAACTGATCTCTGTACTATTTGAAAAAAATAATACCAACAATTACTGATCTCAACAACTCTTTTATTTGTGCCACAACCACACCAAATGCTTCACCAGATCTTAGTACCAGATCTACTCAATTCGCATATCCTCTTACAACATCAATTACATTCTCTCTTCCAATTCATATCTCAATTACATTACAATCAAGGAAAAAAATCCTTCCTTTATACCACACTCAAATGATTACAAATGAGTTGGCCAACTAGGCTTAACCAAATACAAAATATAAATTATTACACATTACATAATATTTCATAATCACATAAAACTATTTGCTTCCAAACTAAATAATTCTTCACTTGTGCAACCTCTGACTATGCTATCTCATCCAAGTCACCTCTGAAATATCATCAACCTCTATTCAACTTCTCATGTCCAGATTCTATCCCGATTAGGAGATATAATCCAGTTATCACAAGCTGCTTCTCAAGAACACTGTCTGAATACCGTTTCCACTAAATTACACATAACTATCATGAATAATTGAATTTACATACACACTCTTAACTAAAATCTTAAGACACAATATAGAATAAGTCCTCAACTCTGCATAGCTTGATCTACAATTCTCCACGTGCGCTAATATAAACACTGTCTACTTCTCTGCTATTCTCTAGTAGATCAATGTGTTAACATCAATGACAAACATAGTCATGAATGAAACATACTATTGCTATAGAATGAATCCAAATACTCCCCCATAGGATATTCAACATTCATTCCTAACAATCTCCCCCATTGGAATTGATGGAAACATAGATGAAAAACATCCAAGTTCCATGAATACCAAACTGCAACACTACTGTTCTACATTATATTTTCAAATCCTCTTCATCAATCAAATCACCAAGTGTTTTTCATTTACTATCCTTCTCTCCCCCATTGACATCAATGACAAAGAAATAATCAATATATAAATCCAATACAAGGTCAAATGTCAAAAGACACTATTCAGAAAATACATTCACAAGAGTCCTTCATGACTCAGCTCAAAAACACACACTCCCCCATAGAGGAAGTATCAACATATAGTCCAGAATGGATAGAGCTCATATACCACTGGACTAATGAAACTCTCTACATCACTACTCAAAAGTAGGTTGGGGCATAATCCCAAGCATACCTCTCAAATACTCAAATGTATCATTAGGTAAAGGCTTTGTAAATTTATTTGTAATCTTCTCTTTTGTACTGATATACTCAAGCCTGACTTCCTTTTCTGCAACTTCCTCTCTTACAACATGATACTTGATTTCTATATGTTTTGTTTTAGAATGCAACACAGGGTTATTTGACATACTTACTGTACAGGTGTTATCACAGTGTATGATAATAGGCTCATTGAACTTAATTCTAGTATCCTTCAACATTTGTTTCATCCAAATTATTTGATTATAATTATTTGCTACTGCTACATATTTTGCTTCTGTTGTGCTCTGTGAAATACAATTTTGTTTCTTACTTAGCTAAGAAACCAATCTTCCTCCAATAAAAATGCTCCACCACGTGTACTCTTTTTTTAATCAACACTACCTCCCCAATCTGTATTTGTATATGAACATAGGGTAAATTCATCTGATTTTTCACACCATAACCCATAGTCAATTGTGCCTTTCAAATACTGAAATATTCTTTTTACTACTGCATAATGTGACTCTTTAGGATCAACTTGAAATATTGCAACAATTCCAACTACATGTGATATATCTAGTCTTGTATGAGTTAAATACTACAATCCTCTAATCATAGATATGTACTTCTTTTGTTTAACTATAGGTGTTTCATCTATGCTAGATAACTTATGACCGATTACCATAGGTGTGCCAACAGGCTTAAAATTTTCCATTCCAAACCTTTTCAACAAGTCTTTTAGATACTTTGTTTGACATAAGAAAATACCATCATGGTTTTGTGCTATCTGTAATCCTAAAAAATATTTCATTTCACCAATCATGCTCATTTCAAATTCTATCTTCATTTCATCAACAAATTTATCACTAGCTTAATCTTCTCCTCCAAAGATAATATCATCAAAAAAGATAACTACAATCAATAAACTATTCTCAATCTCTTTTAGATACAAATTATTGTTTGCAGTGCCTTTAGTAAATCCTAATTTTATCAAATACTTATCTAATCTTGCATACCATGTTCTAGGTGCTTGCTTCAGTCCATATAGAGCTTTGTTCAGTTTACATACCATGTCTCCTTCTTGAGTTAAAGGAAAATCTTCAGGTTGCTCAATGTAGACTTCTTCGTCCAATTCTCCATTCAGAAATACTAACTTCACATCCATTTGATATACTTTGATTTTCTTATAAGCTACATAAGCCAAAAAAAATCTTACTGCTTCAATTCTTGCAACAGGAGCAAAATTTTCTTCATAATCAATTCCTTCTTGCTGTGAGTATCCTTTACATACCAATATTTCTTTTTTCCTTACAACTTCACCTTGTTCATTCATCTTATTTATGAATACCCATTTAGTTCCTATAAAATTTTTATCTTTAGGTCTAGGGAACAACTCCCAAGTCTTATTCTTCTCAATCTGATCTAGTTCTTCCATCATTGCTTGAATCTAATTATCATCTTTATAGGATTCCTCAATATTTTTAGGTTCAATTTGAGAAATAAAACATAGTTCTTCTTGTACCTTATTTCTTGTCAGAACTCCTTTTTCTATGCTCCCAATAATCTGATCAACGAGATGATTTCTTTCTAGATTATTGTTAAGTGTCACTGTCTCAGTTCTTTCTTCAAATCTTTGTTCTGATCTCGGTTCTTCTCTTATTTCCTCAATATAATTATCATTCTAGAAATCACTGCCAGTTTCATAAAATAATTCAACTTTTTCTTGATCAATTCTAGGATGAACTTCTTCATCTGATTCATAATCAAGTATTCTTTCCTGAATTTTGAACTTCTCATCAATTTTAACATTTGTGCTCTCAACAATAGTCTTAGTTCTTTTATTGAAACATCTATAAGCTTTATTTTTCAATGAATAACCAAGAAATATACCTTCATCACTTTTAGGATCGAACTTCCCAATGTCATCATCTCTCTTAATATAACATTTTCTTCCAAAAATTCTAAAATAATTAACAGATGCTGCATGTCCAAACCATAATTCATAAGGTGTCTTGTTTGTGTCTGCTCTGATTTGTACTCTGTTCATTGTATATACTGTTGTGTTCACTACTTCTCTCCAAAATTTCTTTATCAAATCATTCTTAAATAACATAGATCTTGTTGCCTCAATTACTGATATGTTCCTTCTTTCTATAATACCATTTTGTTCAAGTGTTCTAGGAGTTGAAAGTTGTCTCTTAATACCATTCACTTTCACCATAGAATCCTCTAGTCCTTGTGGGACCGCTTAGATCTGTGTGAATAATTTCCAAGTTTTCTATTGTGGTGAACTTCTTACTAGGAAAAGAACTTCTTTTCTGCTTAGCCATAACACATTCTTTACATATCATGTTATTAGGTTTCATAATCTTAGGTAAATCTCTCACTGCAAGTGTAATACTTACTTTCACAATGTTATCAAAGTTTATGTGACAGAATGTTTTGTGCCATAATCAACTGTCATCAATATTAGTAATCAAACATGTCATTTCATCATGATTCAACTGAAATACATTACCTTTGGTTCTTGATCCAGTTCCAATCATATTACCATTCTTATCTTTGATCACACAAGTCTTCTCAGTAAACCAAACTTGATATCCCTTATCAACTAACTGTCCAACACTCAGAAGATTATGTTTCAATCCATCCACAAAATAAACATCATCAGTGTTAGTCTTTCCATCAAGAGTAATAGATCCTATTCCCTTTATCATGCAAGGTGCATTGTTTCCAACTCTAACAATTCCTCCATCGTAGTTATTAAAATTTATAAAAAAATTCATATCTCTAGTCATGTGATGTGAACAACCACTATCTATGATCCAATCAATTTTCTTTTCTACTTGAGAAACTAAAGCTTTTTCTTCTCTCACTTCAGTTTCATAGTTTTCTTCTTTTATTGCTACAAATCCTATGTCATCACTTTCATTATCACTTTCACTTAAGATTTTCTCAATGCTAGCCTCAAATTATTCATCATTAGCATAGTAACATTCTTTAGATCTTCTAGGTTTAAAGTTTTTCTTATATTTCTTCAATATCTTAGGGAAATTAGATGCAAAATAACCATATTCTTGACAAGTCCAACATTTAAAGATTTTCCTACCTTCAGGTTCTCTTTTCACAAGCAAGGCAATTCCTTCCTCAATCTTTTTGTCTTCTTCGGTCTTATATCTGTTGCAACTAGAATAATCTCCATTGACACTTGTACTTCTTATCAAAGTAGGGCAAACACTAAGTGCGCTGAATGCTATCTCAATTCTAGGTAAGTCTCTAGACTATCTCAAGCTTGTCTTTGCTGCTTCTAATCTTCCAAGAAGAGTTTCTCTGGTAAAATGTTTAGTACAAGGTATAACTTGTTCAATCATCTGCAATGTATGCTTAAACATAGGGGTCAATGTCTTTAAGATCTTCCATATGAATTCATCTTCAGTTTTGTTTCCTTCACAAGCTTTGATACTTGCAAAAATGTCTCATATCCTACCAATATAGCTTCTAATAGATTCATCTTCCATCATTCTTATATCTTCAAATGAACATATCCAATTTTGTAATCTAACTCTCTTATCATGCACATCACCTTCAAACATAGATTGTAAAGCTAACCAAATTTCATGAGATGTCCTTAGAATTTTTACCTGCTTGTATTCGTTCTCTAGAAGAGCTGACAAAAGTGCTTCTCTGGCAAGTATGTTACACATTAATAGATCTCTTTCCTTATCAATTCAATCTTCAAGTTTTTCTTCTTCAATGATAGTCTTATCACTCTTTGTGATCAACCAATATCCTGGTCCTAAACATAATAGAAGTGTCTTCATCTTTTCTTTCCAGCTGTGATAATTAATGTTGGATACAATTATCTGAAGGACATTGTTGGATTAGCTATGTGTTGTCTTTGATGTCACACAAATGTCATATCAATTATCATTCTCAGTGTCTACCGAGCTCAGTTGGTCAGGTAGATGGTTTTTAGTGTCTACCGAGATCTCTCGGGTGTCAAAAGGAAACATGACATGGAAATAGTGTTAATCGAGCCTCCTCGGTTATCGAAGGAAAATTAGTGGTTACCGAGCTCTCTCAGTCTTCGAAGGATGTTGCAAAATTCACTGTGGTTACCGAGTTCTCTCGGTCACCAAAGGAAATCTTTTCAGGATTAATGTTTACCGAGCAAGGTCGACCCTTCAAAGGATTTTGTTATTACAGTTTATTTATCTAAGCCGACTGTTATAATAATTATTAGTGCCGACTTGACAATCTAAATGTTAATTAAAATGGCATATATATATAGAAGGTCAAGTGGTGAATAAAAAATATACAGCATGCAGAAATCATTTTGAAGAAAGGTATGTGCGAATTTTGAAGGATGGTTAGATATCCTTGAGGAGCAGCAAAGATTTATTTGATCAGTAAGGATCTAGTGAAGCAGAACAAAGATCTATATTCAACAATTCAGTTGTAGGTCATTTCATTGTTACTCTCTTACAATTGTAGCAGTGATATCAAAATCTCTTAACCGAGTTGGTTTAACAACCATTTTGTAAATCCTCTAACAAGGTGACAGTTCTATTGAATTGTTTCAAGACCTCTTACAAGGCCACTCCTAGCAGGGTGATTAAATCCTCTAACAAGGTCACACCTAACAGTGTGTTTTGTAACCTTTTACCAGGTTGGCTTCTAACTGGGCATCACTTTAGAAGAGTGAAAAATAGTAACTAGTTACATTGGTGGTTTTTCCCATATTGGGTTTCCACGGTAAATCTGGTGTCTCTTGTGTTCATGTTATTTTCTTTATTCATGTAAGTTAATCAGTGATGAATGCTTAAGAATAGTTTAATTATTACACACTTCAAGGATCAAGTTTCAGCATTTCTCTGTATATTTACCTAGTGGCACAGTAAATATTTTGTTAAGATATTTAAGGGATCAGTGGTAATATTTTTGTGGTTAACTGATTCACCCCCCCTCTTAGTTACTACATCTATATTTCCAACAAATTAACTCCATCAAACTTAGGGTTTTCTTTCCTAAAATGACTCGCCATAGATCTCCTTAAGTTGTTAAACTTTTCCTTCGTTGCTTTGATACCAATTGTTAGAAAGTAAAGTCCACCAAGATAACTAAGAGGGGGGGGGGGGTGAATTAGTTATTAGATAAAAATAACTTATAATACCATTATCAGATTTCAACCATGTAACCAATATAAACAACAACCATAGAAAGATAAACATACACAATAACACAAGATATGTTGACTAGGAACCTCTTGATCAGAGAGTAAACCTCAGTGGGAATGATGCCCACAAAAGATGTACTAATGTGAAAATTCCTTGTGAGAGGATGGACTTTGTTAGGAGTCTTATGAAATACATTCAGTACATATTAGTACCTGTTAGGAGACTTTAAATCCTTGTTAAAAGATTCTAACCCGATTAAGAGTTATGGAAGGTAGAAGGACTTGTTATCCAAAAAAATTCAAGGGTAAGATCATTAAACACACTGTCCAACTAATATTTTTACTATTTGAATAGAATAATAACACCAATTATTGATCTCAACAACTCTTTTGTTTGTGCCACAACTGCACCAATTGCTTCACCAGATCTCAGTACCAAATCTGATCAATTCGCATATCCTCTTACAACATCAATTACATTCTCTCTTCCAATTCATATCTCAATTACATTAAAATCAAGGAAAAAAATCCTTCCTTTATACCACACTTAAATAATTATAAATGAGTCAGCCAACTAGGCTTAACCAGATACAAAATATAAATCATTACACGTTACATAATATCTCATAATCACATAAAACTGTCAACTTCCAACTAAATAATTCTTCACATGTGCGACCTTTGACTATGCTGTCTCATCTAGGTCACCTCCAAAATAGAATCAACCTCTGTTCAAGTTCATATGTCCAGATTCTATCCCGATTAGGAGATATACCAGTTATCACAAGCCACTTCTCAGGAACACTGTCTGAATACTATTTCCACTAAATTACACATAACTGTCATGAATAATTGAATTTTTGTACGCACTCTTAATAACAATATCAGGACACAATATAGACTAAGTCCTCAACTCCGCATATCTTGATCTATAATTCTCCATGTGCGCTAATACAAACATTGTGCACTTCTCTGTTATTCTCCAGTAGATCAATGTGTTGACATCAATGACAAATATAGTCATGAATGCAACATACAACTTCTACAGAATGACTCTGAATACTCCCCCATAGGACATATTCAACATTCATTCCTAACACACCTTACATAGGAATTGCCTATTCACTTCATCATAAGCCTTCCTGATATCTAACTTAATCATCATTTTTTCATCCTTTGCAACTTTAACCGTATGTATGGCCTCATGTGCAATGATAATACCTTCGTAAATGGACTGATTATGAGAGAATCCACTTTGTTCCTTATAAATTATAGAATCCAAGACCTTTTGAGATGATTGGCAATCACTTTTTAGAAATATTTTTATAAATTTTACTATAGAGGGAAATAGGCCAGAAGTCATCAAAGGAAGTCCTATCTTCCTTCTTTCGGATAAGAGAAATAAATGTGTTATTGAAGTCCCTCAATACAAAGCCACCAAACTTAGATTCTTCAACCACTTCCCAGATATCTTTGCCAAAAATATCCTAGAACCTTTGAAAGAATATGGTTGGAAAGCCATCAAACCTAGGAGCTTTCTCCCCTCCCATACTAAAGAGGTAAACTTTCATTTCATCCATATAAATGGGCTCCATCAACATGTTGTTCTGAGCATCTGAAATCCACTTAAGAATGACATCAAGAATCTCCAAATTTGTATCTAGAGACAAAGGATCCCCATAGAAAATATTTTGAAAATACGTAATAGACTCATGATGGATTTCAACCAGAGATTAAAAAACAACACCATTTGAATCAGTGATGGAGAAAACATTATTAAAATCTCTCTTGACCTTAACAAAGTTTTGAAAGAATTTGGTATTTCTATCTCCTGTAGATAACCAAGTTTCCTAAGATTTTTGTTGCCAATAAATCTCCTCTCGGGAAAGAATCTCAGAGTATTACTTGTTCAAACTAGATTCTAGTTGGAAATCATCCTCCCCCATGCCCGACTCAATGACCAAAGAATGCATGGCAATAATTTTATTTTCTACCTAGAATTTTTTCATGAAAATATTGTAAAAAGATTCACGATTCTATCTTTTTAACTGATCCTTTAAAATTGTAGCTTCTTTAAAATCACGATTCCATCTTTTTAACTGATTCTTTAAAAATAGCATCTTCTTGAAAAAAAAAGACTTATTACTTGGTCTATTTGGGGAATTTTACCACCAATCCAAAATTTTGTCTTTGAGGTCCTCATGCCGCAACCACATAGTCTCAAACTTGAAAGAGGCTCTGTTAGGAGAAACATCATACTAAATTCTGACACAAATAAGATAATGATCAAATCCTAACATAGGTAAGATTTCAAGATAACATAACCAATCTTAATCATCCCAATTGCCAGCCAAAAGGAATTGATCCATCATTTTAGCAATATTAAGGAATTCACTTCGCCTATTGGTCCATGTGAATTGGTCATTCCTTAATTCAAGATCTATCAGTCCATTATTTGTGAATCAATCATAAAAATCCTTTTGACTCATCCTAACCCAACCTTTTCCACCTTTTTTCTCTATCAGACATAGATCACATTGAAATCTCCACCAAGAATGATGTAGGAGCATATTAGGTTCTTGGAAATATTGTATCACAAAAAACAAGTTAGGTTTGTTAGTTGTTATTGGTAACTACTTTTGGGCTCTTGGTGATGTATTCTTATTTCCACCGATGGGGCTTGGTTGTTTCTCGGTTCCTTCTTTCACCAAGTTGGCTTTGTTGTTCACCGAGTGGATTTTTCTGTTGCTTGGTAATTTTTCTCATTGAGTGGTTTATTTGGATTTTTGTTGAGGCTGACTCATGCCTTTAATTTTGGTCCCAGAGTTAATGGTTACATCAATCATTGGGAAGTGTGTGGACCTAGATCTAGTTTCTCCCTTCTCCAATGTTGGATTTGAAGGCCGACTTGTTTCGGTAGCCTCTTGTATAAATAAAGTAGTATGTTGTAAATCTTAGGTAGTTGGTTTTAAGTGAGAACATATAGAAGATAGGATCTAAAAGTTTAATCCTTAATGTTGGAGGACTTTCATAGTAGAATTTTGATTCTATTTGGCCGTAATCGGGAAGGCCTTACAACTCGACATGTATGGATATTTCTATGTTGATTGATACATGAGATCTTTGTATTCTCTCTCTCTCTCTCTCTCTCTCTCTATTATAGTGTTATTGCTTCTGCATGTTGATTTCATAGGATGTTGGTAGTTGGGTGTGTCATTGGCCCCATCTTCCTACCCTCCTTGTGTCAAAGAAGAAAAATATCCTCTGGGTTATTGCTAATAATATTTGAAATAAAATTCCAAAGTTCTCATTTCATTGCATGATTATTAGGCCAATAAACATTGATAACATTAAATCTAGTAAAAAGTTACTTAGAATCAACAGTAAACCATTCCCAAGATCTATCTTTCCCCCTAAGTTGAACATACAATGTCACTTATGACTGTAAAATACCAAGACCCCTAGAGGCCCCAATGAAGTAAAAAAAGAAACCTTTCCATTTACCAAAGTGTCTCTTAAAGGCATCAACATCCTCACTACTTAGCTTGGTTTCTTGAAAAAGTACCATATCAGGCATCACTTGATCAAAACAACGCTTGATCAGGAAAAATTTTTTAGGGGCATTATAGCCCCTAACATTCCATGAAAGGATCTTCATGGCTCTCAAGAAATGGCATATCCCTTTCCCAATCTCAACAATTTGGTTTGGTTGATTGCACTACTAGCCATGGTGATTTAACCTAAGTAGATCTAGGGCCCCACTTTTTCTTTTCCCCCAAATTGGGTTTATTATTTGTTGCAGGGGTTTGTTTCACTGTCCTACAATCAAAGACACTTGGAGTGTCTGAGGGTTCCAAAATATTTGGGTCTCCATCAACTTCATGGGAAGCATATTCCAAGTCAGAATCACCCATATCATCGTGACGTAGTCAAGGATGGTGGATCCAATTAAGGACAGTCCAAACCTTGCAGCTTTAGAACAACACAACGGAATACTCAACAACACAACACCAAAAAAATTGTTTAACTTTTGATTTTCATTAACATGCCTGGATGTAAGGCCTTCCGGGTTAGGGCCAATTACAATCAGAAACAATTCTGCAAGATCCACATAGATCCAATACAATCTCAGCTAGTTCAGCTTTGAAGACAATCAGAAGCTGATGGAAACACTAAGGTAGATCTAAACTTGAGCTCGCAAGCCTCCAAGCAATATCCTTGTCTCCAAGTGTGTAAACTACTAGCTCTGTAACTACAAACTATCAGATAACAATCTGATATGCAAGATCATGCAAGATCTTTTCCACAACTTTGCCAACTCCAGCTTTCAGAGCCTCAGATCTGATTCGCTAAGTCTTCCAAGTCATGAACTTTTATGATCTCCTAATGATCCTATGATGATGCCTAAACATCTACCCCAAACACCCCTTAAATACTAATCATCAGCCACAAGTCGGTTGGATGAAACCATTAAATCCCCTAATAATTATTAAATGCAATACAAGTCAGCATCAAAATAGCCTTACAAACATTTAATCCAACATGTCAGCCTGTAACAACAGCTCCCAACAATAAATGCACCAAGTCGACCCAAAAAATACCCAGAACTCTAGTCAGTAAACTAGAACTACCAAGCAACAGTGAAATAACTGAGCATGCTAGGCATCACCGAGCACTAGTGTCGACCGAGCACCACAGACATCATTGAGTAACACTTTCATTGAGCACCAGAGATTATCGAGTTCCTTCAGCGATCGAGCTTCCTTCAATGACCCAGACCGTCGGTCAAGGCTGCAACCGAGTAACACCAGCGAAACATACACCTCCCATGCAGATTCACCGAGTACCCTAGAATGGCCCTGTGTCACATCACTGCTATCTTTAACACCTTCAAAAGAAATTTCCAGATTATGAATAGGTGAAATTTGAATGTCCTTGAAACCTTTTTCTAAAATTTTTTCCTCAATACCCACCCCAACATGTCCCTCCAAGGAATCTAAAAGTTCTTGTTGTAAACCTTGTTGTAATTCAATCTCTGATACTAGCTTTACCACATGATTGGCTCCATCCCCCATCTCATATTCTAATAAGAGACTATTCTAAAAATGTGACCTCGAGTCCATGAAAGAAAAACCCCTAGTTGCACTAGGAGAAGAAGAAACCAAGCATCAGTTATATGCAAGTTCAATAAAGGGATAGCCCCCCATAGTATCCTGCAAGGAGCACTCGACTCCCTCTTCATGATCTAATCTCACCACCTCTGTCTTATTTGATGGGCCATCAACACATAGATTGGGGTTACAAACATCATCTTCTCCTGAGAAAGATTTGAAGTCCTTGAATTCGTGGATAAATATCCATTATCCTTTTCAAAGATTTAATCAATCTATGATTTACGCATCACCTCCCAATCTATAGAAACCATCAATGCACTGACATCAAGTTGAGAATGGAAAGAGAATCTCCCAAAGTTAGACCTTCAAAGTTATCCCCATTTTTATCCCTTGTAGTTTTGGAGATTACCCTTGCAAGATAATCCTTTTCTAAGCCTTTCCCTTTGTCTAGGTTCATTTCACCATTATGGTCCACAAAGTCATCCAAATCTTTTCTAAAATCATCACATTTATCAACTTCAATCTTTTGTTTCCATATGTCTTCACTCGTTTGGATTCCTAAAATATCTAGGAGAGGGTGTGGTTTTTGCCATAAGATCAACATTCTAAGGTAGATCGACATATCACTATTATCTACAACTTCCTCATATTTTAAGAAGGAACTCAACCTTTCCCCAATCCTCTTCATTGTTTCTTGATCCCTACACTCTTGTGAAAGATTAGACATTTTCATCCATATCAGAATATCCTTAACTTTTTCCATTATGGGATTGAAATTAGGTGTCCATTCTACAAAATATAAGCCCTTTCCTTCTATGAAAAAATCCTGTTGTTAAAAAACCACTCTTTGTCTTTTTCTATAGGGAAAATAACTAAGAAAAACCCATTGGTTAAGGTTTTTATAGTGCAGTCTTTCCCTAACTGATTCTCACACCAATCCCTAATCTTGCAAAAAGATAACCATGGCCCCAACCATTTTAGGAAAAAAACACGAGCCTTCAAAAAACTAACAGTGTCACACCACTCCTTGTTATCAATAGACATTGATGCAATAAGGGCATGTTCGAAATTAGGGCTTATCAATTTTTGTTGTTCCACTACAGGTCCATTATGTTTAGGGCGCCAAAATTTCTTTTCAATCTTTCCAAAATCAAATCCCTATCTATCCGTAGGAAAATTTCCTCCATTTGTCAGGGTCGAGAAGAGGGCTGCCTATTAAACCCTGACCTTTGCAAAAACTACCTACCATATCCATTTTGTGAGTATCTCGTATAAGAATGCCTTGGTCCATCAAATCCACCCTTGAAACCTTGCTGAAGTCTGCAGTTGAAAGGTCAAAACCTGCACGACCATTATAGCGAAAGCCGTAATGCCACCTAAACTCTAAACCCTGGTCTTGCAGCTGCTCCATCCTAAGAACACTTTATTTTATTAATGAAGCAAAAAATCTATTACCAAAAAAAATAGTGATATTTATTTAATTTTTATTAATCTATTATTTAAAAATATAATATCACTAATTTTTATGATTTTTATATTTGCAATATATATTAATTATGTAATATATTAATGTAATATCTATTTATATTTTTAATGTAATAAGCTTAAAATAAATAGTATTACTATCTTTTTTCCCTTTAAATTTAGAATTAGCAAGTGACATATGATTGGTGCATAGTGTTTGAATGGATTGAATGTTAAAGATAACATAGAAGTTCATAACACCATTTAAACATAATAATCGCAGCTATAGAATCTTATGGAATTTTTTTATATTGAAGCTTGTGTTGTATTTACCACAAATGTAATTTGCTCATTTAAGAAAGGTCATCTCAATAGCTAATGAATTATTTAAATTGAAAAATATGTTTAAACAATCTCTAATCGTGTGAGATTCATCTTCGAATTAGACAAATATAATGGCAATATTAACTACCATAGGTAGGCATAAGGTCAAACAAAACTGCACAATGCCAATTGGAGGATCGGGTCATATACTTGATGACAGTCTCCAACTTTTAAGACCATTATTTCTGACATTGTCTTCCCTTTTGCCGGTGTGAGACACGTGAAGAATTTCGGTGGGAGCATTCTTCCTATAAAATAGCCTATCGCCTAATAAATTATACATAAAGTCAAAATGAACATTAGTTATACTTGAATACACCCATATATTCCTTGTATTGATTTGGAAATATATCTTGAAATATTTTTACAAATATTTTATATCTCAACAAATGAAAAACTAATCTAGATTAATATTTAAATCACTAGAATGTGTTGATGGAGACTTATAAAATCATCTAAAATATACACAATAGATATGGATACATTCACAAGATAATAAATCTATATGTTTAACTCATTATTTTATGCTTATTACTTGTATTTATACCTCTTAGACAAAACACAAATCATTATAATAAAAAAATCCTTAAACCCTTCCCTAGAGATGAAGCTTAACATCTTCAAAGCCTCTTCCTCCTATTTTCTTTCGATATCCTACTTTCTACACACATACACATCCAAACAACCCATGGATAAGAATCATAACCCCTTGCAACTCTAGAGACCACCCATACCTATACATCATCAATTCCATATCTTCCTACATAAAATATTACCTCATAAGAATTTGTAAGTATATCAAGGCATCCAGGGAATTTCAACTTTCTAATAACAATAATTATGATTATTAATGACATCCTAGGTTGTGCTTCAAGGAGAAAAATGCTACAATATATTTCTTGTGTAAACTCGATGAAGTATACATCATCACTTTTTAGAGTCATGCAAGGTTAAACCTATAAAATATATGAGATAAATGATTACTATCTAGGTTGGATTTTGTAGGAAGATAAGAATATTGAAAATTGTTTACCTTATTAATGATGACATTATTCCTTAATCCTATATTGCTAATTTTTTCATTTGAATATGTACCCTTAGGATTAAGAACTACATTTTAGATGGGAAAAAGTAGAATAGGTAATTGCATGGTTGAATCTAGTCATTAATGGTGCCAAAAGAAGATGTGGGGAGTGGAGGAAGCAACTTGGAAGAAGTGTAGAATTTTGAGGTGGAGCGAGATATGGGAATGAATGATGCAATATTTCCTTGTGGAACTAAAGTTTTAGGAAGAAAAAAAGTGTCTCAACCTTTCAATAATAAAAAGGTACTCTCGATAAAAGGTTACTATTAATAAATGAGCATGCGAGGTTGCAAGAGTGGTCTACCCAACTTGAGGAATTTGGTCCCATGATTAGTTGTGTTACAAGAACAATGCACCTACAGAAGGTTTTTTGTGGGGCATTTCCCCCCAAATAAGGTTTCATATATGATTTATCACTATGAACCATTTATCATCGGGTAATAGATCTAATGGAATATATTTTGTGTGCTTTAGTTGTCCTAGAAGCTAACCCTATTTTAAGATGGCATTGTATTATGATTATTGAGCATGATGCATTCTAAGAGTCTAATAGTTGTTGAGTAGCCTTTAGATCTTTGTTGGTGATACTCCTGTGAGAAGCTTGCTCTGCAAGTATATCATAATTTGTTGTTTATTTCTAAATAATATATTGGGTGGATTTTGGAGTGTAAGTTTTTTTCATTAAAAAGGGTTTTCCCCATGCAAACCACCTTTTCTATGATATACATGTTATATATGTTTATTTTTATTAAGTCTGTGTAACTGTTGTAAATATCTAGGAAAGTTTTTGCATAACCCTCCTCTCAAAGTTAGTGTAGGAATTTGTTCCTCTACCTTAGTTTCCTTGCATAAAAATTAGAGCTAGAAATTAAACATGAAGTCTATAAGCATCTTGAAATTTCACAAATGAGTGAAATAAATAGATGGAAAATATGGAAGAAATACAAGAAAATTATGGGAATGGACTTGAAAAAAAGAGTTATGTCTATTGAATTAATGCCTAAAATCTAGGTTGACATCCATATAGGAAGAAACAAATGACAAATTATAATGAGAACTTAGAATAAATTATTGTAGAAGTGAACACAAGATCTAGACATTGGAGAAAAAGTATGGATATCTAGAAAAAGTCAATAAGATCGACACAGGGGAAGGGGGGAATTTTGTAGGAACTAGATGTTTAGGATGTCTAAAGGTGGGTGTGAGTTAAAAATATATTGTTTGAAATCAATATATTGTAAAAGGAGAAATGAAGGATAATGGAACTAAAGGAGGACATGATGGAGTTTTATAATAAATCTATGAAATAAGTTAGGAGAGGATTGGACATAAAAAAAATCTAAATGCACATTAATTTCTTGTAAAATGGTGAAGAAAAGGGAAACAAAGGGATGAAAGGGCCTTAAGGACCACATAAGACTTTACACTAGAACCAAATATGCATGGAAAGGAAAGTGTTTGTCTATTTATTATAAGTATATAAAACTATGAAAAAGGTTAGAAATGACCAAAACACTCTTGAACTTAAAGATGTTCTCATATTAATGAAACTCCTAGCACATGATAGGGATATGGGGAGTGATAAGGAAACATACTTAAGTGATTTTGACTAAGGAAGACCCATTAGTAATTATACCAAAACAATTATATATGATACGTATTGAGACAAATGAGGCATACAAGGATTCAATAAGGAAATGAATTTGGGTATAGTCAAATGAGGCTTTGACAAGGCACACTTATGATGCATATAAATGTGAAGAGAATGAAATGTTCAAAGTGCCATTTGCTAGGTAGTTACAATTATTTAAACAAGCATCAAATGATGTTTAAATTATAAAATTATTACATAATTGGATATTCCATATAAAATATTATGATATAAAAAAATGAACTTAATTTTGAGTTTGTATGCAAAAGTTATTACCATTGGATGTCAAGTGTGATTGTTAGCAATATGTTTTTTAAGTATGCATTTTCTATTATTTTAGTACATCTTTTATTTTAGTTCTAAGAACTATTTAGAAATGTGAAAACCTTCATGTATTTTTATAAACCTATAGCTAATGATTGGATCCACTTAACACATGTTTGAATCATTACGATAGGATTTATTGAGCTAGAAAATTGGGTAGGACTATTTTATAAATCTATAAATGATTTATTTATATTGCATTTGTTGGTTTAAATCAATTTTTTGAAATGCTATTTATTTTGGTGAGTAGAGTGGTGAATGGATATAAAAAATCTTGTGATTAATGACTATTAGGGACATCATTATTGATCTATATTAAATATTGCATACGATGTAATGTACATAATAGTCATTTAATTTCCTTATAGGTGGTGGGTGGTGGACCATGTGAAGTTAGTGCACCTAAGACCTTTATTTGTGTATGTGTCGAGATATTAGCACTTATGTAAATACCTAAGATAATTGTTCATATCTATAGATATTTATTATATGTCATGAACTACTTCAAGGCATTGTACATTTGGGTTTTGTAATACCTATGTGAAATATAAAAAAGGTATACAAGTGTGAATTATTTGCATGAGGATCTCAACTCACTCATATTGGAGTTTTATTTCCACTAGAGACTTTCTCCAAAGGTATATTGTTATGTAGTTACATATGTGCACAATTTCTTATTTTTGCACATTTTAGGTATAATTCTTATTCTTTGCAGATATTAAACATGCACAAGTATATTTTTTTTCTACTAAGTAAGCTAGTAGAGTATCCTTTAGTTAAGTCTACATGTTTATGAAAAAGACTGTATTATAGTTTCACTAGTTTACAGATCATGTTTGTCCTCCAATTACATTTCTAGGCTCAAGTTAGATCAATGATGAAGTAGATATCATTATTTTATTATCCTTGATAATTAAATTTTTATTTGACCATCCATGTTACAAAATTAAGATAAAAATACCTTTAAATAACATGTCACATGATATGTGTGCTAACTCAACTCACAAAACTTAGTAGAAGGGGGTGAAAAAGTTGGAATTTAACTTTGAGACTTTTAGAAATGGAGATCATGTTCTCATAGTTCTTGGTATTAATCAAGTTCAATCTTGTGCAATGCTTAGATGATCTTGAGTACATGCATAAAAATTAATGCCAAAAGGGGTTAAATAGAGATTAATAGGAAGTGAATATATGTGTATCATTAATAATTCTCTAAAATGAAAATAGATAGGTACCATTGTATCACTTTGTTAAGGAACCTCAAAGGACAAGGACTAATAATTAAAATAACAGAAAAATAAAATTAAGAAAAAAATACATAATTTCATCTACACATCATGGTTAGAAATTTTAAGATAAAATAATACATCACATGTACATTTATTTCAAAGCACAAGTGAAAGATATGTCCTCACAATAAACTATGTCCTCTATGGGTCACCAACATCACTACTATGCAACACATCTAAAATATAACTAGAATACTAAAGCAACAATGAACAACTCTCAAAATATTATGATCATCATTACCACTTACAACTAAGTTCATTTTAATTGCCGAATCCAAATGTTCCTAATATACCCCATTTACATGTAAAGGATAACATACAATCATGTAATGATGCTTGATACCAACACATATCTATCCAACGCTAATTTGTCATTTCAATAACCATTCATTAAATTATTACAATTTACATCAACCTACTTATGTAATGTTCAAATAAAAATCTCATTTCCAATTATTATTACTAATCTAATCAATAATACATATCATGATATAAATACAAATAAATATTATCTTGCAACTTGAATAAAGGAACTAAAATGGAGAAGACAATATCCATCTAATGCACACAAATAATTCCACTACTCCCCAATAGAGGAAGGAAACACCCACCTAACCACGTGGAACCCTTAGGCCCACCCTTCCATTGTTAGGATATAGACACAAGGCCACACACACACAAGAAAGCTAGAAAAGAAACAAGGTTATTACCAAACTTCCAAGAAAACACAAAGGTAAACATGGTCAATTAAGAAAACACAAGGACCACTAGAGGATTTATTCACAACCAAAATTTATAGATTACATAAAGGAAAACATTTCATCCATTGATTCAACATAAGTTATCCTTCTATCCTCCCTAGACCTAGACCCCCATGTGATAAATCATGTAGAATTGGACAAACCTTTCAAGAGGACAAGAAATTTTGATCATGTCATCTCTACACATCTCTTAGATAGGCATGCCTTCCCATTCCCATAATTAGTCTATAAAATCACTCAAAGCCATGGATGTGGCATAATAATCATTGTATTAATCTACTTTACCCTAGTTAACTAATTAGCATATCACTTGATTGAGAAACTTGTCAATGGGTTATCTTGGCAGTCACTTTATGGCCTTGACCCCCATTTAGAGCCACTCTCCCTTAATGTAACGAGGCATCCATACCCATTAATATTTAAATAGGACAACATAGAGAATAATATCTCATATGAACATGTGTTACATCATCATGAATCCATTTCATAATTAAAGGTCACATAATCTAAAATAAGACTTTCTACAAGACCTCATTGGGAATGGTTAAGTCCTAAAATTGTAATGAAAGAATATCTTACTAATTACTTACAAATAAAGCATTAAAAAATAACATCAAATTCAACCCAATCTATCCATATAGACCATAACATAGATATAACAAAGTATACGACCAATTTCAAGCATTTGAAATTCACCAAAAAACTCTAAGGACCAAAAATCAGACCAAAAAAGGTCAAAACTCAAACTTGCACATATGAACTATACTCTTGAAAATAAAACCTATAATGCTGAACATTTTTTTCTTCTTCCTTTGTATTTTAAGCCTCAGAGATGTGCATTTGCATCCTGCAATTGTGCATTTTTCATAGAAACTACATAGTTACACAAGGTCAACTTGGGGCTCCCAAGCATACATCAATTGGGCCTTAGAAGAAAAGTCAAGAAAATACCCATGTGACATATGTTTATTTTCCTTCCATAAAACACTTCCATTTTTTCAAGACTCATAAATGTAAATCAAGGCTCAAAATCTTGAAAATAACCACCAAAAACTCAAGGAAAAATAAGGCTTTTCACATAAAATTTACACATTAAATAACTAGAATATAAACAATTTTTAGATTGAAATTAAAGGTGACAAAAAATCATATTTTTCTATTTAGAGGACAATAAAAAAAGATAAATTAGGAGGGAAATAAATCCTACCTTGAATCTTGTAAGGAATAATAAGAAAGAAGAAAGAAAAAAGATGATTGCTCAATAATCACTCCCACAAATGGAAAAAAAAATCTAACCATAAATTCCACTCCAACCCACATTAAAACATACACCAATCCAATCCAAATCCACTCTAAATGGAATCCAAAAACCTCTCCTTAAATAAATAAATAAATCTCTCCAAATAATCCTCCTAAGAAACCATTAATATTCAACAAGCCTCCCCTCAAAACTAAAAAAATGAACTCCATAAAAAGACTCCAAAATTGTATGGGAATTCCCAACGAAAAACCAACCACCACACAATAAAAGAAATGATTATATAATACATCTCTTATATAATAATTCATAATTATAATTACCCCCTCAAGTATAAATAATTAAATAATAATTCACTTAGTAAAATAACCCACTCCAACATTATAATATTCGTAATAAGGTATCTCCACCATAAAATAAAGATATAGGATAAAAAAATCACATAGTTAATTCCACCAAAAATATAATTAAGTCATAAAAGGAAAAATATGGTAAAATAATAATAAAATCATTAGGAAAATATCACCTAAGAGCAAAATTAAACCCACAGTAAATTGAATCATAAATACCATTAAATCCATAACTATCATACTTACCAAATTCATACCAACCATAAAAAAGGAGATAGGTAAATCAAATTTTGTTAACACAACAAACCGATGAGGTAACTCATGACTTGGATAATCATCCTAAATTGGAACAATGGCTAGGCTAAGATGAGTGGACCTTAATGATATCTTTGTATCAATGATCATCTGGGATTGTTAAGGCATGGCTAGACCTATGAAGCCAGGTAAAGTTGATGCTTGGTACTTGCATCAAAACACAAAACACATGCACATGACAACACCATATATGTATACACATATATAATATATAAATCAACACAAATAAGTGAAGGGGGAATCATAATATCATATGGCTCTCACAAATGAGTAATAAAATATCACCCCTCTCACACCTAATATATAAATAAACATCATAATAATGGTCCAATCTAATAAATAACATAATAAAACATCGATACTCCTAGTCTATCCTCAACAGTACCACCTGTAAGATAGGTTATCACATAACAAGACATAATTAACATATATCACAACCATCATGATAATAATAATAATGTGTCAATCATCATAAAATAGAGTCATAAGGAAATCATAAGCATTAGTCCTAACAACATCAATATGCCCATAATATGAATAATTCATCAATAAGATCATTCAGTTTGAAATATAAAGTCATCATGAATAGTGTATTAGACAAGATCGGATAAGTATCTCTACACACACACAAAAGTCAAGCATAAGTCCTAAAAAACATAAGCATGAAGAAAAACATGAAAGGTGATTACAACCTTCTTACCATGATGGGGTTGGATTGGCACTAGATCCTCCCCCCTAAGACTTGACTTAATTTGGAAGTCACAAAGGCTAAAATAGAAACACATTACACATTGGTCCTAAAACATCTTTTATACTCATGTTTGGATCCATACAATGATATAGAAATAATCATCATGAAAATGGTTAGGCTTAATACATAAATGTATCCATATCAACTCATATTTTAACTAGTATCATAAATTTAACCTCGATCCACCAACACCACATATGGAAAATTTCATTTATAAGTAATCAAAAGCTACAAATTTTAATATAAGAAAAAATATAGATGAATTCCTCATAAAAAGGCTAACCATCAACGCACTAAGATCCAATTCCCTTTTACAAGGTGATTATTGAAAGTATACCAATTCACACAATACCACTAAAATACACCATTATTTCATCCATTTGTAAGCAAGATAAACAACTCAAATCACTTAATTTTCTTAAGAATATTGTAATTTCCAAATATTTCTTGATGTAGGAGCATCTTGGGTTCTTGGAAATCTTGCATCAACCAAAAATATTTTGTTTCCTATTTTTCTATTTGTACAATCTTTGAGTTTCTTTTAGCACTCCTTTAGTTTGGATCAGTTTCTATTACGTAGATCGCAGTGTGTGCCTAGCATCATGTTGAACCTTTTCCTAGGTTCTCACCTCAATCTGTTACTTCACGGAAGAGTTCTCATGGATTCTTGGTGGGTTCTTTATGTTCTTCATGTTCAATGGTCAGATGGAGTTTTCTGATCTTGCAAAGGAATTTCCTAATTGGAAAAGTTTGTGACTCATTTAACAATGTTGCCACACTTGTGGCTGACTTATACTTCAGATTGTACTTTATGTTTCATCAATTTAAGGGAGATCCTTATGATTTGGGTCCTGACCTATATTTTGTTTTCCTATTCTTGGGGAATGTTTTCTTTTCCAAGCTAACTTGATGCTTATGAAGGCTTTATAAGCTATTGTAATTGATCTTGAGTGTAGTTAGTTCATCATAGATATAGAGAATAATAATAAATGATCCTCGTGAAGGTTTGCAAATAGAATTTCCATGTATAACTAGACCTATATGCCTAGCATGTAAGATTACATGTTGTAGATTATTTGTAATTTAACTTATAATAATGTGATAGTGGATCTTGCATATATCTATGTTATTCTTTGATTCTTCCATTGTGTGATTCTTTCTGCAAGGATAGGATTGTTCTCATTGAGTTCCCTGCTACCCTTGTCTATGTAAAGTGGTATTAGAGAAAGTTCCAATTTTATTGAGGTAGATTGTGGTTCCTACATTTGTAAAGTCTTGAATTGATTTTTGTGGGGTGGAGGAGTAAAGGTTTAAATCACAATTGAAAGGAATTCATCTAGGGTGTTTCAAAGAGGAAATATTAGAGGTGGAAGGAGAGATGCAGATCTAGCAGTTCTTGATATGTTGAGACAAATTATTGCTAGACTAGATGTTATCGAAATGACCTAGAGAAGAGGTTGACACATTGAGGATGTAAGTGATGAAGAGGATAAAAGAGCTGAAGTAGCCGAAGGAGGTGAAGAGAAACCTGAACTCAATCAAGAAGATGATAGATTTTTGAGAGCCCTAACTAGGATTAACACAAGACCGCATTTAAATCTACTTGATTATGATGAATTGATAGATTGGATCACTAAGATGGAGAAATATTTTGATTTTGAAGGTACTAATGAGGATAATAAAGTGAATTATTCTTGTACAAAGTTGAAAGGACATGCATCTTTATCGTGGGAACATTTGTGGACTAATAGACAAAGAAGAGGTAAATAAAAGATCAAATAATGGGAGAGGATGATGAAAAAATTAGAGGCTATGTTCTTACATGTTGATTACCAAGTGATTATGTTTAGGAAGTTACAAAATTTGAATAAAAAATATCTTAGTGTGAAGGAGTATACTGAAGAATTCTATAGGTTAGATATTAGATTTAGTCATACAAATGATGATGTGGAAAGGATTTAAAGGTATCTTAATGGTTTTGGGACATCTATTCAAGATGATATTAGTTTGGTGAAGTTTTAGGGTGTGTAAGAAGCCTATCTATATTCCCTAAAATATGAAGAGAAGTTGAATAAAAGACACGAGCAATGCCAAAGAGGAAAAGGTGGAAGATTTCATACAGGAAGAACATTCGCTGGTAGAGGTAGGATTTCTACAGATTAGAATAAAGGGGAGGAATAATATAAGGAATAGAGTTCATATTGTAGATTCCTAAAATCATCCTAACACTCTCATATTAATTAAATTGAATTTAATTAATATCCCTCTTAGTATTATAGTTAATTAATTAATTATATTGTTATATTCAACTAGCTATTTAATTGAATTTATTTAATTAAATAGGTTCACTACCTTAGTATTTTAATTTAATTTAAATACTCCCCCTAATGTGTTAAATTTATTTTAATACACGTTTCTCCATAAATCCCCTTTTAAACAAATTTATATTTATTTAATCCCTCCACATCCTAATATCCTTCTAAGTTATGATTAATTTGAATTTAATTTAAATTAGTCCTAAACCCACCTAAACATCCTAGTCTACACCCATCACTTCACCCACTAAGCCTATCCTTCTGGCTAATCCTTGATTAATTAGCCTAGAAAGGTGATTCCTAACCTCATTAAAGCCCAATGAGTTTCTCACACATGTGTGAGAAACCCATCCCAAGGAAGCCACCAAACTTCCTTAAATTCTCCAACTATCTCCTTACAACCTTGTCCCTCCACTCCTTTCTCCAAGGTTTCTTACACATGTGTGAGCAACCTTGAGCCTTTCAAATATTAAATAATTTTTGTTTACTTTTTCATGGCATGACCTTGTGCCTATGTGTCTCTTATGTGGCTCCCATGTGGATGCCACATAGGTGCCACTTCATCCAAGCCTCTTCGATCCATCCAAAAATCCTATAAATAGGAGGCCTCACTCCTTGCAAATAATATTTATTTTATACATTGCTATCATGCTATAATAGCTCTAGAATTTCATTGTTTTTTATGCTTGGTTCATTATTGAATCTAGAAATCACATGCTAGGTTAATGGTGAATGAATCATAGGTTAAATCTTGCATCTCCTTCTAGTTTCTTAATTTAAATATTGTATTTGCATTCATGGTGATATCTTGAGACAAGTTATTCACACTTGTTCTTGAGTTCATCAATCAATCAGATTGAATTGTAGAACCCATCCACCTCAAAAAAGAAATATTTAGTGAGATTTATATTTTGTGTTGGGAGAGAACACCCACATTAATATCAAAGAGAAAATCAACAAGTCTTAGGTGCACTTATTTGGATCATCAAATATTATGTTGGAAGCAATGTGTAGTTACAAGCTCATAAATAATTTAGATTAGAATGAATTGATTTATATGCCTAACATTTGCATGTTTAAGCTTGTTCCACACAGGTATATTTTTAGCATATACACATACCAAAGATATGACAAAAATTTCCATATAGGTAGAGGATCTAGTAGCTATAGGAGAGATGAAAAAAGGATGTTTAGAGGAACCTATTTCAAATGTGGTGGAAAAGGTCACTGAGCCTTTGAATGTACACAAGGGAATTCAAGCAAGAAGATAGAACATAGTGGAAGGAATGCAATATCTAAGGAGGAATCTACTAGATCCTTGAATCAACCTAAGGATGATGAAGTGTTGATGGTGAGAAGGGCCCTATGTCATGAAGAGACCGATCAAGAGCAGTTTCTAGGGAAGAGCTTGTTCAATACAAGATACAAAGTTGAAGGAAAATGTTACAATTTAGTCATTGGTAGTGGTAGTTCAGATAATATGGCCTCTGAGGAGTTGATAAACAAGTTTAAGTTACATATATTGAAGCACCCAAGTCCCTATTAGATAGCGTGGATAAAAGATGATCATAAGGTATTGGTAAGTGAACAATGTTTGGTAAAATTTAACATAGAAAATTATCATGGTGAATTTCTCTATGATATTATGCCTATGGATGTATGTCATATTTTTTTGGGTAGACCATGGAAGCATGATATAAAAGCTTTTCATGATGGAAGAAAGAATAGGTATACTATTTTTGAAAATAGGAAGAAACAAGTATTGTTTCCTTTGATAGAGAAAACTAAGAGTGAAATCTATATCAGTCTTAGAGGTTTCTTGGTTGAAGGAAGGAAATTATTGGATGACTTTAAAACTTATAGTATGTGTTATGTTTTGATCCCTAAGAATACCGATTTAGGATCAGAGGAAGAAAAACCAAAGAAGATAAAATAATTTCTAGTAGAGTATGAAGACATTATCTCAGACAATGTGTCTAATGGATTACCACTTGTGAGAAGTATTAGTCATTGTGTGGATCTAATCCCTAGAGATATTTTTCCCAAAAAAGATACACACCGAATGAAACCTATAGAGAATAAAGAACTAAGTAGACAAGTACAAGAATTGTTAAGGAAAGGTTTTATTAGAAAAAGTTTGAGTCCATGTGTAATACCTGTAGTACTAGCACCTAAGGAAAAAGGAGAGTAGAGGATATGTACTGATTTGAGAGCAATCAACCAAATCATAGTGAAACATAGGTTTCCTTCACCTAGGATGGATGATATAATGGATTTTTTGAGTGGAGATAAGTATTTTATAAAGATTTATTTGAAGAATGGTTATTATCATATCAAAATCAGGGAAGGAGATGAGTGGAAGATAACATTCAAGACAAATGAAGGTTTGTATGAGTGGTTGGTAATGCCTTTTGGTTTTAAAAATGCACCTATTACTTTCATGAGGTTGATGAATGAGGTAGTACATAAATTATTGGGTAATTTTGTGATTGTTTACCTAGATGACATTCTGATTTTCAGTAAGATTAACAGGATCATTTAATGCATTTGAGACAATTATTGCAAAGACTAAGGGAAGAAAAGTTGGTAAATATCAAGAAATATGTTCTTTTATGAAAGAAGGGATACTATACTTGGAATTTGTGCTTTCAGATGATAGAGTGAAGATGGATTCTAAGAAGGTTAAAGCAATTGTTGAATGACCTACACCTAATAGTGTTGGAGACGTAAGATCATTTCATGGATTGGCTAGTTTCTACCAAAAGTTTATTAGGAATTTTGGTTTAGTTTGTAGTCCTATGACTGATGCCATGAGAGGGGATAGGAAGGATTTCAAGTGGATACAAGGAGAAAATAGAAGTTATTAATTGTTGAAACAAAAGGTGACTTAACAACCTATGTTAGCTTTGCCTGATTTTAATAAAGTATTTCAAGTGGATTGTGATACAAGTGGCAGTTCTATTGGAGCAATATTGACACAAGAAGGAAGACTGATTACTTATTTTAGTGAGGAATTGAATGATGAAAAGAGAAGATGTTCAATTTATGATTAGTACTTTTATGCCATAGTTCAAGCCCTTAAAAATTGGAGACATTATCTGTTCCTTGAGGAATTTGTTTTGTACACCGATCATCAAACATTGCAATATTTAAATAGTCAAGGTAAGTTGACTTAGAGACATGAGATGGGTAGAATTATTGCAGAGCTCTACATTTGTGTTGAAGCATAGGAGTGGTAAATCAAATAAATTTTCCAATTCTTTGAGCAGAAGAAGGAACTTGTTGACATAGATGAGAGTTTGACCTTGATTTTGTAGGACCTTGGAAAGCTTGTAGAGAACTTGTTGTTGTAGACTGAAGAAAATGGTTGGATTATCTCATACAGGAAGGTATGTTGTTCATGGGATTTTAGTTGTGTATTCGTAGAAGTTCAATGAGGGAAAATCTTATTAAGGAGAAGCATTGTAGAGGACTAGTAGGACACTTTAGTATTTACAAGATAGTGGCTTTGGTAAGCGAGAGTTACTTTTGGCCTCAGATTCAAAAGGCTAGATGAAGTAGTTAGAATACTAGATTATATACACCTTTGACAATGCCAAATAGACATTGGGAAGAAATTAGCATGGATTTCATACTTGGCTTACCAAGAAAACAAAGAGGTAATGATTCTATACTTGTGGTTATGGATAGATTTTATAAGATGTCACATTTAATTCCTTCTAAGAAGACTACATATGCAACACATTTAGTAGATCTATTCTTTAGAGAAGTTGTGAGATTGCATGGGTTACCTAAAAGCATAGTTTCAGACCGAGATAGTAAGTTTGTTGGTTTCTTTTGAAGGACGCTTTGGAGGAAGATGAATAATGAGTTGAAATTTAGTTCTAAATTTCATCCACAGATCGATGGAAAAACTGAGTTAGTAAATAGGAGTTTAGGAAACTTGTTGAGATGCTTGGTAAGAGAGAAGACTAGGAATTAGGATTTAGTCCTAGCACAAGCAGCGTTTTCATATACCAATTTAGTAAATAGGAGTACTGGGATAAAAACTTTTGAGATTGTTACTGGAATGCATTGTAAGGGAGTTTTAGAATTGAGGATTATCAATCATGAAGTTAAGAGTAGTGCATAAGGTGAAAAATTTTCATTACACATGAAATCATTGCATGTTTGAAAGTGAAAGAGCATTTAGAGAAGAAGAATAAGAAGTATAAGGAGAGAGAAAATAAAAAGATAAGAAATAAATAATTCAAATTAGGAGATGAAGTGATGGTTTATTTCAATAAAGGAAGATTTATTTTTGGAACATATAAAAAGATGAAGATGAGAAAGTTTGGACCATGTAAAACCTTAAGGAGATTTAATTTAGCAAATGCATATGAAGTATAGTTACTTGAGGACATGGATATTTCATCTATATCCATTGTTGTAGATTTGTATGAGTATCATGAATCCGATTGTAGTGAGAGTGAAGGATCAAATGTTGAGAAGCAGTATCCAAAGAATTAGATAGAAGAGATTTTGGATAATAGAACTGGAAAAAGCACAAAAAAAATTAGTATAAAGAATATCTTTTCAAGTGGAAAGGAAGGCCAATTGATTCTTCTTGAATTTCTTAGGATGAGGTTAATCATTTTTCTTTTCCTCTAGCCCAAACAAAGTGAGAGGCTCACTTTTCAAATAACCCTAGGTACCGGATGCATGAGCATCTTTGGTTCTTGGCATTCTCGCATCAACCAAAAATATCTTATCTCCTATTTTTCTATTTTTATAGTCTCTATATTTCTTTGAGTGATCCTTTAGTTTGGATTAGTTGTTGTCGCACACCTCACAGAGTATTTCTAACATCATGTTGTACTTTTTCCTAGGTTCGCTCCTCGATCCATTACTTTGCGGATGAATTCTTGTGGATTCTTATTGGGTTCTTTCTATTCTTTACATTCAATAGTGAGATGGATTTTTTTTTAATATTGTGAATGTATTCCCTAATAAATGAAGCTTTGTGACTCATTTCATGATATTTCCACACTTGCTTCCAACTTATCCTTCGGATCACGCTTCATGTTTCATCAATTTGCGGGAGATCCTTATGATTTGGGTCCTAACCTATATTTTGTACACATTACCTATTCTTGGGGAATTTTTTCTTTTCTATGATAACTTGATGCTTGCGAAGGATTTATAAACTATTGTAATTTATCTCAAGTGTAGTTAGTTCATCATGGATCTAGAGAATAATAATAAATGAAACTCTTGGAGGTTTACATATATAATTTTCATGTATAATTAGGCCTATATGCTTGACATGTAAGAATGCTTGTTGTAGATGATTTGTAATTGAATTTATGATAATGTGAAGGTGGAACTTTCATATCTCTTTGTTGTTCTTTGTTGCTTCCATTGTGTGACTCTTTCTGCAAGGATATGAATGATCTCATTAAGGTCCCTCATGCCCTTGTCTATGTTATTTATTAACTTTCAAGAGACATTCACCCATGATACAATTGTAACTATTCTAAACTTTGTAACACAAATAGAAACCAAAAATCATAAGACATGATGATATCAACATTAAAACATCATGACGATCCATTCTATCTCTAATATGAAATAATGGACATAACCTTTTATGAATTTTATACACATGCCAATCTACATCACTAAGATTACACATCACAAGGGTAGAATGTGGACACATCTCTCTAGGAAAGCTCTCATATTTAGGTAAGGCTTGAAAGTGGCCACATATCTCTAGATAAGCTCTCACATTTTGAGGTGTAATATACTGATCTCATCTTGAACCAAAGTCCATAATCCATATTATATAATCTATACCTCACTTAGTGGCTTGATTTTGTTGGGTCACACTCATTTGGAAGGTTCCTCCATAAAGACCATGTGCAAAATCCACACACAAGAGGGAAGTGGGTCCTACCTACATAAAAACCTCACATACCCCCATCCCAAGGGTTCCCTATTTATAATTCCTCATATACACTGACCAAGTCCACCTCATACATTCGTGGTGAGGAATCACATCACAACACAAGACCAACATTTGAAAACACCAAGGAGAAACTAGTTTAGCCACCAAAGTTCATAAATAAGAGAAAATTAATTTTTCAATTTCAAAACTAAAATAAGATAATCCAAGAAATTATAAGAATAAATGAAATGTAAAATAAATTTCACAAGTTGTGGCTAAACCATCATATAAAAAGATAAATTTTTTTGTTGGTCCACACAAGAAAAATAAAAATCATCATGAAATTGCACATTACATCACTATATGACTAGAACTAGCCACCCACTGAGGAATGAGAGAACAATAATCTAGCTATTGTAATATCCTCTCATGTGGTATGGAATAATCATTGGCACTGCACTACATGGATCTCACACCTTGGCTAAACTATGAATCATCTCATTATGTCACATGACCATTCACCAAGTGGAGAAGGCACACATTGGTTGTATATTGTCGCATGATAGTGCACCTCACAAAGAAATCACATGTAGGAAACACCCCACATAGAAATAGCATTGTGGAGAAGGAACACATAGGATATCATCATAGCTAGAGGTATACATGGCTAGGGCCCACCAATATGTCTACCAACACCTGAACAACCAATAAAACATGGGTAATCCTCTACAAGCATGCAAACATATCCCAATCACTCTGCATCAAGTATTAATACATACCATACACATATTTTGCCTCCACATATCTACGTATGTGGCATTTTTTCCTCAATCTCAACTCACCACCATAAAAAATGTGACATCATCACCAACACTATGTCATTTAATCAATGGGGTGTGGCATCATATCTATTGCATCATTTCAAAACATGTGCAGACACAATATTTGTCACAACATGAGTAAAATGATCTCCCTCCATATGTTGGATCTCATAAAAAATGCATATATCCATGAAACATTAATTATCATAAGTCTTCCAATACTATAATCAAGAACTATAGGGATAGGGTCTACTCACTTAGGGACCATATACACAGGTCCATCATAAGGGGAAACATTTATTACTTCCTCCTTTGAGTAGTGGAAGATAATACTAATTCACACTACCATTATGTACATTTCAATCATTCTACCCAAGGAATTGGTAATGCTACTACCCCTTCATATACTAACTTATCAATAACTTGTGGTTTGACACTTAGTAGGGTAACAAACAAGAAAATAAACACATAAGTGGTAAGGTCATCCCATACCCATCTATAAAACATAACTTCCATGGATGGTTGCTTGATTACACCACTCCATGGGTATGCAATGTGTGCACTGGTTTTACACAACACCCAACATAAACACTAGTGTTTGATTTTCCCACATTTACAAGGGAGGGTGCATTTCCATTAATAATAACCTCACTATGAAATAAATTTCATTCCTTCCCACAAATATGAAACAAAATAATTTCAAAACATTCATGATATTCCTCTTTTCCAAGTATCATTGTATATCATCCATGATTTCTTAATCCATCTTACATAGCATACAAAATAATATTTATCTCTTTTCAAGTACAAGGAAATAATATTTATCAACTAGATGTTTCAATAACATATAAAAAAAGTCCTTCAAACAATAGCACCTTATGTCAAATTCATTGCATAAGAACAACTTTCCATATTCTAATTAAGGAAGATAATTAACTTCTTCTTTATATCACACACAAATCAAAACTATTCTCCTTTTAATACACAAGATCTTAGTATTTATCAACATGATAATTTAAATAACTCATAAGGAAATCCATCAATCAATAGTATATTATACCAATATTCATTGGATGATAACTAAATTCCATATCCCAATTAGGGATGATAATCACATCACTATTTACATATCTACTTAACCACACATAGAATTCATATTTCATCAAGAGCATATTAAAATCTTACCAAATCAAGGACAAGCAATTCCCTAATTAAAATAAGAACATGAGGAGATTGTTTTGAATTCATAGAATGCATCAATTCTACCATACTTTTACTATTTGCACCATACACAATATATTGATTTAATGTTTTTATGAGAGCTCCTAACTTTACCAATGCAATAACCTTATATCACACTTACTCGTGCATCCAATTCAAAAATTAAATTTCATGACTTAGGTTATTTACCCAAATATTTATCTAATCAAACATGCTTTATATACACAAATAATGGTTCAAATAATACAATTGCATCTCTAACTAGCACCTTTATTAGTCATATATCAAGTTTAAAGGAAAGAGAGAAAGAGATATTTATTTCCATTTCAGTTAACCATTCCTAAATAAGGTCTACTAATTAAGCTTCACAATCCACACTAAAATAGATTAATACACACTCATTTGAGAGAACACTTCACTTTTCTTATCATGATGGAAAAAAATTATCATTTGACATAGTAAGGTACATGATCATGAATAAAACCCAATTATCTCATCAAGTACATACATTCCATTATCCATAGGGAAAATTTTATTATAATCTATTAACATAATCAATCATATGTCCAATACATGTTTGCATCTTATAGGTTCCCAAAAATGTTAATTTACAAACCCTAAAGGTATGCCAAATCTTATACTCATGTTCAACAATGAATTTTGGGCAACAAATGAGAAAGATCAATGTGATCCTATTCCCTTTCAGTTCTAGCTCTGCTACACCAAGGCGGGTGCACCTGATGACTTAATATTTCTTCTTTTGATCAATTAACAATGTAATGGTAGATTTAACTTATATTACTTCTTATTTGACCAATTAAACTTGGCATAAGAATTGAAATTGATATGTGCTTCTCCTACTTTACTCCTATTGTTAATTTTTCCTATCTCCTACTTTTGGATGCAAATATCTATTTCTACTTCTATCTCTAATTCTCCTCTAATTATTTTTATATATGCTACTCTTTCCCTATATTTTCTCCCATTGATTCTTCTATATTCCTTATCTTGTATGTCATCTACTTTTAATATTGATACAAGATCATCTAGGGTATAAGAGAAATCTTGCATCACCCCCAAAAAATATTGTCTAGTTTCAATAAGGGATATCTTTGGATAGGGTTACTTTTTGTAGTAGGTTATCTATTTGAGCATGAATTGTTCCATTTTCTTTCCCAGAGGCTCATTTTTGATATATTAGCCTGATGGTAAAGTTTCATAGCAAGATCAAGTTTGGTTTTGAAGTTATTGCATTTTTTGTTTTGGTGGGGTGGTACAAAAGCTTTACACTTAGTTTTGAAGGCTTTAGAGGCTCTGAAAAGGGGTCAAAATTTGATCATTTGGTTCTTTTCTACCATATGGTGTACAACATTTCACTATTTCTGAAATGGGGGTTATAATAGCCAATCAAATCAGCGGTTCACAAGTTATGGTTTTCAAAAGTTGAGCCTTCAAGACTCTAGTTTCAAAACAAGCAAAAAAGAGAGAAAGTTCACTTAAGGCAGACAATTGATTTGCTTGGCACCAAAATGGGAAAATTTATCTTTCCAAAATATTCTAAGGTGGTTAATTGTGTTACTTGTATAGGGATAAAAGGGAATTTTAGGGCTCAGTTCCAGAAGTGTAGATTGTGGCTTTGTCTTGTAGATTGTTGTAATAAAAATGCCCATGTGACTATAGCATGTTGTTTTTTCTAAATATTGTAATGTCATTTCATTGTAGATAATAGAAAGAAAGTGTTTTTGTTCTTTCCATTAATATGTTCTTGCATTTTTTTGTTTATTTTCTTGTTGTATTATGTGTTTTTGTTGATTAAATAATGGGAGTTCCCTCCATCAAATATAATATTGTTATGTAATAGAAATTACTACTATTTTTTGAATAATTCTCTTTATATTTAAATACGAGTGCCTTATGTTTTTTTGGAAACAGAATCACCTTCTTCTTGAACCCTACATATAACCTTATGAGACACTTTTTAAACTTACCACTTGGGTAAATCTGTCAATTGCTCAAATCTTAATACAAGACAACATGCCATTGAAACTACCTTTCTTCTTGTTTAATGCTAGCAAGTTTAGCAAGTGTTCCCTTATTTATTTTGTTGAAACATATAAGTTCAATGAGCTATTTTGATTCTATGATGAATTGAATCTCATTGGTATTTGTGTTTTGATGTAGCCTTGAGTTTTGGATGTGATAATTTTCCAGCTTAGTTAGATGTCATAGTTTCATCGATATTGCCTTATCAAAAAGAGTAACCCTTCAATGAAGATTCCATTTTATCAAAGTCAAATTATCATTATTTCAATGAAACTCTTATACTTTTCCATCGACTTCCCTTTTTGATGTAACTATGCTTGTCCATGAAATTATTTTAGCTTTATTCAATCCTTGACATTATACGAATATTAACATCTTCCAAGAGACATTTTCACATGTTCCATCTACATGCCATTCTCAGTGTAGGACTATTCATGCTTTTTTTAGATGGTTGATGGTACATTTATGCCTTTATATTCATCCTTGTTTCAAAAAGGGATCATATTAGTTTCTTCGATCTTGGCTTGTTGTATTAAATCAAACATTATGAATTTTGGTATTGTTATTAAATCTGGTTTTTGGATTCATGATGTATGCTAGGATCCAATGTGGGTCCGAATAAAAAAAAATTGTTATTAAAATTTTCCAGATTGGTACTGGCAGCAATATGGAGTAAGAAACTTTCGATGACAAGAGTAGCACACAGTGTTTATATCTTTCATTAATGAACTTGTAACAATAATAACCTTATTAGTAGAAGGAGAAATTTCCCTGATGATAAAATAAACTATTCTTCTCAAACCAATGTCCTTTGTAGAAGTCCTCTCCCTGGTTGATCAAGCACAAAATATTAGTGATGACTTGTGCACCATGCAATGGAAAGTGACCATTTGTAGGATTTCAACGTCTTTTTATTATTTAGGAAAATACTAAATTTGAGATAAATTAAGTGTTCCAATAGTTTCTCTTTCTGGGGATGTATTCCCCCTATGGGCATAGTGAGAATCCAACTATCTTTGGTAGAAGAAGACCAGGTGCCATGTCCATTGGGAAAAGAATCAATGAATACCTTTATTTTAAAACCATATCTCAGATTTTCTCGGTACCTTAAATTTTTCATCAAGAGGTTCGAACATATCTGAAAATGCATCCATAAACATGTCTGTACTTACATCTTTTTGACTAAGAGTACTATTGCATTCTAAATAAAATTTTGTATGTACTTCTTCATCACACCCTGCTCTTCTACAATCACGAGGATTGTCATCATTGTTGGAACTTAGTTATGTTGGATAGAAAGAACCGGGACTATTTTTATATAATGTGCTTATGGTGCTCAATTTGTTCACTAGTTAGTGAATGCACTTCACCATCCACTTCAATAATTGTGTACTCATTTCTTCCATCAATATTACAACACAAAGTAGAATTATTGAAATCAAATGTATTAACATTTATAGGGAAATAATCACATATTAAATCATCATCATCTTGATATAAAGACATTTTATCCTCACCATGACTAGAAATAGTGCAATTCCTTTCTACTATTTTATTACACAAGAAAATTTTTGAGCCATTTTCAGCTGAGCCGATTTCTTGTAAATGTTGATCACATTGCACATCTCCAACATCCTTATGTGAATTCTGATTTTTAGATGAATCATGTTCTATGTAATCACTATGCTACCAAATTGAGTACAACATCCTATCATAATGTCTAAAGCATTAATTTGGTTCTTGATCATCAGAAGCCTTGAGTTTAAAATCATAGTATGATTCTATGTCCATATCCTCATCACATGATATACTATGTGCAGTGTCATCATACTATGTATCAAAAGGAAAATAATGATCATTATCATTATTGTTCATAACATTTTTTGATCCCATAACATGCTTATCAAATGTATATGGCTTCATCTCAACCTCATACAAATTATCCTAATAGGTTGATGCGACATCTTGACCATTTGCACATACATCCTCCTCCTCATAAAGTGTATTGGAGAACTTTTTAAAAATTTCTTCAAATTCTCCATAACAAAGCATCATTTGATCCTTCTAGACATCCTCATTATATACTAAATTTGAAAAAACTTAACGACTATTTTCAAATGCATACCCTTCTACCTTATTATTTTCACAACATATGCTTCCATTGTGATTAGATGTAACCTCTAACTATGATATATCATCAATAGAATCATAATCTACACAACCATCTTTATTTGTTGAAAAGGGGTAGAAGGATTAAAATCCTTCATTATAAGAATATCCATCCTTATCCATCAAGTTTCCATCTAATCATAAGTACTAGTATATCCACTAGGACAATGAGAAACTTGACTCAAACCATGAAATGGGATGACACCAGGATAACCACAAATATTGGATTTATGCTCATAATAATCACCATTGTTTTCCTTCTTACTCAAAAAATATATTTCTCTATTAGAAACCATATCCTTTGTTAATATGATTTAGAACAATAGAGAGGGGGGGTGAATCAGTTGTTCTCAGGTCCAGATGTATCAATCAAACTTGTAAACACTTCAACAACTCAAATCTAATCACCAACACTACTCAGTCATTAAAGAATGTATGCCAGAAACATATAACAATGCAGTCCACTATCCAACAGTATTTAACTTACAAAACATAGAAATGTTCACACCAAAACATTCACACAAGTATGACACCAAGATTTATAGTAGAAACCCAATTTGGAAAAAACCACTTTGTAACATGTTACTGATATTTTCACTCTTCTAAAGTGAGCTCTATGAAAAGCCAACCCTGTCAAAGGTTTACAAACACACTGCTAGGTGTGACCCTGTCAAAGGATTTCAAACATCCTGTTAGGAGTGAGCCTTGTTAGAGGACTTAAGTACATTCCATTAGAATACAACCTTGATTAAAGGATTTAAACAATGACTATTAGGTCAACCTTGATTAAAGGATTTAGACTAATACAATGGTTGGAAAATAGCAGCAATATCTGATCTGAAAAAAATACAACTCACTTTGCAAATAATAGATCCAATTCACGCATATATGCTGGCTTACTAAATGAGTTCCATTTCCATCTCCATCACTGATATGCTCAGAAATCCCTTCAAGCAATCACAACTCAGATCAAATCCTTTTCCTTCAACCTTTCTGCTTAGACTTATTAGTCAATAACATTAAAAACTCCAGCATCCTTCCTTAATCTCATACTTATATTTTCCTTATACCTCTTCAATAGGTAGATCCATCTTTTTTCACTTAATATCCTCTGTAGATTTTAAGTTTAGGTCAGATTCATCAAATCCTTCCAACATTCATGTTCTTCATCCATCCTTCTAGAAACATCTTCAATCTCTTTATTGAAATCACAATAAAATAGTTTACCGTGCATTAAATGCTCCATACATTCAATTAATAAAGTCAACACAATTTACATAATCTAATAATTCAACTAAGTTAGCTAGGAATCTGAATTCTTCCTCAAATGTAAATTATTGACGCTTGGTCAATACTATGTTCAACTCCTTGGTCATCACTACGTAACTCAGTCATCTCTTCAAACTGTCTCCCTTGTCTAATGCTATCACTTGGTAATAAACTAATGTTCGGTCAACATTGAATTTACTCGGCATATACTGGCTCTCGGACGACACTAACATCACTTGGCTTAAACTAAATTTCTTCACTTTTGCTCGGTTAAGCGTACTTGTTCAGTCTTGCTTCTTACTTAGATAAACAATACATTATCTTATCATAGTACCACATAATCAAGTACTCATTGAAGTATCAAATAACTCAAAATTTCTCTAGGTTCTATTGTTATCACCCTTGCCCTAATCCTTCTCATCAATCAATAGATATAGTACTTTCTTAGATAGAAACTATCTTACCAGTTAAGGTTTGACATCAATGACAATACAAAAATTTCTTCAATTGCAGTTTCCAAGAATCTCCCTCTTTGGCATTGATGTCAACACCATATGAATAACACATGATTCACCAACCAATCCAAAACTTTGTCAATTCATCAGAATCATTTGTAATATCCTTAGCTTCATTCTGATTTTGAATCACTTAGCCTAGCTTGCTTGACTATCCACACAATTACTCCCTCTGAATCTTTTCTGTGTCTCTTTTCCTCTGATTCTCTGAATTACTTCCTCTTTTATGTGTTTTCATCTAAATCTCTCCCTCTTTGACAATAATGCCAAAGCAGTATCTATAACTTGCATCTTTCAGATGTAGATGTCATCTTGTCAATTCAGTAACAATATTTCTCCCTCTGTCATCTTTCTTATGTCTGATTATCAGCTTTGTTGTACTTTTCACAACTCTAGGCCACTCCTAAAGTGTGACCTTTTCTGCATCAATTTGTCAGATACTCTGTGTAGTACATTTGATCCAGTGCTCCTAGCTTGACTAGGCAGGCTTAGTTAGGGGAAGTACCCCTAATTTACCTCTAAGATATTCATGAGCATCCTTAGGTAAAGCTTTTGTGAATATGTCTGCTAGTTGTTCCTTTGTATTCACATATTCCATTCTCACCTCTTTATCTTGTACCAACTCCCTCAAGTAATGATACTTGATAGCAATATGTTTGGTCTTTGTGTTCATCACTGGATTCTTTGATATGTTGATAGCACTTGTGTTGTCACAGTATATGACAACTGGTTCAGTGATCTCCGCTTTCATGCCTTTCAACAATTGCTTAATCCATACTAGATTTGAACAATTCACTACAGCTGCTACATACTCAACTTTAGTTGTAGATTGGGAAATACAATTTTGTTTCTTGCTTGTCTAAGAAACTAATCTCTATCCAAGAAAGAAAGCTCCACCACTAGTAATTTTTTTGTCATCAACATTTCCTGCCCAATCTGCATCAATGTAGACTCAGTTCAAATTTCTCACGCTTCTTGTAATATAGTCCATAGTCTTCTATCCCTTTCAAATATCTCATTATTCTCTTCACAACCATCATATGAATTTCCTTAGGATTGGTAGAGAATCTTTCCACAATCCCAACTACTAGAGCTATATCTAGTCTACTGTGAACAACATATTGCAGCTTTCCAATCATGGATCTATACAGAGTTTGGTTTACTTTAACAGTATCATCATTTTTAGACAGTTTCTATCCAGTAGCCATGGGAGTACTTACTGGCCTTGAATGCTCCATACCAAAGGTTTCCAATATCTCTTTGACATATTTAGATTGTGTGCTAAAAATAACTTTTTCCATCTGATAGACTTGAAAACCAACAAATAATTTTATCTCACCAAACATAGACTTCTCAAACTCAGTTTGCATCTCATTTGAAAATTTCTTACATAGGGCATCTTGTCCTCAAAATATGATATCATCTACAAAATTTTTAGCTAACAAAATCCCTTTACCTTCTTCATCTTTCATGTACAGATTGTTGTTGTCATTTTTCCTTGAAAATCCAATATGTATCAAGTAATTATGCATCCTCTCATACCATGCTCTGGGGGCTTGCTTCAATCAATACATCACCTTGTTCAACTTTCAAACCATATTTCTCTTGTTTGGATCAATAAATCCTTCAGGTTAATTAATGTACACTTCTTCTTCTAATATACCATTAAAAAATGCAGACTTGACATCTATTTGGTATACCTTGAAATCTCTATAAGCAGCATATGCAAGTAGAGTTCTCACTCCTTCTAATCTTGATACAGGGGAAAATGTCTCCCCATATTCTATCCCTTCTTCTTGTGCATAACCCTTGCATACCAGCCTTGCTTTGTTCCTTGTGATTTGTCCATGTTCATTAAGCCTATTTCTAAATACCTATTTTGTTTCAATGACATTTTTGTTTTCTGGTCTTGGCACCAGAGTCTAGGTATCATTCTTTTCTATTTGGTCTATTTTCTCATTCATAGCTTGAATCCAGTCTTTATTTTCTAATGCCTCCCTTTTTGTCTTAGGTTCAAACTCACACAATAAACATGTAGGGTCTTTCAACTTGCTTCTGGTCAGAACTCTAGTTTCTTTATCTCCAATGATTTTCTCAGGCTTGTGATGTCTTCTTACATACTATGCCAAAGTAGGTTCAGATTTATTTTCTCCTTGCTCTTTAGGTTCATTAACAAGATTATCAGATTCAGCCTCTGATTTCTCAACAGCCTCTTCCTAATGTTCGACGACATCCTCCTGATGCTCGGTAGTATCCTCCTGATGCTTGGTAGTATCCTCCTGATGCTCAGCAGTATCTTCCTGATGCTCGACATTGCTTATCCATGACTCTGCATCAGGTGCAAGTGTGTTACTTGCCCCTCCTTCTATATAGACAAAAGATCTATAATATTCAGGTTCTCTTTTGCTTTCCTATTCATTTTTCTCTGCATATTCATCAACTTTCACATTTACACTTTCCACAATTTTGTTAGTGTTAGAGTTCAAATACTTGTAAGCTTTACTCTTTGTGGAATAACCTAGGAATATGCCCTCATCACTTTTTGCATCAAACTTTCCATTCCTATTATTTTTTAATATATAGCATTTTCTCCCAAAGATTCTAAAGTATTTTACATTAGGTGCATAACCATGCCATAATTCATAAGGTGTAACATTTGTACCTTTTTTGATTTGTACTTAGTTTAAGGTATAAACAATTGTATTTATAGCTTCTTTCTAGTACTTTTGTGCAACATTTTTCTCAATCATTAGTGTCCTTGCACAATCCATGATAGATCTATTTCTTCTCTTAGCTATTCCATTTTGTGGAGGTGTTCTAGGTGCAGACATCTGTCTCTTGATTCCTCTATCTTTGCAGAATAGATTGAACTCATTTGATATAAACTCTCCACCTCGGTCAGATCTCAAACATTTCAAGTTTCTACCTGTTTCTTTTTCAACCTTAGCCAAATACCACTTAAACAACTAAAATGCATTAGATTTTTCTTTTAAAAACATTACAGTCATCATCCTAGTGTAATCATCAACAAAAAAAATAAATTATTTAGCACCACAATATCTTTGTACACCCATGGGTCCATAAAGGTTAGTATGAACTAGATCTAAAGCATTTTTAGAAGTAAAAGTCTTTCTCTTGAAACTAGACTTTGTCATTTTACTCAACTGGCATTGTTTGCACATCACATTATTAGGTTTCTTCAATCTCAACAAACCTCTAACTTTCTTCTTTTTACTAATATTTACCAGATTGTCAAAGTTAACATGACATATCCTCTTATGCCATAACCATACATCATCAAATTGTGCAATCAAGCATGTCTCTTCAGATAGAGCTAGATAGAACAAATTACCTCTAGTCTGCTCTCCACTTCCAATCAATTCACCAATGGCATCAAATATTTTAGCCTTTCTATGATGAAACTCCACTCGGTAACCAATGCTATTAAGCTGTGCAACACTTAGAAAATTATAGTTAAGACCTTCAACCTAATAAGCATTTTCACAAGTGATCTTATCAGTTAGATTAATTAATCCTTTACCCTTTACAGGACATGGTGCATCATTACCAAACTTAACACTTCTACATTTGTAATGATCTAGGGTTTCAAATTTACTTTTGTCACCAGTCATGTGATGTGAGAAACCACTATCAATAATCCATTTATCACCTTTGCTCACATAAGAAACAAGTGCAGTTTTCTCATCTTCATCAGAATCATCTTTCATAGCAACATAAACTACTTCAATTTCAAAATCGTCATTATCAGTGTCATTTTCTTCTTCAACAATATAACATGATTTCTTACCTTTATCATTGTAGTCCTTGTACCTTCGGTAACCTCTATTTTCTCATCCTTGTACTTGCTTTCTCTCTCCTCATCCTTGTCATTCCTATCGGGACATCTTGCAGTTATATGGCCAACTTTGTTACATGAAAAACATATGATAGGAAGTTTACATTTTTATTTTCCTTTTCCTCTTTTCAATCTTCTAGCCATAAGAGCTTCAAGATCCTCTAGTTCCTCATCAGAAGTGTCACTATCACTTTCACTATCACTTATACATTTTTCTTTTTCCCTCTTAGACTTATGCAAAACCATTTGTGACTTGAATGTAGATTCAACATTAGCAATAGTGTAATTATCATAGTTAGAAAGCTCAAAAGAAGTAAGCTTACCAACAAGACTTTCCAATGTTAGAACATTACCAGGGTTACATCTAGATTCTTGAATTGCTGAAATTCTGATGGCATATATAGGAAGAAAAGTTCTCAATACCTTTCCAATAATAATTTCATCCTCAATAGTTCCATTAGCTCCTATAATAACATTTAATACCTCCTTGATTCTACCACAATATTGAGCAATATTTTCACCTTCTTGCATTTTCATTTCATCAAAATTACCTCTCAAGATTTTAACTTTTGCCCTTAGTACATTTGCATCACCACCATAGATATTTGCAAGAGTGTCCCATATTTTCTTTGCATTGGTGCTATATATAATGTCTTCAAATTTAGGATAGCTTAAGGTAGATGCAATCTCCAACATTGCTTGGTTGTGTTCCTGTTTAGCTCTCATCTCCTCGACAGTCAAAGGTGTAGTAGGTGTAACATAGTCATGTTCAACATAATATTTTACTGTCACCAATACCAACTAGATGCAGTTTCATCAGAATCTGCCATGCAGGGAAGTTCTCCTTATTCAACTTCGGTACCTCTTTTTTATACATCTTGATCATTTTCTTCAAGTACCTTTAAACTTGTTCTGTGTAAGCACCAATAGCTCTGATACCAATTGTTAATATAATTTAGAACAACAGAGAGGGGGGGATGAATCAGTTGTTCTCAAGTCCAGATGTATCAATCAAAATTTTAAACACTTCAACAACTCAAATCTAATCACCAACACTACTCGGTCATTAAAGAATGTATGCCAGAAACATATAACAATGCAGTCCACTATCCAACAATATTTAACTTGCAAAACATAGAAATGTTCACACCAAAACATTCACACAAGTATGAAACTAGGATTTATAGTGGAAACCCAATTTGGGAAAAACCACTTTGTAACATGTTACTGATATTTTCACTCTTTTGAAGTGAGCTCTATGAAAAGCCAACCCTATCAAAGGTTTACAAACACAATGCTAGGTGTGACCTTGTTAAAGGATTTCAACCACCCTGTTAGGAGCGAGCCTTATTAGAGGACTTAAGTACATTCCATTAGAATGCAACCTTGATTAAAGGATTTAAACAATGACTGTTAGGTCAACCTTGATTAAAAGATTTAGATTGATACAATGGTTAGAAAGTAGCAGTAGTATCTGATATGAAAAACATACGACTCACTTTGCAAATAATAGATCCAATTTGCACATATGTTAGCTTACTGACTGAGTTTCATTTCCATCTCCATCACTGATATGCTCAGAAATCCCTTCAAGCAATAAAAAATCAGATCAACTCCTTCACCTTCAGCCTTTCTGATTAGACTTATCAGTCAATAACATTAACAACTCCAACATCATTCCTTAACCTCACGCTTAGGTTTTCCTTATACCTCTTCAATAGGTAGATCCATCTTTTTCCACTTAATCTCCTCTGTAGATTTTAGGTTTAGGTTGGATTCATGAATCCTTCCAAAATTCATGTTCTTCACCCATCCTTCTAGAAAAATCTTCAATCTCTTTATTGAAATCACAATAAAATAGTTTACTGTGCATTAAATGCTCTATACATTCAATTAATAAAGTCAACATGATTTACATAATTAGAGAATTCAACTAAGTCAGCTAGGAATTTGAATTCTTCCTCAAATGTAAATTATTGACACTCGGTCAATACTGTGTTTAACTCCTCAGTCGTCACTACGTAGCTTAGTCATCTCTTCAAACTGTCTCCCTTGGCTAATGCTATCACTTGGCAATAAACTAATGTTCGGTCAACACTAAATTTACTTGGCATATACTGGCTCTCGGTCGACACTAACATCACTTGGATTAAACTAGATTTCTTCACTTTTTCTCAGTTAAGCCTACTTGTTCAGTCTTGCTTCTTACTTAGATAAACAATACATTATCTTATCATACTTCCACATAATCAAGTACTCATTGAAGTATCAAATAACTCAAACTTTCTCTAGGTTCTATTGTTATCACCCTTGCCCTAATCCTTCTCATCAATCAATAGATATAGTACTTTCTTAGATAGCAACTATCTTACCAGTTAAGGTTTGAAATCAATAAAAATACAACAATTGCTTCAATTGTAGTTTCCAACAATCCTTATGTTATTTATTCAACTTATCCTCAGAAGGATGCCCCCGGGTTTCTATGAATGCATTGCTGTTGTACCCTGAAAATGTCCTTACTCCATTATTACCCATGGTATGAAAATCCTCAATGTTTATGATTTTTTGATATGAAATATGAGGCTCAAGCTTATATATATTAACAAATGATGTTTGATTGGAAACAATGGGCTCATATTCTTATGTGTTGTAACTTTCAAACTTGTATACATCGGACTGCTGATCATATCCATAACTTTGATCATGTGTATGAGACACCTCTATTATTTTGGGAAAGTTAATTTCATTCATGTACATAACATTGTATTTTGGTCCAAATTTTGTTCTAAGACAAGCACATCCCTTATCATAGTCATGAAATGGGGAAACAAATTGATAGATATTTAATATATTATTATTGATTTCTGGACTGCACTATTTTCTTACATAAGAGACCTTTTTATTTGGCTTGAATTTTTTGCACATCCCATAATTGGAGACCTTTTCAATATTCATTACAATCTTAGAGGCTTCATGTAAACCTTCTAGCTCTTCACTCCTCAATTTGCAACTTATCTTCTTATCGAAGGCGCCCAAGTAGATACACAAAGCTAGTGCATCATTAGGCCTCATGCTCTCAGGAAGTCTTTTTACTATTTTTGAAAATGTAAGATTGATAGATACTACTTGTGTACTAAAAAATGTACCTTCATAGGGTTAGTATCATCAATAATTCAAAATAAACACTAAATTACCATAAATAACAATCTATTTAAGCTAAAAATTGACAATTAAGCACTCTATGGATCTCTATTTAGGGATGCTAATGATAAATCTCTTAGTAAGCCTCCATTAGTGATAGTCCTTAAATGAGAATGATAAGAAAAGCTAATAACAGTGTTAATTCCAAATTGAAATTATCTAATTAGCTCCTAGATTTGCCTTTCTAGCTCTAATTTGCAAAAGGTTTGATGCTATTCTCAGATTTGTGGATGCTTAATGAGTGAATTATGCCTTGATTTTATAGATTTTGGCAAGGGTAGGGGGTGTAGTTGAGTTGATCAAGGTTAGGTGAGAGTTGAGTCCATGGTTCCACCTTTGGAGACCATTTAAATATTTTGTCCTTAAAGCTTGGGACAAGAGGAAAAAATGAGTGGACTAGATGCTCTTTCCAAATGAGTGATTGAGATTCGATTTGGGCTTGATCCATGTGAACTCCATCCTTAAATCCTACAGGTTGATGAATTTTCCTCCCATTTGGTGGTTGAGGGAAAATATGATTTAATTAATATCTTTAGCCATGTGTACCCCTTGAATGAGTTGATTTGAGTTAAATGAACTATGTAATTAATTAGATTAATTACACAATTGATTGATTTATCATGCTTTATTTGATTTAAGTTGAATTTATGACTTTTGATTTTCAATTAATTTTGGATTAATGTTCAATTGCAATTTATCTTCGACTTGATCTTGATTTGATTTAATTGTATTTAATTGTGTTGATCCTTGCCTTGATTTCTCACTTAAATAATCTTGTCCATTTTTAGGTGATTACAAATTCCCCTCTTTGAGTCGACATGCGAAGCGTGTCGATTCAAAGAATGTCCTGATTCAACTGATATAAGGTCCTGATTCTGTCGATGGTCGATCTCGATGTTTGATGTAAGATGCAGCTTTTGATGATAGGATTGATGCAGTTCTGATTGATTTGATGACAATTCCTTGATATGGTGCCTGATTTGATCTGATATGATGTTTGTTGCCCCTTTCGATTAATAAGTGAAATTTTTTATGATAAAAGATTTACAATATGATTTGATGGTCATGCCCCTGATTTGATGATTTTGCTATTGTTTCTAATTATCTAAGTGTATGCCCCCTCGGAAATGAAATGAAATTTGATAGATGTTTGAAAAAGTTGAGGGTTTAGGTCATTTTGCGTTAATTAGGTCAATTTTTAATGAATTTTGATTTCATTTCTGATATTGATTTTGCATTTGTATGATGAAAAATGCCCTTGATTTGGCAGATTTGGTGAAAAATTTGGGTCCCTAGACATTTTCTAGTCAAAGATGCCCTTTTTAGTTCAAAATGGCCTATATAAAGGGGTAAAAAGTCATTTTCATAATTTATTTTCACTTTGCTAGTTGACTTTTCGGTCTGACTCCTTCTGAGATATTTGCAATGGTGATCTTGATCAGAGAGAATAGGTTCGATTGTGGTCGATGATATTTTTGATTTCATGCATTAATTTCTAAAAAATTGAATTTTTCTAAGAAAAACCCTAGTTTTTTTCTTTTTTTCCATGAAATAGCACGTTTAAGCATTTTAATAGCACGTTTAAAATCTTTTTAGCACTTCAGCACATTTAAATTGCACTTTCACACATGGAAACAATGCTTTTACATGTAGTGTTTAGGGCACATTTCGCTTATATAATTTTCTTTAGCGCTTTTTTATGTATTTGCACTTTTGATCTTTTTAATGGCGCGTTCAATTTTTTAAATAGCGCTTTTGAAAAGTTTTAGTGCGTATGACTTAGAAGAATGCTTTTGATCATTTAGGTTGCACTTTTAATCTTTTAAATAGTGCTTTTAATTTAAACCTTAAAATAGCGCTTTCACCCTGATAGGAAAAAATTATAAATGCCTTAGTCAATTTTCTAAATCGTTCAATGTCATCAATCAGTTGATCAGTTTAGGTCATAAACTTGATTTGGTAGCGAGTTGTAAGATGTCATTTTGAGTTAATTATAGTCTGAATGTTTAAATGTCAATCTAGATTTAGATGATGGAAGATGATGAATTTTCTGTCCTCTTTGAATAGAATTAGGAAAATTGATTGTGGTTTGATTATTATTTTTAAATGTTTGATTGACTTAGGATAATTCAAATGATAATTGATTTTAAGACTGATATGATTGAACTTCTTTTTGTAGGCAGTGCTTAAGTCACTGGCCATTCATGGTTTATACCCTTGTCCTTTTAGCATGATTGATGACCCGAGTGCTCCAGATCGGAGACATATTGGTAGGTGTGGGTTATCTTTCCTTCTTGTTCTTCCTCAATTTTGAGTGAATCAAGGTCTTCTTACCGCTATGGTAGAGCATTGGCACTCTGACCATAATAATTTCCATTTACTGATGGGTGAGATGACCATCACCCCTGAGGACATCTATCATATCCTGCGTATCCCGAATCAAGGAGAGTTGGTTTTCTATGATCAGGTGTATGATGGGGCAACATGTCGGAGGGTCTTCCAGGATCCTACCATTGGTGATGATCACATTTAGTGGTCTGAGTTCCATTCCTTCCCAATTTTTACAACATTTTTGGGTTCCTTGATTGGAGGTTTCCTCGTACCAGATCGACGAGGACATGGATTTGCAGTCGGTTGGGGTCCTATTTTGGAGGATCTGATGGCTCAACCTCGATTTTTTGATTGGGGGTCCTATGTCTTGGCACAATTCTATCACGAGTTGTATATAGTAGTGTATAGACATTCTTCTACTCTTTCAGTAGGAGCTATTCTACTTCAGCTTTGGACATGGGAACATCTACCAGTGTGTGAGGCCTCACCCTAGAACCGTCATATCTTTTCCATTAATTATGGTAGACCTAGTAATTGGCTTAATGTTTTGATTAGTTTAGTAGATTCTACCCTTTTGACAAGGATTTGTTTATAGTTGATGAAAATACATTACATTTTATGATGCTTTCTATACTCACAATGTTGACTTTATGATACATTATGACTGGCATTATGATGGTTGATTTAGATGAAATAATAAGATGTGCAATTAGGGAATTTATGCTAATATGAGTTGTTAGGAAGATGAAAATCAAGAAATGAATTAGGTTGAGATGTGAATTTCATTTAGGGTTAAATGTTAGGTGATGAATTATTGATGACTATTTTATGATATAAATATGAATTCTAATTTATGGTTATTTTGATTTATGAATGTTGTGATGATGTGATGGATTTTATATGCTTACGTAAGTAACTAGGAAATGGAGATTTGATTCAATTATGATGTCATGATGACATTTAATTGAAATTGAATTATATATGCAATGATTATGCTACAAGCTTAATTTAGTGATGAATTGAATATTTCATGATGAGTTGTATGTATGTTATAGATGAATGATTATGCCATGTGAATTATGATATTTCAGATGAATTATCTTGATTATTAATGTTATGAATTTACATGTATATCTTTCATTGGACTACTAATGTTGGACTTTAGTGTGTAGGGAATTAGACCATGGTAAATTTGGGGAACCAAAGCATAGACCTATGTGAAAATCAGTTCGAGCCAAGGTTGCTTCTAATGAGAGGCAAAAACCTTATTGTATCATATTTTATTCGTGAAAGTAATGTGCATGAATGTATTTAATTTTTATGTTAAATTGTTAAAGTTATTTATTTGTGAGTATGCCCAAGTGGATATGCCACATGGCTTGTGATGTTTCATTCTTGTGGTGTCACTTGACACTTGTGTGTGTACTTGTGGTCATGACATGTCCACTTGGGGATTGGATGCCCATCAACCTAGGATAGTACCCTTGAGGATCCCCATGAGAAATCTCTTGGATAGGGAGCTTGAAGTGGTGTCATTTCATGAATTTCGAATTTGAGCTTTACATGGGTTTTTGGGGGGCTTAAAAGGTGCCTAGGGGTGTGTTTAGGCCATTTTTAGTAAGCCCACTTGATATGCCTATGGGTAAGGGGAATTTTTAACCATAGGACAACCCATAGTTGATCAATAGACCCCTCCAAAAGTTGGATTTTCAAAATGGCCAAAATTCCACTTTTGAAGTAAGGTCTTGGTTAGAGCTCCATCCAATTAAGATGCAAGTCTTTGGTCCACCTTTTTGGCCAACCTTTTTAGGAGTCCATATTTGGAAACCATGTAAGGAACTTGGGAAGACCACCCAATGAGAATGAGATCTTATCTTTAGGAAATTGTGTGGAGGCCTTTTTAGAGGGGACTCTTCTTTTGGAAGAGTTTGAACACCCACTCTCTAACTTAGAGACATAGCCAATTTGGAGAAAGGAGACTTAGGAAAAAGAGGAGGCTCTTCAACAAATTACTTCCATAAGCTTGGATCTAGGTTGGTGGCATTCCTTATTTTACTTGTTGATGCTTCATGTGGAAAGAGTTCTCATGAATATTTTCATTCTTGTATGGAGAAACTAGTAATTGTGTTATTATGTGCTTATGATTTGAGAATCTTGTTATTTTGTGTTAGTAGATGTTATGTGAATCTTGAGCTTGCTGCAGTGCATGTTTTCTTTGTGTTGTAAATGTGAAGTTTTTGAGTTCTTGAGTTCTTGTTTTGTATTGTATTAAGGGAGTTTTCTCAAGGCCACACTCACCCTTGGGAGGGAAGAGTAGCTTTGAGGGTGAAGGGATTAATGGGACAACCATGGGTGTAGAGCCTCTCCTTGGTATGGAGAAGGAAGAAACATGGATGTATGGGCTCCATGTAGCCATTTCTTTTTGTATTTTGGGGGTCATAAGGGATTGTATGGCTTGAAATCTTGGAGGTCATAAAGAGTTTGTTGGGTTTGTGATATTGTGGTAAGATGTGTGATGAGAAAGCCAAGTGTAGGCTTGTCTCTTATTATGAAATTTGATTTCTCCCCTTGAGATTTAGTTCCACCTTCACCCCAATTTTTGAGTCATTTGGAGACTCTTTGTTTTTAGCCTTGGATGGGAGTTTAAATGTGATTATTGTTTTATTGAGATTTTGTTGCTTGATTGTGAAACCTTGTCTATGTGATGGTTCACCAAGCTCGGGGGTGGCTTCATAGAAGCCTAGGTTTGGAGGTGAGCACTCCATGGCCTATATTTATTTTATTGAAGGATTGGAAGCCATTGAAGACTTCATGCTTGAAGTTGTATTCTTGAAGAAGTTTGAGGATGTATTCTAAAGTTGATATGGATCCCATTTGTTTTATGTTTATTGTTATTGTAAGGGAATCTTAAGGATCCCTTGAGCTCAATGTATTTTTGTAATGGAGTTAACACTCCAAAACTTGTGTTTGTATCAAGTGATGTTGCTGTATCAAAGCCTTGAAGTTATGTATGGTTTCCCTTTTGATAGATTCATGATCTTATGAATATTGTATGATGATCAAAGGAATATTTTTAGTGTAATCATGTTATATTTAACAAGGAATGGACAATGTATTATTTCATTTGACAAGTAAATTCTTGTTGGAATAGTTTTGTGAGAACATTGTGTAATTATTCAATGATAATCTATATGTTCTAAGAAGTAGAGCTATTGTAGTATCATTATAGTTTCATTTTACAGATTTCATTTGATTAAAATAATAGTGATATGAAAGGAATAATTCAATACACTCTCTCTCTTTCAATGCAATTATTTTGTTATTTCTGTGGTAGTATTCTTTTTTGTTGAAAATAATAGACTAGAAGAAAATGTTGCTTAAGTTGGTAAATTGATAGTAGAAGACACCTTAGATCATTTGATTAAATCTTGTATTTATTTTGAAATATGAAAACCAACAAGGGGATTTAATCACCCTTGTCAAAAAAATATAGACTAAGAACAAACAAGAGAGAAAGTTATCAAAACAAGTGAAAAACACAAAAGAAGGTAGAAATAGAGACCTACAGGTCTCTAGAAAATGTAAGGGAAAATTTCCCATAAATTTTTCAAAAAAACCACAGTCACTATTATATTAATTTCCTAATCCACTTGACAAAAAAAAAAAATACATATTATAAGAGCTACATCAAATCCTAAGTCATAGACTAATAGGAGTGGGACCCACCTGGGTCGCCACCCCAAAAGGGTTTTTAAAAGGCCCTATATAAAAAAAATGATATAATAATATTTATTAATTAAAAAAACATTGCCATTTAAAATGGCCGAGAGCACTAAGGCCTTTGAAAAAGTTTTGTTATATCTTACAAAAAAAAAAAATAACAAAAAAAAAATTATAATGTTTTTTTTATTGGAGGGGGGGATGTGGCCCCCACCACTCCACGACACCCCACGACAAGGCCTACTGCAGTAGGTATTGCTGCGCACGGCAAGCCTGCTACGACAGACCTTGCTGTGCCGTGCGGGGTCCACCTTGCAGCGCGAGCCCCATGCCAAGTCCCTTTGGGACTTTATAAAGAATTTGTGATGGGGATGTTTTTTTAAATATTTTTTTAAAACATTTTATTATTATTATTTAATCAATAAAAATATTAATATTTAATATATATTTAATTAATGTTTATCATTAATTAATATATATTAAATAATTAATATATTTATTAATCATTATTTTATTATTTACTTTTATTAAATTTTTTTTAATAATTAATATATATTTAATTAATAAGTATTATTAATTAATATATATTAAATAATTAATATATTTATGAATCAATATTTTTTATTTATTTATTATTAATAAATATATTAGTAATTAATATATATTAATTTAATTAATATATTTAATAATTAATATTTTATATTAATTAATACTTCTTTATTTTAATCAATATATTGTTTAGCGTTCCAAATCGTTAATTAAAAATTAATAGATTATTGTTTTTATTTAGAAAATTATTTTCTTTATGAAGATACGTTAGCTATCTTGTTAAATGTGGAATTTATTTCCATAAAAGAAATTAGTTTAGTAAGCTTAAATAAATTAAATTGTACTTCTAGAATTCATCTACTTGTCTTATATAGTGTGTTTAGTTAATTCTTTTTAACTGCCTTTATTAATGCAATTAATTCGATTTATTAAATTCAGTAGGAATATTTTGGTTTGGTTAGTGGTATGAATAATTTAGTTAATTTCATTATATTGAATTCAGTATTGTTTAGAACCATATTATTCACTTAATTATAGTAATTTTAATATGTTAATCTTGGGTTTAATCCTAGGATAGACCTAAAGGTTAAAGGGAAGGTTTTTGAATACCATTAATAGTTGTTAAATTGGCAATTAGTGAGTTATCAATTTAATAGACTAAGATTAAGAATTAAACTAGTTAACCCTAGAACTTGATGGGCATATTGATATGCTAGGGGAGAGCATTAACAATAACCCCTCCATCAAGTTAGTCAATACCTTCTCGAGATCAAGTGTACAACTATAGTCAACTGTTAACCTTTAACTTAAACTTATAACCTTTGAAGAAAAAAAGGTCGGTGTGTTTTCGTGTGTAAAATTATGGGCATGACACAGTGACACGACCTATTACAGCTCGTCAGCATGATCGGGGATGGCCATTTGCCTGGATGTATAAGGGCATGGTAGTGCAAACCCATATGGGTAAGTTGGATTATTGGCATCATGTTATCGACGATGTGGATCAGGTTATATGGTGTCCTTACCTAGGTTGTGAGCTGTGGCCAGAGGATGTGACTGAGCTTCCCTATATATGCAGTCCTCATTGGATGGTTGGTTGGACACCAAATATCATTGAGAGATTTTTCTTCTGGAGAGTACTATGGTAGTATGGACACATTCAGGGTATGCCACAGGGTGTAGCCATGTATGCTCGGGTTCAGGCTGAGAGATCACTATGGGGTCCTATTGTTGATTTCAGGATATCGAGGCAGGAGATCGAGGATCTGGCTCATTTACCATGGGATATGTGGGAGCATGTCATTGATGCTGGGATGACTGATGATTATGTTAATTGGTTCACTCAGAATCCATTTTTGAGATTCACAGATTCAGCTGAGTGGATACCTGGTATTGATGAGGAGTCTGAGGATGATGGTGGAGATGGGGATGGTGGTAGGGGTGGAGGTAGGATTCTAGCACGTTGGGGATGACCGGGTCATCGAGAAGCTAGAGAAGGGAGAGTATTGATTCTAGTTATTGCTACTACTCCCATTCCTCCTAGGGGTGGTGGTCAAGTCAGGGATCAAAACGTGGATAGATCTTTACACCAGGTTGCTAGGGATCCGACAGGTAGACATGGTCACCGCAGGGCTAGAAGTCAGAGGTAGTTGGATGCCTAGGCCGCACAAGCTCTATTAGATCAGGCATAGGGTAGGCCAGCACAGGCTCCACCTCATGCTCCTCCATAGGTTCCTCTGATTATTCCACAGGTTCCTCCAACAAGGCACCTTCTTCTACTTCTATGCCATCTTCTTCATCTCATCCATCTTCTTCTTCTTTCATTCCATCATTATCTGTTCCATCTTATTCTATACCATCTTCCATGCCTCCACCACAAACTTCTTTTGCACAGGTTCCTAGTTCAGAGGATCTAGTGGCTACATCAGAGGTTCAAGCTTTACAATCAGATGTTTCTAAGATTAGACAGGAGGTTAGGTAGCTTAGCGGTATGATGTAGGATTTTATGGCCGCTATGAGTCAACATGGGCTATAGGCTAGTTTGAGTCATCCTCCTAATATTGGTCCTAGTCCTGATGGTGGTGATGGTGCTGGTGGCTCAGCCAGTTGATCCATATTGATCTGATATATTCTTTCATTCATTGATGTATATGATGATCTCATTTTTGATATCAAGACATTAGACTCTGTTTTATTCTTTTGATCAGTTGATGTTCCTCATGTTGATACTTGTTGATACTCTGATGGACTTTGATTTCCAGATGCTTCATTGATGATATCGTAGACTTTGATACTCCGTTGATTTATGATGATGGTACCATAGACTTTGATTCTTAGTTCTGACATATTTACTTTATGTGATGTCATCATGTGTTGGACCTTCTTTTTCAGGTGTTTTACTATGATATGCAGATTTATATGGTTCTATCTCCTATATGCTTTGTTTTATGCTTTTCAGAATGCATTTTTATGATGGATGCACATGTTCTATTTATGCTTAAATAGTTGTCTTATGTATGACATAGAATAGATGAATGGATGCAATGTGAATTTGATGATTATTGATATGATATTAATGCTTTATGAATGCCAATGATATATATATGTGTTAGATGATGATGCAATGGTTAATGCGATGTAATGATTTAATGGATACAAGATGTATTTATTTTGATATATGAATGCAATGGATTTATGGTGTGTGATGGACCTATATGATGTAATGTATAATGATTATGGATACTTAATGATTATTGATTCTAAATGTTATATGTGATATAGATGAATGATGTTAATGAATATCATGCCATGTTAATGCAATGATATAAAATATAGAATGAAACTAAATGTATGGATTTAAATGGATAATGCAATGTCCCATGTTTTTATGAACTAAATGATTTGCACCTAATGATGAATTGAAATGATTTTAAATGGAATGACTTAATGGATGCAATGAACATTAACTAATAAATGTAATGGTAAATGCACTTAATGGATTGATATGCATGATTTAAAGAATGCACACTTAAATGAGATGATCTTTAAAATGAATGCAACCTAATGCAATTAATATCACTTAATGAAAATGGTTTAAAGGATGAATGCAACCTAATGCAATTTAATTTAAATGTAATGAACTTTATGTAAGATATGGATGATGAATGCAACTTAATGCAATTAACTTAATGAAAATGATTCAAACTATATGGAATGAACTTAGATTAAAATGAATGCAAAATAATGCAAGATAACATGGATCTAACAAATGCTCATGAACTAATGTAATGCACCTTTGTTTTTTATTGTTTTTGATTTCCAACACACTTGATCACATATAGTTTTTGATGCTCATTTGATTTTTGATTTGACTACACCTCCTTTCTCTTTTCCTCTTACAAATTAATTTTGAAGCTAAGAAAGGCAAATACTTTAAATGAATTTAATCTAGGATGTATGCAACTAACTGTCACTATTCAAAAATTTGGAGCTTATATTCATCATTGAGTAGTTTTTGGAATCCCGATTTAGTACAACCATCACTAGTTCAACCATGATGATATGAATACTTTTTGCACCTCTGTCATTGCTTTCCCATCTCTTTCTAGTACGACTATCATTGATTGAAGCCAATCATGAGAGTGCAAATACCGATTTTGTCAGATTCTATGTTGCAAGTGGATTTTGGTATTATGATATTGAACATCAAAATATCCAAGGTATCCTTTTGCGTAAACAAACAAAAATCTTAGTTTCATCATATGTACAAGTCCTCAATGATTCTTTGATGATCACATCCTTAGACAAATAATACATGCTTTAAAACTTTGTTCTTAAGACAGTCATTCAGAAATCCATAAAATATCACACTTTCATCATAGCTTGTCTAGTTTAAAAACTTTCATCGATTCGTTAGAAAGACATGATTTCATCAACTAAGTCAACACTTTTAGAAAAAAATTTGCAATGTTTTTCAAATCCATATTTCAAATATAGTTCCATCCATTTCACACTTTTAATCATGATAAAGATAGGGTCATGTAAGATCTCAGATCAAATTTTGCATTTGGTTCAAATTGGATTGTAATTAGGATTTGATTAATCATTTCACTTGTGTTTTTGATGAATTGATTTGATGATTGATTGAAGTTTTCTTTTGATGAATCATTCCTCCTTTAGAGTGGATTGCCCCCAGTTTGATATGATGACATTTGTGGGACTTAGGACAATTTTCAGATTAGGTGACCAAAATCTTTAGGTACTTGCAAATGCAACTGTGAGGTTTTATTATGCAATATATACAAATATTGGCGAATGCAATATTTACAAGGATGACTGCTAGGTATATGACTGACTTGGACTTTCAATGGCACCTGTTTACCAGGTTTTCACTAATTGAATGGATCTTGCTTTCTTTTTTTGTTTTTAAATCTTTTTCCCCTTTTTTGCTACCGAGGTGCTATTTGCAAGGTTTTCACCAAGGCACTTTATCTCTTTTTTTGATTTTTTTGTATTTTCTATTTTTTCCAATTTTTTTTTCTTTTCATATCTTCCAGGTGCCTATTTTTTAGGTTTTCACCAAGAAAACATCTTTTTGAGGATCATATATGAATGTTTTTGGCTTTCTTCATGCTAAATTTTCCATTATTTTTGATCTTTTCTGTATTTCTGATTTGTTTTCTCTTTTATGCTTTTTAATGTTTTTGGTATTTTCAAGATCTCTTTTGACTATGTACAATAAATAGGATGCTTCCCATCTAATTTTCTGATACTCTTTTTCTTTATCCTCTTTCATCTGCTTTATGTGTAGAACCTTTTGAGATGAATGCTATTGATAGGTTCTTGTAACTCTTCTCCATCACAATCAGCTAACTTATAGGTGCCGATCCCAAAAGACAAAGTGATCACAAAAGGTCCTAACTAGTTTTCTTCCCATTTTCCTTTCTTTTGTCTTTCTACTTGATTCTTGGGGATTCTCTCACAAAACTAAGTCACCTATTTGGAATGTTCTTGACTTGATGTGCTTGTTATAAGTCCTTGACATTTGGTTTTGATATAATTTCAAGTGATCAAATGCTTGTTTCTATTTCTCATATAGCAGTTCTAGTTCATGCAACCTAGCAACTCTATAGTCCTATTCACTTATCAAACCATGTAGTGAGACCCTTAAAGATGGAGGTTCTACCTCCAAAGGTAAAACTGCTTCTGTTCTAAAGACTAAAGAGAATGGTGTAGCTCCTGTTGGCATTCTGATACATGTTCTATAAGCCCATAAGGTTGGGTTTATTTTTACATGACAATCTCTACCTAAATTATCCACAGTTCTCTTCAATATTTTTAAGATGTTTTTATTCACTGCTTCGGCTTGTCCATTACCTTGGGGGTAATATATTGAAGATGAGTCGTGGATCATTTGAAACTTTGTGCATAGCTCTTTTAAATCCTTATTTTTGAAGTGTTTGGCATTGTTCGTTATGATGGCATGTGGGACACCATATCTAAATATTTTGTGGTTTAGAATAAACAAGGATATCTACTTTCCTGTAGCAGTTGATAAGGGTACAACTTCCACCCATTTGGTAAAGTACTTTGTTGTCGTAATAATGAATTTATGACCATTTGAAGATGGTGGATAAATCATTCCTATTAAGTCTAGACCCCATTGATAAAGCGACCAAGGTGTCGTCATAGGATGAAGCTCTTGTGCGGGCACATGTATCAAGTTTCCATGATATTGACAATTTCTATAGGTTTTAGCAAAGTGACAAGAATCTTTCTCCATCGCAGGCCAAAAATATTCTATCCTAAGAAGTTTCTTAGCTAGGTTTAAACCATTCGAATGTGACCCACAAATCCCCTCATGAATTTCTTGTAAGGCTATATCTGATTCCTCTTTCTCTAGAAATCTAAGAAGCATTCCATCTAGACTCTTACGATACAACGTGTCAGATATTAAGGTATAACGAGTGGCTTGTCGGATAAAGCTTTTCTTTTGGTTCCTGGTTTGGTCTATGGGTAGGATTTGATCTTTTAAGTAAGTGTAAATATATCCATACCAAGGTGATTCATATGTGGTTAGAAAACAAATGGTATGAGGATGGGTATGGTCAAATGTAGGTTGCTCAACTTCGTCTACCAAGAATTCATATCTGGCGCTTTGATCTGGTATTTGGAGAAGTGATGCCAAGGTAGCCATTGCATTTGATGCTTTATTCTTCTCTTTTGGTACTTGCTCAAATGTGATGAGAGTGAAGTATTTCTTGAGATTCTCAACCATATTTTTGTAAGGTACCATCTTGTCATCTTTCATCTGATATTCATCATTAATTTGATTGATAACCAATTGTGAATCTCCATAGACTTGTAGTTTTGTCACTTTCCATTCTAATACCAATTTTATTCCAATGACCAATGCTTCATACTCAATTATGTTATTTATGCATGAGAATATAAATTTATATGATTTAGGAATTGTAGACCCTTGAGGAGTAATCAAAAGTATGCCTACTCCTGATCCATGTTGTGTGTAAGAACCATCAAAATATAGTTGCCATGTTTTTTCTTCAACATTCACAATTTCAGAATCTGGATATTCCACTTGTATTGGATGGTCATCTTGTAATGGTGATTCTGCTAACTGATCAGCTATGACTTGGACCTTGATAGATTTTTGATCCACATATTCTATGTCGAATTCACTTAGCACCATGACCCATTTGGCTAGTCTTCCATTCAATGCTATTTTGCTAAGAAGATATTTCAAGGGATCTATCTTTGCAATGAGTCTAATCTTGTGGGATAACATATAGTGGTACAATTTTTGGGAAGCAAAAACCATGGCCAAACATGCTCTTTCGATGAAGGTGTAGTTCAACTCATATTTTACCAAAGTTCTACTTATGTAGTAGATGGCCTTTTGTTTAACCGATTCATCTTCTTGTGCCAAGAGTGCCCCTAATGAATGTTCGGTTACTGAAATGTATAGAATCAAAAGCTTTCCTCTTATAGGTGGCATCAAAGTTGGAGGTTTCATTTGATAATTCTTCAAAAAGTTGAAGGCTTCTTCACATTTCTCATCCCATTTGAAAACTATGTCCTTATGAAGGAGTTGAGTAAAATTATGGCACTTTTTTGCCAATTGAGATATGAACCTTTGTATGGATTGGATCTTGCCTTGAAGAGATCTCATTTGACTTATGTTTTTAGGTGCTTCCATTTCCATGATGGCTTTGACTTTGGCTAGGTCTACCTCTATTCCTTTTGCTAAAACAATGTACCCTAGTAACTTTCCTGATTGAACACCAAATGCACACTTCTTTGGATTTAGCCTTACTTTTTATTGTTCCAATCTTTCAAAGATTTTCTCTATTATGGGTATATATTCTTCTCTTGAATGAGATTTAGCAAGTATATCATCTACATAATCCTCCATGAACTTGTGCATCATATCATGAAATATCGTTGTCATGGCTCTTTGATAGGTCACTCCGGCATTCTTTAGACCAAAGGGCATAACATTCCAATAGAATGTCCCCCATGCACATGTAAATGCTATTTTGTCTTGATCTTCAGGTGCCATCTTTATTTGATTATAGCTACTAAACCCATCCATAAGTGAGAACATTGAATGTCTTGCTGTCAAATCGACTATGGCGTCTATGATTGATAATGGAAATTCATCTTTAGGACATGCAAGATTGAGATCCCTAAAATTCATGCAAATTCTGATGGACTTGTCTGCTTTTGAAACTAGTACAATGTTTGAAATCCATTGGGCATAATCAATGACTCTTATAAACCCAACTTTTAGTAATTTTTCTAACTCCACTTTTACAAGAAAAGCTATGTGTGGATGCATCTTTCTCAATTTTTGCTTTACTGGTCTCTCTCCTTCTTTTATGTTTAAGTGATGCATGATTAAATTTGGATCTAATCCTACTTTTCCTTGAAAATTTTGATGAATTCTTTTCTTTCTTCACTAGATAAAGATGCTGCTAAGTGTATGATCCTTCATTCTAATTTTGATCCAATATTCACCTTTTCTATGGGTTCAATCAAGATAGGAGATCTCTCCTGATAGTGCTCGGGTAAAGTTTCCAAAATATCTTCCTTAGGTGCCTCAATTGTGTTTTCACCTTTGGAATCATTCTTTATTTCTTTCTCTTTTTGATCTAATGCTACCATAATGTGGTTTTCAACATTAGATTCTAACCATTTTTTATTTTTTTTTATTTTTTTCATTTTTTATTCAATTGAGAGTTTGGATACCTTCCTCTATCACTCCTTCCTAATATTCTATGGTAGAAGAAGATTCAACCGTATTTAGGTATTGGGACACCAAGTTGTTATTAAAAAATGTGGGAGTATGGTAGGTTCAATGGAATCCCATTCAATTAATTATGGATGGATGAGGGTCGAAGGATCAATGTTTTAGTTTAGGCCAATAGGGTTTAAGGAAAAAAATTTGTTTGAAGGTTTGAACATTGCATCACTTAAGTCTATAACATGTGCCTCTTCGAGATGTTCTAGAGAACTAGGGTCGAAATCCTCCTCACTAGAATCCTCTAAGGTTTCTATTGGGTAAAAATCTCATGGGTTAAACCTAATGTTAGATTCTTCCATAGTAGGTCTCCATGATGGTACGTAGGGTTCTCCTACCAATTGATTTATTTCAATTTCTTGAATTGGTACATTATCTAGGACCACTTGGCTTGAGCTTGAGGCTTGACTCTGATTTGATTCTGTAATTGATTCTTTTCCTTTGTTAGGAGTGTAAGTATGAATGACATCAATACCTTTATCTTGACATGATTCATTTGACAAAGTATCCCATTCCCAATCATTTGAGTCTTCATCACTATGTTACTCTAATTGTAATATTTGATCATAGACCTTAGGATAGTGCTTTTGAGTATACCCTTGTTCTAAGTAGCCTAATCCTATCTCTTCTTTGATATCTCTCCACATCATCTCAATGGGTTCAAGGAGTCCTTTGTTTCTTGTTCCTAAAGGTCCTTGTCCTTTGTATCCCATTTTCTACATAATTTGAAATCCTTTCCCATATTGATGTGTGGGAATGCTTATATTTTGTATGCGCTTCTCATGGGTACTTGATTCTTCATCCTTGTATAGCCAGTTTAGGATTTAATTGTCCTCTTCCTCCATGAATGAAGATGTATTAGCCCTCACAAAGTGATCATTATATTTATGAGGCAAATTATATGGATTTCCATATGATTTCGGAGATAAAGGTAGGTCCATCATGGATAAGGAGTATTCACCTACTCCCTTTTGTTTGATTTGACATTGTTTCTCAAAGTTTTTCATCATATGGTCCATTTTTTGGTCATGAGCCTCCTTAGTGTAGATTTGAATAGATCTATCTTGGTCTTCTTTCTTTGTCTCAAGAGTACTCTCCTCACTAACCTTTTCTTTTCCTTTTGTCGATGTAGCTAGGTTAGTAAGAATTTGGATGTTTTCAACAACAACTTCTTCTTTTTCTTCTTTTTCTTTTCCTTTTAAAGATGGAAGGTCTTTTGAGCTTTTACCTTGCTCTAGTCTTTGAGGAATAGACCCTTCTGCATTATGCGGGACTATAGAATCATTGATAGGCTTCATGTTGTTACAATATTGAAAGGGGTTTGAGTCCCCACTCTCGATGATTTATTTCTATAGATAGGGGAATTTGAGACATTGGTGATAGGTAGAAGGCACGACCTGAATTTCTTGAATCCACAGCCTCCCTAGTAAGATATTGTAAGTCATCTTTAGGTCTAGGACTTGACAAATGGTTTCTTTTTGCATTGGGACAACTCTAATAGGAAGTACTATGACACCTTTAGAATCTCTCTCTTTGTCATCATAGGCTTTTATAGTTATCTTTTATTTTGGGTCAATAGCCTCCTTAGAAAATCCTAATGCTTTTACCAAGTTTAGGGTACAAATATTCAGGCTGGCCCCTCCATCAATAAGGAATCTTTTTACCATATGCTTGTGAATTAGAACCTCTATATGAAAAGGAAAGTTTTGTGGATGACATAATGACATGTCATCTTGCTCTAAAAAATATAGGCAATGAGGTGCAATAATACGTCCCACCATATTTTGAAATTTGTCTGCCTCCAAATTTAGAGGTACATTGATCTCTACCAAGGCCTTTTCTAGAATCTCCTTGTGAGTTGGTGAGAGTTCGAGCAATTCTAAAATAGAGATTTGAGTAGGGGTTTGTTGTAATTGATATACCAAATTATATTGTTTTGATGATGAAGATGAGGCTTAATTTGGTAGAACAATTCTTGGAGCATTTCCAGGTAGAGTAATTTTTGAAGCTTGCCCCCTAGTTACAACATTAGATGTTGCTTCCCTTGGTTTCTCTTTTACCACAATAACATTTATGGTTCTTTCATCACCACTTAAAGCATTAATTGTGTTATCATAGGTATGAGAAAAGTTGACTTTCTCATTACCTCTTTTATTATTTTGGTTAGTGTTTGATGACTCACCCTTTTCATGGTTTAGAAAGGGGTTTTTGAAGGCCATATGATCTTCATTATTTTTGGGCCCTTTAGCCTTGATTGTCCCATCATAAATTAGGTCTTGCACCAAATTTTTTAGCTTCATGCACTCATTGGTCTTATGATCCTTATTTTGATGATACTCACAATGGTGAGAATCATTCCACCAATTTGGCTTAATTTGGGGTTCACAGGGCCTTAACTCGGGTAGAGTAATGATATTGTTGGCCACCAAAGTCCTTAACACATTTTACAATGGTTCACCTAAGAAGGTGAATTTTCTCTTTTGATAAGTGGAAAAAAAGGGCTTAGGCTTGTTGCCATTATCATTATTGAAGGGATTATTATTAGCATTGTTGTTGTTGTTGGAATTGGAATTATTGAAAGGAGCTTTATTCATTTGATTCACATTGTATGTTCAATTCTCTCCACTTGATAAGTTAAATGGGGTAGCCTTAAAGTTGTGGGATTCCACAACCCCATCATTCACAAGATTTTTATTATTATTCTTCAACCATAGTTTAGGTTTTTCATTGTGATTATTGGCTCCTTTATTGTTGGTATAATTAGATATATAATGATTATTATTAGTATTGGTATAGGGTTTATTGTCTTTAAACAATTTGATCTCTCCCCTTTTGACCAATACATCTTCAATCTTAATCCCATTCTCAATAAGTTTTTCTAATGTAGGGGGACATTGAAGTTGGAGCCTATAGTTCATCTCCATATTTAAATTATTCATAAATATCTCCATCTTCTCCTTTTCAGGAATACTTCATGGGTCTTTGCAAAAATGATCCTCCACCTTTGAATGAACCCTATGAAAGATTCACCATCTTTTTGTTTTGTATCACATAGTTTTAGCATGGTAATCTCATGTTCGATGTTGTAGGAGTAATGAGTTGCAAATTTAGAGGCTAATTCCTCAAAAGTCTTTATTCCTTGCAGAATTTTTGAGAACCATTCCATGGCTTGCCCTCCCAAACTTCTTGGAAAAAGTCTCATTAAGTACGTGGTGTTATGCATAAATTCAATACTGAGAGCACAAAACTCTCTAAGGTGATCCTGTGGGTCTGATTTACCCATGTATTTTTCATATTTAAGAAAGATTGTATTGATAGGAAAAGCTACCATGACTAAGATTTTGTCGAAAGGGAATGAGCACAAGGCCTCAATAGAGAAAGGCTTAGGCTCAGCGGCCTTTTTCATTAAGTCAATTTGTGCTTGGAACATTTTTAGTTGTTGAGTCATAGCATTCATCGGGTTTTCATCTTCTTTTTTTTTCTTGAGTTGATCCACATCATAATCATGTGGGAGCTTTACCCCTGCTTGGGCTAGAGTTAGGAGAAATTTCTCCCTATGCCTATCTATTAGTTTGTCCATGACTTCAAGAAAATCAGTATCTTGAGCCACTCTATTAGCTCTTGCTTCAAGCGTTTCTTTAGGCTCTTGGTTTTCATTGTTGATATTATCATTATTTCCACCATGATGGTAATTGTGAAATGTGGAGTTTCGATCCATTGATTCAAGTCTTTTTTCAAATAGATTTGGGAGACTATCCCCTTGGTCGTGATTGTTGAAATGACTTTGATATTCCAATTCGGGGACCTCTTTTGCAATGCAAGTGCCGTCTACTCGTAAAGATAATTTGAGTTTGAGAGAACGTGTAGAAACCAACATCCAACAAGGTTTGATTTTGAATAATTTTCCCCAAGTTGGTAATTGTTTTCTTTTATGAAGAGATTTAAAAATATAAGATGAATTTTCAAATGGATGTCTCTTACTTTTTCTATGTATTTTTTAAACACAACAACCACACATACACTTGTTCTTTTTAACCCTCTACACAAAAAGTGTTGTATTTTCAAGGACGTTATCATGAGTTTTTGCACAAAAAGACACTTCAAGCAATCTACCTAGCTCAAGATTTGGTTTGTAAACATGGCTCTATAAGGTATTCTTTGATAAGTTAACAAGGTTTTTAATCAATATTCCATTCAAAATGGATATTAAACTTTCATCCTCCAAGTATATTAAGGGGCTTCCCACCACCAGTATGTCAGATTTTTGCACAATCTCGAAGGACTACTCGAGGAAGTTTGAAAATTTAACACCCTTTTGTGACACACCCAATTAAGGATGCATGCATTTCATTTTATAGTGGGTTGGATGATCACAGAAAAGGTGATTGTATCCCACTTTGGGCTGTCCCTCTCACCGGCCTTATTAAGGCAAATCTCGGGAGGTGAGCCCACTATAGATCTGGCATGTTCATTTGAAAGCAATAAAGTGGAATAAAGAGATAGGTTTTGGGAGTTTGATTCACCAAAAAGGTGAAGAGCATATCCTATCTATTCCTCATTCCCCAAATTTTTTTAACAAGGTTCAATTACCAAACCCAGTAACTAATGAGAATCGAGTATTTCTACTCTTTTCTACAAACAAGGGGTTGTTCAAATTTAGTGCTTGATTTACTTAGCCTTTCTTTTAATCAAGGAGTTTAACACTTTTGGCATTTTGATTCACTTAGAAAGTGAAGAGCATAGGCCTAATGTCAAATTCCTCAAACAATAATAGGCTTCTTTAATTACTAGATTTTGAATTTGACAAAGCCACAATTTAAGCAAAACAAATGACTAAGTTTAGGCTTACCTTCAAACGAAGCTAGCTAAGGCTAGGGGCATTGTTGATGAATTTTTCATTTTTATGCTCACCTAGTGGCAATCGTTCTTTTTCACTTGCTTCTCCTCTAACAAGTTAGTCAACACAACCAGCCAAAATGAAGAAAACAAATATAAAATTGAATCTAAGCCTTATTTATCAAATTTGAGAAAAACTTGATTAAGGTGAATAAATCCAATTCAATGATACGAACTTTGCTTTATATGCTTCTACAAATTTTAAGTATTGTTCATATACCTTGCTTTCTTGCTGAGAATCTTCCAAAACCAGCTTGATGTGTGCAATATTCTCCTCTTTGATCCTTTTTGTCAAGGATTTTCCCTCATTGTTGAATCTGGTCTCTAGTTTTTTTATTCTTTTATGACCAGTCATCTTGCAGAGACAGATAAATCATTTTCTGACAGTCAGATTCTGTTAATTTTTAATTTAATCAAAAGTGCTACATAATCTATTGAAAGCGCTACTTAGATGCTCAAACGTGCTATGGATCAAATTAAAAGTGCTAAAGAAAAAATTAAAAGCACTAAAACAAAGATTAGAAGCACTAAAACTCTATGTAAAGGCATCAAAAACACCGTAAAAGTGCTGGAGAATTGATCATACACACAGGCTAGTCAGGGAAAAAGCGCTGAAAGAAGATTAGATAGAGAATACAAGGAATCAAAAGTGATAAAACCTTGTATAAAGGTGCAAAAATTTGTCATCAACGCGATGTTTCAGAGCTTAGAAGCGCTGGAAAACCTAATAAAAGCGTTGCAGAAAGTGTCAAACATGCTATTTCACCTGCAAAATAGAGAAGAAAATAAGATTTGCAAGAAATTTTTTACTTCTCTGAATTTATAAATTTATGAGGCCTAATGCCCCATGGTGGGCACCATTTTGTGTACTAGAAAAAGTACCTTCATAGGGTTAGTATAATCAATAATTCAAAATAAACACTAAATTACCACAAATAGCAATCTATTTAAGCTAAAAATTGACAATTAAGCACTCTATGGATCTCTATTTAGGGATGCCAATGATAAAGCTCTCAGCAAGCCTCCATTAGTGACAGTCCTAAAATGAGAATGATAAGCAAAGCTAATAACAATGTTAATTCCAAATTGAAATTATCTAATTAGCTCCTAGATTTTCCTTTCTAGCTCTAATTTGCAAGAGGTCTGATGCTATTCTTAAATTTGTGGATGATTAATGAGTGAATTATGACTTGCTTTTATATATTTTGGCAAGGGCAGGGAGTGTAGTTGAGTTGATCAAGGTTAGGTGAGAGTTGAGTCCATGGTTCCACCTTTGGAGACCATTTAAATATTTTGTCCTCAAAGCTTGGGACAAGAGGACAAAATGAGTGGACAAGATGCTCTTTCCAAATGAGTGATTGAGATTCGATTTGGGCTTGATCCATGCAAGCTCCATCCTTAAATCCTATTGGTTGATAAATTTTCCTCCCATTTGGTGGTTGAGGGAAAATTTGATTTAATTAATTGAATTTAATTAATATCTTTAGCCATGTGTACCCCTTGAATGGGTTGATTTGATTTAAATAAACTATGTAATTAATTAGATTAATTACACAATTAATTGATTTATCATGCTTTATTTGATTTAAGTTGAATTTATGACTTTTGATTTTCAATTAATTTTGGATTAATGTTCAATTGCAATTTATCTTCGATTTGATTTAATTGTGTTGATCCTTGCCTTGATTTCTCACTTAAATAATCTTGTCCATTTTTCAGGTGATTACACTACCAATTCACCCTCTTTAATGTGAATATTAATAGACTCTCTAAGTAGTACTAATTCACTAATCCTTTCATCAAATTGATCAATGAAAGCTGATTTGATTCTTCCCAAGAGCTAATGGAGCGTGGTTGTAAGTATGAAAACCATTCTCTTGCATCATCTTTAAAAGTTTATACAAAGAGTTTCATGACTATCTCTTCATGATCAACTTGATAGTCCTCCATCGAGTTGTTGAACCTAAAAATGTTTCTTAGAAAATTCATTTTATGCACCACTAAAGCTTGGAAGTTTTAACTCCGATCTCAATTGGAATAGTATTTGGATTCCCGTTGATGCCACATAAATATAATGCTCGTTATCTTTCAATTCTGAAATTTTTCGTATTGTATAGATTAGATTGATCACACAACATGGTTTCTTTCTCATATGGATGCATATATGGATACATTTTATTCTTTCAATTTGAAGAATTTGTAGCTATATACAATTTATAGAGTTTCCACCTCGTGATTTGCAAAAGTCTTAATGTTTGTCTTCTGAATTTCTTCCTCCACCAGAGTCCCTTATTCAATCTTTTATTGCTGCAACAAATCCTTTAAAATCTAAAATCTCTCCAATATCCAACTCTTTCCCAAAGGTAGATTACTTATCCTTGTAATTGGGTAATAGGGATCATGGTAGAAACCCACAATAACATCAAATATCTCAACCACAAAGAGACAGTTAGTAGTATTCTCAATAATCAATAAATGATGAAAGTTAAGAAATAAGCATAAACATCATACATAATGAAATCAATTCAAGAACATGAATATGCAAACCATATGAAATCCTTCCTTGGTGTTCTCTTTCTTATGAAATTTGGGCTCTTAGAACCGAGCACAAGATCATGCTATCATAAGAATTCAAAGCAATTGTGGTTACCAAAATATGAGAAAAGACTCTCTATTTATAAGATTTTAGGGGTTTCAATCAAGAATGCATGATGGATGGGTTTATAAACTGTGATTGAGGAGTTGAACTCAGAGTGAGTGAGAGTTCAATTGACTTGATTGCATTATTTAACAACATTGATTGATCTGTTAGCAAATGGATTGGAGAGATGACTTGAATAGACTAGTGAGTTTAACAAATTGCATAGATGAGTTAGCTGATTGGATAGATTAGAAGACTAAATTAATTGAAGACTTAACTGATTGTTGAGGGAGGAATTAACAATGTGGATTGAATAGTTAGGAGAGGGAATTGTGGAGTGAACTAAAAGTCAGTATGAGTTAGCTTTGGAGGAATAAATCATGATTAAATAAATAAAAGAATTTATTTACTTCCACATCAGACAATTATAAATAAATAAATAATATTTATTTATGAGAGAAGAACAATTAATTTAATTAAGTAAATATAATTTATTTATTTGTGAGAGGAACTTGATTTAATTATTACATAAATTTAATAACTAGAAAGAGGGAATATTAATTAAATAATATACTTTATTTAATTAATTATAATGAGATAGGGTATAATTAAATAATGTTAATTATTTAATCATATTATAGATGAATGATTGATGAAATAGCTCATTTGATGATTAAAAATTACGATAATTAATTAAAATCAATTAATTATGGAATTAAGGGAAAATGATGATTTTTGACTTTAGAATATAGTAAAATGACACAATTAATTAAATAATAAAGATTATTAAATAAATTATGGAGGAATGTTAGTAATGTCATCGTGTTAGAGCAATAGGCCATTTATACATGTCTACATTTTTCTCCTCTTTGATATAATGCTTTTTAGGTGTTGTTTCAAAGAAACTTTGATAAAAGATAATGCCCCAGTATGCCCCTATGGGAAAGCATTATTAACTAGGTATTATGGTGCCCCCTCAAGAAATGAGAAAACAATAAAATTTAGGGCTCATTTGATTGATTTTGCGATCAAGATCACCATGCAACTTATGGATTTGAAAATGGAGGTCACATACAAAAGTTATGGTCTCTAGAAGGTGAAAAGCATCATGAACAATAGAAATGAAAAGGGTGCATGTCCATCGAGATAGGGTTGGGAGGGTATAACTAGGATTTTGGAGGTCATTTTCAAGTTCATTGTGCACTTTTAAGCTTTGGATAAATAGAAGTGGAAGGATCTATTTCTGAGCATTTGGAGAGAAATGGACTATGAGGATGGCACATATATCAACGAGAAGGTCAGGACCTATCAGTGTCTAGTTGAAGCCCCAACTTTAGTATGTTTAATAATTTTTTCTTTTCTTTTGCCTTATTTTTTGTATTATTTCTTAGTCTAGGCTAGTCAAATTTAGGGTAGAATGAAGAAGACAGGGTGTGATCGAAGCACTAAATGCATTGGATCAATGCACTCAATAAGTTAGGTTAGTAGAGCTTGGTTCATAACTAAGCTACAAATAGTAGATTAGGGTGATGCACATGTGGTATGAAATCACCACACTTAAGTATTTAGGGTTTAGGGCTCAAAAGTTAATTGGGCTGCACATGATAGGCTAGGGTGACATAGTGCACAATCACCACAAATGAAGGGATTATGAACACATAAAGTGCACAATAAATGCACTTGGAGTGCACGGTCAACACACTTGTCTGAGGATAATAATTTTTTAATTAATGTGAAAATGCTTAATTAATGAATATATGCATTTTTAATTTGAATTTATGAATGGTAGATGATGAGTAATATTTAAATAAATAGAGAATTAGACAAATGATGTTAGCATGATTTCTATATGCATAGCGACTGACTAGAGATTTGGACTGGACTTTTATACATTAGGGATGATGTCTTGATCACTTGGGAGAATGATTTGTGTTAGATTATAGACATAGACTTACTGATGATGAGTGAGATCACTTGAGGAGTTTGGAACTATTGCACATTACATTGATCCTTGAGATAAGGTCAAAAAAGGGTATAGTGACTGTGATTTGTGAGTGATGGCACTCCGATATGTCTTCCTTCCACTTACCTATGAGAGAGTGCACAATCACCTTAAATGATGTATATAGCATAGTGCGGATTTTGATTTAGGGAGAGAGGGTGGCATACTCTACTTGGACAAAGATAGAAACATTGTGTGACTTTTTTTCTTGTAATGTAGAGGATTTGCAGGCTAGGGGATATGACATTAGATGGGTAGATATGATGGGAAATGATCCATACTATGTGATGCTTTATAGAGTTTTACTAGGTGTATTGTGTCTAGATAGGAGGGGTCACCTATTTCCTATCGGTTGGGGAGGGATTGTGTTGGTTATATGGCTTTAGGGAAAAGTCTATGCATGGGGGCCTTGTATTTGGCTATGGTATATCATCAATTTCATGAGATAGTGTACCATAGGGTTTAGGGATTGGGATGTGGTGTTACACTTTTACAAGTGTGGGATTTTGAGTACATAGTCGTATTTTGTCTGGTTTTTGACAGACCAATGAAAAATCCTGGGAAGCCTTATGTATACTATTATGATGCAATTTCTTATAGGTAGATGGGACATGTGAGATGTTGGATGCATTTATTAGATACCTTGAGATCGTCACATGGAGACCTTACATTAGATGCCCCATTTGGAATGATGAGAAAAAGAATCTCCCATTTTGTAGATAGGAGAGGTACTTGATAGGTCGGTCTACTGAGTACTCCAAGATCATTGAGATAGAACTACCAGGTAGATTACTTAGACAATTTAGAGAGAGATAGGGAGTACCAATTGGATTGCCTCAATGTGCCTGATGTGTGGGTGATGTGAGAGGTTGGGGAATAGTGATCCCCATTGCAACATCAATTATAGAGTTTGATTCATTATTTCCTTTGAGATGGGATTGGAGGTCAGATAGTGCATATGTAGGTACCATAGTTGAGTATGATGCATGGTGGGCCATACATATTCCTATTCCTTACATGGATCAAGCTATACCAATGCCTTTGGAGATGGGTTGGTGAGTGAGACTACCTTAGAGAAGACATAGTAGAAAAGGTGATAGAGGTGCCACACAAGGAGGTAGAGATGGTGGTCAGAAAGGGAGAGGTGGTATACAAGGAGGTGGATGAGGGGGTAGAGAAAAAGGTAGAAATGGTGGAGATGTAGGTGGTAGAGGAGGTAGAGATGTAGCTAGGGGTGATGGAGATGGTAGGGATGGAGACAAAAAGGGTGGAAGAAGAGTTACTATTGTAACTATCCCCTTTATTCCTCCAAGTGGTGTGCTAAAAATAGGAGGTGGTGATACTGATGTGGATGTGACTAGTATAATTTTAGAGGAGACTGGGAGTGGTAGTGAGACTGGGAGTATTAATGGTGAGGATAATTATCCTAGTGATGATGAGGAGATGGAGGAGGCAATAGGTGGAGAGGAGGATGTGGTCATGGGAGGAGAGGATCAGAGACTTATGGATGTGGCTATGGGGGGTTTTGATGAGCTTGTGTAGGATTCACCTTTCAGAGTAGACATTGGGACAGGGGGAGATGGTTTTGATATAGATTCTATAGATATTGACATCTTGAGACAACATTTTAGAGATCTTTAGAGCAGATCAGATGCAATATGGAGGAGAGTGACACACACAAAGGCTAGGGAAGTAGAGGAAAATGGTAGGGTTTCAATGGTAGATTCTTAGAGTCATTATTATTCCAGGAGAGTGACTACTCTAGAGGGGAGGATTGAGAGGATTTAGAGGGAGATGGATGCCGAGAGGGAGAGCATGAGAGAAGAGATACAAGATGCAGAGGCCAAGGCTTAGGCCACATTAACTGAGGTGAGGGCCTTCATTGCTAGTGTACATGATTCCATTTCTTAGTAGATGATAGGGGGAAAGGAATTTCCATTCAATACCACCTAGGAATCATGGACTAGAGGGTGGAGGAAATACTTGTTGACATATATAGACACTATTTTTCATATATTTTACGAGCTTGCGAGATCTCCTTATGACTTTGTACCATGATACATTTTGATATATATATATATATATATATATATATATATATATATATATATATATATATATATATATATATATATATATACATATAAATCCACCAAAACTACATCTCATATATATATATATATATATATATATATATATATATATATGAGATGTAGTTTTGGTGGATTTATATGTTTTGGTGGATTTATATGTTTCTACATGTTTATGCTTATGATGCTTTACTTCTATGATGATTCCTATGTTCTATCTTTATTTTCATGTTGATGTCTATGATGCCTATGTGTGATGTTTATGAGATGTAAAATGTTTATGATATGCTTCTATGGTATGGATGCATATGTTTCCTAATTGATCATGCTTATGTACTTGTTACAATGTGATTAGATGTAATGCATTTATATGATGGATGAATATGATGCAATTTCTATTTATGATGCTTGATTAATTCTATATGAACTAACATGCTTATGTAGGATGTAATCTTTTTGTTTGTATCATGATACTCTATCACAAGGATTTGTTAGGATTGACAGAGAGAATTGTTAGTGATTATTTAGAAGATGATAGATATTAGATAAAAGAATGATAATGAATTATTTATTAAAACCCTTAGGTTATAGTAAGTAGAGAGATTAATGCTTTAATAATGATGCTTTTGATTTCCAACTGAATTAAGATATTTATTTATCATCATTGAGCCACTTTATTATAGAAAAGGTGGATACCATCTTACCAAGATATGAACTATCTAGGTATGATTATCCTCTTGCATTAAAAACAGGCACACAAAACAAACAAGGAATGTGGGCTGATCCATATAGGTCAAGCATTCAAAGTCAAGGTATGTGCATTGTATCACAACCAAAGTATCCATTACAATACCACAATTGGATATTTATATATGGATGTGAAGTCTCTTATCACAAACACCTATATTTCTCATTTAATATTTCATGTCAAACATTCCACAAATATTAGAAAAATACAATAATTCATGAACCATCACAACATCTCTAAATAAATTTTTCACATCTCTGATATGCATAGGAATATGACTTGTAAAATCGAGACATAATAAGACTAACTTAACTCAACAAGTTGCAGCTGTACTGATTATGTGTCTATGTTTTTGCAGTAGTTTGGAAATTAAATTTTGATGTATTGTTGATGCTTTCAGATTCCAAGAAAAAATGTACCCCATCTAAGATTTCTCCATCTGATTTAGAGCATTCCTTTTCTTGTCTAATACAACATGGTTTTTGACAAAATGCTTTGTTGTAGGACCGATTGATAGATAAGATAGTTTGGGCAGTGTAGCTAAGGACTTGTTGACTAGTATTGACTATTTTTACTTGGTTCCGCTGAATATTAGATGTGCTATATGTCATTATTCAATTCCTATTTATTGAAATGCGAAAGAATTGGTTTATGTACGAAGGAGGTTGATTGAAGATTTTTTGTTGGTTTTTCGATTAATTGGTTGTCTTCGAGAATTTTAGGATCTTTTTGCAAATGTTTTTGGTCCACTCTAGGGTTCATTTGTTTTGAGTCAAGTTATGTGTGGTGTATTGCATAAGTGAAGGCCCTTATCATAGACACCTCAAACATGGTTTCCCTAGATGAATGTTTTATGTTGTTTACAATGTTTTTGAATTTTTTGAAGGTCTTTTTACAAATGTTTTTGTAGTTTATAGAATGATTTTGTGATATTTTTATTATTTTCAAGTAATATTTTTAATGTTTATGATTTTTTTGAAAAACTTTTGCAGTGCTTTTGGCAATTTTTTAGGACTTGATGAATCACAACATTGGGGTGTCCCCAGTTAGGACAAAATGGACACCTTATTGTGGAATGACCATGATGGATTGACTTAGTACAAAATGTGATAGGATGTGCTAAGAAAAATACAACTACCAAATTTCAAGTCATGATGGTGATGACTAATAATTTTATTGTGGAGAATGAGGTGTAAATGACATGTGAAATTAGGTTGGACTAATGATAGATGATAGAGAATGACGCATAGTCATGGCACTAGATTGCTCGATTTTCACCATGGTACTTGTCCAAGGTTCCACCAAAGTGTTTTTCACCAGAGGATGAATTTATTTTTCTTGTATTTCTATTTTTGTGTTACCAAAGATGCCTAATTGCTAGGTTTTCACCAAGGTAACCCTTATTTTTATTTTTATTTTATTTTTTTTGTATTTTTTGACTTTTTGAATATGAGAGTACTCTGAGAGCTATGTATAGAACTTGTGTAGATGAAAGCTATTGATGGGGTCTCATAGAGTCTCTCCATTTGATGTCGGTATATGATATTCTCTAGACCCATATAATGTTGTGATGATGTAGGGACCCAACTAGTTTGGGTCAAATTCTCCTGGTTTTTCTCTTTCCACTTGATTTTTCTAATTTTCCATTAGTACCAAGTCACCAACTTTGAAAGAATTTGGTATCACCTTCTTATTGATACTTCTCATGAGATGCTACTAATATGCTTGAAAGTGTGTTAGTGCATTTTTTCTCTTTTCATCTAACAATTCTAGCTCATTTAGTCGTGATACTTGGTATTCCTTATCTAAAATGATGTACTAAAGGGATAGTCATAGTGATGGGTGCTCAAACTTTATTGGAAAGATATCTTTGGTACTGTATACTAGTGAATATGGAGTGTCTCTTGTGGGTATACAAAAACTAGTGTGGTATGCCCACAAGGTGGGATTGAGTTGGAGGTACCAATTCCAACCAGCTTCATTGACCATCTTTTTCAAGATTTTTATGTTTTTTATATTCATAGCATCATCCTGGCCATTACCTTGAGGGAAGTATCATGAAGAACATCTATGATGGATGTGGAATTTTGCAAAAAGATCTTTTATTTTTTTAATTTTTGAAGGGAAAACTATTATTAGTGATAATGGTTTGCGGAACTCCATACCAACTTATGATATAGTTCAAGAGGAACTTGGAAATATATTTTCTAGTAGTATAGGTCATTAGAATTTGTTCAAACCCCTTTGTGAAATACTCAGTAGCCGTGATGATGTACTTATGAATGTCGAAGGATAATGGATAGATATTTCCAATAAGGCCAAAACCCCACTGCGAGAAAGGCCATGGCGAAGTAAGTGGTTGCAGCTCTAGAGCTGCGCCATGAATGAGGTTCTCGTGAATTTGACACTTTTTTCATTTTTGAACAAATGAGAAGGAATATTTTTCCATGGTGTGCAAATAATACCTAATTATTTGAAGTTTCTTAGCTAAGGTCAAGCCACTAGAGTGAGCACCATAGATGCCATCGTGTACTTCTAATATCGTTAATTGTGCTTCTTCAAAGTTGAGAAATCTTAATAGTGTACCATCCAGACTTTGTTTGTAGAGTATATTGGAAATTATAGTTTGTATAGGGGAGAAATAAGATCCTATCCTATTACAAAAGAATGGATAACACCAAGAGTCTACCACCAAAGGAGGCCCAATTAACACAAAGAGGAAGTGCTAATGCATAACCTTCACAAAGGGGAGACTTGCTTGGATTAATTTCTTCCTTTCCCTACAAGAGGGGATTGAAAATGGTATGAAAAGGAAATCTATGAAAAGAAAGTGATGAAATAAAGAAATAAAGCCAACTCACCCTAAAATAATAAACCTGATAATGTGTTGTAAGACTATGTTAGAATATGAAACAAATCAGGATCTAGGAGTAGGAAACTAAGATCTACAAAACCCAAAAATTTGGAAGCCTTAGGACTAGGTCGACTTGGAGAGGCTATGATGACTTGGAGGAAAATTTACCTAGGGCTAGGCCAGAATCAACCTCCTCTGATATACAAGTTTTCCCAAGATCTAGATCTGTAATACATACATGTTTCTAAAAGTTCTGAATCTACACCTATAACCTATGCTTGCAGAAGGGAAAAATGGTTTTTATTTGTTGGAGAGGGGCTTGCCTCAGTCAAGCCTTAGTTTAGGAATTAACCTTAACCTTAAAATTGAGATAATGAAAAATAATGCTAGCAAGTAGTAGAAGTAGATCTAAAAATGAAGTATATTATATCAATGAATATGTCATTGTGTTTAACATGTAATCAATTATGATGATGTAATAGCCTTGACTCAACACTAAAAACCTAGAAAGGAAATCAATGCAAATCAAAACCTCATGTATATATGTTTTTTTAATTTACCTTGGAGAAGGATGTAGATCTTGAAGGCATGAATATGGATCTTGAACATATGAAGGTATATCTTGAATGTATGAATATGGATCTTCCCTCCTTGATGGAAAAATCTACTATCTCCTTGAAGAAAGAAGCTATATCTAGAAGAAAGAATGCATGAATAATATAGATATTGAATGCCTTGGAAAATATCCTTAATTTTCTTCAACACTTGAATTCTTGAATGTTTGATCTCCAATGGACGCCTTAAATGATTGCAAGAATGTCTTTAATTCTTGGACATAGCAAGTACTCAATTGATGGATAAATTGGATTCTAAGAAATGAAATGAGTGGGCCTCATTTTATACCAATTTCAAGACCAAAATTGAAAAGGGACAACTACACAAGGTGGGAAAAAAATTTTGAACCTGGAAATAGGCCCAAGATCCCCAGGCATTCCAATTTAGGGGGAGGTCAACCTCGGTCTTGACCTAGGGACTAGGTTGACCTTGGCCTACCCACAAGGGGTTAGGTTGATCTCATCCTACCCCCAAGGGGTTAGGTCAACCTCATCCTACCGTTAGGTGGTTTCACCATGGAATTTTATGCTCAAATCTTAGGGAAAGAGAAAACAAAAGCGGAAACAAATAAAATTTAGGGGTATAGGAAGCACAAGAGAAAAGGGGACATCCAATAATTATGAAGGCATTTAAAATGGCCTAGGGCATCCCACTAAGGAGGTATACAAGGTATTATTATGTGTTCTTCCATTTTAAGATGGTACATTTAGCCTCCACTTTAGTGGGAGTATGAGGCAAGTCATACTGACGGTAAAGGAAGAGAGAGAAGAAGATAGAAACTCTAGAAAATTACAAAGAGATAGAAGATCACTAGTTCTAAGGATATAAGCCCCAAAACCAAGGATCCTAACTCCACACTCATGCACAAGGGCACAAAAACAAAGAAAAAAGAAACAAATGAAAAACAAAAAACAAAAGACACAAAGATAAGGGGTTAGTACTAAAATAAACTCCAAATCAACTAGTAAAAGGGACCTTGATTGGAAATGCCTCATCCACTAATATCATGTCTGGAAGGCTATTGTAAGAGTATAAATTATCACATAGAAAAGACAAAGGAAATGTCATGGATGATATAAAATCCATGATCTAATCTTACTAGAATGAAAGAAAAATAGAAAGGGAGAGAGAGAGACATGATTACCTCACCTAGTAAGATGTGTGTATCTTAATATAAACCATAGAAGGATAGGATTGAAAATTCTAATAGGTGTGTGTGCCTAATAGTCAATCCTATAAAACTTTGTTCCTTCTAGTGGCTTTGTGTGTGTACATGCATGTATATGTGCGTGTGTGTCTTCTGATGACTTAGTGTATGTGTGCACCTTATGGTGGCTTTGTACACCCCATAGATCAATGCCATCTTATCACCATGGTGTGTATTTGTGTCTGTAATGCATATCCTAGGGATGTAGAAGTGTCACTTATACCTTGTTTGGGATTTAACATGTTGCAAAAAACAAAAAAGGTTAAAAAAATGCATAACTATAGTACAAGGGAGGTCGTGTGTATGCCCCCATCCTTATGATGTCTACATAGTAGACATTATAAGGAAGAGAATCAAGGATACCTACTTCCATCAAAAGGAGATAACCTTTAAAGAAATAATTTATGCCATATTCTTAACAAAGAGAATTGTCCATTACAAGCTAAGAACATAGATAATCATGAAAGGATATATCACTTATGAGAAGAGGATCCTTGAAAGGGATAAATCTTGCTTACAAGACATATAACTTCAAGAGGAGAACTTGAACAAAGATAAAATCTCCAAAACAAAGAAGGGAACACAAATTCATCTATTTAGCCCCTTTTTGTAGGGTGAAATAGGAATTTTGGTGAAGGATGAAAAAATTTAAATCACAAAGTAAGGGAATTTTTTTATTATGAGCATAGTTTTGCAAATAAAGAAGAGGTGATGAATTAGGGGATACACCTCTTGTATAAGAGATAATCCTATTCAACACAATAATTCCTTATACGAAAATAATGTCACATGATAAACAAATTCCATTGTACTAAGGAGAGTAGATCCTTAGACAATTAGAGAGAGAGAAAGAAGCCTTTCCCCCCAAGGGTAAAGGCAATGAAAATCCTAAATGATAAGCACTTTGCAAGAGATATTCTAATCCAAGAATAATTTGTAACAAAATAGGCAGCTCTAAGAACAACATATAAGCTTGAAAATATATCAAATGGAAAGTACACATCATTAAGGAGAAATGAAAAATAATAGATGATCATGAAATATACAAAATATGTATTTTAATGAAAATATCTCAAGATTTCAAACTATAGAAAGAAGAAAGAAAAGGAGATAGGGGATGACAAATTAACCCCCCTAAAAAGTGGTTTCTTATGTAAGATAATTATACTTCCTAACCAACATAAATAATAGTTAGAAAGATATATGAAAGGAACTCATACATTCAAAGGGAGAAATAGATCCCAAAGAATAAAAACATAAACAAAGCTTGCCCCCTACCTAAAGAAAAAGGAAGGGAATCCTATTGGGCTTCTCCTATTTCTCATTACACAACATAATGGGGAGAATTACCAATAGGGAAGAAAGAGACTAAGTAAAGCCATGAAGAAGTTGTAAAACCTTAGTTGTATAAGGGATAACTCCCCTATCCCCCTATCTCTTACAAATAAATGGAATTATTGACAGTTAGGAAGCATATGAAAATCACTATAATGGAAAGGACATAAGAATATATGAAGAGCATATTTTGGCATTGGTTGAAATTTTTCTTTACAATCTACCATAAGTTGAACATATACTCTCTTAGCCACCTCCTAATGAGTATTAGGAGGGGGAATAGAAGTTTTGGTAAAAGAAGATGGATATGAGGTCTATAGGGAAACTCACCAATTTTAAAGTTTGGAAGAGTAAATCCTAACCCATATGTGTTTTTCTTAGGAGAAATATGAATAGGGAATTTAATGCTTTGTTCATTAATACCAAGTACTAAACCTTTGTAGCCTTGTTTAGAAACCATAATGTATCCTATTGTGTAAGTATCTTGCAAGGAAAATGGAGAAGGAGATGGATCTCTAGGGTCATGAGAAAATGTGGTATAAGGTGGAATTCTAGAAGAGGAAGTTGAAGCAATTTTTATTTTATTTAATGTCATCATGCATAGGAGGTGGAGGTGAAGGTTCATCAAAAAAATCTTGAAAATCATCTTCGTAAACCATGTTTTGAGCTTGATAATATCTTTGAGAATCACTAGGAGACAAAGATGGATTGTTAGGAATAGGATTAGGAAGATTAAGATTAGGATGAGGAAGGTTAGGATTAGGATTAGGAATGTTAGGATTAGGATTAGGAAGGTTAGGATCATCAACCAATTCTATTATGTAATCCAAAATAGTGATAAGGCAACCACATGAAACTTTAATAACGGTCTTGAAAGAAGAAAAGCTTGTGTTTGTTAGTCTCATAATAACATAAGAAATGAAATCATGAAGAGACATGAACATTATAAAATTCAAGAGACTCTCATATACCTCATAAGTTCTATAGAGAACAACAACAAGAAGAATGATATGAAAGATAACCACAAGCCATAACATCTTAAAGATCTTCATGTTCTCAATATAACACCAAAGAAAAGTAAGTATAACATTTCAGGTTCACAAAAATTTATCAAGGGGAAATGAGATCCTATCCTATTATACAAGAGGGGGGAATACTAAGAGTCTACCGCCAAAGGATACCCAATTAACAAAAAGAGGAAGTGCTAATGTGTAACCTTCACAAAGGGGAGGCTTGCTTGGATTAACTTCTTCCTTTCCCCACAAGAGGGGATTCAAACTAGCATGAAAATGAAATATATGAAAAGAAAGTAATGAAATCAAGAAATGAATCCAACTCATGCTAAAACTACAAACTTGAGAATGTGCTAGAAGATTGTGTCAGAATCTAAAACAAATCAAGATTTAGGAGTAGAAAAGTGTGATCTACAAAATAAAGAAATATGGAAGCCTCAGGGCTAGGTCGATGTGGAGGGGCTAAGTTGACCTTGAGGAAAATCTACCTAGGGCTAGGCCAAAATCATCCTCCTAATTTGTAATTTTTCCTGAGATTTGGATCTATAATAGAGACCCATTTCTGAAAGTCTTGAATCTACACCTATAACCTATGCCTTCACAAGGGAAAATTATTATTTTTGTTGGAGAGGGGCTTACCTCGATCAAGCCCCTATTTAGGAATTAACCTTATCCTCAAAATTGAGACAATGAAAAATAATTCTAGAAAGTAGTAGAAGTAGATCTAATAATGAAGTATATTATAACAATGAATATGTAATTATGTTTAACATGTAATGAATTATGATGATGAAATAGCCTTGAATCAACACCAAAAACCTATAAAGTAAATCAATTATGCAAATAAAAACCTCATGTATCTTGAAGGTATGAATATGGATCTTGAAGGTATGAAGATAGATCTTGAATGTATGAATATGGATCTTCCCTCCTTGATGGCCAAATCCACTATATCCTTGAAGAAATAAGATAGATCTAGAGGAAAGAATGCATGAATGATATAGATCTTGAATGCCTTAAAAATATCCTTAAGTTTCTTGAACACTTGAATGCTTGAATATTTGATCTCCAATGGATGCCTCGAATGATTGCAAGAATGTATTTAATGCTTGGATATAGCTTGTTCTAAATTGATGGATAACTTGGATTCTACAAAATGAAGTGAGTTTGGTCTCCTTTTATACCAATTTCATGACTAGAATTGAAAAGGGACAACTACACAAGGTGTGAAAAGAATTTTGAACCCCGAAATGGGCCTCGGATCTTGAGGCTTTCCACCTCAGGGGGAGGTCAACCTTGGCCTTTCCCTAGGGGCTAGATCAACCTAGACCTACCCCGAAGGGGTTAAGTGCTAGAAATTTGACTAAGTAGGATATCAAAATGTTGTCATTATGGAAACATATATTCAATATAGAGACAACATGATCCAAGGAGGAAGTTTTGTATAAACACACATGAAAATTGTCTAAGTATAAACATTGTTTACCACTCTTCACAGAGACTATTTTGATTAGCGATGTTCATAGAAGAAAATTAAGTGCATGCACACTTGAACATAGATCATTCTAGGTATATTAAAGCAACATCTAAGAGCACAAGTCTATATGACATGTACAAAAAGAGATATCGATGTTTTACATAGACAGTGTTGAGCCGACCAAAACAAAGCAACGATCAAAATTTGATTATATTGAGTTAAGGGATTTTTTTTTATCAAAATAATGAATTAAATAATTAGGGATGACATGATAGATGTTAACCCTAAGGCAACATGAAATGACTTTATGTTTTGAGAAATGTATAATGTATTGTAAGTTGGCAGGAAAGTTATTTTGTAATAACTTGTATATAAGTAAGAAAAATGTAATGCGAAGATAAGTTGTTGACATATGATGATATATGATGCAAAATTGTAAGTTGTAAGAAAGAAAAGAAGCAACTATTGTATATAAGTGTGAAGAGCCTACAAAGCTAGATCAGAATATTAAAGATATTCAACAACAGTAAAAGGTTTTTGTATACTAGCTTTTGTATCTAAAGTTATCATTGCATATTGCATGTTTGGGAAGTGAGCTCATCTTGCATACATCTATGTTTTGTAATAGGAACTCCTAATAGGGTTTAGGCTTCTAATAAGGCCTAAAGTCCCTTAACTAGGACAAAGACACTATACAGATGTAATAGACTCCTAAGAAGATTAATATCCTTAACCAGATACTTTTGATTAGTGGATCAATTGTGGGTATCATCCCCATTGGGGTTTTCCCTTGGCTAGGGTTTCCTCAAGAACAAACATTCTGTTATGAGTTCATTCATTTTATTGTTATGCTTATTATTCAATTTATTTAGTTTAGTTTCTTATGCAAGCTACAAGTTAATTTTATATATCCATAATTGGGAAAAAGTAAAAGTTTGTGAAATACTGATTCACCCCCCCTCTTAGTATTTCCTATTTTTAAAATTTGGTATAAGAGCTTAGTTAATTAGAACAAATTTATTCAGAGAAAGCCTAACTGTTTGAGTAAGATCTCTATGGATATGTATCAATTTTAGAAACATGTTGATGAAGCTCTTGAACAAATTGATATTCTTATTGAAGAAAGAGATACACTGAAGGACAAATATGATAATGCAAAAGATTACATTGAGAAACTAAAAGAAAAGATAGAATATTTGAAATCAAAGAAAGAACCTACAAGTCAAGTCAAGGACTTGTTAGGATTAGGTAATACTGAGAGGGGGGGTGAATTAGTATTACAGAACTTTAATTTCAACTTCAAACAATTATAAATAATCCAAAGTAATGCAGAAATGAAAAGAGCATATAAGCATAACACATTACTCATGACACCATGATTTATTCTTGAGGAAACCCCGGTTAAAGGGAAAACCCTGGTGGGGATGGTACCCACAAATATGCACTAAGATATAATGTCCCTATTAGGAGATCTAGCCCTATTAGGAGCTAATTATTATATAGTACATTTCCTTGTTAGAGGATTACAAAAACCCTATTAAGGGCATACAAAACACCTAGTTAAAGATGGTGAGCACACTGCTCTTACAATCAATACTGTCCCAAAATAGTTCTCAAAAGGGGAACAACACAAGCACTTACCTTTCTTAGATGGTTCCAGTTGTAGCTCAGCCTCTTACTGATCTTGCATCTGATCTCTTCTCTTATATTTGTAAACTTATCTTATCATCATATCACATCATCCTTCTTTCACAAAACCAATCTATATTTATACAAAATTAGCCTTCTAGTCAGCTTCATAATTGTTATACAAAACACAATAGAAACTTTTGAAAATGATATACATGGAATCAATGCTCTTATATCACCAAAGAGTCAGCACTATACTTTATTTACTTGTCTTAGCACGTTACCATATCCATTATGCTCTCCTTAATCTTCACAACTGTTCATGTACCCTAATATCCTATTTTACTATCTTCACATACCTTCCGAATGCTATATCTCACACACCAGCTATCAAAAAATCATGTGATCTTAACTGAAGCATGTAAATATCCCAAAATACCTCCAGTTAACTTCACAAGCCATAATACCTTGTATTTCTTCATCGCTATCCAAAACTGTGGCACTGTACCCTATTTTCTTGATTATGGACTTAGTCATTTTCATGACTGTGAATCCAGTGGCAATCTCCACAAAATGCGATCACACTACCATAAGTGTTTCCATGAATGAAAAACCTTAGATGATTTCCAGTACTCCAAAAAATCACATGCCAACAATCTCTCCCTTTGGCATTGATGGCAACACTTAGAAAAATGACTAAGTGTCACAAATCAACTCGCTTCTTCTCCTTCTCTTTTTTTAATTATTTTATTCTCTTTACATATTTGTTTCTCTTCCTCATTTTCCTTTTTATTCCTCTCCCTTTGACATCAATGGCAATGGTATTCTCAAAATATCAAAACTAAAGCACAGGTGGTCTAACGCTTACTTACCGGATTTAAGACATCTTGGAAAGATGTTTCCAAGGTCTTAATCTCCTCAATCTAGGAAACTTATCAGTAGCTCACTAACATGGATTAATCCATTTAGTGCATAAGATGCTGTCTCTACTAATTTAAGCTTAGTGAGAGTAGATACTATCATTGAACTTTCAACCTTTATCATCTTAGAGAGATGAGTCTCCAAATTTGAGAGCTTGGGTGTTAATAGGTTTCTTAGTGAACCAAACCTATCTACAACTCTCCCTTTCTCCATTTCTAGTGCACCTATTTTCTCTAGTAGCCTGCATGTTTCCTTGTCTATCTCTCCAATAGTTTGTGAAGAAGATTTACAATTGTCCATTATATTGTTAAGATTGGTCCTGTCTTTGGCTATGACCTCCTCAACATTCTCCAAATGTCTGCAAGGGTTTATGCAATAGCTATATAGCTTCCTACCTTGTGCTACAAAACTCTTAGCCTTGAGAGTGGTAGCCTTTAGAATGCCTAAGTCCCATGAGATGGACTTGTGAACTTCGCTCAACTTCTTTTCCAAGAAGTCCTTTTTAGCCTTCTCTTCTGCTATTTTTAGCAATGAGTCAAAGTGAATATCAAAGCTATCCAATACTATACCAAGATTCTTAGTTTCATCTTTGTCTTTTAGGATAATTGGAGAGGGGAGTAGCTTGTTTAATGTCTCTACAACCCTGCCCATTATCTTGGCTCTCTTATCTCCTTTTTGAGTTGATCTCTCCTTAAATTTGGCAAAGGCCATGAATGAAAGTCTCATTAGTTCATATTCATCCATGCTATCCACATCAAAACTTATTGGTTTGGACACACTTGCCAATAATAGAGATGAATCTATTCTGACTTCAGCAACCTCCTTTGTTTTAGGTTTCTTTTCTTCTTGCTGTAACTCTTCTTCTGGTACTTTTTCTTCTGATTTTCCTTCCTCTATTTGTTTTTGATCTTCTACCTCCATCACACTGTCCATCTTGTGCATAAATGGATCATTTATGTCATGTGAAGTGTCAAGGATAATAGGCACACCAATGAAAAAGAAGTCTGGTTGCAAGTTAACTTGAGCACTCTTATTTATCTCCTTTGAGCTCTCTCCTAAACCCAAGGATATAGGTTTAGTAGACTTAGGGGGTGACACCCTTTTGGGCATGTCACACATTAGAATTTGATCTAATGCCTTTTGTGTATCTTCAATTACCTCATCAAATATCCATACTATTGACTAGTCTGGTTTTTGTTCTTAGTAGAGGTTTTAGTGCCTTTATGATCCTTTCTCTTTCCTGTATAGACATAACTAGAAACATATTATCAATAGTTTTATTTCTTATGTTTTCATCTTCAGAATGTGCTAACTATTTTTGGATTTCCAGTTTGCTGTATAGATCTTTGGGAACACTTGCTTCAATTTCCAACAAGTTCTTTTTGAAGATTAACAGATGCTCAATGAGAGTATCTTCAATGATTTCTTTCTCCTCAGGACTATATCTTTCATAATATTTGTTTACTGATATTAGGTTCCCATCCTTGATAACCCTTTTATGTAGTGCTTTCATGTCTAGTTTCCACAAGGATTGTGGACTCTTTTGAACCATTTTCTCTTCCTCTTTTTCTATTGTCTTCTCTACCTTTTTCTTCCTCTTTGCCTCTACCTCTTTTCCTTTTGGACTGACCTGCTCAATTGTCCTAGATGATCTTCTAGGAACTATTGTAGTCTCATCTTCATGTTTTTCTTCCTCTTGAGGGACTGATAAATCAATGATGCTATCAGTAGTAGCCGTCTTCTCAGCTTTCAATGGAGTGTGTGAATCAGTGGAAAAACTAGAAGATGCCTCCATCTTGTTTTTGATGTCTATCAATTGTGCTTTTGTAATACCCAACATTGTAGTGATATCTTCCACTATCTTGCTGACTTTCCTCTTTCTTGTTACTTTCTCTTGTTCTTCTCTAAATTTTTCATATTTTTCTCTGTATGTACCCCATCTTTCTTGGGTAGGATCCTTCTCTGCTGCTAATACATGCTCTACTTTCATAGTTAGTACTTCAGCACTTACTTCATATCCTATAGGATAACACCATTTGGTTCTAGGCTCAACTACCTCAAAGCAGGCACAATCAGTTTCAACCATGAAATAGATGGTGTCCTCATACTTTTCTACTAGGTTTTCTGGAATTCTATATCTTTCTTTCATTTGTCTCTGCAAGATTTTAATCATGCCAAACAATTCTCCATCAACCCAATCCCTTTTCTACCTTCTATAATATTCTGAGATTTGTAAACCAGTGGGTTCATTGTCTTTCGATGCTCTAGGGTGCATTCCAAGGAATCTGTGAATGACATGAATGTACATGTGGACTAGTAATGACCCAAACTTGAATGCCTTAGATTTTTCCTTTTTTATAACTTTTATGTTTTCAATGAATTGTTGAGATAATATTTCACACAGATTGTATTTCTTGTTTTCTTTGACCATTCTATATGCCATCATTATTACTCCGGCTGATACCGAGTTAAGTCTGGAACTGTAGAACAACTTGTAGCCAATTAGCATTGCTACCAATCTAACATCTTGTAGGTATATATCATTTACAATCATTGCCCTCTTGTCCCATTTAGAGTGTGTGAGGGTTTCAACTTCTTTTCTTAGATTTTTCTCACTAACAAGTAAGGCTCCTTCATTGTCAAGCCCTGTGATATCATGGATCAACTGAGCACATATCTTAACTGGTTGATCACCTATCCATAGGAACTGATCTTGAATTCTACTCAGAATGATCTTGAACCATTCAACTTCCATGAATTTCATGAACCGGGTTAGCTTAAGTATTGACAGGTCTTTTAAATGTTTAAATTCATCTATCAGGGACCCATTTACATCTATCATACCATTTAATTCATAGAAGATTTTGACCTCCCCAAAAATCTCATACTTGTAGTGTATGTATGCCCTAATATCCTTTACGTGCAACACACCTACGGGGGTTTGGGAAAATGCTCCTTCCAGATCATCCTCATAGGATTTGTATGGATGCTTTTTGAACTTATACCTAGGTCTGTCTACCACATCATAAATTACTCGTGCATCCATGAATTTCAAGGAGAATAGTTTTAAATACCTTAAATGCGCACAAATCCGATGCTTGGCTTTACGCGAGCACAAAATCTCTCTGCTAGATTACTACTCGACCTTCACACTTCTGCTCTCCTTAGTCACTGATCAACAAATGGTGGAGAAATGAAATCTTTCAAGTCATTTATCCATCACAAGTTGAGTGTGTGTATTAAACACAGGTAGCTCAACTTTGCATGCCATTCAATTAATGCAAAACTAGCGAACACAAAAGATGAATCTTCAGGTTCTACGATCTCATCCATAGATTCAAAGACATCTGTACATATCATACCTAAGCTCACATAAGCTTATTCCGCTTATAAAGGGGCTGAATAATTTCTTTTGTTTTCATCCACTACTCCCCATGAGGCCATGAGGCCTTTTAGGATGATGCTTCAAAGAATTCATCATGTAAAGACACAACATCACAAGCTGTCTCTCCCTGAACCACTGCCTTATTTAGAACTTTTACTTTCCATATATTCTCATTCTCTGATTTCTTGCTTTCATTTATGTAATCATTTAGGATTTTACCACTATCACTAATATTCTTCATTATGACTATAGGTGGTGGTGTTTTTGGTTCATTAGATCTTCTTGGTCCTCTTCTATTGTTATCTCCATTGTATCTATAGAAATTCACAATGTGACCTAGATTATTGCATTTGTAGCAGATGGGTGGTATTCTTCTATCTTGACTGGTTTGTAGCTTACAGTACCTTGCTGTGTGTCCAAAGTTATTACATTTCTAACATGTAATCTTGGCTATAGTTTCTTCTCTAATATAGTCTTGCTTATACCTAGATTGATCAGGTTTTCTGCACTCTGCCTTTTTGTGTCCATACTCATAGCAATTAAAACAATAGCTAGTAAAGGGTTTAGAATTATCATTACTTTTGTAGTTTCTTTTCATCTGACCAACTTTGTTGCATCCGAAGCATCTACCGCTGAAGGGTCTGAATTGTTCTCTAGAATCTTCATTTGTAGGTCTTTCATTTGGAATAGATCTTTCTTCATTCCTGGCTTCTTTTGGTTCTTCTTGAGTTCTTGAACTTCTAGCTTCATTGGGTCCACTCATGTCTCCTTTAGATTTTTGTTTTGTCCTTTGTTCATTATTCTTGTCATTTCTCATGTGTATCTCTTCAATGAGTAGTCTGGCTTGAGTGAGTTCACCTTTGATGATCTGATTGTAGTTGTCCAATTCCTGATATTTATCTTTGTAATGGCCAAGTTCTATTTTCATATCTTCAATCTAGAGGTTTGCTTGTTTTAGTGACTCTTCAACTTTTTTTCTTTCATCCTTCTCATGCTGAATCTCCTTAATCATCAAGAGATTGATTTGTTCCTTTTCCTGCTTCAGTATCTTTACTTTTTCTGATGTGTCATTGTTAGAACTTTCTTTGATTTTCTCCATAAGGTCTTGTCTCTGATCTTTTACAGTCATAAGTTGTTCTTTAATTTTCCTCATGAAACCTTCTGCTCTTCTTAATTTGAATTTTACTTCACCATTTTCAGCTTTCATTTTATCTAGATCCTCAAGTGCAGCTATAAATTTTACTTGTAAATTTTTTGAATCCATTATGATCTCCCTTTAACTTATTAAGCTTTCTCTCAAAGGGCCACTTGCTTTGATACCAATTGTTAGGATTAGGTAATACTGAGAGGGGGGGGGGGGGGGTGGTGAATCAATATTACAGAACTTTAATTTCAACTTCAAACAATTATAAATAATCCAAAGTAATGCAGAAATGAAAAGAGCATATAAGCATAACACATTACTTATGACACCGTGATTTGTTCTTGAGGAAACCCTAGTTAAAGGGAAAACCCCGGTGGGGATGGTAACCACAAATATGCACTAAGATATAATGTCCCTGTTAGGAGATCTAGCCCTATTAGGAGCTGATTATTACATAGTACATTTCCTTGTTAGAGGATTACAAAAACCATGTTAGGGGCATACAAAACACCTGGTTAAAGGTGGTGATCACACTGCTCTTACAATCAATATTGTCTCAAAATAGTTCTCAAAAGGGGAACAAAAAAAGCACTTATCTTGCTTAGATGGTTCCAGTTGTAGCTTAGCCTCTTACTAATCTTTCATCTGATCTCTGATCTTATATTCACAAACTTATCTTATCATCATATCACATCATCCTTCTTTCACAAAAACAATCTATATTTATACAAAATTAGCCTTCTAGTCAGCTTCACAATTGTTATACAAAACATAATAGAAACTTGTGAAAATGATATACATGGATTCGGTGCTCTTATATCACCAAAGAGTCAGCACTATACTTTATTTACTTGTCTTAGCATGTTACCATATCCATTATGCTCTCCTTAATCTTTGCAACTGTTCATGTACCCTAATATACTGTTTTACTATCTTTGCATACCTTTCGAATGCTGTATCTCACACACCAGCTATCCAAAGCTCATGAGATCTTAACTGAAGCATGTAAATATCCCAAAATACCTCTAGTTAAATTTTCAAGCCATAATACCTTGTATTTATTCATCACTATCCAAAATTGTGGCACTGTACCTTATTTTCCTGATTCTGGACTTAGTCATTTTCATGACTGTGAATCCAATGGCAATCTCCACAACATGCGATCACACTATCATAAGTGTTTCCATGAATGAAAACCCTTAGATGATTTCCAATACTCCAAAACATCACATGCCAACAAGACTGTGATGAAGTTTCAAAACTGAAGAAAGAAAATGAGATCCTTAAACATGAACTAAATATTGTAGACCTAAAGCTAAGCTTGAAAGATGATAACAACAAAGAGAAATCAAATCTAAAGTCTGAAAATGCAGATCTGAGATCTAAACTTACCAAAGTGACATCTGAACTTGAGACAACAAAATTGTAGTATGCCAAACTTGTGAAATACAACACAATTGTTAAAAGAGAACTAACTTAGTCTAAACAACATCTTGAGAAACTATATTCTAGTAGTGAAAAGATTAATGAACATATTTCTTATCAGAAACCCTCTTATGATAAAATTGGTCTTGGATACTTTGAAGATAAATCTCCAAAGAAGATTGAAGAATGCAAAGAACTAGATCTGGAATAGTCTGAGAATAAATAAGAAAATAAACTAGATGAGTCTAACAAATTTGAAAATATACCTAATCCACCTAAGCAAGATGAACCACCTAAAGAGATGATGTGAAGATAATTCAAAGGTAGATTCTTTTCATGCAATTTTTTTTGGACACATGAAGAGAGATTATAAAAGTAAGCAATTCAAATCCATATCTGGTTATTATTATAATTTTCATGGTTTTGGACATAGAGCTATTGATTGCAAGAAACCTAGATCTAATGATAATGGTAATAGTAGAATGTTTAGAAATACTAACCCTACAGATAAGAGACATATTAGAGAAATGAACAAAAGAAATGGAGTTATGTGTTATAGATGCAAAAAATTTGGACACATTGCTAGAAATTGTAGATCACAAATCAGTAAGTTAGGACCAAGATATGGAAACAATGTTATAGTTTTTCAGATATATAGTAAAATGGGTCACACAATGAGGTATTGTAGAATAAACAACATGAGAAATCCTAATCCTAGAAGAAATGCAAACTACACGGGGAGAAATATGAACACCAACAAAAGTCAGAAAGAAAGTTGTAGTAACTTGGAAGAAGTTGAGTTTGTCAAAGCTATAGATAAAGAAATCACACTCAGTATACCAGGAAATCAAATAGGTGAAGTATTCAAGAGTAAGTTTGAATCAATTCCAAATTCATCTCAAAGCAATTAAGCATCAAATTTCATGAACTATGTATTAGAATAAGTTGAATTAAGCCTTGTGAAGTTAATATGAGCTAGAATATGATACAAGGAAGCTATGGTTATGAACATGTATGCGATTACACGAAAAGAAAGAAGTTTTTCAGGTAACCAGGAACAAATTTTGGCATGAATGCACTTAAGAAATTAATGTGATGAAAATGTCTTGAAGGATTTGAAGGATAAAAGTGGATTATTAACATAATTTGATCATTCAAGTGTTTACAAGAGATTTAGAGAGCTAGCCAGTGGAGATTGAAAGTAGTTTGCAAGACTTGGAGATAGATTCTTTGCTAGATCTATGCAAAAGCCCTAAACCATGATTTTGAGGTATTTAACTAAGAAATCATTGTTAAAAGAAGTTACTTCTCAGTAGAATCATGGATGCATCATTAGTTCACAACGTCAGAGACACTGCTAGACCTAAGATGAAAAAGGAACAAGAAGAACCCTTTGAAGAAAACCCTTTTACATTTAGAAGATGTAAAAGGGTATTTAAAATGCAAGTTTGAGATAGTAGGAGACAATAGCTTAACCATGGAAGACAATAAGATATACAAATAAGACATGAGATACAAAGAAGGATATGAACATTTAGGTCAAATGGACATTATAAAGTACACATTTCACTATGAATTTTAGAATGATGAATGGACCAAAATCATTTTGAGCAGAATCCATAATGGAAAGTTTTAATTGGATGAAAGAGTAATAGACATAACAACAGATCTAATTCATGAAGCTACAAGATTATCTAAGCAAGGTGAAATTCATTTGAATGAGAATAATGTAAAGAAAATAGTCTTAGATAACACCAAGTCTTCATACAATGGAAGAGGTATAGTCATAAGTAAGATCAAACAAAATGTAAGATTTTAACCACAAAATTATGTGCAAGTTCTAGGGAAGATGACATGGCAGTAGGTATGGTGCAGGCAACCTATCTTATGTGCATTGATAGAGTTGAAGTAGATATGTGTGAAATTATGAGAATTTAGCTGATTGAGAATCTTGAGAAGATCAAGAAAACAAAGAACTCCCAGTTTAGATTTTCATCTTTGATCACTTATATGTTTGTCCATCTTTTAAGGAGATTCCCTTACACTATAGGAGCTGATTGGAATGATGGTAGAATTTCAAAGGACATGATTAACAATGTATATTTAAGACATCCTATTGGTAAAGTGAATGAGAGTGCCACACTTGTTATTAAGACCTTTCAGAATGAAATAACAAAGATATCAAGAATTCCAACATCTATAGTTGAGAAGTACAAGAATGAAATATGCTTCTTAGTAGACACTAATTTTACCTACATTGAAGTAGTAGAACCAATGACATAATTCATAGGTCCTCTTGAGTATGAGATATATGAAGTAGAAGCTGAAGAATATGCATGTAGATTACTAAAATGCAGATTAGATTCTAAGAGTTCTAGATTTGGAACATATGAAGAGAATTTGAGTACAACACAAAAGTCACAGGTGCATAAATTAGCTAAGAAAAGAGTAGATAACACAATAAAGAAAATCCTAAAAGATACAGGTATGACCGAGCATGAGTTTAACATTGCAAAGTAGACAACATCAGATTTTAGGGATATTGGACAGAAGGAAGTGTTTTCAGTTCCACCTTTGACAACCCATGCATCCCTTGTTGAGGATATTCAGGATATTAATGAAGAAATTATAGAGTTAGATATGCCAGCAATGAGAAAATCTACTAGATCCACCTCTACTACACCTACTAAGAGAGTAAAAGAGATGGCAAGTGGACTGGGCAAGAGGAATAAAACCATCATTTCTCTAGTAGAAAGGATAAGGACATTAGAAGATAAACCATAAGTAGATGAAGAGGCAAGTAGTAGCAAAAAGAAGTAGTGGAAGCCTAAGATTGATAAAGTGAACCCTTTGATCATTAATGAAGGTGATTTCACTAAGTTAAAACAAATATTATGAGATGTACAACAATTTTAAAAAATTGAACCTTGAGAATGTAGTTGTCAGACATATGATTCTTGCTAACAAGAAATTTGAGGACATAAAAGACAAGATTCCAGAAAACCTTTATGAGAAGTTAGTGAACAGGAAAAAGAGAGTAATAGAGGAAGAAAAAGGCATTAGAGAAATATATGTGAGGAAAATTTATGAAATAAAATATGAAGACCGTTTTAAATAAATTATGAAGATCCTTAGCACCCATCCAAGGAGAAAAAGGAGAACATTTTTGATTATGGGAGGAAACTATGAGGAGATTAATAGAGAAACTGAGGAAGCGGTTGTAAAGGTTATGACCTTTGGACCAGAAGAATCACTCAGTGAATCCAAACCAACAGTAGAAGTAGAACCACAAACTAAATCATCACCAGTTACACCACCCTCCATCCACATTAATGATGAATCTATGAATATAGAAGGCACAAATATTACTTTAGACAGAGAAGAAAATCCATTTGAAGATCAAGGAGCAGATGTTGGTAGTTTACTAGAAAATATTGATCAGAATAATGAAGCAGTAAATAAGCAGGAAGAAGTAGTAGAACCAAGAAGAGAAGAGAAACAAGAAGTATCATAGGATAAGATAGTAGAGGAGAAGCATGCTGTGCAAGAAGAATAGATTAAAATAATTTCACCGCAAAAGAGCACAATAGAAAACCTATCTAGACCACCCATGAAATCCATTTTAGCAAACTTGGAAGAAGAAGTTGATGATGATGATCAAATAGAGATAATCTCATCCCTTAACAAAATCATTGGAAAGAACAAGAAAGTGAAAATATTGGAAGGAGCATTACTAGAAGTAACTAGCAAGCTTCAAGGAGTTGTATCAACCCAAGTAAGCGAAGTTGATCCTCAAGCCAAAGAAAAAGAGGTAATAAAAATTTTTGACACTGAATTTACTACACTATCAGACATTGCATCAGTTAAAGCTCAAGAAGTTCATGATGCACAACTATTTCAATTAACTTATCAAAATATAAGGAATGATTTGGATAATCTAGATGTGTGTATAAAATAATTAAGGAGATGATTAGAGAGAGGAAGAGAATTGTATAGTCAGTGTGCATTATCACACAATCACATCTCATAAATTTTAGAGAAGATAAGAAGCAAAGAAGCAGAGTTGCAAGCCACAGTGAATGATTTGTAGAGTCCTAGTGTGAAAATCACTAATATCAAGAAGAAAATAAGCAGAATCTATGATGAGATAAGACTTCTTGAGAATGAGAAGGAAATAAAGTTAAAGAGATTCTATCACTCAGAGAGCACTTAACCATGAAGATAAGTAATGTAGAGAATCAACTGGAAGAATGTCTTTCATCAAAGACATTGTATGGTAAATTTTCTTATTCAAACCTTAAGCTGTTGAAATAGCATCCTATGGGCTATGTGTATTACTCAACATTTCTGATTCAATCAAGAAGATATGGGACAAAGAGATTGATAATCTGAAGGTGAACTTTGCATATTGTGTATCAAGCCTTCCAACCTTGCAGTATTGAAGAAAAGGAGGTAAATCAAATTTTGACATACTTATACATAAAATTGACACCTTTGTCATTGTTGTCAAAGGGGGAGTAATAGTGTATGATAAAATTGTATATATATATAAGATATAGATATGCAAAATAATATGAAGTATAATCTAAGGGGGAGTACCCATGTGGTGAAATAAGTGGACATGTATGATCCACATATATTTTGAAAATAATATAATGGCCTCATGTACACCTTTTTGAAATTTTGTGATAAGTTTTGGGACTTGCCAATTTTACCATATGTTGCCACCAATGACAAAGGGGGAGATTGTTGGAAATTTGGCTAAGTAGGATATCACAATGTTGTCATTATGGCAACATATATTCAATATAGAGATAGCATGATCTAAGGAGGAAGTTCTGTATAAGCACACATGAAAAATTGTCTAAGTATAAACATTATTTACCAGTCTTCACAGAGACCATTTTGATTAGCGACATTCACAAAAGAATGTTTAGTGCATGCACACTTGAACATAGATCATTCTAGGTGTATTAAAGATACATCTAAGAGAACAAGTCTGTACGACATGTACGGAAAGAGATATCGATGTTTTACATAGACAATGTTGAGCTGACTAGAAAAGAGTAGCGATTAGAATTTTATTATATTGAGTTAAGAGAATTTTTTTTATCAAAATAATGACTTAACTAATTAGGGATGACATCCTAGATCTTGACCCTAAGGAAGCATGAAATGACTTAATGTTTTGAGAAATGTATAATGTATTGTAAGTTGACATGAAAGTTATTTTGTAATAACTTGTATATAAGTAAGAAAAATGTAATGTGAAGATAAGTTGTTGACATATGATGATATATGATGTGAAATTTTAATTTGTAAGAAAGAAAATAAGCAAGTATATATGAGTGCGAAGAACCTACAAAGCTAGATTAGAATAAAGATATTTGACAACAGTAAAAGGTTTTTCTATTCTACCTTTTGTATCTAAAGTTATCATTGTATATTGCATGTTTGGGTAGTGAGCTCATCTTGCATACATCTATGTTTTGTAATAGAAACTCCTAAAAGGGTTGAGGCTTCTAACAAGGCCTAAAGTCCTTTAACCAGGATAGAGACACTATACAGATGTAATAGACTCCTAACAGGGTTAATATCCTTAACCATATACTTTTGATTAGTGGATCAGTTGTGGGTATCATCCCCACCAGGGTTTTCCCTTGGCCAGGGTTTCCTCCAAAAAAAACATGGTGTTATGAGTTCATTCATTTTATTGTTATGCTTATTGTTCAGTTTATTTTGTTTAGTTTCTTATGCAAGCTACAAGTTAATTTCATATATCCATAATTGGGCAAAAGTAAAAGTTTTTGAAATATTGATTCACCCCCTCTCTCAGTATTTCCTATTTCTAACATTAATTTGACCTTAGACTACCCTCAGGTGGTTTCACCATGGGATTTTGTGCCTGGGGTCTCGAGGAAAGAGAAAATAGAAGCAAAAACATACATGAAATAGGGGTACAAGAAGCACAAGGGAAAAATGGGACATCTGATAATTACAAAGGAATTCAAAAGGGCCCAAAACATCCCAATAAGGAGGGATAAAATTATTGGATTATGGAGAGGGGGGGATCAGTAATCCCCGACCCAAAATACCTTTAAAACTTTTCTTTGATTAACTCGTTAGCAACTCAGTAACATACAGTTCATTATTTACCCAAATTAGTAAATAAAATATAATATTCAATAAAAATTCACTACATGTAACACCAATATTTAACATGGAAACATAGCTTTGGGAAAAACCACTGTGGGAATTGTCACTCACTAAGAAAATACTCTTCTAAAGTATGCCCGATTAAGAGCCAATCGGGTTAAAGATTATAATACACATTGTCAGGTGTGACCCAGTTAATGGATTTACCTTAGTTCTATTAGGATCTTCATCTTGTTAGAAGTGGCCTTGTTAGAGGGCTTTAAACACTCTTTAGAATGTCAAATTTCTCAAGGATTTTACAATAAGACTGTTAAGTCTAGTTTGTTAAGAGATTTCTCTATTACAAATGCTAGTAAGAAAAAATAATAAAATTGACCTGTTAATTTGCAACTATCTTTTCTCAATAAAATCCTTGTGTGCTCTTCCATCTTCACTTTAATTATTCATTATCCATTGGCATCAACACTTCATCAAATCCTTCTTTTCCCACTCAAAATCTCTTTGTTCCTTCTCTGCAATAGTCAATAACCCTTCAACTATTTAGTTTGCTAGCCATTTGTCCATATAAGATCATCAGTTATATAGATAGGTTTTTCATCTTAATCTCATCTATTACATTTTCCTTTAACCAGTCTTAACCATTCAATTCATTATGAATCAGATCTAGATCTCGGTCAAACATTTCCTTTTCACCTCAGAACTTGAACTTTTTCTAGAAACTTGTTCCATCTCTTTTGTCACTTAGATATTTCCATAGATCTTCATCTTGAATTTTCATGTCTGTAGATTTATTTTAGCTAACTCTCCTCATCATCATGATCATCCAGCTCATCATAGCTAATCATTAAATATCAATTCAATCCTTATTTAATATTGTTCCACACTTGGTGTTCTTCATTAAAATTTTGGTAACATCACTCAGTGCCTAAACCTTTTTGCATTAGCAAGTGACCTATCTTCTTACCTTTACCTTACCAAGTGACCCTTTTGTCTCGATAGCCAAAACTACTTACCAAATTATCAAATCTTCATCACCATGTTTTACTGACATAAAATACTCATATTTTAGGTAGAAAAAAATTATATCAACATAATCAAATCATTGTATGATCTATATCAGTTGCCCAATTAAGTTCTTCAACTTGTCAACTTCTCATTTCTTCTTCTCCTTAACTCATTCATCTTATATATTTATTGAATGATATAGCGACATAATATAAATTAGAAATCAATTTCTTGACATCAATGACAATACTATAATTGATATAACCTTTCTACTATAATGTATTACTCTTATCTTGGTCGGTCTTCATCATCAAATCCATCATATAATCAATCTTCAAATTTACTATTAGTTATGGTAACAATCTCCCTCTTTGCTTTGATAGAAATACTAAAAAAATTCAGTGTTCAATTGTTGATGGTATCCTTCACTGTCATTCATATTCTGCACTCCCTCTTAGTTGTAGCTTTTCCTTTTCTAATATTTCATTTGTAGTCTTTCTCTTTCTCTTTTTGTCAGTAACACTTTCCATTCCGATTTCATCATCAAAATTCTCTTATTCATCTCCATTCATCTCCTTGTTAATACTCATCTCTCTCATATGTTCATCTAATTTGTCTCCCTCTTTGACATATACTAATTCATCTCCCTTCTTCTGAATTTTACATTACTCTCCCTCTTTTTGTATTCATATCCTTCTTTGAGTAACCTCCTCCTTCTTATATCAATTGACTTTTTCATCAGATCTTATGTTCTTCTTCACTGGTCTTCTAATTACTATTTCTCCCTTTTTAGTAATATTCTCCCTCTTTGACAACAATGGAAAAGAACCATAAACTTCTCAAATAATATCTCTAGTTTATATATTTTCTACTGTAGTCATTAAATTTATTTTCACAACTTTAGGCTTCACCTAAAGAGTGAACACTAGCATCAACTCACAAGATAGATATTCTATTGAGTCCTTGAATTGATGCAACACTCATCTTTCCTTAATGAACATTACATAAGGGAAGAACCCCTAACTTACCTTGGAGATACTCAAAAGCATCCTTCGATAATGGATTTGTAAATATATCAACTATATTCTCTTTAGAATTCACATACTCCAATTCCACATGCTTATCTTGTACTTTCTCTCTCAAGTAGTGATACTTGATTGATATCTGCTTTGTCTTTGAATGCATCACATGGTTCTTTGATATGTTAATAGCATTGGTATTATCATAATAAATTGTAATAGGACTAGTAATATCTTCATGCATACCTTCTAGTAGCTGTTTGATCCATACAATGTTAGAAAAATTCATAGCTACTGCCACATATTCAGCTTCGACAGTAGATTGTGAAATACAACTCCGTTTCTTTCTTAACCATGTCACTAGTCTTTCTCCTAAAAAGAAAGCTTTGCCACTAGTTCTTTTCCTGTCAGCAATATTTATAGCTCAGTTAGCATTAGTATATACCTTAAGATCAAAATTTCCTTTACTTATTGAATTTGAAGTCCAATAAAGAACTTAATCTCTCCTATCATAGACATCTCAAATTTATTTCTCATTCCATGAACAAATGAGTTAGACATTATCTCATTACCACCAAATATAATGTCATCAAAAAATATCTCAACAGTCAAAATTTCATCAGACTTCTCACATTTTAGGTATAAATTGTTGTTATCACTAGTCCTTTCAAATCCAATCTTAACTTATAAATAAGAGTGTAGTCTTTTATACCATGCTCGGGGAGCCTGTTTCAATCCATATAAATCTTTATGCAGTTTGCAGACCATATCTTTATTGATCTTATAAAAAATCCCATCAGGATATTCACTATAGACTTCTTCTTCAAGTATCCCATTCATAAATGTAGATTTAACATCCATTTGATAAACTTTGAATCCTTTGTAAGTTGCATATGCAAGTAATATTCCAGCACCTTCTAATCTAGCAACAGGGGAAAAAGTTTCACCATAGTAGATACCTTCTTCTTGTGCACACCCTTTGTAGACTAATCTTGTGTTGTTTCTAATCACATCTCCTTTCTCATTAAGTTTATTTCTAAAAATCCATTTTGTTCCAATCACATTCTTGTCCTTAGATCTCGGTACCAATGACCATGTGTTATTCTTTTCAATTTGATCAATTTATTATTTCATGATATTCATCTAATCTCCATTTTCTAGTGTATCCTTTACTAGTCTAGGCTCAAATTTAGAAATCAAACGTGTGTTATCTTTCAACTTAATTATTGTCATGATTCTTGCACTCTTGTCTCTAATAATTCTGCTTAGTGAGTGGTGTCTTCTCACATATTTTGCTAACACAGGTTCGGTAGACTGTTCATCATTGTTTTCATCTCTCGGTGGAGGCTCATCTTGTTCATTGGTTTCTTCTTGTTGTTGCTCAGTTGTATCAACCAAATTACCATCTTTTACATAAAAAAAATCTGTTATAATCCTCAGGTTCCTTTTTGCTATCCTCTTCATTCCTTTCTACAAATTCATCAACTCTTACATTTTCACTTTCAACAATTTTTTTAGTATCCTTGATTAAACATTTATATGCTTTGCATTTTGATGAATAACCAAGAAATATTCCTTCATCACCTTTAGAGTCAAACTTTCCATTTCTATTATCTTTCAGTATATAACACCTACTTTCAATTTTTTTGAAATAACTTACATTTGGTGTGTGTCCAAACCATAGTTCATAGGGTGTCTTGTTGGTACCTTTATTTAACTATATTTGGTTGAGAGTGTAAACTATAGTTCTTATAGCTTCTCTCCAAAATGTTTGTGCAACCTTCTTATCAATCAACAAAGTTTCTAGCATAGTCAACAATAGATCTATTCCTTCTTTTAGCTATCCCATTCTGTTGTGGAGTCCTCAGTGAAAACACATGTCTTTTAATTCCATGCTCATTATTAAAGAGAGTAAATTAATTAGAGATAAATTTGCCACCTCTATCAAATCTCAAACACTTCAACTACTAACCTATTTCCTTCTCAACTCTTTCCTTGTACCACTTAAACATTTGAAATGCATCAGATTTTTCTTTTAGAAACATAACAAACATCATTCTTGAATAATCATGAACAGACAAAATAAAGTAATGATCTCCAAAATAGCTTTGAAATTTCATAGGACTACAAAGGTCATTGTGAACCAATTCCAAAATACCATTTGTAGAATAAGACTTTCTTGAAAAACTAGACTTAGTCATCTTACCAATTTGACATTCTTTACACATCACATTCTCAGGTTTGCATAATCTTGTTAGTCCTTTGACTCTATTGTTCTTACTTACTTTGATGACGTTATCAAAATTTACATGACACAACCTTTTATGCCATAACCATACATCTTCAGTTTTAACAAACAAGAAACTCTTTGCATTAGTATCAAGATAAAAAAAATTACCTCTTGATTGTCCTCCAGTTCCAATTAGATCTCCATCAACACCATAGATCTTAACTTTTCTATTATGAAATTCGAGTCAGTGGCCAGTATTATTTAGTTGTGCGAAACTCAATAGATTTTAGTTCAGTCCTCTAATCCAGTATGCATCATTACATTTCATCTTCTCATTCGACACAATAGATCCTTTACCTTTTGTAATACCCCAAAAATGGGCTTCAATACCATTGACCTCCTACATCGACAAATTGATCTAAATCGACATTAAAGTCCTAACCTAAGGCACATTTGCATATCCAATCATCAAAACCCTAATCAATCCTATTTCAATTTTTCATCGGGGAATATTCCTAAATATTCCTAATTTATTCTAGTTATTTCTAATTAAATATTATTTGGTGATAAATGATAATATTTTATTTATCTTAAAGTTAATTAATTGAATATGTTGAATATTTAATTAATTAAACTTAATTCTACCACTTAATTAATTTAATTGGATTTAATAGATATTTATTCCTAATTAATATTGTTTATTTGACAATAAATCACAATTTCTAAAAATAATCGATTGAATATTTATTTAATTGATTAAAAGCAAATTGTCAAATTTAATAATATGATTTTGAATAAAGTTTGATTAAAATAATTGATTAACCCATAAATCAGTTATTTAATTGTTCAAATTAGTTAAGTTGAGAATAAAACATATGGAAAATTAAATAATTGATAATTATCTATGCACAAATCAGAAAAGAAGTTAAACTCAAAATCAACTATTGAATTCAATTTGTAAACTTTTCCAACTCAACATGTGATTGTGAGTTGAAAAACATATGGAAGTGATCTCAACTTATAATTCGAGTTAAAAAGATGATTTTGCATGATTTTAGTGAGATAACTATTTCTAATTTCCTGATAACTCAACAATCAATATGAGTTGATCAGGGAGAGATTTTTGGCTTTCCATGAGTTGTCAAAACCCTAGATTTGTATATAAATAGGCCTCAGTCCTTTACAAATGACCATGAATTTGGAGAATCTTTGCTTGTGCAATCTGGAGAATTTGGAGATTGTGAAATTTTTGAGATACTTTGCTAACCATTTTTTTCTTGATTTATTAGCATTCATAACATTCATAGCATTCATAGCTTATGTTTCATTCATCTTTCTTTGTTTAGATCAATTTTCATCTAGTTTTCATCATTATTACATAGAAAATATCAAAAACATAAATTAAATCTGCATTCAGTTTCATAGCTTTCATCATTTAAATCCTTCGTTTAGATGTTGCATTGTCATTGATCTCTCTCAATTTCAAAGAATACCATACTCGTATCTTCTAGAAGGTAGTAAATAGAAAGTTTCCATAAATAGCAGCTCTGCACAAGATAGCCCTTATTGAATGCAAAAATAGAAATATTTTTGGGTGATGCAAGATTGCTCTTACACCCAGGATGCTCCTGCATTAGACACCCGGGGTAATTTGAGAAGTGACCCTGTCACGACTCAGGTGTGCAGAGGAAAACCAAGATGGTCAACCTCCTCCTTTGTCAGCCATGATGAATCTTCAATAGGTCATCCTTTTCACTTGACCAGATATTCTTCATATGTCCTATTCCTTGTGCTTCTACCAACATGACTATCCAGTATATCCTTAATCTCTTTGGTATCTGAACTAGTTGCTGGAATACTCCATTGTGCTGCTGTAACCTCATCTTCAACACCTCCTTCATGATACTCTGTCAGATCTAAAATGTTAAACACTGGTGAAATATTCAACTCAGTAGGTAATTCTACCTCATATGCATTTCCTGATCATGCTTCTTCAGTATCTTACATGGCCCAAACTTCTTCATTTTCAACTTGTTATATGTACCAACCGAAAATCGCTCCTTCCGCAAATGAACCATGACTTCATCTCCAACCTAAAATTCTTTATGCCTCCTTTTCTCATCTACCTTAGCCTTATATTGCGCATTCATCTTGGTAATATGCTTCGTCACCTCCTCATGGATGTTCTTCAAGTGTTCTGCAAAATCCTCAGCTTCAGCACTACTTATTTCTCCTTTATCTATCTTTCTCAACTCAGATGCATTTTTGGGACTACTCCCATATACAATCTAGAATGGTGATTTACCAGTGCTCTTGTTGATAGAATTATTATATGCAAATTCTGCCTGTGGTAAAATCAAATCCCATCCTATTGGCTTATCTCCAACCAAACATCTTAGAAAATTTCCCAAACTCCTATTCACCAACTTTGTCTGTCCATCAGTCTATGGATGATGTGATGAATTGAACTTCAAATCTATCTTCAACTTCTTCCACAATGTACGCCAGAAATATCCAACGAACTTAGTTTCCCTATCAGAAACTATACTCTTTGGCAAACCATGTAGTCTCGCTACTTCTCTGAAAAACAATTCTGCTACATGAACAACATCATTAGTCTTCTTGCAGGGAATAAAATGTGCCATCTTTGAAAATCTATCAACTACCACAAAAATTGAATCATGTCCTTGCTGTGTCCTTCGTAAACCAAGAATAAAGTCCATACTGATATCCTCCCAAGGCTTCTCTGGTACAGGTAATGGCTGATACAACCCTGTATTCTGCTTCACTCCTTTCTCCATCTGACATACTTTGCAACTCTGTACAAACTTCTTGACATCTTGCTGCAACTGTGGCCAATAATAATTCTCACTAACCAAAGCAAGGGTTTTATCATGACCAAAATGTCCAACCAATCATCCACTATGCTTCTCCTTGATGAGATTCTCCCTCATAGAACTTCTTGGAATGGATAATTGACTCCCTCTGAATAACATATCATCCTGAATGATGAAATCTAGCCACTTTGTCCTGTCTAGAGTAACAGGTTCTTTACAAGCTTTCCAAGCTTCACCAAAATCAGGATCCTCTGGATACAAATTCTTGAGTTCCTTGAACCCAACCACCTCAATCTACATCTCTGTCAGCAATAGTTTCCTTTTGCTAAGAGCATCTACAACCCTATTAGACTTTCCACTCTTGTGTTTCAAAACAAATGTATAACTCTGCAAAAACTCAACCCATTTCAAATGCCTTTGATTCAACTTTCCTTGACTATTTAAATATTGCAAAGCTTGATGATCAGTATACATAACAAACTCCTTGGGAAGTAGATAGTGTCTCCACTTCTTCAATGCCTGAACTATAGCATAAAATTCCTGACCATAAACATAATATTTTCTCTTGGCATCATTTAACTTCTCACTGAAATAAGCAATAGGTTTACCTTCTTGGCTCATAACAACTCCTATTGTAGTACCACTAGCATCACAATCTACTTGAAACACCTTATTAAAATTAGTAAGTGATAAAATAGGTTGTTCTGTAACCTTTTGTTTCAACAATTTAAAACTTGTATCTACCCCATTAGTCCACTTGAGCTCTTTTCTATCCCCTCTCATTGTTTCAGTCAAGGGTCCACAAATACTGCTAAAATTTCTGATAAACTTTCTGTAAAAGCTAGCCAAACCATGAAAAGACCTTACCTCAGTAGCACTCCTTGGAGTAGGCCATTCAAGGATAGCATGTACCTTCTATGGGTCCATTTTTAGACCTTCTGCTAAAACTACAAATCCCAAATACACTAACTCTTTCTTCACAAAACTGCACTTCTTCAAATTAATCAACAATTTCTCATTGCTTAACTTCTCAAACACCATACAAATATGCATCATATGCTCTTCTAATGTCTTACTAAAGATCAAGATATCATCTAGGTACAAAATGACAAACTTACCTAGAAATTCTTTCAGAACCTCATTCATGAGCTGCATGAAAGTGCTAGGTACATTGGTTAGCCCAAAAGGCATGACTAACCACTCATACAGTCCTTCCTTTGTCTTAAAGGTAGTCTTCCATTCATCTCCTTCTCTGATATGAATCTGGTGATATCCACTCTTCAGATCTATCTTTGAGAAATACATAGATCCACTCAAACAATCCATAATATCATCCATTCATGGTAATGGAAACCTATACTTGATTTTGATCTTGTTTATTGCTTTAGAATCTATACACATCCTCCATTCTCCATTCTTCTTTGGTGCTAATACCACTGGTATAGCACAGTGACTCAGACTCTCTCGAATCAACCCCTTCTGCAATAACTCATGTACTTGTCTATTCAACTCTTTACTTTCTGCTAGTGTCATTTTGTGTGCTGCCTTGTTTGGAAAACTGGCTCCTTGAATCAAATCCATCTGATGACTGATCTTCCTTATCGATGGTAATCCATCAGGTACATTATCAGATACAATATCTTGAAACTCATTCAACAAATCTGCAACCTCTACAGGTATATCCTCTACTTCCTCTTTACCAGCTTTTGGAATTAAAGCAAAACACACATGCTCATGCCTCATACCATCTAGGAATTTCCTTCCATGAACAAAATTTATTCTTGCATTACCACATACCTTTTCTTCAGTCTCCTTCAATGGCTTTAGCTTATGTTGCACTCCATCCTTTGTTAGGGAATAGGTATTCGCAAGACCATCATGTACAACACATCTGTCAAACTGCCATGGCCTACCCAACAACATGTGACATGCATCCATAGGTATGATATCATATAGTACCTCATCATGGTACCCACCAATCTTGAACTTTACTAGGCACTGTTCACTAACCATGACCTTGTGGTCATCCTGCACCCAGGCAATCCGATATGGATGTGGGTGTTTCTGTCTCTTGAGCTTCAACTTTGTCACCATCTCTTCTAACACCAAATTGTTAGTGCTTCCACTATCAATAATCACATCACAAAATTTACCCTCACACTTGCATCTAGTGCGAAACAGGCTCCTTTGCTCAGGTTCATTCTCACCACTCAACAAGACTCTTCTATTAATCAACGTTTCTCCTCTTTCAACATCTTTAGAATTTGATGATCTAGCATCTTCATCTACATGTACAACTTTGGCCTGGCCTTCATTCCTCCTATCCATCCTTCCTTGGCATTGAGGACATTCAAATGCCCTATGACCTTCTTCTCCACAGTGAAAACATGTTCCATGGAAGCCTCCTCTTCCTGAACCTTGTCCTCTTCCTCTTCCTCTCTGATCTCTATTGTTCTGATCTTGGAAATGATTGGAATTGTTTCCTCTTTGATTTTGACTGCTACTGGCCTCATCCTTCTTTTTTGAATCTTCATTTCAGCCTCCATATGACCATCCACTAGATTGTCCACCGCGACCTCTTCCGTTTTGTCTGCTCTCAAACTTCTTGTTCAATTTTTCCTCTACTTTTAGGGCAAACTAGTATGCCCCTTCAATACTGTTCATTCGAACTAGATTCAGCTCTTCCTGAATGCTCGACCTCAACCCATTAAGGTAATGGGAAACTTTCTCCTTATCTACTTTTGCATGGCCTGTTCTGATGAGGATTCGATATAACTCCTCTGTATACTCCTGAATAGATCTTCTTGCTTGCTTCAAACTTTGCATCTTCTTCAGTAGGTCAAGCTCATAATCAATAGGAATGAACTGCTGCTTCAATTTATCCACCATTCGATCCCATCTTGTGATTTTATCTTTCCCTCTTCTATTTCACTCCAATTGAATCTCTTGCCACCAGATCTTCACATGACCTTTTAGTCTGGCCTTCACGAATTTGATCCTATCAAGATCCTCAATATCTTCATACTCAAAATATTCTTCACATTCATTGATCCAGTCGATCAACTCCTCTGGGTTTAGATTTCCTGAAAATGCAGGAACCTCAATCTTAGCTGGTCTTTTCCAGATTTTGGAAATGGCTCAGAAAGGTCTTTCTTCCTCCTGGTTCACAACTTTGACTTCTCCTTCTTGATCTTCTTCTTCAGCTTCATCCTCACTTTCGTCTCTGACATTAAGATTCATTCCTCTATGAATCTCCTCTTGTAATGCTCACACTTGTCTCTGGAGCGCTCTAACCTTGGGTGTTACAACACCAGGTCTTCCACCATGTTCCCTTTGTGGAGGCATTTTCATGATTCTCACTGAAACCCTAACCATGGTCCTGGCACAAACTGCCTCACAGTCGGCGATCTGTTTACATAGAAACCCTAACCCACGGTCCTGGTGCAAACTGCCTCACAATCGATGATCTATTTATACACTCAGGAACTCCTACTCTGATACCACTTGATGAAAGGTGCTCCCTTTAATACCACAAACACATAACATAAACAAAGAAATAACAACAATATGCAAGAACATAAAATTGGCTTCTTATTATCTCCACAAATGTGGAATTACAAACTTTTAGAATTACAATATGCAGAGCCACATGGACATTCCCTAACAATATTATGTAGGATAAAGCCTCGAATCAATACCCAGATCTACTACTAGAACTTCCCTAGACAACACTACGGGCCTTCTTTATATAGACATTTTCCATCGCCCGAGAAGAAGGTTCCAAAAATTTAGTCCTTAGGGCCGACCAAACTTAGAATTATTTTATTTTTCAATTTATTACATCAAATTCGGCTCAAAATAACTTTTGAAACCCGAACAAAATTTTTGAAGAAAAATTATTTTCTGCCATTTCATGTGACCCGACTTTCGGAGACCATAAGTCATCACCAGTTGACCCGATTGACTATTATAACCCCATTTTGGAAAGGCCACGAAGCGGTCTACAGGCTTGACTCGCATAAGCACCTATCAGCCAAATTGTCAACCTCATCTGAGGCCTCTAAATCCTTCAAAACTGAGTTCAAAGTTTCTGTACCTTGCTGCCAATACCAAAAATCTTCAATATCTTCAAAACTAGACCTGATCTAGCCATGAAACTTTTCTGGTAGGCTGATATGATTGAGATGAACCTCCACATGTAAAATCAGAACATTCCAAGATCATATGGCCAACTTACTAAAAATAATAAGTTTCCATAAATAGCAGCTCTGCACAAGATAGCCCTTATTGAATATAAAAACATAAATATTTTTGGGTGATGCAAAATTGCTCTTACACCTAGGATGCTCCTGCATCATATATTCGTTCATTGCTTATTTTCTAATTGTTAACCAATAATGTTTTATTGATCTGTTGTGTCTCTGAAACATGTACAATTTTCACACACATTTTTGGCACCCACCGTGGGGCCCGACAACGAGTTTCCATTTTCATTTTCATCAATTTTTTGACATTTTGGATTCAAGATTCAATTTTTTTTTGTACAATCTCGTATGACATTTGATATTATCATACCAAAACCCTCTGTCTATCATATGATAGACAATGCTTCTGCATTGTCATATCGGTTGATATGTATTGTCATATTGATTTTGAATTTTCACGTGGATAGGTACCCAGAATCGTATTGTGACTGAAGTGGCATATGTGAGTAGGTATATTGTCGTACAAGTTTTGATACTAGATTTCAATTTTTGTATGAGATTTTTGAGTAGTTTTTAAAATTCTAGTTTCAGATTTTGACTGATAGCTAACCCTAATGATTTCTATTTTTTGGTGTGAGACTATTTGAGACAGCCTAAGCCATTCTTTTGGAGGAAACCCTGTTCAGAAAATTGCTTGTCAAAGACGCTCATTCAACAAGATTTTTGACAAGTGGTTTTGTAGGTTGCCAAATCTTCTACAAGAAAATATTCTGTCTGCTTAGTATTTCATTTTTCATAGGCATCTAGTTAATTAGGTACGTGCATTTATTTCCATTGAGGTAGATATTGAGGGGATTATGCTCTTCTCCTTCTTAGGAGAATCAAAAACCCATAAGGTATCTTCCCTAGTGCCAGTTTGCGTATTGTCTCTAGATTTATTCTTCTTGGTGTGTCTTGGATAGGGAAAAGGAAAAGGTTAGGGGATTATTCTCTTCTCTTTCAGAGAATCATAAATCTAGATCCTGTGGTCCCCAACTTCACATTTCAATTAATCCTTTAGAGGGCTTTCTAGCGAGGTAAAAATCTCTTGGGAATGACCCAAGTGAGGACAAGTCTTAAGCCGACTCTTCCACCCCACTATAAAATGTGACGCTTCCTTGAGGTTAAAGCTTAGAAGACATAATTGGACTTTTTTCTTGGATTCATTCCATGAACATGCTTTGATTTTGTGTAGAGTGGAGCTTCTTGAATCTTGCTTGTGAGACTACACTGATTAGAGTACTCATAGGGCTATATGCCTAAATCCTTCTTGCGCAACTATGGGAGGCAGTTGTGAAAGGATTCCTTGATTAAAATCCTAAGCTAGTTTTCTATTGATCCACCCCAAAAGGATTTGTAGTGCTTGACCCCAAGGAACTCATCATATCGAGCTCTCCTTAACATTTGAACTTGGTTGATATGGGCTCCAACATCCATTGTGTTTTGTTGGACCACCATATTTAGAGGAGTCATTGAGTGTGTTCCTAAGTCAATGAGAAAGTAATACATCTATTCTCCTAGCTAGGGTAAGATAGGTGTGATAGGAATCATTGAGTGTGTTCCTTCAACTATCGTATCAGAACCCCCCAAGTGTTGTACGGGAAGCCTTACCGTGGCGTACAAGAATTGTCAAAAATCTACAACAAAAGTGAACCTTGGCATCAATTATCATATGAAACTCTACAAGTGTCATGCCAGACCCCATTCTATGTCATACAAGCCTAGATACTATCATACGACAGTTTACCCAAAATTGCCAAAAAGCCCAAATTTTGTCATAAATTCAGTCAACCTACAACTATTATCCAGATTCTGTCAAAATTTGCACTGTGTTAGGAACAAAGTAGAGCAACAACAAACCTAACTTATTTTTTTGAAAGTGACCTATTGAGCTCGATTTATCATCCGATTGATCAGTCTGAATTTCATCTCATCTTGTGTCAAAATCTTGTAAAAAATAACCCTGATTCAATATCTCAAAATGGCTAAGTGTTGCAAATTCATGTCCACCATCTTTTGGGAATCTACCCATACATCTCAAGCATAATATCCTTCATTTACATCCAATCTATTAGTCAAACCCAATCTTGACAAGGTTACGTCACTTGATCTTTACTTAATCAGATTATCTCTCAGTTGTCTTATCTTGATCTAAAAGTTCACCCAAGGTTAATGGTGGAAACTAGAGCTTCCTCACATAGAAAGCCAAGAAGAAGAACCAAAGCTCTCACCTTCATCTTCTCTTCTTGCTCAGACATTTCATCAACCATATGATACAAATCTTTATGAAGAAGATGCCCTTGGAAATTTTCCCTTAAAAAGATATCACACAACCCCTCCTGCATCAACACCAGATCCCAATCAAAGCACTACTATGTCTCAAGGTGGAGAAAACCAAGGCTCGTAGGGTCACCAATCTGAACATGGTGGGGAACAAGAACCCACACCCTATGAAATAGCCTAATATTAGAATGATGATCTCTTTAAGAAAATGATGAAGCATTTCTTATGAGAAGACAAAGAGACATATTTCCTTGAATTGGCTCAACAAGGGGCCATACTTCCTCCAAGCTTCAACATTGAGAATATTGTCACACATGAGGAAGAAACCCCTATTATTGCTATGATGAAGAAAATGCATGCAATGCAAGTTAAACTAAACCATTTGGAAAAAGAGAAAGAACCCAAGGAATTCTTCATGGATGCCTTATGTCCATTTCCATTCAATCATAGCTTGTATATGCCACCATTTCCTAAAGGGGTAGAACTCCCAAAGTATGACAAATATGATGGAAACTTAGATCCTCAAGATCATGTGAGAGAGTTCTGCACCCTATCCATGGAGTTCATGCATGAACCAACCTTTTTAATACATCTCTTCCCACAATCTTTGGGAGGAGAAACCATCAACTGGTTCTCCAAGATACCTACATCCATCAAGAATTTTGAGGAGTTAATCAAATTTTTTTATCAACAATAATCCTACAATATCCAACATTCGGTCACCATGATCAATATCTACAATCTAAAAAAGAAGTTAGGAGAACCCTTCTTGACTTTCCTCAAATGTTGGAGAAAGAAGTTCTCACTCTATGCCAGACAAATTCGGGAAAAAGAGAAACTAGAAATCTTCATCAATAATCTAGTCCTGAAAATTAACTATCATCTCCAAATCCAAAATCATACCTCATTTGACAAAATGGTAGATAGTGCCATACAAATTAAGGATGTACTTGTTCATAAAGGAGACATATCACTTCATAAGGAGAACAAGTATGAGTTAGGTTATAGTTCCAACATGAAAGACAAAGTCAAATTCTGGAACAAAAACAAAAATGTTGTCATAGATGGTGTTGATCACATCAGTGGTCCACCTAAGGCACCAACATTTAATCTCACCATTGGCACCCAAGCCATAAAAGCTTCATAAATGAAGGCAATAGAACCTACTAAAATGTCAAATAAATATAAACTGTGGGTTACAAAACCAAAGCACAAGTTCTCTCCTTTGGGTGAGTCCTTGGAATCTTCCATGCGAACCTTATTGGCAAAAAATATCATCACATTACCTGAGATCAAACCATATGATCCTGAAGTCAAACCTAGATGGTGGAAGGAGACTGATTTCTATGATTTCCATCAAAATAAGGGTCATAAAGCCAACAACTACATGCATCTGAAACATCTCATCCAAGAAATAATTGACATTGGAAAATTGTGATTAACAACCATAAAACCAACAACGATCATACAAAATTCACAGAACCTTTTCCAAAGCATAATCAGGGAGAATCATCTTCCAAACCAAAAATGGGTGCTAAAGTCAATTACACTTACTCTAGTAACAATGATGTCATTAACATGGTAGAACCATGCATGACTCAGCACTGCAATGTCATCACCAGTGTTAAAAATGACAAAGACACCAGATCAGCTAATGCAGTAACTCGATCTCAAGCTCAGGTAACTCTCCAAGGATAAAACTTGGGTTCATCAAATGCCCCAAAGGTTCCATTCAATGTTGTGTCAAAATCTAAACAAAGGACTACTTACAAATCTTCCAATCCTAAAGAGTCCAAAGAGATATTATACAACATCATCCAGCAACTACAACACACTAATGCCAAAATCTCTATATTTGAGTTACTTCAAATCTCTCCTACCCATCAAGCTGTCCTAGACAAAGCTCTGCTCAATTCCAATATTCCAGACAATCTTGATCTTGAACGGTTCCAAACCATGGTGGGTCATCTAACTTCATCTCAATACATTTCCTTTTCAAAGCAAGATAACAACTCATTGAGTCATCCACATAACCAAACCTTGCATATTGAATTCCTAATTGAAAACCGTCATGTCAGGCATGTTTTGATAGATGGGGAAGCTGGTTTAAACATGTATTTTTATAAACTAGTCCAACAATTGGGATTTTCAGAAGATGCTATTGATCCTAAAAATAAAATCACCATAAAGGCATATGAAGAACAAGAAATGTCCTCCAAAGGAGTCATTGTGTTACCTATCAGAATAAGACCTATTATCAAAGATATCACTTGTCAAGTATTGGACCTCCCATTGGCCTATAAAATCCTCTTAGGAAGGCCCTGGATCCATGAGATGCAAGCTATTCCATCCACGTATCACCAATGTGTCAAATTTCCCAATGATGGAGTAGAGGTCACTATACTTGTAGACATGTTCGCATCTTGCAACGCTCTGAAGGAGAGCACATATAAACTGGTCCCACACAACAGAGAGTCTTTGACCAAAAAATCTAACATAACATCTACATCTACAATGGAAGACCTATCAAAAGGATTCAAGATCAAAGACACATGCATGTGAGAGTACACTATAGAACTGGTCCTATCTCTCACATCTCTTTCGCTTTCACCAAAATCATATGGACAACCATATGAGAAAGTAAGACCTTCAACTAAGGAACCCTAGGTTATCTTCAATGGGAGTTTTATCATAGAGAAAGTATCAAAACAAGAATCTGATGAAGAGGAAGTTGTGCTTTCCTGGTTATACAAAGACAAGTCCCAATCACAAACAGTTCAAAAGTGTGACTCTAAATCACCTAAAATTCCTTCAAAATCATATGGATTGCGACACAAACTAATGTCTAAAATGGGACACACTAGAAAAGGACCTCTAGGAACATGAGGAAAAGGTATCATCACACCCATTGAACACCGTGGTCAGACAAACAAGGATACACCAAGCATATATTATCAAAAGAAACCTTTCCATCTCAGTGGAAACTCTTCTCATGTCATAGAACAGATAGAACCAGAAATGGATAACCATGAAGAGGAGAAAATATGCCAAGAAAATAGTGATGAATCTGATACTACAAATGTTTTCCCCTATGAATGTTTTCCTCAAAACATCTTAGACCTTCTTAAGGAGGAAATAAACCTAAAGAACAAGTCAACGTAGTAGACACGCAAGAACCTACTACTACAAAAGAGGACATAGATCTAGAAGTATAGACATCCCTCACTATAGATGAACATATGGGATGTTTTGGTGATTCTGACACAAATTCCCATGAGTATGAGTTCCATTCAGACTATGAAGGTAACCCTTCTTGGGGTATTTGTCTTGACTTTACACATGTTCTTGATTTTCCCAGAGATCCAAATGAAGAAACAAATGAATGTGAATGAAGAATTGTTCTAGAAGAATATGAGCTTATAACATAAAACCACATAGATGTCATTCACCAATATGCACCTACACCTGATGTAAGTCTAGATCAAAATGACAGACCTTGTGAGTCTGATTCACTTATTACTGACGCTGGATCCAATGATGACATTGAGACACCTAATGAACTGAATATCTTGAGTCGTAATATCACCTTTGAATTTGAGAGTCAAATCATGACTAATGATGACAATACCATATGTGTGAACACTATCAGCCAATCCTTTTCGATGCTTACTATCCAACATATCAAAATCATAGACCAAACATCCAACGATCCTAGCCAAGACATCCATACTTTCTAGATAGACTACACTCTCGCATGTTACCTCAATGTAGTAGAACCCATAAAGACTTCCATCAGTGAACCTAGCATCAACATGATGGAGTCGAACATCAAATATATTAGTCAAAAGAATAAAAGCAAAAAGAAAAAGAGTTCTGAGGGTAAAAACCACTATGTGGCAGTCTCAAAACCAAAAATAGTAAAAACAAAAGATGTATCCAAAGGTGAAAACTTGTTTGAGGCACCTAAGGATGAGATGTTTGATGTCCTTCCTAGTCATTTACAAGACATGTCTCTAGTGTTGATAGAAACAACTCAATCTATTAATCTGGGTACAATAGAGGAACCTCAATTAATACATGTAGCACAATCTCTGTTAGAAGAAGAAAAACAAGCATTTGCCAAATTATTATCAGAGAAGAAGATCAACTTTGCATGGAAATATTCAGATATGCCAGGATTGGATCTTGATCTCATCATGCATCATGTTTCTATAGCTCCAAGAGTTAAACCTATTAAGAAGAAGTTGCGTAAAATGCATCCACATGTTGCACTCCTTGTCAAAGCAGAGCTAGAAAAGTTTCTTAAAGCCGGATTTATCTGCATCATAGATTATGCAGAATGGATCTCAAACATAGTTTTGATTTCAAAACTAGATAAATCTATCAGAGTATACATAGATTTTAGAGACGTAAACAAAGCATGCCCTAAGGATGATTTTCCAGTACCAAACATTGATATGATAGTGGACATGACTGCGACATGGTTTTTATGGATACAACCAAATCAAGATAGCTCCAGAAGATTAAGAGAAGACAAATTTCACCTGTGCATGGGGTACCTTCTACTAGAATGTAATGCCATTTGGTCTTAAGAACACTGGTGCTACATATCAAAGAGCAATGACATCTATCTTTCACAATATGATGCATAAAAACATGGAGGACTATGTCGATGGCACCTTGGCTAAATCAATAAAATGATCTGAACATCTAGCTGACTTGAGTACAATACTGGTTAGAATGGAAAAATTTAGTCTCTGACTAAATCCTAAGAAATGTGCTTTTGGTGTCACTTTAGGGAAACTTCTAGGATACATTGTTTCAAAGAAAGGCATCAAAGTAGATACAAAAATAATCAAGGAAATCATGGAGATGAAACCTCCTAAAAACATTAGTCAACTGCACACTGTGCAAGGAAGGATACAATCTATCAGGTGTTTCATCTCTCAGTTAGCTGACATATCACAACCTTTTACTAGAACATTACATAAAGGTGTGACTTACAACTGGAATGAAGAATGTGAAAAGAACTTCAATCACATCAAACACTATTTGGAAAATCCACCAATTCTCATGCCTCCTATTCAAGGGAAGCCATTGATATTGTATGTCTCCATAATAGATACATCATTGGGGGCATTGTTAGCACAACATGATGAGAATAAGAAGGAAAGAGATATCTACTATATCAAAATAACATTAGTAGCTTATGAGAAGAACTACTCTATGATAGAGAAATCTTGTCTAGTTGTGATCTTTGCATCACAAAAACTGAGACACTACATGTTAGCTCATACAACACAACTAGTAGCAAAGATTGATCCATTGAAGTATTTATTAAGCAAAGCTTCTCTCATGGGTAGAAATGGGTAATGCTACTAAGAGATTTTGATATTGAGTATGTTGAATGAAAAGCTATCAAAGGACAAGTCATCATAGATCAACTAGTAGAAGCTCTAATGTTTGATGACCAACCAATGCAGATGGAATTTCTTGATTCCCCTATCATGCACCTATCTTCCAAAAAATGATGCTTATTCTTTGATGGATCTTACACACAAAATGGATTCAGAGCTGGTATATTGTTCATAACACCTCAAGGTTAGTCCATTCCTAAAGTATTCAAAATCAAATTCCCTTGCACCAACAACATAGCCGAGTATGAAGCTTTGTTAAACATGATGAAAATAGAAATCAAATGGAGAGTAAAAGAACTACACATTCATGGAGACTCACAACTGGTTATACACCAAGTCAATGATGTGTATCAAATAAAAGATGAAAATTTCATTCCATACAAGCGCATGGTAGATGATCTAAAGAAGTACTTCATTTTAGTCACATTTGAACAGATACCAAGAATGGAGAACAAGGTTGTTGACGCCATGGAAATACTATCATCTCTTCTACAATAGCCCACACATGAGCTATGCTATGAGTTCTTGGTGGAAGCATTGTCATTCCCTTCCTATGATTGCCCAGAAACCCACATGATCTACACCATTGTTGGTCATGATTCCTCCCGTTACAAAAAAATATCTTAATGCATACCTTTCATTAGCAGTTTGATCCATACAATGTTAGAAAAATTCATAGCTACTACCACATATTTAGCTTCGACAGTAGATTGTGAAATACAACTCTATTTCTTTCTTAACCATGTCACTAGTCTTTCTCCTAAAAAGAAAGCTCTACCACTAGTTCTTTTCCTGTCAGCAATATTTCTAGCCCAATTAGCATTAGTATATACCTTAAGATCAAAATTTCCTTTTCTTGTGTATAATAGACCAAAATATTTAGTCCCTTTCAAATATCTGAATATCCTCTTAACTACAGATAAATGTGTCTCCTTTGGGTTTGTAGAAAACCTTGCAATAATTCCAATTGAATGTGCTATATCAGGTATACTATGTACAACATATTATAGTTTACCAATTAAGGATCGGTAAAGAGTCTCATTTACTTCCTTAGTGTCATCTTCCTTAGATAATTTACAACCAGTAGCCATCAGTGTTCCAACTATTTTTGAGTCATCCATATTGAATGTTTTTAGGATCTCCTTGATATACTTAGATTGAGTTATGTAGACCCCATCCTTTACTTGTTGAATTTGAAGTCCAATAAAGAATTTAATCTCTCCTATCATAGACATCTTAAATTCATTTCTCATTTCCTCAACAAATGATTTAGACATTATCTCATTACCACCAAATATAATGTCATCAAAAGATATCTCAACAGTCAAAATTTCATCAAAATTATCACATTTTAGGTATAAATTGTTGTTAGCACTAGTCCTTTCAAATCCAGTCTTAACTAAATAAGAGTATAGTCTTTCATACCATGCTCGGGGAGCCTGCTTCAATCCATATAAAGCGTTATGCCATTTGGAGACCATATCTTTATTGATATTGTAAACAAATCCATTAGGCCGTTCACTATAGACTTCTTCTTCAAGTATCCCATTCAAAAATGTAGATTTAACATCCATTTGATAAAATTTGAATCCTTTTTAAGTTGCATATGCAAGTAATATTCTAACACCTTCTAGTCTAGCAATAGGGGAAAAAGTTTCACCATAGTAGTGTTAGGATTAACAGTCCACAATACAACTGAGAGGGGGGGTGAATCAATTGTATGAAAGAATATTAAAATTTAAACTTGAAGCTTATCAATATCAGATCCAAAGAACACCAACACAACAACACAATATTTTGGTTACGGGGAAACCCTGTTAAAGGTAAAAACCCCGGTGGGAATTAGCACCCACTAATGATGTACTAAGAGTATAGTAATCCTTGTTAGAAGATATAGCCCTGTTAGGAGCTTGTTACAACATTACAGTACACAGTCCTTGTTAGAGGACAGACCCTGTTAGGAGTCAATAACAAAAAGGGGGGCTCACTGCCGAAAGAAGGTTAAGTCCACCTTCTAAACTCACTAGTTCACAACAAGTGTATATGAAGAAATAAACAATCTTTTGAATTGTTTGCCAGCAACTATCTTTGCTTGATCATTTCCAATGAAGTCCACCAAAAATCCTTTGCTCTACATACAACAGACACAAGTTCACAACCTTCTTCTATCACTTATATCCATCCATGTCTTTTCCAAACAAAAGACCTTACATTTATACCTTATTACTTTTTACCAAGATCAAGTCGGCCCATAAGGTTTTCCTAATTACAAAATAATTACATAAGCCCTTGCTAAGATCCAAACATTATCTAAAACAAGTTTACAATGATTATATTACATCAATTTAGGACCGACATCCTTGAATTATGCTTGTCAAACAAAAAACACGCTTCACTTCTTGAGTCGGCTTCAGAATAAGCCATCGCCAAAGCACACATCACATATGATGTCACCAATCATTCCATACCTTGTGCTAACCAATGAACATCCATCAGTACCTCTTCTATCATCCTTCAAGATCGCATACCTTGAATCCAATCCCTCTGATATCTCTATCAAAAACTCAGAGACTTACTCTGTCAATTCTCACTATCATAGTCCAGTGACCAGTCTTTACCAAAACAACTGTATCTTCCTTAATATGCATCCATTAATGATGCAATATTAGGTATAAGATCACAACATCCATTTGAACTCTCATCTAACTTCACAACATCTGAAACATTCGTACACCCTCCATACACTGTGATTACCAATCTAGTTTCTTCATACAAGCATATGTTGACATCAGTGACAAAACACAAATGACAACAGTATGAGTGCCCATTTAGTAACATAGTGATTAAACATATTAAATGTCTTAATCATCACCCATGCATTAGGAATATCCAAAAATCTCCCCCTTTGGCATTGATGTCAACATATGGGAAAATCTTGTCCCAAAGTTGTATCAACCCAAAAGTCCTTCAACTGAACAACCTCCCCAAACAGTGAGGATTTTCTCATAACATTACTCCCCTTTTGACAAAAATGGCAGAGGGTGCCAACTGCCTTCACAAATAAACTTTCTTCTATGATCACTCCTCCTGAGGAGTAGATCCCTACATCCAGTCCAGAAAATGATGAGGCTCTGATCACTTCTGGACTGATGCATCTCTGCATCATTTAGTTCTGACTAGGAGGGGCTTGAACCCCTAAAAAACCTCTAATATATTCAAAGGTGTCTTTCGGTAGTGGCTTTGTAAAAATGTCTGCAATCTGCTCTTTTGTACTGATATATTCAAGCTTGATTTCTTTTTCTTCCACCTTGTCTCTTAAGAAGTGATACTTGACAGAAATGTGTTTAGTTTTAGAGTGCATTACCGGATTCTTTGACATGTTTACTATACTGGTGTTATCACAATGGATAACCACAAGCTCATTAAAAGTTATTCCAATGTCCTTCAACATTTGTTTCATCCAAACAATTTGAGTGCAATTTATAGCAGCAGAAACATATTCTGATTCAATAGTAGATTATGCTATACAATCTTGTTTCTTACTTAGCCAAGAGACCAAATTTTTCCCAAGGAAAAATGCACCAACACTTGTAATTTTTATGTCATCAATATTTCCTACCCAATCAATATCAGTATAAGCATGAAGTTCAAAGCTATCATTTCTTTCATACCATAAACCATGGTCTATGGTTCCTCTGAGATACCTCAGTATCCTTTTCACAGCAGCTAGATGAGTCTCTTTGGGTTCTACTTGATATCTAGCAATAATTCCAACAACATTAGCAATATCTGGTCTGGTGTGAGTCAGATATTGTAGCCCTCCAACCATTGATCTATACAGAGTCTGAAAAACACATTTTGATTCATCATCAATTGTTAGCTTGTTTCCAGTCACCATAGGTGATCCTACCAGTTTACAATCTTCCATACCAAATTTCTTAAGTAATTCTTTGAGATACTTGGTCTGAGAAATGAAAATACCATTCTCATTCTGAGTTATTTTCAATCCAAGGAAGAATTTCATTTCACCTATCATGGACATTTCAAATTCACTTTCCATTTCTTTTGCAAATTTCTTACATAGATCATCATTACCTCCAAAGATAATGTCATCCACAAATACTTCTACTATTAGAATTCCATCTTCAGTAGTTCTCAAATACAAATTACTGTTTGCATTACCTTTTCTAAATTTGAGTCCAAGTAGATACTTGTCCAACCTTGCATACCAAGCCCTAGGAGTAGATGTTTGTCTTTTTATTCCATGCTCTTCATAGTATGAATTGAATAAATCCTATGTAAACTCTCCACCTTTGTGTGATCTTAAACAATTTAGTATCAATCCTAATTCATTCTCTACTTTTGCTTTAAACAAATTGAATTTGTCAAATGCTTATGATTTCTCTCTCAAATAAGTAACCCACATCATTCTAGAAAAGTCATCAACAAAGAGTATGAAATACCTTTCACCATAGTATGAATTTGTTCTTGTGGGCCCACATAGATCTGTGTGTACCATATCCAACTTCCCTTTTGATGTAAATGTTTTGCTTTTATGACTATTTTTGGTTTGCTTTCCCATAAGACATTCTCTGCATACAGTGTTAGAAGGTTTCACAATCTTTGGCAGATCTCTTACTGCATTGGCCATGCTTGCTTTCACAATATTATCAAAGTTAACATGACATAATCTTCTATGCCATAACCAGCTATCATCTACCTTTGCAACAAAACAAGAGGCTCCAAATGTGTTTAGTTCAAATACATTACCTCTAGATCTTGATTTGGTAGCAACCAGTTTTCCTTTCTTGCTTTTGATAGAGCACTTACCATCAGCAACACTTAACTAAAAGTTTTTATCCATTAACTGCCCAACACTCAACAAGTTGTGTTTCAGTCCTTCAACAAGTAGTACATTGTTTGTATTGGTCTTTCCATCCAGAGTGATGGATCCTACTCCTATGATGGATTTTGGGAGATTATCCCCAAACCTTACAACACCTCCATCATAATTTACTAATTTAACAAATTTATTCTTATCACCAGTCATGTGATGAGAACATCCACTGTCACTTATCCATTCAATTTTCTTGTCAACATGAGATACTAAGGCTTTTTCCTCATGAAAAAGTTCATCTTTAGTAGCAAAAAATCCAATCTCTTCATTGTCTAAATCATCATCATCATCAGAGATTCCTTCACTGGCATAATAACATTCTTTACCTCTTCTAATCTTTGCATAGTCAAGTTTATATTTAGGAATTCTTGTAGGACATCTAGATGCAAAATGACCTACCTTATTGCATGAAAAACATTTCAAAGGTAATTTTCCTTCAAATTTTCCCTTACCTCTTTTCTCTCTTTTGGCGATTAGTGCAAAAATTTCTCCTATCTTCTTTTCTTCTTCCATTATCTTTTCCCATTCCTCAGCATACTCACCAAGCTCTTCTCTTAGATCTTCTTTACTTGTGCTTGGAAGTGCAGATGCTTTCTTGTGTGCAAATGCCCTAAAAGTAGATTCAACTTTAGGAGCAACTTCTCCCAATTTCATAGCTTCAAAAGTGGTTAACTTTGCGATCAACATCTCTCTGCTAAAGTTTGGAGTTAGGGGTATAGTTTCTTGAATGGACATTGCCTTGAATTTGTAAGTAGGAGTTAGAGATCTGAGAATCTTTGCAATGACTTCTTCTTCATTATAAGTACCTCCACAATTTTTGATTCCAACTATAGCTTCTGTAACCCTTTGAACATAGGCTCTAATGCTTTCATCTTCATTCATTTATGACTTCTCCATCTTTGTCTTCTAATTTTGTAACTTCCCTTGTTTGGTATATTTGTCTCCTTCATAGAGTGCCTCCAGTCTGTTCCAAATATCATGTGCCAAATCCAAATCTTTAATTTTAGTAAACTCACCCTCAGATAGTGCACTGATCAATGCTTCTCTTGTGACCATATTGCATGAAAATAGTTCCTTTTCATCATCGATAGCTGACTCTAAGTCATTCTCAGCTTTCAAAGTTTCCTTCTTTTTCACAATCATCCAGTAGTCTATGCCCAAGCATAGAAAATGTGTTTGCATCTTGTTTTTCCAACTGCCAAAGTTTTCAGGATCAAACTTAGGACTATCCTTCCTATAGAATGCCATTTTCCAAGATCACCTCAAGCTGTTAAGCTTTCTCTTCGAGGACCACAAGCTTTGATACCAATTGTTAGGATTAACAGTCCACAATACAACTAAGAGGGGGGGTGAATCAGTTGTATGAAAGAATATTAAAATTTAAACTTGAAGCTTATCAATATCAGATCTAGAGAACATTGAAACAACAACACAATATTTTGGTTACGGGGAAACCCTGTTAAAGGTAAAAACCCTGGTGGGAATTAGCACCCACTAATGATGTATTGAGAGTATAGTAATCCTTGTTAGAAGATATAGCCCTGTTAGGAGCTTGTTAAAAAATTACAGTCCACAGTCCTTGTTAGAGGACATACCCTATTAGGAGTCAAGAACAAAAAGGGGGGCTCACCACCCAAAGAAGGTTAAGTCCACCTTTTGAACTCACTAGTTCGTAGCAAGTGTATATGAAGAAATACATAATCTTTTGAACTGTTTGCCAGCAACTGTCTTTTCTTGATCAGTTCCAATGAAGTCCACCAACAATCCTCTACTCTACATACAATAGAAACAAGTTCACAACCTTCTTCTATCACTTATATCCATCCATGTCTTTTCCAAACAAAAGACCTTACATTTATACCTTATTACTTTTTACCAAGATCAGGTCAGCCCATAAGGCTTTCCTAATTACAAATAATTACATGAGCCCTTGCTAAGATACACACGGTATCTAAAAAAAGTTTACAATGATTATATTACATCAATTTAGGACCGACATCCTTGAATTATGCTTGTTAAACAAAACACACGCTTCACTTCCCAAGTTAGCTTCAGAATAAGCCATTGCTAAAGCACATGTCATAGATGACATCACCAATCATCCCATACCTTGCGATGACCAATGAACATCCATCAGTACCTCTTCTATCATCCTTCAAGATCACATACCTTGAATCCAATCCCTTTGATATTTATATAAAAAACTCAGAGACTAACTCTGTCAATTCTCACTATCACAGTCCAATGACCAGTCTTTACCAAAATAGCTATATCTTCCTTAATATGAATCCATTAATGATGCGATCTCAGATATAAGATCACAACATCCATTTGAACTCTCATCTAACTTCGCAGCATCTGAAACATCTGTACACCCTCCGTACACTGTGATTACCAGTTTGGTTTCTTCATACAAGCATATGTTGACATCAGTCACAAAACACAAATGACAATAGTATGAGTGCCCATTCAGTAATGTAGTGATTAAATATATTAAATGTCTTAATCACCACCCATGCATTAGCAATATCCAACAAGTATATACCTTCTTCTTGTGCATACCCTTTGCAGACTAATCTTGCTTTGTTTCTAATCACATCTCCTTTCTCATTAAGTTTATTTCTAAAAATCCATTTTGTTCCAATCACATTCTTGTCCTTAGATCTCAGTACCAATGACCATGTGTTATTCTTTTCAATTTGATCAATTTCTTCTTTCATGACATTCATCCAATCTCCATTTTCTAGTGCATCCTTTACTAGTCTAGGCTCAAATTTAGAAATCAAACATGTGTTATCTTTCAACTTAATTCTTGTCATGATTCCTGCATTCTTGTCTCTAATAATTCTGACCGGTGAGTGGTGTCTTCTCACATATTTTCCTAACACAGGTTCGGTAGACTGTTCATCATTGTTTTCATCTCTCAGTGGAGGCTCATCTTGTTCATCAGTTTCTTCTTGCTACTGCTTAGTTGTATCAACCAAATTACCATCTTTTACATTAAAAAAACCTGTTATAATCCTCAGGTTCCTTTTTTCTATCCTCTTCATTCCTTTCTACAAATTCATCAACTCTTACATTTTCACTTTCAACAATTTTGTTAGTATCCTTGATTAAACATTTATATGCTTTGCGTTTTGATGAGTAACCAAGAAATATTCCGTCATCACCTTTAGAGTCAAACTTTCCATTTCTATTATCTTTTAGTATATAACACCTACTTCCAATTTTTTTGAAATAAATTACATTCGGTGTGTGTCCAAACCATAGTTCATAGGGTGTCTTGTTGGTACCTTTATTTAACTATATTCGGTTGAGAGTGTAAATTGTAGTGCTTATAACTTCTCTCCAAAATGTTTGTGCAACCTTCTTATCAATCAAAAAAGTTCTAGCATAGTCAACAATAGATCTATTTCTTCTTTCAACTATCCCATTTTGATGTGGAGTCCTCAGTGAAAACACCCAATTATAGAAGACAGTAAATTAATTAGAGATAAATTCACCTCCTCTATCAAATCTCAAACATTTCAACTATTTACCTATTTCCTTCTCAAATCTTTCCTTGTACCACTTAAACATTTGAAATGCACCAGATTTTTCTTTTAGAAACATAACAAACATCATTCTTGAATAATCATCAATAGAAAAAATAAAGTATCGATCTCCATAATAGATTTGAACTTTCATAAGACTACAAAGGTCAGTGTGAACCAATTCCAAAATACCATTTGTAGAATAAGACTTTCTTGAAAAACTAGACTTAGTCATCTTACCAATTTGACATTCTTTACACATCACTTTCTCAGGTTTGCATAATCTTAGTAGTCCTTTGACTCTACTATTCTTACTTACTTTGATCAAGTTATCAAAATTCACATGACACAACCTTTTATGCCATAACCATACATCTTCAGTTTTAACAAACAAGAAACTCTTTGCATTAGTATCAAGATAAAATAAATTACCTCTTGATTGCTCTTCAGTTCCAATTAGATCTCCATTAGCACCATAAATCTTAACTATTCTGTTATGAAATTCAAGTCAGTGGCCAATACTGTTCAGTTGTACGACATTCAATAGATTTTAGTTTAGTCCTCTAACCCAATATACATCATTACATTTCATCTTCTCATTCGACACAATAGATCCTTTACCTTTTGTAATACCCCAAAAATAGGCTTCAGTACCATTGACCTTCTACATCGACAAATCGATCAAAATTGACATTAAAGTCCTAACCTAAGGCACATCTGCATATCCAATAATAAAAACCCTAATCAATCCTATTTCAATTCTACATCAGGGAATATTCCTAATTTATCCTAATTATTTCTAATTAAATATTATTTGGCAATAAATGATATTATTTTATTTAACGTAAAGTCAATTAATTGAGTATGTTGAATATTTAAGTAATTAAACTTAATTCTGCCACTTAATTAATTTAATTGGATTTAATAGATATTTATTCCTAATTAATATTGTTTATTTGACAATAAATCACAATTTCTAAAAATAATCGATTGAATATTTATTTAATTGATTAAAAGCAAATTGTCAAATTTAATAATATAATTTTGAATAAAGTTTGATTAAAATAATTGATTAACCCATAAATCAGTTATTTAATTATTCAAATCAGTTAAGTTGAGAATAAAACACATGGAAAATTAAATAATTGATAATTATCTATGCACAAATCAGAAAGGGAGTTAAACTCAAAATCAACTATTGAATTCAATTTGTTAACTTTTCCAACTCAACATGTGATTTTGAGTTGAAAAGTAGATGGAAGTGATCTCAACTTCTAATTCGAGTTAAAAAGATGATTTTGCATGATTTTAGTGAGATACCTATTTCTAATTTCTTGATAACTCAACAATCAATCTGAGTTGATCAAGTAGATATTTTTGGCTTTCCACGAGTTCTCAAAACCCTAGATTTCTATATAAATAGGCCCCAGTCCTTTACAAACAACCGCAAATTTGGAGAATCTTTGCTTGTGCAATTTTTGAGATACTTTTCTAACCATTGTTTTCTTGATTTCATAGCATTCATAGCATTCATAGCATAGATTTCATTCATATTTATTTTCTTAGATCAATTTTCATCTAGTTTTCATTATTATTGCATAGAAAATTTAGAAAACATAGATTAAATCTGCATTCATTTTAATAGCTTTCATCATTTAAATCCTTCATTTAGATGTTGCATTGTCACTGATCTCGGTCAATTTCTAAGAATACCATACTCACATCTTCTAGAAGATAGTAAATCACCTGGTTAATGATATATTCATTCATTACTTATTTTCTGATCGTTAACCAATAATGTTTTACTGATGTGTTGTGTCTTTTAAATAGGTACAATTTTCACACACACACCTTTCACAAGACATGGGGCATCATTTCCAAATCTGACAAATCCTCCATCATATTATTCTAGATTCTCAAACTTATCAATATCACCAGTCATATGATGTGAAAAACCACTATCAATAATCCAAGGATCTGGTTTACGTACATGAAAAACAAGTTCTTTTTCATCTTCATACTTTTCCTCATCTGAGTCTTCCTTTAATGCAACATAGACAACTTCATATCCTTCCTCGATATCATCAGATTCATCATTAGTTACACCTTCTTCAGCTAGGTAGCATGACTTCTTACCTTTGTCCTTAAAATCTCCAAATCTTCAGTGTCGATTGTCTCTTTTTTCATATTTATCAATTTTGTCATTATCAGGACATCTAGATGCAATATGTCCAATCTTATTACAATTGAAACATTTGAATTGTAACTTTCCTTTGCCTCCAAGTAGTCTTTTTACAAACAATGCTTCCAATTCTTCTTGTTCTTTTTCTTCATTCAGAATACTTTCATACTCACTTCCATATGAATTACTTTGATTTTCTCTTTCTCTTCTTGAAGGTCCAATGCTTACAGATGACTTCAAGGGAGTTTCAATGGTCGGTAGACTATTATCATAATTTCTAAGCTCAAATGCAATTAGTTTATCAATTAGGGCTTCAAGAGTAACAACATTATTTGGTATATATATTAATTCCTGAATTGCAGAGACTCTAATAACATACTTAGAAGAAAGAGTTCTTAAGATATTACTTACCATTTCTTCATTAGTCAGTTATCCTCCAACACCTCTGATGGCACTCACAACTTAATTTTGCTGCTATATTGTGTGATGTTCTCTTCATCTTTCATCCTCATTTCATCATATTTTCCTCTCAAACTGTGAACCTCATCTTTTTGCACATGCTGATCTCCTCCACAAATAAGTGTAAGCCTGTCCCACATCTCTTTTGAATTAACACAATCCTTAATATCATTGAATTCAACACCGGAGAGGGAAGAAGCAATCTCTATCATAACCAAGTTATGTTCCTTCTTTTCTCTCATTTGATTAATTTTCAAAGGTCTAGTAGGAGGTGGAGTGTATTCATTATCAATTAGATTTAGTGCAGAGTCTCCAATCCTAGATAGATACAATCTCATTCTTCTTTTCCATGTAGAGAAACTTTCCTTGTTCAACGTAGGTACTTCTCTCCTATAAATCTTCAGATCTTTTACTCAAGTATTTTAAACTTATCCCTTCAGAGTACTTAGCTCTGATAACAGTTATTGAATTAAAGAGAGGGGGCAGGGGGTGAATTAGTAATCCATGAAACAAAATACCTTTAAAACTTTTCTCCAATTAACTCGGTAGAAGCTTGGTAACATATAGTTCACTATTTACCAAAATTAGTAAATAAACTATAACATTCAATAAATAATTCACATAAATTATTCACAACATGTAACACCAATATTTAATGTGGAAACCCATCTTTGGGAAAAACCACTATGGGAATTGTCACCCACTAAGAAAATACTCTTATGAAGTAGGCCCGATTAAGAGCCAATCCGGTTAAAGATTACAATACACACTGTTAGGTGTGATCCTGTTAAGCGATTTACCTCAAATATATTAGGCTATTCACCCTGTTAGGAGTGGCCTTGTTAGAGGGCTTTAAACACTCTTTAGAATGTCACATTTCTCAAGGATTTCACAATAAGACTATTAAGTCCACTATGTTAATAGATTTCTCTGTTACAAATGCTAGTAAGCAACAATAATAAAATTGACCTATTAATTTGCAACTATCTTTTCTCAATTAGATCCTTGTGCACTCTTTTTTCTTCACTTTAATTCATCATTATCCACTAACATCAACACTTCATCAAATCCTTCTTTTCCCAATAGGAATCTCCTTGTTCCTTCTTCTCTGCAATAGTCGATAACCCTTCAACTATTCAGTTTGCCAGCCATTTGTCCATATAAGATCATCCTTTATATAGAAATGTTTTTCCTCTTAATTTCATCTATTAAATTTTCATTTAATCAATCTTGACCATTCAATTCATTATACATTAGATCTGGATCTCAGTAACACATTTCCTTTTCACCTAGGAACTTAACTTTTTCTAGAAACTTGTTCCATCTCTTTTGCCACTTAGATCTTTCCATAGATCTTCATCTTGAATTTTTCTATCTATAGATTTCTTGTAACTAACTCTCCTCATCATCGTGATCATCCATCTCATCATAGCTAATCATTAAATGTTTATTCAATCCTTATTTAATATTGTTCCACGCTCAATGTTCTTCATTAGAATTTTAGTAACATCGCTCGGTGCCTAAACCTTTCTGCTTTACCGAGTGACCTATCTTTTTACCTTTACCTTACTGAGTGAATTTTTTATCTCGGTAGCCAAAAAAACTTTACTTATTGAATTGTCAAATCTTCATCACTATGTTTTACCAACTTAACATACTTATATGTTAGGGTAGAAAAAAATTATATCAACATAATCAAATCATTTCCTGATCTATATTAGTTGCCCAATTAAGTTATTCAACTTCTCAACTTCTCATTTCTTCTTCTCCTTAACTCATTCATCTTATATCTTTACCAAATGATATGGAAACATAATATATATAAAAAATGAATTTCTTGACATCAATGACAAGACTATAACTGATCTAACCTTTCTACTATCATGTATTCTTTTGATCTTGGTCGGTCTTCATCATCAACTCCATCAGATAATCAATCTTCAATATTACTATTAGTTATGGTAAAAAAATGTCTTATCATGGGTGCTTCCATTTTAAGATGATACATAGTGTAATAGGAGGCTTTCCTTATCGAGGACATCTTTTACTTGTAGGATAGTTCTGCGGGAATGGTTTGGATAGTGAGACAATCATTAATTCCTTGGTACCAAGGGGAATTGGGACCAATAATTTGGCACACAACCTGTAATTTTGGGACTTCAAAAGCATGGACCATAAGATGTTTGACCATGGTGTGTCATCTCTGGTGGCATATCTAAAAAATATCCTATAGTACCCATAACATCTTTTGGATTTTTTTGTGATCATGTGGATTTTCTCAAATGTTATCTACTTTAAGTGTATCTTGATGTCTTCTGGAAATTATTTATATGGAATCAACTTATCATCTTTGGTGTCATAGATTTCATTGACTTGGTTAATAATTAGTTAAGAATATCCATGCACCTGAAGTTGTTTAATATTCCATTGAATAATTTCTTTAAGTCCTATGAATAATGCTTCATATTCAGCTATGTTGTTGGTGCAATCAAACCTTAGTCTATAAGATCTAGGAATAGAATCTCCTTATGGAGTGATGAATACTATGCCAATGCCTGATCCTTTCTATGTATGGGAGCCATCAAAATATAGCTTCCATTATTTTGGCTCTTCTATAGAAAATATCCCTTCATCAAGAAAATATATCAGCACTAGATGACTAGAATAAAGAGGTGCATCTTCCAGTTGGTCTGCAATTGCTTGGCTTTCGATTGCTTTTCTGCCGAAATAGTCTATGTCAAATTTACTTAGTATCATGACCCATTTGGTGAGGCGCCCTATCATTGCTACTTTTCTTAGTAAATATTTCAAGGAATGGATCTTAGCAATGAGGATCATCTAGTGCCTCAATATGTAGTGTCTAAGTTTTTGTGAAACAAAAAATATGACCAAACATGCTCTTTCAATAGTAGTGTAGTTTAGTTCCCATGCCACAAGAGTCTGACTGATATAGTATATGAACCTTTATTTTCCATCTGAGTCATACTATGCCAGTAATGCCCCTAGTGAGTGTTCTATCACTGATATATACAATAGTAAGGGCTAATCTGGAATTGGTGCTACTACTTGACCGATGTTGATAAAAGGAAGTCTTTCAGTATTGGAAGGCCTCTTGAAAATTATATTTCCATTCAAACTTTATGTTTTTATGCAATAGGTGTTGGAATGGGTGTCACTTGTATACTGGTTATGATATAAATATTCTTACTAACTGTAACCTACCCTGTAAAATTCTTAAGTTCTTAAGAGTTGTTGGGGGAAGCATTGCAATTATAGCTTAGACCTTTTTAGAGTTGATCTCTATTCCTCTCTATGAGAAAGTAAATCCTAACAAATTTTTTGATGTTACTCTAAAAAATTTATTTGGGTTTAGCTGGAACTTATACTCTTCAAGTCTATAGAATACTGGCACTAATATTGATAAGTGCATATTTATTTCTAGGGACTTTGCCAATATGTTGTCAACATAATAGTCCATGGTGATATGCATCATGTCATGAAAAATGGTTTTCATTTTCCTCTGATATATGGCTCTACCATTCTTTAGCCCAAATAGCGTGACACACCAATAATAGGTGCTTGATGAACAAGTTAAATGAGTTATATGTTGATCTTCAGGTGCAATTTTAATCTTGATGTACCCTAAGAAACCGTCCATGAGTGATATCATCTTGTATCTAGAAGTGAGGTCTATTATCATGTCAATATTTGGCAAGAGAAAGTCATCCTTTGGGCATGCCAAATTCAGGTCCCAAAAGTCATTACAAATTATTATAGCTCCACTAGGCTTGGATACCGGTACTAGATTGGAGATGTAGTCAACATAGTCTATAGGTTTGATAAATCCTACATCCAATAATTTTTTTAGTTATTCTTTGACCAATAATGCAATCTTGGGATGCATCTTGTGAAGTTTTTTCTTGTATGGATTTTCCCTCAGCTTTAGTGAAAGGTGGTGAAGTACTTAGTTAGGATCTAACCCATACATGTCTGAGTATGACTAGAAAAAGTTAATTTGTACGTCTTTTAAGAACTAAATGAAATTATATGTTTCTTCTTTTGTTAAGGACTCTACCAGGTGAATCAATCTTTGTGTCTTTGTAGTGCTAATGTTTATTGTCTGAGTCTTTTTTGCCAAAAGAGGTGACTTCTCTTTAGTAATGTGGAGTTAATCAATCTCTCCATGCTCAGGTGCCTTAAAGAGGTTTTTACCCTTGGATACATCTTTTCTTTTTACTATTTTACAACTAGAGGACGCCTTTTTGTTTTCACCCAATAGCCTTATATTTTATTTTTCACTTTTCTGACTAGAGGATTGATATAACTCCCCAAAGTATGTTGTTCTGTCTAGCTCTATGTTGAAACCTACCTTGTGGTCTCCCATAGGTATGATTTTTCTTAGTCAAAAGAATTCAATAATAGCTTCATCATTCTCAAAATGTCTATGGTCGGTGGATTTTTTTGTTCCTAATCTATAAGGTTAGGGTAAGCCAAGGCTATGCTATCCTTGGTTAGGAAGGATGAAATGGGAAGTTCTATTATGGTATTAATATATGAATTAGTTACTAATTTATGGGTCTCAAATGAGGATGAGGATGAAGGTTCTGATCTATTCCAAAAATCCTCAATCCATGCTTTATATTTTGTGGGGTTATCTTGTAAAAAAAGTTGGGAAATGGATTTTTCAAGATGTAGGGTATCTATGGTACATGGAAAATCCCACTCATAATAATTAGAGTCCATGTCTAAATGGTAATACTCAAATATATCAAATTCATTGTAAATACAAGTGTTAATATCATTGGGTAATGAGATATTCGAGATGCCCCCTGCAGGTGGTCTACATCCTAAACCTTGATGTTTTGGATTTTGGGTAGGAGCAATTGGCTCCACTATTCCCCACTCTTTCTTTCCTAGGCCTGAATGCCCATTGTACTCTTTCTTTTAGACTATGATATCCTCTTCCATATTCATGTACACTAGAATATGTGTTTGGAGGTTCTTCATCTGTATACAACTACGAGGATAGATTGTTTTCAATGATATCTTCATGTATATCTCCCCATCTTACAAAAACTATTGGTGGATAGAAAATTCTCAATTTTTGCTTCCTCTCTAGAGGTTGCCTCAATTTTCCATATGACCTAGGTGAGATAGGTGAATTTCCTACATAGAAGAAGTCTGCATAGGTGTATTATCCACATCAATTTTCTTGTACATGGATTTTAAGTTCTGATGTTGGTTCCACTAATAATTTGTCAAGACTTGTGAGGTCTATGTTTTGGGATGAGGAGACACTTGATGCATCTTGATTGTTGTGTACCTAATTTGAAATAGCTCCTTTGAGATTGGTATAATATAGAAAAGGATCTCTATCACTAGGAATGGTGATTTTAATTCCATTGTGAGGGAATTTAAAACATTGATGATAAGTAGATGGTACAACCTACATGGAATGGATCCATGGTCTCCCTAGGAATACATTATAACCTAGCTCTAGATCTAGTACTTAGAATACAATGTCTTGTGTTTCTGGACCCAATCTGATTGGGAGACTTATGATGCCCTTGAAATGATGTTCTTCATCATCAAATTCTCTTCTTATGATCTTCTTGGTGGTATCTACACAACTATCACAGTAGCCCAAAGCTTGTACCAATTTTAGTGTATAGATATTTAGACCCACTCCTCCATCTATCAAGACTCGCCTAATTTTGTGAAGGTGGATGAAAACTTCTAGATGTAAAGGATCATTGTGGGATGGTTTATGCACTAGAAGATATTTTTTAGTAAAGGCAACATGATGTGGAGTGGCTAGATACCATACCATGGCTTGAAATTCATCAACTTCTAGGTCTTTTAGCATGGGCAACTATTGTAGGGTTGTTTCTAAGACTACTTTATGGTTAGGGAAAATGCATAGCAGTTAATAGATAGAAATTTGTGCTGGGGTCTTCTTCAGATGGTTTAGAAAATTATACTAACTTGCTGGTGGGTTGGATGACTTATTGGGTATAATAGTTTTTGATGTGGCTCCTTATACTATTATTTTGGTATGGTGGGTGGCAACAACACAAATTGTTTCTTGACCTTGGATTGTGATGGTGTTTATGGTAAAATTTGGATCTCCCTTGGTGTAGGTGAGGTTTCCTGGTTGTTTTATCCTAAGTTATAGGACTTTCCTTTGTCTTGATTCATCAATGAGGTTTGGAAAACCTTGTGATCTTTGTTGGTGGTGCCATGATTTATGACTACTTTGATCTCACCACGGTTGATAAAATCTTGGACAATGTGTTTGAGTTGCATAAAAATGGATGTTTTGTGTCCTTTTTTTCTATGGTAGTTACACTAACCATGGTAATCCCACCATGTTGGTTTTTTAGGACCTTCATAGTTTCTTATCTCTAATAAAATAAGTGAATGTGACTATATTAGTTTATTTAGGATTATCTCAAGAGGTTCTGAAAGAGGTGTAAAATCTTGTCGTGCAGTGGGATTCCTTCTTGCATAACTTTATTGTTGGTTAAGTGCATTGTTCTATATAAGATTTTTCCTAGGATAATTGTTATTAACATTGTGAGTATTTTGTGTTGGTTGGACTAGAGCTGTTGCTTGCACATGCAAGATTGGTTGTGCTATTTTTGCATCCACAACACCATCATTTGTTACATTCTTTTTTTTGGACCATTTTTTTTTTTCATAAGGTGCTGGGTTACTGGTCTCATTCTTGATGATTCCCTTCAAGGTGAGGGATATTTACTCTTTCAGTCCTTTATCAACTAGCTCTTCAAAGGTCTTAATGCGCTGGGAGTTAAGTTCACAAATTATGTCTAGCTGAAAGTTTTCAATAAACATGTGGATCTTTTCTTTGGTTGGTACATGGAAGGATGTCTTAGAGGAAAATTTTCTCCAACATTGTAGGAAAGAGGCAAAGCTCTCTCCATTCTTCTATTTGGTGGTACAAAGATCCATCAATGTTACTTCCATGATAATGTTGTGTGAATAGTGTGATATGAATATTTCGCTAGTTTATTCCATGAATTTATCCTAGGATGGAGATTGGAGAACCAGTCCATGGATATACCAATAAGACTACATGGAAAGAGTCTCATAAGATACATGTCATCATGGGATACCTCCATATATGCTGTGAAAAACTCCCTAATGTGATCGGAAGGATCACCCTTTTCCTTGTACCTATCAAACTTGAGTGTGACAAAGTTGGTTGGAAAAGGTGGCATATGTAGTGTCCTATCAAAGGGATAAGCACTAAGGTATGCTATGGTGTAAAACCTCTTAGGGGAACTTGTTTGTAGGTTAATGACTTGTTGCTAGAGGATTTGGAGCTCCTGAGAAAATGTGCCATTGGGTGGTTGTATGAATGATGCTACATTTGGATCAATAAATGGGGTCCCACTATTTTGTGGTGGTGTAGGATTATATGGGGGTATGTATCCCATATTCATTTGTGTTATAGGAAGATGAGGTGGCCAAACATACTGATGTGTTTGGAATTGATGCGGTGCTTATATTTTCTGAGGGGATTGACTTTTCTCAAGTGCTTGGAATTACTGGGGGGTTTGATTCTATTGAGGCATTTGGAATTGTTGGGGTTCTTGGAATTTCTATGGCGCTATGAATTTATGAGGAACTAGAACTTGTGGTTCTTGGATCTGTTGTGGTGCTATAACTTGTCGAGGAACTAGGACTTGCAGGGGTTCTTAGAATTGTTGTGGTACTATGACCTGGTAAGGAAATGTAGTGCTTTATCCATTTGCCATCATTTTTTTGAAGAGGTTTATAAATATTGAATACTTAGACTTATCAAGTGCCCTGTTGAGATTAATTGTGCATATATAATTGAATATTTTTTGAAGTGCTTCAATGTTATTACTTCAAAGTTTAGTCATGTACTTCATCGGTGGTCTGATCAAAGATAAGTGCTAATGTAATTAAGAAGTGATGAGAATGGGAGTCATCGCTATTTCACAAATAATCACAATTGAGGAGTTGCAAAGTAGTGCCGATCACTATTTCATACTAAGGAAAATAAAAACATCACGAAATGGCGAAGGGATTTCTATTTTGCATAACAAGGTTTAGAAGATTTGCAAGATAGAGATACATTTATGTTTCCCCAAATAGAGTACAATACTTCCAACTGATGAGGTGGCAGCTCATTAAGTGAGATGACTATGCTAGCATGAATGTTTTAAGACTTTTAGCTTACAGAATCCACATTGTTTTTTTGTTTAAGATTGGCACAGAGAGACATAGAGAAGTTGGTGAGCTGAAATAATCAAGAAGCTTAATTAGTTTGAAGCTCTAAGGGAGAAGTGCCTAAAGTAGCAAGTGAGCTTTTCAAACTTTCTGTTTGTTTCTTGTAGATCAACAGTATGCCCAGGAAGAAGAAATAAGTAATAGTAGGTGATACCGTGATTCACCCACCTCAATATACATTGTTAAAAGTACTACCTAATTCATAAGACAAAGGCATTAAGGGTTTGTTCTCAGATGAATGGTCGGGGTGTAGAGACTCCATTATTCCAGTTCACGATAGGCCTCTCTTCTGGTCTTTCTATGCAAAGAAAAATGATAGAATCCTACTCTGTAACCTATGGAGGTTGGGTATGGATAATGTAATTATCCCTAATATGTTTATTGATGCTGAATTAATTGGTTCCCTAGCAACACATTATAAACATGAGACCAAGATTGTATGGAGAGTAGATGAGAATCCACTCTTAGTCATTTCAAAAGATGTGATACAACAATGTTTTGGGTTAAACACTTAGGTCCTCATCAAAATAGATAGAGAGAAGTTTCCAATAGACTAAAAGATAATGGTTATGAGTATGAGTTTGAAGGAGGTGGATTTATTCACATGTAGGGGTCATAACAATAAATTGGTCCAGCTAACTAGTAAAGACCCCTTTTCAACAAATGATTTCATGGATTTATTTCAGAGGATATATTGGGGTTGTGAGCAAATATTTGGAGAAGACCACAAGGAAAGAATTCCCATTGACCTCATGTACATTAAATAATAAATATTATTAAATAAATTAAAGAGGAATGTTAGTAATGTCATCATGTTAGAGCAATAGGCCATTTATACATGTCTACAATTCCCAAGTCGCCAATCTGTTAGTTCCCAAAACTATAGATTACCAAACCCTAAAGGTATGCCAAACCTTATACTTAGGTTCAATAATGAATTTTGGCCAATGAACATGAATGATCAATGTGATCCAATTCCCCTGCACTTATGGCTTTGCCACACCAAGGTAGGTGCACCTGATTACTTAATGTTTCTTCTTTTGATCAATTAACAATGTCAGGATAGATTTAATCTGTATTACTTCTTATTTGACCAATTCAGCTTGACATAAGAATTGAAATTGGTCTGTGCTTCTCCTACTCTACTCCTACCCTTAGTTTCTTTATATCTCCTACTTCTGGCTTCAACTATTCATTTATGCTTCTATCTTCAATTCTCCTCTAATTATTTTGATATCTTCTACTCTTTCCCTATCTTTTCTCCTACTACTTCTTCTATAATCCTTATCTTCTATGTCATCTAGTTCTAATATAATACTATTCTATAATTATAAATTCTTACTACTATTTTTTGAATAATTCTCTTTATATTTGAAGACTAGTGCCTTCTCTTTTTTTTTGGCAATAGAGTAACCTTCTTCTTGAACCCTATGTATAACCTTGTGAGAAACTTTTTAAACTTACTACTTGGGTAAATTTGTCAGTTGCTCAACTCTATGTCATCTACTTCTAATATAATACTATTCTATAATTAGAAATTCTTACTACTATTTTTTGAATAATGCTCTTTATATTTTAAGATTATAGCCTTCTCTGTTTTTGGCAACAGAGTCACCTTCTTTTTGAACCCTATGTATAACCTTGTGAGAAACTTTCTGTCAGCTGCTCAACTCTTAATAAAAGATAATTATATATGTATCACCACAATTAGTCTATTTGAATTTAACCTTCACTTGAAAGGACCAATTAGACAAGAACCATAAGGATATGGAAGTCTCAAATACATCTTGAAGTTTGAATCATTTTGACCATAAATAACTACTTTGTATGAAATTTTATAATAGAATTCAATCACTTTGAATAAAAAATCATAGAAAACTAATTCAAAAAGAAACTTATCTACACCACAATTACATAAAAAGAAACTGAAAGTCTTTTTATTAACTAAAATTCACATTTATATTACATCTTGTCCTTTTTCTAAATCTCTATCTAAATTCTTAAATCTACTTCTAACCCCTTTTCTAATTTGTGGTCTCCCTTTTATAAACACAATGGAGCCATTTGAATCGGTTATAACCAATTATGAAACAGTATGGATTTTCATCTAATTGACTAATTATAAAAACTGATTAGTTACCCCAGCAAACTAATCAACTCCCTTAAGGACTAAAAGGTGATTACAATAAAATCTTCTATTTACAAAGAACTTAAATTGATCTTCAAATCTTCAAATGTATCGGTTGAAATTATTTGCATAGCCCAAACAAAAGCCTTTGATCTATCTACATTCTTTTGAAGAAAAGCATCATGTTCATAAAAAACATATCCTTTCGGAGGTCTAAATTATAACAATTAAAGCCTTTCAGAAATGCCTGAACACTTGTGCAACTAAATGAAAGTTTTTTGACAAGTCAAAAAATCCAATTATAACTGTCAAGAATAATCATGAAAGTTTGGTTGTTCAATTATTTCTCTGTATGTGATTCTCATGTTGAGCTCTGTCTCAGACACTTCTCATTCTTGTATATGAATCCACATTATATGGCCTTTGATCCAACTCCATCGAGTCATTATTATTTGAGCATTACACAAATGCCCAATGCATTGGTAAATCATCTCATTTGCTTTATTGGGAAACATTTCTTCGATTTGCACACATTCTCCAGTCCATAATTATTTCACAATACAATAATTATCAAAGGCATTCAAAAAGGTGGCATGTATTCACTGTGATCTCACATGTTACTGGCATATCATTGGTATGGTTATCAAGGTACCATATTAAACAATACCTTCCATGTCTATACTTACACTTTTAACATGTAAAAATGGGTATTCTGTCCAATAGTTGGCATGTGTAGTTCGTGATTCCACACATCATTCATTTCTGCAATGTAACTCCTTCAAGGCATTTTGTCAAATGATTTGAATACTCTCTACACTCTGCATGGATGGTTACAGTTAATTCTGGAAAAAAAACCCTTTTATTGGTTTGAAGAACCTTCACCAAATGTACTTTGTGCATTCTTAAGTGATTTATACAGCCCGTAACTCCAAATTTTGTAGGCTTCAAGTATTTTCTTATTTTTAGAAAAAGCATTTTGAGCATATCGTGTATTTCCACAAGGAAAGGTTTCCTCCATCACCCTATAAAATAGTTTGCACGCTTTTGTGTATGCTTCAATTCGAATATCTGGCAAAAATATTCTATAATTGTCCTCATACTTCTTCACAAATGACTTCCTTATTGATTCTCTGTAAAATCACACGCACATAAAATGCTGACAGAAGACTGTGGACTCTGGCTTTATGCCTGTCAATGGTTTCCAAACATTTCCAATAGATCTAATTTCTGTTATTGTATTTCGTGAGGCAGCTTCCCTCACTGTATTGCAACCTGGGCTTTGATACCAGATGTAACACCCCATAAAGGAACCTCAGAGGAAAATAACTAATTACTAAAATAACAAAACAATATAAATTTTTTAAGAACAAACTACATTATTTCATCGACACATCATGATTGCAAATTTTAAGATACGCTAACACATCATATGTACATTCATTCAATGCACAAATGAAAGATAACCTGCATAAGAAAATATCTCATCTATGAGTTCCCCCAATGTTGCTACTACACAACACATCTAAAACATAACTAGAATACTAAAACAATAATGAAAAACTCCAAAATTATCGTGATCATCATTACCACTTAGAACTAAGTTAATTTTAATCACCAAATCCAAATGTTCCTAAGATAACCCATCAACATGGAAAAGGATAACATAATGACAGTCGTACCAACATTAATCTATTTGCAGACACTAAAAATTGTCATGTCGCTTAAGCAATATATTTTTACTAATATTTGTCTTAATTAATTAAATATTCTTTATTATTTAATTCATTCGTGTCATTCTTTCATTTCGAATTTCAAAATTGTCATTTCCTCCAATTTCTTATAATTGAATACTTTTAATTAATTATTTAACATTCATTTAATATTCCTCTAAATTCCATTAATTAAATAATTTTATTGTTTTATTAGCTTATTTTCTAACTTTTAATTAAATAATCATATTATTTAATTAAATAAATTCTTCTCATTTTTTGTCATCCTGATTGAATAATTATTTTAATTATTTAATTTACTAGTTAGCTATGTCTTCTATAATTGGATAAATTATTCCTTTCTCACAATGCTAACTGATTCTGCTAAAAATAAATAAAATATGTATTTAATTTATTCCCCCTTCTTGGACAATTAAATAATTATTTAATTATTTAATGCTAATTTATTCCTCTAGTTCCACCTCCTAACTGATATTGACTCCCAGTCTTTTGATCAATCTGTTAAGTCCACTCTTGATCAACCAAGTTATTTCATCAGTTAGCCCTTTCATGCAACCAATCAACTATCAATTAGTCTGAGTCATCTGCCCAATCAGTCTAGTCCCAATTAATCTTGTCCATTTATTATTAGTCATCACCCCTCATTCTAAACTATCCATTGAAATTTAGAATTCTATAAAATGAGATTCAATTCTCATAATTTCCTTAACTACAATTCTTGAATTTTCATGTTGTCACATTGAAGAGCAAATTTGAGAGCCTATATTGCATAGAAAATGAGAGAAACAAGGGAGATATTTTTATCTAAATAGTTTACATATGATTTTGATGAAATTGTTTATTTGATGTGCATTATATAAATAATTATTTTATCATTCTCCCTTGGATAGGTAGGAATTGGCAATTTTATTGGATAGTTTGTGGTTGGATCCTTACAAATCTTATTGCAAGTTAAAAATCTGAGACATTTCCCACCTATACATTCTAGTACACCTGACGTGATAATATTTTTTTTTTAAGATTTTGGGTGTATTTTTGAGTTTTGTAGTTCTAGATCCTTTCAACACAATTGAATGATTTTGAGTTGCAATCACATAATTTGTATATGCAATCATTCTGTATTCTAACTATGTTTTGTGTTCTCTTTATTTTTTCAGTTTGTTTACACAGAATTTCATGCAACTACCATTCAAATGATGTAATTACTTGATTCCAATATGCAATCATTTAATATTAAGCTGCAATAATCAACTTAAATGCCACAATCAATCGCCAAATGATACATTTTCCTGGTAAGAACAAGTATAAGCTTTTTGCAGTTTGCTTGAATTTTTCTATTTTTTTTAATAATTTTTTTGGTTTTCTGTGTCTTTTCCACCATCTTGGTTAGGTTTTTTAGTTACTAATCTTTTATTTTAAGCTTATGGTTTGAGAATTGGGTGGACTTTATAAAGGACAATCTCAAAACTCATGTGCCTTCACCACATTTCATTTTATTAAGGTCAATTAACCATTGTGCTTGAGTGTTTGGTGCACTTGTGCATTTTTGTGGGTGAACCTACTGTGACACTGAAATGTGACCACAATGCACAAGTTTCTATTTATAGAGGGTTTTAGGTGGTTGGGAAAAGAGGTACTCACCACCTAAGGATCCAACCAAGTGTTAACAGGATAAGGCCAAGCCACTTCCGAACTGCTATATAAGAAAATTGTTTTGATTAAAGTTAAAATTGACAGGTGTGGATATGTTATGTTGAAAAAAGTATCACTTAGTATCAATGTGATACATAAAAACCCTTAGTTGTAAGACATCAAACATATTGTTCTGAAAGACACTACTACATTTGACCTCATTTTTCTACCAAAATTTTTGACAATCAATTAAAAAGGTTTAGGTTGGTCGGATTATAGAAGGAAAACTTCCCTTTTTTTTAATCCATGTCCGTGTTAGTCAAAATTTTGACCAATACAATGTAGGTCAAAATTTCAACCAACACGGGCATAACTTTAAAAAGAAAAAAGATTTCATATCTCTTTTCATTTGGAGCGCGCGAAGGATTTTTCTTTTAATTAGGAGTGCGTGAAGCAGCTGGAGCCTGCGATTGTTTGAACTGTTATTTGGTGAGAGTAAAAGGAGGACCGCCTACCTGCGAGGGTTGCCACTATGATTTGGTGTAAAAGGAGGACCTCCTATAAGGATTTCCTTACTCTGAATTTGTCTGGCATTGTTTTATTGGTTACCTACTTAGGGCCCATGAGTAATGTGCTAGGGCATCATGTATTTGGTATTTGCTAGCACATTTTTTATCATTGTTTATATACATTTGATTCAGAGATGAACTTGCAAAGATGAACTTGCAAAACCCTAAATTTTTTAATCACCGCATCATGTTACACTATAAATGTACTAGTGTTAGGTTTATGATTGTAAGGTTGGAAGAGGAAATATTGCAAACAAGATTGAGAAAGCTGTGTTTTTAACATTTTTTTTATTGGTATTTGTTTTCTGCCAACTTTGTGTTGATTGGAATGTCAAATCTAACTCCATAGGAAGTCTACTTGGAGTCATAGCTTTCAATTGCAATCGGTCTGAGATCATTTGGTGGAGAAATCTGAAAGAAATTGTGTGACAGTCATTTATAGACCAGTTTTGACATAAAACTAGGGCAGTCACCTTTCTACAGTCGCCTTTCTATGGACTCTTTTAGACCAGGTGTGATTGTCTACACACTATGGCTTCAGAAGTGCTTAAAAAGACACCAAATAACAAAGAAACCATAGAATCCTTGCACTCCCAAGACTCCAAACCTTCATCAGTCTTTAATAATGTCTAAAAATGAACAAACCTCAAAGGAATAGGGCTTAGTCCACTGAGAACCCCAAAATCCCCAAATTTAGCACTTCTAAACCCTTAATCCAAGGGTTTCTTAAATCTCCTATCTCCAATCACCTCTAGATCCAATAGGTAGTTGTTTCACCATTACATGATCATTATAAGATGATCCAAATCATAATCTATGTTCCTCCTTCAGACCAAATGGCTACTATTGTAGCATACCAAGCAAATTCATTAAGTTTCCTCTATAAATTATGGTGATCACCCAAACATTCTTCCTTCTCATTACATTAATGGATTAGGGAACTATAGTAAATGTTAATACTTAGTCATTCCATGTGTTACAATGGTCATAGGTCATGGAATGACCATATTCAATTGGAAACTCACAAAACTGTCAAAGGAATGGCTGAAACTACTCTGCCAATCAGAATTAATTAAGTAAAAATACAAATACAGACCTCACAAATGCATAGATGTGGTCTAGGATCAATATCTAATTATTCCAAATGCATTGAAATGTAAGACAATGAAAAAATGAATCCAAAATCACTCTAAGAACTCAAGGAAATTGCATTTGAAAGAAGTTTATTTATCAAAAACTTAGTATAAATATATAACCATACTACACCAAATCCATCTCTATTCATACCATTCATGAAAGAAGAAATAAATCAATAAGGATTCTGACTGTACCCTCATGAGTAGTGACAGGGTCAGTTGGAGAATAATTTACATTTCATTAAAAACCCAAGTATGTTGCATTGTTTCTTTGGCATTTATTGATTCTTCTATCTTCCCTTACTCCCTTGTGTCTCAAACATACACATCCATGCTCTAATAAGCCTCTCCAACTAGTTTACAACCTCCATGTAACTGATAATAGTTAGTTATTAATTGTTTGGCTTAGTTTGGAATACACAAATACAAACCTCACAAATGCATAGATGTGGTCTAGGATCAATATCTAACTATTCCAAATGCATTGAAATGTAAGACAATGACAAAATGAATCCAAAATCACTCTAAGAACTCAAGGAAATTGCATTTGAAATAAGTTTATTTATCAAAAACTTAGTACAGTCCATACACTAGGCCTCTTCTGTCATACAATGTAACTTTGGCATATTTGATGGACTCCTAGAAACTACCCCAACCAATCCAAATCAGTTGGATGGATTAGTTTGCACTAAAACATGACAAAATCCAATTCCCTCCATTTTCTAATAACCGTTGCATTTCAAATTTTTGAATTGCAACATTACAAATTTGGAGTTTTTGAAACTTTTAAAGATAATGAAGCCTTTAGACTTTGAAATGTGACCCAAATGAACTTATTAAGAATTATTAAAATAAAATCTAAACTATTATAAACTTGTAACATCAAATACCATCCTAGGCTCTTATTTTGGTCCTAAGGCCTATTAGGCCTTTTAAGACTTATTACATATTTTCCATTTGCATTGCATGGAATGACCTTATAGTCCATTATAGGTGCCAATACATTCCAATTGATGTCTTTAGATGTCATTAGGTGCATGGTTGCCATTATGGACTCCTGGTGGTCTTTTGATGTTCTAGGTGCCCTTGCACCATGTTCACCACCTTTGAAAGGATTCTTGTCTCAAGAAGCAGTCCTGGCATTGGATGTCTGAGTCTGAACCTGTACTTTAGGAATATGGTGCCTTAACAGTTGGTTCTTTCTACCCACTGGACGTCCACATCTGAACATGGTTGTTTACTGGCTGCCCTTCAATAGGACACTTGACCGTATCTATTTGAACATAGTTCAAATCCCAAAAGTCTACATTTCTAGGACTATGCAGCATTATCCTATTCAATCCTTTGTCCTTTTCTTCCCAAACCTAATTTTTCCTTCCTCCTCTTCCCCTCATTGAAGAACCTCCTCTATTGTTGCTATTCTATCCAAAAGCTCTTCTTCTTTCAAAATTCCATCATACATAGGGATATCTCCCCTCACCTTATGCTGCTCATTCTTCATAGCCTTGAATATCCTAATTGTCCTCTGCTCTTCAGGATCTATTTGGGAGAAGAGTGGGAGAAGACAATCTGAGATTTTGAAGACCTAGAATCCCTTGTTGAACCCTTAAAGTTGAATTATCATTTAAAGAGTGTTCCAAGGTGGTGGTTTGAAGTTGAATGAATCCTAGATTGTAGATGAAGTGTGGAGAATATTTTTGTTGACATCAGAGGGATATAAAAAAGATGGTGATCATCAATGTAGATTTGGATGCAAGGTACATTGTGGAGCCATGCATATTCAAGACACATTGTAAGTGTAGAAACAAAGTTTGTAAAGTTATAGTTTCAAATGCTATGTTTTCAAATTTTGTTTCCATTGAGATGGTTCAGAAGTTGAATTTTCCAAGGATACTACATGAGAGGCCATATAGGGCACATGGGATTAATATGGAAGACCAAGTTGAGGTGACAGAGCAAGCACAAGTGCACTTTAGCATTGGGCCATATGAGGACATCCTATGGTGTGACATCATTCCCATAGTGGATTTTCATTTGATCCTTGGGAGAGCATGGCACATAAGTAAATGTACCCTCCATGATGGAGAAAAGAACACTTACACATTCTTGGATAGAGGAAGGAGAGTTGTGTTTTAGCCCTTGAAAGATGAAGAAGTGTCATGGACATTGACAATGAGTGTTGGTATTTTGGAGTGGAATGGACTCTTGAGGAGTGAAGGGAAGACAATAGACAAAAGGATAGAAGAGAAGATTGGTGAGAATGCTAATGAAAACATTGAACAATTGGTAGAACACCATATAAAGTGTTTCCGAACAAAGATGCATGTGAAGATGAACAAAGAGAAGTCAGAGTATGAGGATACTCATGAAGATGACAGGATTGAGAAGACAATGAGGATGTGTTGGCCACAAAAGGAAAATGCTCAAGAAGTTGAGATAATAGAGATAGAGAAGGGAATTGCAGAGGTTGTTGATGAATTGGATGAGTGCATGGATGAAGGAATCCAAGTTGGGATAGTCAAGTGTCCATTAAAAGTTTCTATTGAAAAGATAGAAGACATGGTTGTGAAGAAATCCATAGATGACATGTTTGCATGCCAAGGAGGATGGCATTGGAATGAGAAGTTGAAAGAGGTCTTAGAGGTGACAGGGACCTTAGAGAGTGAAGATTCAAAGCTCTTGAAGATAGCATTGCAGCAAGAAGCCACAAGTTGGCATAAGAAGATGAGGAAGAGGGTTGTGTGGCCTATTAAAAGGCTTATGGCAGAGAATAAACTATTGAATGGAGGACTCATTGAGAGAGTTCAAGGAGTTGCTGATGAGGAGAGTGTACAAGTTTTTGAGAGTTGTATAGAAACCAGTGGTCAAGAAAACCTTGTATATTTTTTTTTCTAACACTTTTATGACAGGTTTGCCGAAGTTTGATAGTGTTCACCATGAAAGTGTTGTTTTTGCACACATCTATGGGAATATAAACATGAAGGTTGACAGATTTAATGCTTTGCATGAGCACATAATGTTTGATTTCAGGGGCATATAACACATGAACATGGAATACTCTTTTGTTGCAGGTCCTCAACAAGAAGTGGACAAAGATTGGAGGAAACGAAAGAAACTCCCTATCCAAGGGACTTTGATTGATTTGATCCTTGGGAGTATGGTGCAGGGCACCCTGACAAAGTCATGAAAATGGGTCACTTGAATGGCTCTTGAAGAATGATCATAAAGATTATAGGATCTAAAAGATCAAAACATGAATATATCAATGTAATTAGACTTATGGTCCATTTCGTGAATTTGATGGAATGTCATGTAATAAGCCTAAATCTATAAAGGCATGAGTTGATGTAATAGGAGTTAGATAGTATAGGATCTTCAAGATCTATTTGTTCCTCTTCTTCCTCTCCTTCCCCTTCCTTATGGGTTTCTTCCTCTTCTTCACTATCAACACCTTCATCTGCTGCTCTTCTTTGACTGGATTCCAATGCTTCAAGCCTGGCCAAAAGTGCATTATAAGATTCCTAAAACCTTGTGTTCTTCTCCTTCAACTCCTAGATCTCCCTGGCAGTACTTGCATTCCTTGGAGGCATTTTCACAAACAATAGTCAAAATTCTTTAGCAAAGTGTTCCTCTATCCCTCTAAGGCACCATTTGTTTTAGATAATTTAATTTTAACTTTGGTTGTGTTAATAGAACTATGTTGAATTTATTTTGTAGTTGTTTAACATGAGAGTTTGTAGATTAATAGGAGTTCACAGATACCAGTGTGCCATAGTTGCCCATCTATAACTAGTGAGATGCACATAACTCATGTACCTCATGATAGTGTGCTTGGATACCTTGCATACTCTATTTTTCATTAGACTAGACATTATCCAAATAGTGAGTATTTATATAAAGTTCTATAACACACAAATGGTCCTCCTTTTACACCAATTAATAACAGTGACAACCCTCACAGGCGGTCGGATAATGTCTAGTCTAATCCAAGAACACTAGCATGAGTTACATGAGCTATGTTCATCTCACTAGATATAGATGGGCATTAATGCTCAATTGAATGATACGTTCCCATAAAAATGTGAACTCCTATTAATCCACAAACTCTCATGTCTAACAATATCAAGTAACAAGTCATTCCATTCAAGAAAGACCATGTCTGACAATATCAACCCAGAACAAAATAAGGAGTATGTAGAATTTAGTGATTGTATCTTCCATTAGAGCCACTTCATATGCATAGGTGATGAACATGCATATTTTCCTAAGCGCTATTGGGAGCTTACCCAAAAACACATGTACTATTGTGAAAATCACCACAAATCTATTTGCTACTGGGTCTAGCTCCCAGTATTGCTTGGTCAAATATGCATGTTTTTCACCTATGCATATACCTTCTATGATCAACTCTTATATGCACAAGTGATGAACATTCAAATTTTCCTAAGCAGTACTTTGAGTAGTCCTCCAACACATGTACTATTGTGAAAATCATCACAAGTCCATTTGTTGGAGGAAATCTCATAGTACACATGTTTGGAGGTCTGAAGGAAACAAGAGAATTTGAAGAGTCACGAGTCTTAAGATTGTACTTAATATAGCCAAGATTCATTCAATGGTACATTCAAACATGAAACAAACCATTCTTAAACTAGATTAAACTAGTAAACCAAAGGACATACTGATTATAAGTAAACTAGTAAACCAAAGGACATGATGATTAATAGAACTATGTTGACTTTATTTTGTAGTTGTTTAACATGAGAGTTTGTATATTAATAGGAGTTCACAGATACTAGTGTGCCATAGTTTCCCATCTATAACTAGTGAGATGCACACAACTCATGTACCTTCGCTTACTAGCCATTACCTTAGAAAAATGAGCAAGAAACCAAAAAAGAAATGATTAGCAAAAAATGTTAATTACAATCATTTCTTTTTTGGTTTCTTGCTCATTTTTCTAAGATAACGGCTAAGCGAAGCATCAATATCCTCTCTCTCTCTCTCTCTCTCTCTCTCTCTCTCTCCTACTGGTCCTTTGGTGTGTATTAAATAGAATTGAATTTTTAGCATATTATTATCATTATATTTCTTTGTTGTAAACATGCCATTGGTTTAGTTTTGTAATTTTTTTTTGTGTTAAATGCATTTAAAATAAAGGTCTAATTCTGTAGACTTCTGATGCAGAGCCCTCTACTATCACCTTAAATAGGCCAACTCAACTTGAGGATTCAACAAGAAACTTAAATGGAATACACCAAGAAGTACCAAATGATGAATGCTCAATTGTTGTAATGACAAAGCAATATCAGAACTGTCCATTTCTAGAACTTGATTTTTCTATAGTCCTAATGATTTTTCTTATTTCTTGAACATTGTTGACATACTTAAATGGAATACACAATACCAAATGATGAATGCTCAATTGTTGTAATGGCAAAGCATAAGAATTGTCCATTTCTAAAATTTAATTTTGTATAGTCTTAATTATTTTTCTATAGTCCTAATGATTTTGAAAATTGTTGACAAAGAGTGTTTCTTTTTTTTATTATAGTATAAATGATTTTTCTATAGTCGTAATGATTTTTCTTATTTCTTGTCTTTTGTCCCTTTTTGATTTCCTATTTCTGTGCTTCGTGACAATATTTTTTCACTTTCTTTTGATGGTATATTTCATTCACTCTATGTGGAATACTATTTTGTTCACTATTTTATTTCAGCTTGATATTTCTTTCATTTTTCATATACATAGAGACTACACATGTTGATAAAAAAATGAGCTATTTGATTTAGGTTTACTTTTCATTATTGTAAATGGTTAATATTTCTAATGGTACTCCTTGGTGTATTTCATATATAAATAATCACATAAAAATAACAAATGTAGTAACGATGGTGTGGTGCATTATTGATATAGGCTCGATGGCTCTTGTCAATGTGCCAAACTGTCAATGTGGTGGTGGGCAGTGTGTGTTGAAGACTTCACGGACATAGAGAAACCTTGGACAATAATTTTGGTGCTGCCCAAATAGAAAAAAGGTTGCTAATGTGTATATATTAAATGTTTCTAATGTAAATACTATTCATTATATTATAAGAACTACTGTAGATTGGGCATCACAGGGAAATAATGGCTGTGGATACTTTAGTTGGGTCGATGACAACTCATCTACATCTATCCACCCATCTCGACTTATCCACGATGAAGGATTTGAGTGCAAAATGTGTCAGGCTAGGGAAAATTCCAAAATTATATTTTTATGATGCCTTCTCTGTATTGTAATCACATATCTTTGTTGCGACCATATGCAGAGATGAACTCAGGAATTAGTTAGTTTAGTATTTTCATATTGTAACTAATATTTTAATATGGATATGATTAACTTCTCTTTGCCTCAAGTGTGCATATATATGGTTTACATCTTTTAAGAATAATTCTTCATGTTTATGGCTCAGGTGAGCCCCAATCTGCTATCAATCACATGATTTAACATATAGTGTTTTCTTGGTTATTCCATTTGTTCCTTGACCTTTGAAGGCCATTTGGTAATTTCAACTACACCTAAGGATCCATCAATAGTTGTGGAAAATAGGATTCATGTTGCAATGCCCAAGCTGCGAGATGGGAAAGAGAGGCAAGAAGAGTGGAAAGAAGATGATATTCTTGAGATCATGGATGAACTGCCCTAGCAATTAAAGTTTTCCCAGAACTAGGAGGACCATAGAGCAGAATACCCTTTGGGGGCTTCACACCAATAGATTTGAAGAGTTGTGGGTGTCTAAGAGGAAGCTCTACCAATTCATGGATCACTAGTCAGAATTAGTTGAACTAGACTTTCTTTGTTGTAGAATTGATTTAGTATAGAATATTTTCCAACAGGATTTTTTTTTAAAAGCAAGGTTTTCGTAGTATTATCTACCACTTGAGAAAAAGTTTCCATAGCTAAATTTCATTGCCACAGTTAATATTTCTCTAAAGACTTACAAGTTAGTAAGTCCTCGGCTAGAACATACACATTTGTCACTTCATTAAGATGACAATTGTGTACTAAGTTTCCTAACTGTATAAATCATCATCATCTTTATTATCTGTTGTAGAAAATACATCCAAAGCACTAGTAGAAGCATCAGGAAATCAAAATTTAGAACCAAAGCCTTGAGATTTTTGTAGTGTTTGTGAAAAGGCTTGATACTTCTGAATATCAGCATCATTGACACTTCATCAGGCATATTTCATTGACTCCTCAAAATGAGCAGCCTTTATTTTAGCTACCTCATCACTATCATCCTCATCCATTGCCTCAGGTTTCTCACTTCTTTTTCTTTCACGTTCAATATTATCCTATAAAAGTACAGAGGAAAGAGAACATGACAAATTGAAAAAATAAGATACAAGTTAAGAAAAATTAAATAAAAAAATGTAAAATTCTAACAAACTAGTTCAAAAAAAACCATTAAGAAATTCATAACCAAATCTAGTTTGCAAAAGCCACCACAATTGAAACTCACCTTCTCAATATTTTCTCTAATAGCATACTTGCAAGCCCACTAAAAAATCTCTGTAACATCTCATTAATAAATATAATGGATGGGGCATTCTTCTCAGCCTCCTCAAAAGCCTTCTGGAGATTGCTTTCACTTTCTCCAACCAACTTTGACATGATCCTAGGTCCATTGATACAGAAAAAGAAGGCACCAATTTCATTTGCCACTGCCTTAGCAATTCAAGTTTTCCAAAAACTAGGAGGCCCATAGAGAGGAATACCCTTTGGGGGCTTCACACCAATAGATTTGAAGAGTTGTGGGTGTCTAAGAGGAAGCTCTACCAATTAATGGATCACCAGTCAGAGCCTATCTCTCAAATACTTCAAACAAAATGAAAAAACCCACAGTTTCACGCAGAGAAGAGCAGATGGATTGCTAGAGCCCAAAGCAGTCTGGAAAATAGAACGAGCAGGGACCCGCTGACAATAAGCAGCAAAATAAGTGTGGACACTTGAAGATAAATATCTAGACTAATCACCGATCAGGATGTCATTGGTGATTAGTCTGGATATTTATCTTCATTTTTTTTTAAAACACTGCACGTTTCGTTAAAATTTTGACCCACCTGCGTCAAAACTCTAGTATAAAATTGACCATTCTGTGTCAAAATGTGGCATCGCAGTTTGGGCATCTTGGTCGAAGCCGCTAAATATTTTGACCAACTGTGGTCAAAATATGACCGTCACGAGTTTGGCATCCTAGTTGGAGTGACCAAATTTTTTGACCAATATTAATTTATATTGGTCGAAAGATCGACCAATACACAAACACATGCCAATGTTATTTTTGGCCTAGATTGCCCTCTTTTTCGACCAATATGGGAGTCGATCATTCAATGGTTTTAGGTATGGGTCGATATTTCAACGTAGATAATAGTGACGAACCAGTTGGTCAACTATTCGACCATGTTGGGTAGAAACTTTGACCAATATTGCATCAAAAAATGGTGCAAAATGTACTAGTGAGAGTTGGGAGGCTAGACCTTAATTGGGTGAACTATCTTGAGTATAGACACATGAATAGATATGCTTACTAGAAACCATTTGTTGTAGTTTTCCAAATCCCAATACTTCTTGGTGTAGAAGGTCAAGCCTTCCTTGAGATTCCCTTTATGTACCCTAATTATTGAGACATGAATCCCTCACTTAGATTACTGCATTTTTAGAGTAAGAGAGTTAGGTAATTCTTGTGACATGTAATAGGAAGCCAGTGACACTTGATTCTCTCCTTGTCCACCTTAAGGTAGCATATGGATAAATCCAATTGAGGTCCATTGAGTGTAACCTATTTCTAGCCTATGTAGTGCTTCTCTTCAAATTGATTTTATTTTTTGTAAATACCAATAGAGTCAATAGGGGTTTAGCAATTTGTGGACCCCAATTTCTTCACTCTAGGTTTCCAAGGGTTCACAACAACCATACTATATTGTATGTATTCATCATGTTTATTAAATTGAATGAGCTTATCTAAAACCTGAAAAAGACATTTACCAAACAAAATAATGCAACATAGACATTCTAATAAACAATTGAAACAATCTGATACACAATTGAAATATTTTGATAAGCATATGAGATATTTTTATCCGTATTTTTTTTATTTTTGAGATACAATTGCCTATTTAAAAATCCATCTAGTGACCAAAATTGCTTAGAATTATTTACCAGGCCATTCAGCACAAGTGCTAGTTTTTGCTAGGCAATTGATACTTAATCACCACAATTTCCCTATTCCTAAAACACAACTATCATTTTTTGTGATGTAATTTTATGAAAACATTGATTCCAAAATCTTGCAATCAAACCAATTAGGGTTCCTACACATATTCCTAAGACCTATCTAGACTAGAAACACAATAGTTGGATTTCAAAATCCTACATATTTCCTTTAGGTTTTGAATCTTAGGGTTCTAATTGAATATTTTTTAGGTCACAATCTTTGAATATTTTAGGTTATCCTTATTCATAACATCATCACCATCAAGGTTTCCTACCTTTTAGGGTTTCATACATTTTTTACATCATTTTCTTTTGCATCATCATTCTTAGGGTTTCCTATATTTTAGGGTTTCATACCTTCTAGCATAAATCATTATGATTACATTCCTTTTTCATCATTATTATTATTGTTACCTATTTTCTTGTATCACAATCATTCTAAAGGGTTATGTTACTTTTTGTGCACATCACCTCATCATTTGAGGGTTTACCTTTCTTTTTGTATTTCCAAAAATTCTAAAAAATGACAAAAACATAGGTATTGTTGGTGCAAGAGCACCTCAATAAATGAATGTAAGCTCAAGGGCATGTTAGTTTCTAAGTAGGGTAGAAGTGATGTAATAAATACCCAAGAGTCATTTGGGTGTAAGATGTGTTAGAAAATTAATCTTTTCTTGGATGTATTAAATAAAGGGATATTCCAAGGATCCCTATGTCTAGTTTGTCCTCTTGTGAGGACATGTCATTTTTTGTCCTCTTGTAAAAGGGTGAGGACATGTCATATTTTTAAAATTCCTTTAATAAGAAAATTAGCTTATCCTCCTTAAGAGGATTTTGACACTTTGCACACACTTATTATGAATGGTAGCATTCATAGATTTATGAGTTACCTTTGTAACTCCATTCTCATCTCTATTTAAGAGATGGTCATCTCTCATTCTTTAAGAACACTTTTGATGTTATTATAATGACCTTCTTTCTCACTCTCTCTCATACTTTAGGCTTATGCATCATTCATTATTCACAAGGGGCTTTTCTTTTCTTTTCTCCTTTCAAATATTCTGGTCTCCTTATTTTGGATCTTTGGTGTAAGCTCCAAGTTTATGGTATTTTTATGGTAACAATCTTCACTACAATTAAATCTCTTGGATTTCTTATTTGTTTGTTTTCTCTTGTTTTATTTCCTTTCATGGTATCGGAGCTGTGTGTGTGAAAATTGTACCTGATCTGTAGACACAACACTTCAGTAAAACATTAGAGGTTAGCTATAATCAAAATCATGCAAAATTGAAAACTATCTAACCAAGCGATTTACTGCCTTCTAGTAGGTACGAGATTAATGTTCTCAGATTGTAATCAAGATCAGTGACCTAGACAACACCTAAATGAAGGATTTGAATGCAATTGATCTAGATATGAGATTGAATGCAATTAATCTATATTTTTGATATTTTCTATGCAATAAGAATGATAAAAACTGATATGAATCTATGCTAATATGAAATTGATATGCTATGAATGCTATTGAAAATTGATATGCTATGAATGCAAAAATAAGATTGATCTCACAAAGATGTCGATTCGCAAGAAATTTGATTCTTCAATTCCAATTCTCCAGCGTGATTGTGCAAAATATGAGGTGAATTATGAAGAGCTGAGCCTTGTTTTTATAAAAATCCAAGGCTTTGGAGGTGCATGAGAAAAAACCATAAATCACTCAAATAACTCAACTTGATTTTTGAGTTATTTTTAAATAAAGATAATTAACTCACAAAAATCATGCAAAAGCACAGTTCAACTTGAATTAGAAGTTTAGATCAACTTTAAAACTCGAAAAGATGTTGAGTTTCAAAAAGCTAACAACTTGCATTGATTTTCCAATTTTGAGTTTAACTGGTCCTTGAATGTGCACATGGATAATTATGATTTAATAAATAAATAAAGTGATTTATTCTCAACTTAACTGTTTTTTGAAATAAAATAATTAATTTATGGGTTAATTAACTATTTTACCAAACTTTTATTAAAAATTATATTATTAAATAATGACAACATGCTTTAATTAATTAAATAAGAATTTAATCAATTATCCATAGGAATTTTGATTTATTGTCAAAATTAAATAATACAATTAATAATAGATATAATTAAATTTAATTAAATAATTAAGTGGCAAATATTAAATCTAATTAATTAAATATGCAAAATATTTAATTAATCAAATTTTAGGATAAATGTGATTTATTGCCAAATAATTATAAAATTAAAGATAATTATGATGATTAGGAATATTACTAGGAATATTCCCCGATGTAGAATTTAAGATAATCAATTATAATTCGATGATGTTTAGATGTGCCTTAGATTAGGACTTTGATGTCGATTTCGTTCGAATTGAAGATGTAGGAGATTAATGAACTTATAGCCCATTTTTTGGGTATTACATTTTGCCCCTCTTTGAATTACTGTGCAAAGCGCAGTGGTTCAAAGATAGTTTGTGTTTGATAGAGATATGAAATTGATGTTTGAAATTGATAATTGATATGAGATAGAAGCTGATTGATATTGAATTGATATGAAGATAATAGGTCCTGAATGACCAAAGATAATGTTCACTATAGCAGCGATGAACCGCGGATTGCGAAAAAGTGTCAAAACACCTGATTCCAAACCTTAGGATTGCAAAGAAGTGAGTGACCGGTTCTAGACTCGATTGTCTTAGCAGAACTAGCAGGTATCACATCCAAACCCTTCAGTTGTCGAAGAACCAAGGAAAGAACACTATGATCTGATGGTTGCAAAAACTGATACAGTTTACAAGATTAGGAGAATACCAGATTGATATGGATCTTGATGAATTTGATATGCCCCAAGTGATGATAGATTTTCCCCGAGTGATGAGGACTTTTGATGAATCAGCGACTAGACGTGATTGTTGTCTTGATCACTGATGAAAGATATTGATAGATTTGATCGATAGACTTTGAATGATGTGCAATACCATGCCCCCTTCGGGATTAAAATTGAAATCTGACAAGAAAAGTCAGCGTTATAGTTTAGAAGCATGTTAATTGATTTGAGAAGTGTGGTGAAACACGTCCGAGAACACATTCTGCATCGTTTGGAGGTCCTGGAGACCGAGGTTGACTAGGTTTGATCATGAGTTGACCATAGTTGACCAAGTTGAAATTTTGATAGTTTGATGTAAGATAATCAGTTAAGTTGAATACTGGATTTCTGTGATGATGGAAGGTTGATTATGCAAGCAGTGAATAAGATAAATGATCACAGATTTCAATTTTGATCTCGAAAAGGATTCTACTTGCTATTTCATTGGAGGAACCTTCGTGTGAGATTTAGCTCTTGTTAGATTTGAAGAGACAAGTGGAGAATTGTTTAAGCATTGAAGTTCATTTAGTCATTGTGAGATCATGCAAAGATGAAAAATGCAAAGAAGCATGCAATATGAAATGCAACCTAAGACCTAGGACCTAGTCATTGATCATATGTCGATTTGTTATCATCATTGAACTTTTTGGTAACTAGATAAATCAATACAATGCCCACTAGCTATGAAACCATAGACATATGAATATCGATTTGAATGTGCAAGAATCAATACAACACCCACTGGTTATACAACCATGGACATATGAATATTGATTTTGTTTTTGGAATGTCAGATTAGATATAAGCACCAAGGCACAAATGCCAGGATGACCTGAATATCATGTCCATTTTGATATAGCAATTTGTACAAGCATCAAAACATAAATGTCATGATGACCTGAGTATGCCTTGTGTTGCAAACACATCAAACAGTCAAGAGATCATTCTAAATCCAATGTGAATTACCCGTAGTGACCCTTTATCGTTCACATCCTTAGGCAAGATTGCGTTCCACAGTAGGAGAAAGAACTTACTCAAAAAGATAATAGTTAGATCAAACTTCCTTGAATTGTCTGGGTATCAATGGTTGAGGTACGCATGGCCATCCAATTCAAGATAGAGGCTCTTACAGTCGGACACCATTTCAATCCAAAATTTCCAAAGTTGTTAGATTTTCACATACAAGCAAAAGACAAAGAAAAGATTATGCCCCCAGTCATCACCCTCTAAATCCTGTAAAGGACATCATCGAAGAGCTCGAAGGGACACAATATGCAAAAATCTCAATGCGGATCAGCAAGCATACAAGGAGATAAAAGCATGTAAAGCATAGATTTTTTTCAGTTGAGTTTTGATGTTTGATTGTTGTAGATGCAAAATCCTTTCTGGAGATGAGACAGACTGACTGACTCAACTGGAAGCTTCAAAGGACTCTGACTGGATAGGAAATGTCTAAGATACATGGGAGACCATAGGATATGACATTGATTGCCCCCAAATTTGAGCATTGATAGGATACAGACGCTTGAGCTGATTGGTGTACAGACCGACTTATTGAAACTAGGATATGTAGAAACAAATCGAGAGATATGTACAAACTAAAGCAAGACTGAAAGCTGGGAAAGACCAAGATTGTGCTGATAGATGGAGCATTTTGGAACAAGTGGCACCCGTTTGCCGGGTTTTCACCATCTTGGCAGAGATTCTATTTTTGCTACCAAGGAGCTTGTTTCCAAGTTTTCACCAAGGCACTTTTTCTTTTTTTTTTAAATTTTTTTTTGTATTTTTCATTTTTTTAAATTTTTTTTAAATTTTTGATATTTTTTTATTTTTTTGTGAATCATCAAGGCGCCTATTGCTAGGTTTTCACCAAGATGTTCATTTTTTCAGGGCTTTTTCCAATTTTAAGGATTTTTTCAGGATATTTAACCATAGACTGAATGCCTTAGGCATAGAATTTCTTCAGATGGAGAACGTTGATTGGTTCTCAGAGCTTTTCTCCTTCAGTCGTTGAGAGTTGATAGGCACCAGAGCCAAAAGTAGTAGTGATAACAAAGGGACCCATCCAATTGGGTTCGAACTTCCCCTTGCGTTCTCGATGTGATTGATTTTTAGGATTTTCTCTCAACACTAGATCGCCAACCTGAAATTCTCTATGTCTGACTTTCTTGTTGTAGCCTCTAGACATTCTTTTCTGATACACTCTGAGATGATCATACACTGCTTGCCTGCGTTCATCTAGTAATTCAAGTTCTTGTAACCTAGACACTCTGTAGTCTTCATCAGTGACAAGTCCATGCATTTTGATTCTGAGTGATGGGATTTCAACCTCAATAGGTAGTACCACTTCATACCCATAAACTAAAGTGAAAGGTGTAGCCCCTGTAGGTGTTCTGATACTAGTTCTATATGCCTAGAGAGCTGGATTGATCATGAGATGCCACTCTCTTCCTATTTTATTCACTGTTCTGTGCAAGATTTTCAAGAGATTTTTGTTTGAAGCTTCAGCTTGTCCATTCCCTTGAGGATAGTAGATAGATGACCAATGTTGAGTTATCTTGAATTTGGCACATAAGTCATCTAGGTCCTTATTTTTGAATTGTCCCCCATTGTCTGTGACTATGGAATGAGGGATCCCATATCTGCAAATGATGTAGTTCAGGATGAACATAGAGATCTATTTCCCCGTTGCATTTGTTAGAGGAACTGCTTCTACCCATTTTGTAAAATAATCTGTAGTTGTGATGATATGGGTATGTCCATTAGAAGAGTGCGGATGGATAGTGCCTATGAGATCAAATGCCCATTGTTGAAAAGGCCATTGTGTAGTAAAGGGAATTAGATCTCTCCTTGGAGCATGAATCAAGTTGCCATGTACTTGACACTATTGATAGTTTTTAGCAAATTTAATAGCCTCTTTCTCCATTTCAGGCCAATAGTACCTGGCCCTAATAAGTTTTTGAGCTAACGTTAAACTGTTCGAGTGTGACCCACATATACCCTCGTGGACTTCCTCTAATGCACGTTGAGACTCTTCCCATTCTAAACATCTAAGCAGTGTACCATCTAGACCTTGTTTGTATAGATCATTACCAATGATGACATATCAGGATGCGGATCAGATAAGGTTTTGTTTCTCAAAATGGTTAAAGGACTCAGGGATGATTTGGTCGTGGAGATAGGAGAATAGATTTTTGTAGCGAGATGAGTCATAACCTACAACACTGCAGATCATGTGCATTTCAGGGGAGTCATATGCAGGATAGGATAGGGCTTCCACCAGGAACTCGTAGCGTAGCTCATGTTCAGGCTGCTGTAAGAGAGTAGATAGTGTCGCCATTGCATCAGCAACTTTATTCTTCGTTCTGGGTATTTTCTCAAATGTGATAGAGATGAAGTATTTCTTTAAATCATCTACCATTCTCTTTTAAGGAATGAGCTTTTCATCTTTGGTTTGGTACACATCATTGACTTGGTGGATAACCAATTGTGAGTCTCCATGGATGTGCATCGCTATAACTCTCCACTGTATTGCCATTTTCATACCATTGAGAAGTGCCTCATATTCAGCAATATTGTTTGTGCAAGGAAACTTTAATCTGAATGCTTTGGGTATCAAGTATCCTTGAGGAGTGATGAACAATATGCCTGCTCCAGATCCATTCTGTGTGTAGGAGCCATCAAAGAATAACTGCCATGCTCTAGAAGAGAGGTGCATGATAGAGGAATCGAGAAATTCCATTTGCATGGGTGTATCATCAAACAGTGGTGCTTCAGCTAATTGATCAGCAATGACTTGTCCTTTGATATCTTTTCTTTCAACATATTCAATGTCAAATTCGCTCAAGAGCATGACCCATTTAGCTAGTCTACCTGTGAGGGAAGCTTTGCTTAGGAGATATTTCAGTGGATCAATTTTAGCTACCAAATGAGTAGTATGAGCTAACATGTAGTGTCTCAGTTTCTATGATGCAAAGATCACAGCGAGATAAGCTTTCTCAATCATAGAATAGTTCTTTTCATACGCCACCAATGTTCTACTTATATAGTAGATGGCTCTTTCCTTTTTGTCTTCATCATGTTGCGCTAGCAATGCCCCCAGTGACGTGGCTGTTGCAAAGACATACAAGATCAATGGCTTCCCATGAATAGGAGGCATCAAGATAGGTGGATTTGATAGATACTTCTTGATATGGTTAAATTTGTTCTCGCATTCTTCATTCCATGCAAAGGTCACACCTTTATGTAATGTTTTTGTAAAAGGCTGTGATATGTCCGCTAGCTGTGATATGAATCTTCTGATAGATTGAACTCTGCCTTGCAACATCCTCATTTGACTGATATTTGTGGGAGGTTGCATCTCTATTATAGCCTTGACTTTAGCCAGATCAACTTCAATGCCTTTCTTTGAAACTATGTATCCTAAGAGCTTTCCAGAAGTGACACCAAAAGCACACTTCTTAGGATTTAGTCAGAGACTAAATTTTTCCATTCTGTCAAGGATCATGCTCAAGTCAGTTAGATGTTTAGTTCTAATCATTGATTTTGCTAAGGTATCATCAACATAATCCTCCATTGTTCTATGCATCATATCATGAAAAATAGATGTCATTGCTCTTTGGTATGTAGCTCCCGCATTTTTGAGTCCGAATGGCATAACATTCCAACAGAAGGTTCCCCACACACATGTGAAAGCTATTTTCTCTTGATCTTCTAGAGCAATTTTGATTTGGTTGTACCCAGAAAAGCCATCCATTAAGGAATACATTTCATAGCCCGCAGTCATGTCCACTATCATATCAATGTTAGGCAGTGGAAAATCATCCTTAGGGCATGCTCTGTTCACATCTCTAAAGTCTATGCACACTCTGATTGAACCATCTGGTTTTGAAAAAGGTACAATGTTAGAGATCCACTTAGCATAGTCTATGACACAGATGAATCCAGCTTTTAGGAGTTTTTCTAGTTCTGCTTTGACTAAGAGTGCAACATGAGGATGCATCTTTCTCAATTTTTGCTTGATTGGTTTTACTCCAGGAGCAATGGATAGATGGTGCATAATGAGATTGGGATCCAATCCTGGCATATCTGAATATTTCCATGCAAAAGTGATCTTTTTTTCTGATAAGAATGTAGTGAATTTCTATTTCTCTTCTTTTGATAGAGATTGTGCTACATGTACCAATTGTGGTTCCTCTGTTGTACCCAAATTGATGGATTGAGTGGGCTCAATCAGAACTGGAGATCTATCCTGTAAATGACTCGGAAGGACATCAAATATCTCATCCTTAGGTGTCTCAGAGAGGTTTTCACCTTCAGATACGTCTTTTCTTTTTAATTTTGTAGGATCTGAGACTGCCACAAAGTGGTTTTCACCCTCAGAACTCTTTTTCTTTTTCTTTTTATTTTTTTGACTAAGATATTTGATGTCTGACTTAGTCATGCTGACACTCGGTTCGCTGATGGAAGTCCTCATAGGCTCGACTACATTGAGGTAACAAGCAAGGGCATAGTCACTAGAAAAGGTGTAAACACCATGGCTTGGGTTTGTGGAAGTTTGGTCGATAAGATTAGGGCGTTGGATAGTCAAAGCGGGAAAGGCTTGGGATATGGTGTTCACAAACATGGATATGTCATCATTGGTCCTAACCTGATGCTCAAGTTCAAAGGTGATATTATAGCTCAAAATGTTCAATTCATGAATAGGCTCAACATCATCATGGGAGTCCTCTTCAGCCATAGGTGGATCAGACACGTTAAGTTCATTATTTCTCTCTAGACCTACGTTGGGTTGAGATACATATTGGTGAATAACATCAATATATTTCTCTCTGATAAGCTCATCTTCTTCTGGAATGGCACCCCATTCATAGTCATTTGACTCAGCTTCTGATTCAGGATCTCTAGGAAATCTTAGAAAATGTGTGAAATCAGGATGAATACCCCAAGAAGGATTACCCTCAGTCTCTGACTTGAATTCATATTAAGGGGAATCAGTGTCAGAATAACTACCCCCTTCTTCTTGATTAGTTTGATTGCCTTCGAGATTGACTGGTTCTTGTGGTGCAACCATCTCTTGTGCTACAATAGGTTCTTGTGTGTCTACTACATTAATTCTTTTGATAGGATCATCTTTATCATCAAGAAGATCTTTGATCTCTTTAGGCAATTTTTCACAGGGGATGAGTTCTAAACTATTTGAATCATCATCTGAGGGTTCTTTCTCTTCTTTCTTGAGAAGGGGTTCTCCTGGTGCAATTTGTTCTATGACATGAGAACAACCACCTTTGAGATGATAGGGTTTCTTCTTAAAGCCGAAGCCACCAGTATCTTTGTTGGCTCTACCAATATGTGGAATGGGTGTCACAAGACCCTTTCCTCTGATTCCTAGAGGTCCTTGACTGGAATATCCCATCTTGGCTATCAATCTGTTCCCTGGACCATATGAATTAGAAGGGATTGTAGGTGCTATAGATTCACTAGGTTGAACAATTTTGGATTCAGAATCATCTTTGTATAGCCATGCAAGCACAGCTTCATCCTCTTCAAATTCTTGTTTGGATACTTGCTCCGCCACAAAATTTCTTTTGTATGCTTCCATAGGTTCCTTAGGTTCTGATTTAGACTGCTTCAAGGATTGTCCATACGACTTAGGTGAGATTGGGAGAGATGTTAGAGACAAGATTGGCTCTATAATGTATTCTCCCATCCCATTTTCTTTGATATTGATCTCTTTAGCAATGTCTTCCATCTTGGATGTGGAAGCCACATTTTGTTGCTTGATGGAAGATTCTCTGTTATTAGGTACAAGCTTATCGGCACTTTCCTTCAATGTATTGCAAGTTGTACTCAGATCTGCTGGGATAGTAACTTCTACCCCTTCATAGGGAAATTTCAAGCATTGATGGTACATAGAAGGAATGGCTTGCATTTCATGGATCTAGGGTCTCCCTAGAAGGATATTGTAAGCCAATGGTAGATCAAGCACCTGACATGTGGTATCTTTGATGACCAGACCCACTTGGATGGGTAAGACAATGGTGCCTTTAGAAGCTCTTTCTTGTTCATCATAGGCTTTTATGGTGATCTTCTTTTGAGGATTAATAGCCATCTCTGAGAATCCCAACTGTGTGATTAAGTTGTAAGAACAAATGTTGAGGCCTGCGCCCCCATCTATCAACACACGTTTGACTCGACGGTTCTGGATCAAGACTTCTATGTGTAAGGGCTGATTATGTGGGTGACTCAAAGAGTTGTCATCTTCCTCTGAAAAGGAGATATATTGCGGAGATGTTAGATGACCAACCATAGTCTGGAACCTGTCTAGATCTAGATCATCAGGAACATTAGAGCCAAGCAAAGCTTTGTCTAGGATATCTCTGTGAGCTGGAGATATTCAAAGTAACTCAAACATAGAGATTTAGGCATTGGTATGCTGGAGTTGTTGGACGATGCTGTAAGATGTAGGTCTTGTATCATTTGGATTGGAAGATTTCGAGGCAGCCTTCTGTTTGGAAGTAGATGTGAGGTTGAAAGGTATCTTAGGGACATTAGATGAACTTGGTGTTTGTCCTTTCAGATGAGCCTGAGCTTGTGATCTAGTAACTGCATTAGTTGAGGAATGATTTTGATCTTTTCACACAATTGTGATGACATTGCAGCTCTCAGAGAGACATGGTTCAACCATATTGATGACAGCATTGTTTTTAGGGTAGGCATAGTTGACTTTTGCCCCCATGTTAGGCTGAGAAGTGGAAACTCCCTTGCCATGTTGTGGAAATGGTTCTATAAATGCTGTGTGATCATTATTGCTGGTAGGATTATCGATCGTGATGTCCCCTTGATCTATCAAGTCTTGAATGGTATGCCTCAAGTGGAAGCATCCATTAGTCTTGTGGCCTTTAGTCTGATGGAAAGCACAAAATTTATTATCTTTCCACCAATATGGTTTTGGATCTGGATCAGGGTTTTGGATTGGTGGTAAAGAGATCATGTTATCAGCTATCAGGGTTCTCAGGGTAGATTCTAAAGATTCTCCCAGGGGAGTAAACTTTCATTTATTATCCCATCATTTGAATGGCTTCTTTGGAGATGGTTCAACAGATTTTTGCTCTGAAGCTTCAATGGCTTTGGTGGCAAGGGTGAGATTGTATGCCGGTGCCTTTGATGGGGTACAGATAGTGTCAACAACACCATCAGAGACGATACCTTTGTTTCTATTCCAGCTCTTGTTTTTATCTTTTGAGCTAGATCCAGATTCAGACTTGTCCTTTTGAAGTGTGATTTCTCCTTTCTTGACAAGTACTTTCTCAATCTTGATTGCATTATCCACCATTTTATCAAAAGATACATGATCTTGCATTTGTAATGGATAGTTGAGCTCTGGAACAAGGTTATTGATAAAGATTTCAAGTTTCTCCATTTCAGAAATTGGTCTAGCATATAGAGAAAACTTCTTTCACCACCTCTTGAGAAAAGTTAGGAATGATTCCCCTGGATATTGCTTGAGGTTACAGATATCGATCATGGTAATCAGATGTTGAATATTGTAGGAATATTGTTGATAAAAAAATTTAATCAATTCCTCAAAAGTTTTGATCATAGAAGGTAATCTTGAAAACCATTGAATGGATGCTCCTCCCAAGGATCTAGGAAAAAGACGCATCAGATAGGTCGGTTCATGCATGAATTCCATGGAGTGCATACAGAACTCTTTGACATGATCTTGAGGATCAGAGTGTCCGTCATATTTGTCATACTTTGGAATCTCCACTCTTTTTGGGAATGGAGACATATACAAGTCTTTGTCAAAAGGGAAAGGACAAAGGGCCTCCATGGAGAATTCCTTAGGTTCCTTCTCTTTCTCAATTTTATTCATTTTGACCTGCATAGCATGCAGCTGGTTCATTATGGCCGTCATCAGAGTTTCTTCCTCATGCATGATGATATCTTTGACATTGAAGTGAGGAGGAAGTTTAGCTCCTTCCTGGGCTAATTGCAAAAAGTATGCCTCTCTATCCACTTTCAAGAAATGCCTCATCATTCTCTTGAATTCATCGTCATTCTGACATCGATGGATTTCAGAGGGTGGAGGTTCTTGGTCGGCATTATGTTGAGAATGGTGTCCTTGGGATCCTCCTCCTAGAGAACCATGGTTTGTCCCTGCTTGAGACATGGTAGGAGTTTTTGGGCTCCCTGGAACAGATTGAGGAGGAGTTTTCTGATTACCTCTATGAGTTGATAGTGGAGGTATGTAACCAGTTTTCAATCGAAAGTTACCGAGACCATCATCTTCGTAGATACCTAACTTGATGAGTTGTTCAAGAGTTGGACTTGGGGTATTGGTCAAAAGTAAGTTCTGAGATGTTTGTTCTGATTTCTTATGTGAAGAAGCTCTGGTCTCCACCATTAACTTTGAATGAAACAAAAGAAAAGGACGAAGACAACTGAAGAACAATTTGATTCGAGAAAATCGGATGATGCAACCTTGTCAAGATTATGATAGTTTTGAAGATCTGATGAGATGTGGGTGAAGGATACTGTGCCCTAGATGTATGGGATAGATCGCCCAAAAGATAGCGGACACAAGTTCTCAACACTTAGTCTATTTTTGAAGATTGATTGAAGATTGATAGTTATGACAAGGTTTTGACACGAGATAAAAAGGACTCAAATTGATCAAACAGAAGGCCAGATTGGATTCAAAAGATTAATCTCAGAAAATGGGAGAATGCTCAATAGCTACTGCTCTGTTCCTGACATAATGATATTTTTGACAGATTCTAGAACTAGGCTGGAAACATTGGATATCTTGCAATTTGACAATTTCTGACAACTCTCTCAAATTTTTCCAAATGACACTCTGCAGACTTGTATGACATTGGGTAGTCTATGAAATGACAGTTGCTAAACTCATATGACAGTTGGGTAGCAATGAAACGATAGTTGACAAAACTTGTATGACTTTCTGACCTCCTGAGATGACTTTTGACTCTAGAAAAGAATTTTACTTTGGATTTTGCAAATTTTGAGTTTTCAGATTTGAATTGTTTGCAAATTTGTACCGTCTAGATTTTGAAGGTTATACCAGATTTGATCATTTTTAATAGCCAAGTAGATAAACAAGCACGCAGAATAGCTAGCAAGTGATTCCAAGCACGTCTGAAAACAATGAACAAGGGCAAAAGCAACCTTGCGCATGAAGAATCAAGTGACCAAATTGTGCTAATCCCTGAGAGTACTAATTGTGTATGTTCTGAAAAGTTTTGCAATAACACACATATACCTGAGAATGAAAAATTGGCCTCTCTAGGGTTTTTAGTAATGGTTTGACTCTGCAACTTTTATGATTCAAAGGGGTGAACTCCAATCCTGGCGCACCAGGGTTTTGACATAGTTCGAGAACTTAATCTTCAAGAGCTGCTAGGGAGATCTGACAATCCAACAATGAACCATACCCGTGGAGATTTCTTCCACAAGGACATTTATATAGCGGTTGTCACTACCATGGTGAAAATGGCTATTACCGCTTGAGGTTCCGTCAATGCAGTTTTCCCTGTGAAGGGATTGTCCGCTATGGTTAACCCTCTCTAAAGATGACTCACAATAGTATACCACAAGGGGACTTGGCTCCAGATCCAAGGTTTTTGACACCTTTTCACTTTTAACCCAAACAAAGCAAGCAGATTAATCCGACACGCTAAGACAAAGTTTTGCTTCACCAAAGTCTATGATGCCAACAACTCCACGTGATCTATCAACCTCTCCGGGGAGAGAATGTATCAATCAATAAGAGAAGACACACTAACCAATTTTGATTCACCAAAGCTCGTGATGTCAACCCCATGTGATCTATCAACCTCTCCTGGGAGAGAATGTATCGATCAATAAGAGAAGACACACTAACCACGTTGAATGTGAAACACATTGAGTATCCTCCCTACCTACAAGGATTCTGTCGTCAAGAAGGATTTTGCTAGGAATCCAATCTCTCAAGAATCACAAATAGTGTTCATAGGGCCTAATTACTATGTGAGCACAAATGTATGTTTCCAAAAGCAAATCTACCAAAAGTACCCAAAAAGCAGAAAGAGGAACACTTAACGCTTAAAACAAATATGAGATGAGTCCACAAGGTGGAACACTTAACACCTCACACAAGCTGAAAATGAGTCCCCAACTTAGAAAACAAGTGAGTTCCTAAAAGCACAAAAGGGTTGCCAAGTGGAACACTTAACGCTTATGTCCTGTTGACCCCTCCCCTTTATGGCCCTGAGATTGCAACCACGGGGTGAAAATTAGGGGCCGGTGGATTAGCGAGTCCAATAACCCAAGATAGCCATCAAGATCAATCACAAGTATTCTAAGACTACTTAATGAATCCTTAAGGGGTCACAACCTAGTATCAATTATGCAAGTGTGTAGAAATAGATAAAAGCATGAAAGGATGCACACAAGCCAGAAACATAAGAGATTTATTTTAAGTCCAAATTAAAATGTTAATAGATGAAGGAGAATACCTTGGATCCTTGAAACGCGCTTAGTAGATTTTACCTGATTTTTAGCAATTTTTGTTGAGCTTTACTATGCAAGCAAGCTACGAACTCTCCAACAAGCCAACAAGCAAACAAGATATGCAAGGTATATTCAACTTATGAAAACCCTAGGGTTAGATCTAGAAATCAATCATTAGGAGAAATAATAACTAGAAATTAATCCAAATGACAACTCATATCATGCATTCATATGAAAAATAAGTGCATACCCATCACAAAATTTTAAGTTTTTTGCACTGCATTTGACCTAGTCAACAAGATCTAATTTTTTTGATATGATTTTGGCCACAAAAATAGAAATTCAAAATATAGACCCCTACTAAAAAATAGAGAGCTTTCCAAAAATGCAAAAATTTTAGAAAAATCTCTTCATTTATGCCCTAGAGATCCATTTTATCAAAACAGACCATTTTTTGTAAATTGACTATTTGAGCTATGATATCATGTCCAAATTTAAAACATAAAGAATAGACCCCCTGTAAAATTTAAAAATATTTCCAAAAATATAAAAATTTCCAAAAAATATTCTGATTTGCGTTAGATATTAATTTTTTCTATAATTTCAAGAAAAAATTATTAAAAATTCAAAAAATGTCATAAAATTCTAAATTTTTTACTGTAGCTTTCCTGACATGTCACCAACTTGCAAAAAAAATTTCAGACCAAAATTCCAAGCTGTTTGGGAGATAAAATTAAATCTTTGAAACTTTAAGGTTTTAGCTCCCAAAAAAATCAAAACTAGCATGCAAAGGTGGGTTGCCCCACGGTGGGCGCCAGAAATGTGCGTGTGAAAATTGTATCTGATCTGTAGACACAACACTTTAGTAAAACATTAGAGGTTAGCTATAATCAAAATCATGCAAAATTGAAAACTATCTAACCAAGCAATTTACTGCCTTCTAGTAGGTGCGAGATTAATGTTCTCAGATTGTAATCGAGATCAGTGACCTAGACGACACCTAAATGAAGGATTTGAATGCAATTGATCTAGATATGAGATTGAATGCAATTAATCTATATTTTTGATATTTTCTATACAATAAGAATGATAAAAACTGATATGAATCTATGCTAATATGAAATTGATATTCTATGAATGCTATTGAAAATTGATATGCTATGAATGCAAAAATAAGATTGATCTCACAAAGATGTCGATTCGCAAGAACTTTGATTCTTCAATTCCAATTCTCCAGCGTGATTGTGCAAAATATGAGGTGAATTATGAAGAGCTGAGCCTTGTTTTTATAAAAATCCAAGGCTTTGGAGGTGCATGAGAAAAAACCATAAATCACTCAAATAACTCAACTTGATTTTTGAGTTATTTTTAAATAAAGATAATTAAGTCACAAAAATCATGCAAAAGCACAGTTCAACTTGAATTAGAAGTTTAGATCAACTTTAAAACTCGAAAAGATGTTGAGTTTCAAAAAGCTAACAACTTGCATTGATTTTCCAATTTTGAGTTTAACTGGTCCTTGAATGTGCACATGGATAATTATGATTTAATAAATAAATAAAGTGATTTATTCTCAACTTAACTGCTTTTTGAAATAAAATAATTAATTTATGGGTTAATTAACTATTTTACCAAACTTTTATTAAAAATTATATTATTAAATAATGACAACATGCTTTAATTAATTAAATAAGAATTTAATCAATTATCCATAGGAATTTTGATTTATTGTCAAAATTAAATAATACAATTAATAATAGATATAATTAAATTTGATTAAACAATTAAGTGGCAAATATTAAATCTAATTAATTAAATATGCAAAATATTTAATTAATCAAATTTTAGGATAAATGTGATTTATTGCCAAATAATTATAAAATTAAAGATAATTATGATGATTAGGAATATTACTAGGAATATTCCCCGATGTAGAATTTAAGATAATCAATTATAATTCGATGATGTTTAGATGTGCCTTAGATTAGGACTTTGATGTCGATTTCGTTCGAATTGAAGATGTAGGAGATTAATGAACTTATAGCCCATTTTTGGGGTATTACAGGAGCAGGTTACCAATCCTTGTTTGAGTGAAGTCATTGAAGGTTACCAAGCCATGGAGCTCACTTGTTTGGGAGACATTCTTGAGGAGAGAGATATAAGCTCTTATTCTAACTCATTGGTTGTTGTAGTTATTGTTTGAATTTTTTTGGGTTTGGACAGTTGTCGCCAAACCCATCTTATCTTATTTTCAATATTTGTGTTCTAACCCTCTTTGGAAGGCTATGTGCCAGAGATTTGTTTTATTTTTTTCTCTAAAAGGTTTCATCCTTTATTTTCTAGTTCTAACCATCTGCAAGTTTAATCCTTTGTTACAAAATTCTACCTGGTTTAATTATAGATTTTAATATATCTCTATTTTCACACTAATCTTTTTGAAGAATTTCTTTTTTTTTTGGTTTGGCTGGTTTGCTACCAAACCTACTTAGTTTAACTTGTTTTGAAAAGCTTTCCGCTAAGATAAATAATCTACAGGTTTTTACATCTCTTTGTTTGTAGATTTTGAAAATAAACTAATGTCATAACTTGTCTCTCTTAAACTGAAACTGCCACTCTTTCCCTAAATTAACACCAAATGTGAGAGTGGAAGAGGAGATGTGAGCCTTTAATTCTAAAGACAATCTTAAAGAACCAATCTCCTTTGCATTCTATTTTTGCGGCATGTAGACCATCGATTGGAAAGAAAATGAGGGGAAATTCCTTATTTTGGAAAAAAGAAGTGGGGGTGCAAATATTTTTTGGAGGCGGTCACAAGATTCAACTCTCAATGAGAGCTTTGTAAAAGCCATTTTTTTAATGCCATTAACACCACCGTTCTGGACAATTGTGCAATGAATTAGAGTCTTTTCTTTGAAATATTTGCAGCTGCCAAGCTAAAGATGGTTAATTTGATGTGGTGTATGGGTTCAATCTTCTCAATAGACTACAAGTTTGGACAATTTTATTTGTTTAATCCTTCTCTCTAACTACTTCTTGGAAGAGTCTCATAGATGTAGATGGTGGAATTTTTTTTTTTTTTTTCAGAACAAGAATTAACTAATGAAGAATCAGACCTTCACACCTTGGTAATGCCTGCTCAATCAACGTAAAGGGAGTAATAGTTAAAGATAGTTGTAAAAGTTAGAAAAGAGGGGACAATAGGACTTGGAGAAGAGTTCTTCAACTCTAATTCCTAGGTAGGAATTCTTCCAATAATTATTTTTATCAGACTCAAAGAAGAATCTATGCCAATATGAAAGGATTGTTAAAACAAAGGAAATCACATTCTTCGTTCATTTTTTATAAAGAAAACATGTCTCGTGTGTGACTAAGTTTATCTATGGGGTAATATATATGTGTGTGTGTGTGTGATTCTCTCACCATGGAAATTGTGAGCGCTATGTGTAATCACCTAAAAATGGACAAGATTAATTCATGTGAGCAACCAAGACAAAATCAAGGCAATTAAATGAAATCAAGCTAAAATCAAAGCAAAATTGCAATCAAGCCATAATCCAAATTTAATTGAAAATAGAAAGCCATAAAATCAATTTGAATTGATTAAATCATGATAAATCAATTAATTGTGTAATTAATCTAATTAATTGCATAGCTCATTTTAAATCAAATCAACCCATTCAAGGAGTACACATTGCTAAACATATTAAATAAATTCAATTAATAAATCCTAATTTTCAGTCAACCACCAAGTGGGAGGAAAATGCATCAACCAATAAGATTTGAGAACCAAGCTCACATTGAATCTCCATCACACATAAGGAGAAAGAATCTTGTCCACCCATTTTGTCTCATTGTCCCAAGCTTTGAGGAAAAAATATTTAGAAGGTCTCCAAAGGTAGAACCATGGACTAAACCTCAACTTAACCATGATCAACTCAAGTACTCCACCCCCCACCCTTGCCGAAATATATAAAAGCAAGGCATAATTCAATCAATAATCATCCACAAATTTGAGAATAACACAAAACCTCTTGTAATTTATAGCTGGAAAGGCAAATCTAGAGCTAAATAGGTGTAATTTCATTTGGAATTAATCTTGTAGCATTGTTTATAATTCTTTCTCATATTAGGACTGTCACTAATGGAATCTTGTTGAGAGCTTTGCATTATCAAACCTAATTAGAGAGCCATAGAGTGCTCAATTTTCATTTAATTTACTTAATTAGATTGCTATTTGTGGTAATTTAGTTGTTATTTTGATTTATTGACAATACTAACCCTATGAAGATGCTTCTTATAGCATACAAAATGATGCCCACCATGGGGCATTAGGCCTCATTAATTTTCAATTCAGAGAAATTATATTTTTCTTGCAAATCCTTGTATTTTTCTCTATTTTTTTAGGTTCTGTAGCACGTTTAATAGTTTCTACAGTGCGTACACCTCTTCTTGTAGTGCATACGAGATCTAAATTAGTGCTTCCATGACAAATTTGTGTGCCTTTGCACAATATTTCAGTGCATTTAATCCTTCTATTATCTTGTCTATCCTTCTTTTAGCATGTGTGCCCTAACTCCAGAGCGCTTTCAAATTGTTCTGCTACATGTTTGATGTTTTCTCTAGGTGCCTTTGCTTATTAAAATAGTGTGTTTAATCTCTGTTTCAATGCTTTCAAGTTTTTCCTACAGTGCATTTAAAAGTTTTAACAACGCTTTTAATTAATTTAGCATCATTTTCAATTAATTATGTTACACTTTTAATTAAAATGCAAATTTGCAGAATCTAACTTTCAGAAAATGATTTGTCTGTGTCTGCAAGATGACAGGTCACAAAAAGGTTAAAAATCCAAAGACTAGATTTGACAGCAAAGGAAAAGCATTGGCTAAACAAATAAAAAATAAGAACATAGCCAACATCAAGCTAGTTTTGGAGAATTCACAACAAGAAACTGAGGTATATGAACAATATTTGAAAATTATACAAGCCTACAACTCAAAATTTGCCTCATTAAATTGGATTTACTTGCCTTAATCAATTTGTTTCAAATTTGATAAATAAGGCTTAGATTTCAATTTTCTTCTTATTTTCTTCATTTTTCTTGTTTGTGTTGACTAACTTGTTGGAGAGGAGGCTAAGAAAAGGGAACGATTGCCACTAGGTGAGTGAAATAATGACAAAATCTCTCAAAAATGCCCCTAGCCTTTGCTAGCTACAAATTGAGGTAAGCCTCAAACTTGGTCAATTTTTCTTTAAATTGTGGCCTTGTGATTTTGCTAAAATCTAGTAAGTAACTTAGCATAAAGGATAAAATCAAGCATTTAATCAAACAACCCCTTGTTTGTGGAGGAGAGTAGAAATACTCAATTCCCATTAGTTAGTGGGTTTTGGATAAATTGAACCTTGTTAATCATGCTTGGGAAATAAGAATAGATAGGGATATGCTCTTCACCTTTTGGTGAATCAAATTCCCAAAACCTATCTCTTAAATCCATTTATTTCTTTACTCATGAATATGCTAGATCTTTAGTGGGCTCGCCTCCTGAGATTTTCCTTGACAAGGCCAATGAGAGGGATAGCCTAGAGTGGGATACATTTTCCTTTGCTGCAAAAATTCAATCCACTATAAAATGAAATGCATGCATCCTTAATGGGGAGTGTGACAAAAGGATATTAAGCTTTTGAACTTCCTCGAGTAGTCCTTCGAGATTGCACAAAACTCTGATATACCAGTGGTGGGGAACCTCCTAATTTTGGGGGATGAAAACTTAATATCCATTTTGAACAGAATCTTGATTAAATACCCTGTTAACTTATCAAAGCCTACCTTGTAAAGCCATGTTTACAAACCAACTTGTGAACTACATAGATTGTTTGAAGTGCTTTTCGTGAAAAACCCATGAGAACGTCCTTTCATATTCAAACACTTTTTGTGTAGAGGGTTTAATAAAAAGGTGTATTTGTGATTTCTTTGTTTGAAGAATATGTTGAACAAGTAAGAGATATCCATTTTTTCAAAATTCATCTTATACTTTTAATCTCTTCATAAAACAAACAATTACCAAGTTTAGGGAAAAGAGTTCTAAATCAAACCTTTGTTGAATGTCAGTTTCTACATGATCTCATAGACTCAAACTATATTTACAAGAAGATGGCACTTGCATTGAAAAAGAGGTCCCTGAATTTGAATCTCAAAACTCTTTCATAAATCATGACCAAGGGGATAGTCTCCCAAACCTTTTTGAAAAGAGAACTGATCCAATGGATAGGAACTCTGCATTTCATGATTACATCCATGGAGGAAACAATGAAAATCAAGGAAAAATCAACCATACCAATCTAGAGCCTAAAGAAACACTCAAAGACAAAGCCAATAGGGCAGCTCAAGACATCGAATTACTTGAAGTTATGGACAAACTTATAGAGAGAGATAGGAAAAGATATTTCCTTAATTTAGCCCAAGCAGGGGTGAAACTTCCACATGATTATGATGTTGACCAACTTAAGAAAGATAAAGAATATGATAATCCAATAGGTGCAATGAATAAACAATTAAAAATGTTCCAAGCACAAATCGACCTAATGAAGAAGGCAACCGAACCTAAGCCATTTTCCATCGAGGCCTTGTGCCCATTTCCCTTTGATAAGAGCTTGGTTATGGCACCTTTCCAAATAAATGTGGTCTTTCCAAAATATGACAAATATATGGGTAAATCAAACCCATAAGATCACCTTAGAGAATTGTGTGCTCTAAGTATTGAATTCATGCATAACACAACCTATCTAATGAGGCTTTTTCCAAGAAGTTTAGGAGGCCAAGCCATGGAATGGTTCTCAAAGCTTCCACAAGGGATAAAGACATTTGAGGAATTAGCCTCCAAATTCATGACTCGCTATTCCTACAACATTGAGCGTGATGTAACCATGCTTAACCTATGCGACACTAAACAACGAGACGGTGAATCTTTCCTAGGGTTTCTTCAAAGGTGGAGAATAGTCTTCACAAGATATCCATGAAGCATACCCGAAAAGGAAAAGATGGAGATATTTATGAATAACCTAAATGTGGAGATGAATAATAGGCTCCAGCTTCAATGTCCCCCTACTTTTGAAAAGCTCATTGAAAATGGGATAAAAATTGAAGAGGTGTTGTTTAAGAGAGGGGAAAACAAGTTATTCAAAGATAATAAACCATATACCAACAATAATAACAATCATAACTTATCTAATTATAACAATAATAAAGGATCCAACAATCACAATGACAAACTGAGACTATGGTTGAAAAACAACAATAAAAAACTTGTGAATGATGGAGTTGTGGAAGCACACAACTTAAAGGCTACTCCCTTTAACTTATCGAGCAGGTCAAATCCAACATATAATTTCAACCAAATGAAAAAATATCCTTATAATAACAAAAACCCTACTAACAACAACAACAATAACAATCCCAACAACAACAAAAACAATCCCTTCAATAATTCCGATGTCAATAAACTAAAACCATTCTTTTCCACATATCGGAAAAGAAAAATCTTATTTTTAGGTGAACCTTTGGAAAATTCATTAAGGACTTTGGTGGCTAATAAAATCATTACCTTACCCGAATCAAGGCCATATGAACCCCAAATCAAGCCCAATTGGTGGAATGATTCTCATCATTGCAAATACCATCGCAACAAAGGACATAAAATGAATGAGTGCATGAAACTAAAACGGCTTGTCCAAGACCTAATTGATGATGGAACAATACAAGTGGAAGGGCCTCAAAATAACGAGGACCATATGGATTTCAAAAACCCTTTTCTAAACCATGAAAAAGGAGAATCATCAAATAGAAACCATAACAACAAAAGAGGCAATGAGAAGGTTAAATTTTCTCATACTTATGATAACACCATCAATACTCTAAGTGGTGAGGAAAACACCATAAACATGATTGTGGTAAAAGAGGCCAAGGGAAGCAACATCTAATGTTGTAACTAGGGGGAAAGCATCAAATATTACCTTACCAGGAGGTGCCCTAAGAATTGTCTTACCAAATCAAACCACATCTTCATCTTCAAAGCAATATAATTTAGTAGATCAATTGCAAAGAACCCCTACTCAAATATCTATTCTAGAATTACTCAAGCTTTCACCAACTCATAAGGAGATTCTAGAAAAATCCCTAGTAGAAACCAATGTGCCTTTAAATTTAGATGCGGATAAATTCCAAAACATGGTAGGCCATCTTGTTGCACCCCATTGCCTATCCTTTTCAGAACAAGATGATATGTCTTTAAACCACCCACAAAATTTTCCTTTGCATATAGAGGTCTTAATCTACAAGCATAGAGTGAAAAGAGTCCTCATTGATGGGGGAGCTGGCCTAAATATTTGTACCTTGAACTTGATTAAAGCCTTAGGATTTTCTGAGGAAGCTATTGACCCTAAGAAAAAGATAACCATAAAAGCTTACGATGATAAAGAAAGAGCATCCAAAGGTGTTATAGTACTTCCCATCTAAGTTGGTCCAATGCAAAAGGAGACCATTTTCCAAGTCCTTGACCTAAAATTAACTTATGATATCTTATTAGGAAGGCCTTGGATCCATGAAATGCATGCCATACCTTCAACCTACCATCAATGCCTCAAATTTCCCTACATGGGACAAGAAGTCATGGCAAGTGGGGATTCGAACCCCTTCCAATATTGTAATAACATGATGCCTATTAATGACTCCTTAGTCCCACATAATGTAGAAGGGTCTATTTCCCAAAGAATAGAACAAGGGAAAAGTTCAAAAGATCTTCCATCTTTGAAAGGAAAAGAAAAAGAAGAAAAATAAATTGTTGTTGAAAATAATCAAAGTCCCACTAACTTGACTACATCGACAAAATGAAAAGAGAAGGTTAGTGAGGAAAGGGCTCATGAGGAACAAAAAGAAGACCAAGCACGATCTATCCAAATTTAAACCAAAGATTCTCATTATCAAATAGGTAGCATGTATTCACTGTGATCTCACATATTACTTACACTTTAACATGTATGTTAAAATGAGCATTTTGTCCAATAGTTGGCATGTGTAGTTTGTGATTCCACACATCATTCATTTCTGCAATGTAACTCCTTCAAGGCATTTTGTCAAATGATTTGAATACTCTCTACACTCTGCATGGATGGTTTTGGCTAATTCTAGAAAAAAACCCTTTTAATGGTTTGAAAAACTTCACCAAATGTACTTTGTGCATTCTTAAGTGATGGGTACAACCTGTAACTCCAACTTTTGTAGGTTTCAAGTATTTTCTTATTTTTAGCAAAAGCATTTTGAGCATATCATGTATTTCCAAAAGGAAAGGTCTCCTCCATCACCCTATAAAATAGTTTTCAAGCTTTTGTGTATGCTTCAATTTGAATATCTGGCAAAAATATTCTATAATTGTCCTCATACTTCTTCACAAATGACTTCCTTATCAATTCTTTGTTAAATCACACGCACATAAAATGCTAACAGAAGATTGTGGACTCTGGCTTTATGCCTGTCAATGGTTTCCAAACATTTCCAATAGATCTAATTTTTGCTATCCTTGCATTTATTGTATTCCGTGAGGAAACTTCCCTCACTGTAGCCCTTTTTGAGAAAGTTCACCTATTTGCATTGGGTAATACGGAGTAAGCAACTTCTGATGACAAGAGTAGTACACACTATTTATATATTTTTTTAATAAACTTGTAACAATAATAACCTCATTAGTCGATAGGGAAAGTTCCTTGACGATTAAATAAATTATTCTTCTCAAACCAGTGTCCTTTGTAGAAGTCTTCTCCCTAGTTGATCAAGCACAAAATCTTAGTGATGACCTATACACCATGTCATGGAAAGTGACCATTTGTAGGGTTTCAATGTCTTTTTGTTATTTAGGAAATACTAAATATGACATAAATTTAGGGTTCCAACACATCTAACAAGTACTAAGAACCACAAGAGTCACTCAAGGTCAAATAGAATCCATTCAATAATTTCTCACAACAAAAGGGAATAAAACACAGAAGGAATTCTTTAACTCCTACTACATTTCATTTGAAGAAATAACAACTCTTAAACAATCAACACAATCAATCATCTATTTATTGTATTAATTGAGCTCTAGAATTTACTAAAGAATTTTCAGAGCCACTTATTACCAAATCATTAGTAATTAGCAACAAGAGTATATAGCACAAGGAAGGAATACATATGAGGTGAAATAAATAATCATAAATCCAAGGTGAGAATGTTCAAATAAGACACATCGACACTACCCCCACGATCTCCATGACCTTTCAAAAGCGCGAATCAGATAGAGTAAGGGTAAGTATCTCTATGACTAATTCAACACAACAAGCACATACAACAAGATCATGGGCAATCAACATTAGCTAGAGATCCTAGTGTTGCAACCTGGGCTTTGATACCAAATGTAACACCCCCATAAAGGAACCTCAGAGGAAAATAACTAATTACTAAAATAACACAACAATATAAATTTTTTAAGAACAAAATACATTATCTCATCGACACATCATGATTGCAAATTTTAAGATACACTAACATGTTATATGTACATTCATTCAATGCACAAATGGAAGATAACCCGCATAAGAAACTATCTCCTCTATGAGTTCCCCAATGTTGCTACTACACAACACATCTAAAACATAACTAGAATACTAAAACAACAATGAAAAACTCTAAAATTATCATGATCATCATTACCACTTAGAACTAAATTAATTTTAATCACCAAATCCAAATGTTCCTAAGATAACCCATCAACATGGAAAAGGATAACATAAAATAACATAATGAGGGTCCGTACCAACATCGATCTATTTGCAGACACTAAAAATTATCATGTCGCTTACGCAAGATATTTTTACTAATATTTGTCTTAATTAATTAAATATTCTTTATTATTTAATTCATTCATGTCATTCATTCATTTCAAATTTCAAAATTGTCATTTCCTCCAATTTCTTATAATTGATACTTTTAATTAATTATTTAACATTCATTTAATATTCCTCTAAATTATATTAATTAAATGATTTTATTGTTCAATTAGCTTATTTTCTAACTTTTAATTAAATAATCATATTATTTAATTAAATAAATTCTTCTCATTTTTTGTCACCTTGATTGAATAATTATTTTAATTATTTAATTTACTAGTTAGCTATGTCTTCTATAATTGGATAAATTATTTAAATTATTTAATTATTCCTTTCTCACAATGCTAACTAATTCTTCTAAGAATAAATAAAATATGTATTTAATTTATTCCCCCTTCTTGGACAATTAAATAATTATTTAATTATTTAATGCTAATTTATTCCTCTAGTTCCACCTCCTAACTGACACTGACTCCCAGTCTTTTGATCAATCTATTAAGTCCACTCTTGATAAACCAAGTTATTTCATCAGTTAGCCCTGTCATGCAACCAATCAACTATCAATTAGTCTGAGTCATCTGCCCAATCAGTCTAGTCCCAATTAATCTTGTCCATTTATTATTAGTCATCACCCCTCATTCTAAACTATCCATTGAAATTTAGAATTCTATAAAATGAGATTCAATTCTCATAATTTCCTTAACTACAATTCTTGAATTTTCATGTTGTCGCATTGAAGAGCAAATTTGAGAGCCTATATTGCATAGAAAATGAGAGAAACAAGGGAGATATTTTTATCTAAATAGTTTACATATGATTTTGATGAAACTGTTTATTTGATGTGCATTATATAAATAATTATTTTATCATTCTCCCTTGGATAGGTAGGAATTGGCAATTTTATTGGATAGTTTGTGGTTGGATCCTTACAAATCTTATTACAAGTTACAAATCTGAGAAATTTCTTGCCTATACATTCCAGTACACCTGACATGATAATATTTTTTTAAAAGATTTTGGGTGTGTTTTTGAGTTTTGTAGTTCTAGATCCTTTCAACACAATTGAATGATTTTGAGTTGCAATCACATAATTTGTATATGCAATCATTCTGTATTCTAACTATGTTTTGTGTGCTCTTTATTTTTTCAATTTGTTTAGATAGAATTTCATGCAACTACCATTCAAATGATGTAATTACTTGATTCCAATATGCAATCATTTAATATTAAGCTGTAATAATCAACTTAAATGTCACAATCAATCACCAAATGATACATTTGCCTGGTAAGAACAAGTATAAGCTTTTTGCAGTTTGCTTGAATTTTTCTATCTTTTTTTTTATTTTTTGGTTTTCTGTGTCTTTTCCACCATCTTGGTTAGGTTTTTTGGTTACTAATATTTTAATTTAAGCTTATGGTTTGAGAATTGGGTGGACTTTATAAAGGACAATCTCAAAATTCACGTGCCTTCACCATATTTCATTTTATTAAGGTTAATTAACCATTGTGCTTGAGTGTTTGGTGCACTTGTGCATTTTTGTGGGTGAACCTACTGTGACACTGAAATATGACCACAATGCACAAGTTTCTATTTATAGAGGGGTTTAGGTGGTTGGGAAAAGAGCTACTTACCACCTAAGGATCCACCCAAGTGTTAACAAGATAAGGCCAAGCCACAGCCGAAGTGCTATATAAAAAAAGTGTTTTGATTAAAGTTACAATCGATAGGTGTGGATATGTTACATTGAAAAAAGTATCACTTAGTATTTGTGTGATACATAAAAACCCTTAGTTGTAAGACATCAAAGATATTATTCTGAAAGAGTTGGGAGTCTCCTTAATTGGGTGAACTACCTCGACTATAGACACATGAATAGATATGCCTACTAGAAACCATTTGTTGTAGTTTTCAAAATCCAAATACTTCTTGGTTTAGAAGGTCAAGTCTTCCTTGAGATTCCCTTTATGTACCCTAATTATTGAGACATGAATCCCTCACTTAGATTTCTGCATTTTTAGAGTAAGAGAGTCAGGTAATTCTTGTTACATGTAACGGGAAGACAGTGACACTTGATTCTCTTCTTGTCCACCTTAAGGTAGTATATGGATAAATACAATTGAGATCCATTGAGTGTAACCTATTTCCAGCCTATGTAGTGCTTCTCTTCAAATTGATTTTATTTGTTGTAAATACTAATAGAGTCAATAGGGATTTAGCAATTTGTGGCTCCCAATCTCTTCACTCTAGGTTTCCAAGGGTTCACAACAATCATAATATCTTGTATATATTCATCATGTTTATTAAATTGAATGAGCTTATCTAAAACCTAAAAAATACATTTACCAAACAAAATAATGCAACATAGACATTCTAATACGCAATTGAAACAATCTCATACACAATTGAAATATTTTGATAAGCATATGAGATATTTTTATCCATATTTTTATTTATTTTTTATTCATAATTGCCTATTGAAAAATCCATCTAGTGACCAAAATTGCTCAAAATTATTTACCAGGTCATTCACCACAAGTGCTATTTTTTGCTAGGCAATTGATATTTGAACACCACAATTGCCCTATTCTTACAACACAACTGTCATTTTTTGTGATGTAATTTTATGAAAATATTGATTCCAAAATCTTGCAATCAAACCAATTAGGGTTCCTACACATATTCCTAAGACCTATCTAGACTAGAAACACAATAGTTGGATTTCAAAATCCTACATATTTCCTTTAGGTTTTGAATCTTAGGGTTCTAATTGAATATTTTTTAGGTCACAATATTTGAATATTTTAGGTTATCCTTATTCATAACATCATCATCATCAAGGTTTCCTATATTTTAGGGTTTCATACCTTTTTACATCATTTTCTTTTGCATCATCATTCTTAGGGTTTCCTATATTTTAGGGTTTCATACCTTTTAGTATAAATCATTACGATTACCTTCCTTTTTCATCATTATTATTATTGTTACCTATTTTATTGTATCACAATCATTATAAAGGGTTATGTTCCTTTTTGTGCACATCATCTCATCATTTGAGGGTTTACCTTTCTTTTTGTATTTCCAAAAATTCTAAAAAATGACAAAAACATAGGTATTGTTGGTGCAAGAGCACCTCAATAAATGAATGTAAGCTCAAGGGCATGTTAGTTTCTAAGTAGGGTAGAAGTGATGTAATAAATACCCAAGAGTCATTTGGGTGTAAGATGTGAGAAAATTAATCTTTTCTTGGATGTATTAAATAAAGGGATATTCCAAGGATCCCTATGTCTAGTTTGTCCTCTTGTGAGGACATGTCATTTTTTTTGTCCTCTTGTAAAAGGGTGAGGACATGTAATATTTTTAAAATTCCTTTAATAAGAAAATTAGCTTATCCTCCTTAAGAGGATTTTGACACTTTGCACACACTTATTATGAATGGTGGCATTCATAGATTTATGAGTTACCTTTGTAACTCTATTCTCATCTCAATTTAAGAGATGGTCCTCTCTCATTCTTTAAGAACACTTTTGATGTTATTAGAATGACCTTCTTTCTCACTCTCTCTCATCCTTTAGGCTTATGCCTCATTCATAATTCACAAGGGGCTTTTATTTTCTTTTCTCCTTTCAAATATTCTGGTCTCCTTATTTTGGATCTTTGGTGCAAGCTCCAAGTTTATGCTATTTTTATGGTAACAATCTTCACTACAATTAAATCTCTTGGATTTCTTATTTGTTTATTTTCTCTTGTTTTATTTCCTTTCATGGTATCAGAGCAGGTTACCAATCCTTGTTTGAGTGAACTCATTGAAGGTTACCAATCCATGGAGCTCACTTGTTTGGGAAACATTATTGAGGAGAGAGATATAAGCTCTTATTCTAACTCATTGGTTGTTGTAGTTATTGTTTGAATATTTTTGGGTTTGGACGCTTGTCGCCAAACCCATCTTATCTTATTTTCAATATTTGTGTTCTAACCCTCTTTGGAAGGCTTTTTGCCAGAGATTTGTTTTATTTTTTTCTCTAAAAGGTTTCATCCTTTATTTTCTGGTTCTAACCATCTGCAAGTTTAATCCTTTGTTACAAAATTCTACCTGGTTTAATTGTAGATTTTAACTTATCTCTATTTTCACACTAATCTTTTTGAAGGATTTTTTTTTTTTTTGGTTTGGCTGGTTTGGTACCAAACCTACTTAGTTTAGCTTGTTTTGGAAAGTGTGGACAAGGAAATGTACCTTCATAGAATTAGTTTTGAGCAATAAATGAAATAGAAACTAAATAAACCACAATATAGCAACTATTTAGCAAATGAATGATCAATTGAGAATCCTATGGCTCTCTATCTAAGAGTGTTAACAGAAGCTCTGAGCAAGGTACCATTAATGACAGTCCTAGAATGAGAAATGATAAAGATTAAGCTAAAGCTAACAATTAGTTCAAATTGAAATGCTAAATTGATCTTAAAATGCCTTTATAGCTATAAAATGCAAGAGGTTCTATGCAATTCTCAGATGTGTGGTTATGAATTATGATTGATTTTGGTCTTCCTTTTATAGATTTATGCAATGGTATGGGGTGTAGTATAATTGATCATGATTAAGCCTTGGTTGAGTCTTTGGTTCCACCCTTTGAAGACAATGAAAAGTTTGTGTCCTCAAAGCTTGGGACAAGTAGACAAGATGAATGGACAAGATTCTCTTTCACTTTGAGTGATTGAGATTGAATTTGGCTTGATCCATGTGAATGCTTTTCCTCAAATCCTATTGGTTGATTGAATTCCCTCCCCTTTTGGGTTGTTGAGAGAAATTAGGATTTATTAATTGATTTAAATTGATTTATTTAGCCATGTACCCCTTGAATGGGTTGAATTTGATTTAATTCAAAACTATACAATTAATAGAATTAATTGCACTTTGATTTGATTTAACTTGATTAAAATGCTCTCAATTTTGATTTATCTTGAATTAAGACTTGATTTTAATTTTGATTGGCTAAATGTTTGATTCAATTCAATTACTTTGATTTTGTCCTTGATTCACTTTGATTTATCTTGATTTGTTACTCAATTATCTTTGTCCATTTTCAGGTGATTACAAATGCCCCTCTTTGAGTTGACGTGTGAAGCATGTCAATTCAAAGAATACTCTAATTTTGCTAATAACGGGTCCTGATTCTATCGATGGTCAATCTTTGATGTTTGTTTGATGTTATTCGATGATCGATTCTTGATATCTGATATGAAATTGATGGAGTTCTGATGATGTTTGTTCGATTGATGTTGCTCTTTGATGGTTGTTCTGATGATTGATCCTTGATATGATGATTGATTCGATGAAAGATTCTGATCTGGTACCTGATTTAATGATTGATTCTGATGCGATGCCCCATTCGATTGATTTACGAAATTTTTTATGATAAAAGCTTTTTCTTTGATTTGATGGTTGGTCTCTTGTTTTGATGTTGATGTTACTGATGTTGATTATCCGATGGTATGCCCCCTCGGAAATGAAATAAAATTTGATCGATGGTTGAAATTTTTTAAGATTTAGGTCAAGTTTCGTTGATTTTGTTCAATTTATAATGAATTTTAATTTCATTTCTGATATTGTTTTTACATTTGTTTGATTACAAATGCCCCTGATTTGGCAGATTTGATGAAAAATTCAATTTATTAGGTCAATTGTAGTAAAAAATTCCTCTTTTAGGTCAAATATACCCTTTTTAGGTCAAAAGGCTATATAAAGGGGTCAAATTTCCTTTTTCACTATTCATTTTCACTTTTTATGCTCTAACCTTTTTTACTTTTGACGATGTCAATCCCCATTCGCGAGCATAGATTTGAGTGATGTCATCGATATCATCGTCTACCTAGCTCTAGACCTCCGATGAGTACTTAAACCTCTTCATTTTTTCATTTCTAGCATTTAATTTTTAAAAAGTTAAATTTTTCCCGTAGAAACACTCTTTTTTTTTCATTTTTTAAATCCAAAGAGCGCTTTTGCATATTTAAATGGCACTTTCACCCTCCAAGTTGCACTTCTGCGACTTTAAGTTACACTTTTGCGGTCTGAAACTACACTTATACTTGCCAGTTTTAGGCCCTATTCTGCCTTTTCCTTGTTAAAGAGCGCTTTTACCGTTAAATAGCGCTTATGCCCTTTTCAATTGCGCTTTCAAATTCTTTGGGTGCTTTTTCCACTTTTTTCTCTTTTAATCCATTAGATAGCACTTTTAAACATTTAAACAACGCTTTCACATTTGTTCGCTTTTAAAGCCTGAAATAGCGCTTTCACTCTGCCATAAATGATTCCAAATTGATTAAGTCCACTTTGCAATTTTCTCGACGTCGTCGATCAGTTGATAGATTAAGGTCATGAACTTGATGTTTTTAGCAAGTTGTAAGATGGCAGTATGAGTCAGTCATGATTTGAATATTTGATCGTCAATCTAGATTCTGTTGATGGGTGATGATAAATTTTCCATTCTATCTAAGTAGAAACATGAAAATTGATTGTGGTTTAATATTTTGAAATTTTTTTGATTGACTTAGAATGATCCAAATAATAATTGATTTCAATTCTGATGTAATTGAACTTTCTTTTTCTAGGTTTTCCTTGGGTCCTTGCATGTTCGCGGTGCCTATCCTTTATGTTGGAGTATGATTCTTGACCTGAGTGTGGTGGATCGTCACCATATCAGTCTCTATGGCTTGTTGTTCTTGTTACATCTTCCTTGATTTTGAGTGAATCAGGGTCTTCTCAGTGCTATGGCTGAGAATTAGCACTCAGACCATAATACTTTTCATTTTCCACTAGGGGAGATGACCATTACTCTTGAGGATGTATATCGGATCCTCTGTTTACCGACTCATGGTGAGCAGGTGTACTATGACTCTCTGTATGATGGATCTACATGTCAGTGGGTATTTATGGATCCTACCATTGGTGATGCTCACATCCAGTGGGCTCAGTTTGTTTCCTCTCCTGTATTGCCAGTTGTTTTGGGTACACTGCTTGGCAGGTTCTTACTTCCTAACAGACATGGACACGGGTTTGTTGTCAGTTGGGGTCCCATTATTGAGGATCTAATGGCACATCCTCATTGCTTCAATTGAGGTTCATGTGTCCTAGCATAGTTATATCATGAGTTGCACACGGTGGTTTATAGGTATTCCACTACACTTACTGTAGGTATGATCCTTCTTCAGCTATGGACCTGGGAGCACCTCCTAGTGACATGTCCTATTACAGCATGAGATCGTCAGCCAGGTTATCCTTTTGCTTGGATGTACTATGGTATCATCATCCAGACCCATATGGGTAAGCTAGATTACTGGTGTTATGTCATTGATGACATAGACATTATTGTTTGGAGGCTGTATCTTGGTTGTGAGGCTTGGCTAGAGGATGATGGTGAGCTACCTTACATGTTCTTTCCCTGATGGATGCTCGGGTGTTCCACATATACTATTGAGAGATTCTGCTTTCGACGAGTTCTATGTTAGTACGGGCATGTACAGGATATGCCATAGGGAGTAACCATGTATGCTTAGGTACAAGATGAGAGATCATTATGGGGTCCATGTGTATATTATGGGACAGTTGTGCAAGAGATACAAGATATTGGGTATTGTCCTTGGTCTCCTAGATCACATGTCATGGATGTTGGTATTACTGATGATTATGTTGCTTGGCTACATTGATATCCTCTCCCTAGATTCACCGATCCTACGGAGAGAGTTCCTTCCATTGATGAGTTATCAGATGAAGATGATGGCTATGCAGGAGATGATGCTAGTGATGATGATGGATATGGTGGTGGTGTTGGTAGGATTAGAGGACAGTGTGGATGATGTGGTTATCAAGGAGCTAGAGCAGGTAGAGTTTGTATTCCTATGATTTTTGTTGCTCCTATTCCTTCTAGGGGTGATGATCAGGTGAGGGGTCATCGGGTGGACATATTACTTCATCATGTTGCCAGAGATCCAGTAGATAGACCTAGAGTTAGGAGTCAATGGGAGATTGATGCAGATATTACACAGGTTTTACTTGATTAGGTTATTCCTCCAATTATTCCATAGGTTCAAGAAACTTCTTCTACTTCTGCTTCTGCTTCAACTTCTATTCCATCTTCATCCTCACATCCTTCTTCTTCAAGTTTTGTTTCATTATTGGGTGTTCTCTCTTTGTCGATGCCTTCTTCTTCTATTCCTCCTCTACAGACTTCTGCAGCACAAGCTCCTACACCAGCCTTAACATCAAATGTTGTATCTCTTCAAACTTAGATATCAGTAGTGCAGCAGCAGGTTTCTCAGTTGAGTTAGATGATGCAGAGTTTCATGGTTGCTATGAGTCAGTAGGGTTTACAGGCTAGTTCAAGTCGGCCTCCAGATAGTGCTCCTGGTCCTGATGGTCCTGATGGTGCTGGTGATTTAGTTATTTGAGATATCTTTGATTATTCCCTTTGATATACATGATCTCTCTTTGTTGTTATCGAGACATTGGACTCTTATTGTATCATTTTTTATTGATTGATGTTGTTTATGTTGATACTTTGATAGTTGATGGATATTGATATTTGGACCTTTCTTTTATGATCATTCATTTAGACTTTGATATATTGTTGATTTTATTATAATGGTACCATGGAATATGATACTCTCTTTGATACATTTCACTATATATGATGTCATTATGTGTTGGATCTCTTTTTCAGGTGTTTTTCCATGATATGAAGATCTATGTGATTCTATCTCCTATATGCTTTGTTTTATGCTTTTCAGAATGCAATTTTTCAAATGTATGCCTATTCTCTATTGATGCTTAAATGATTATCTTATGTATGACATAGAATAGCTGAATGTAATCTTGATTTAATGAGTAATGATATTGTGCATGTATGCAATAGATATATGTAGGATGTTAGATGGATAATGAATATTGGATCTAATGGATGTCTCTTTTTTTATATGCAAAATGTGATGGATCTATGTATGTAATGATCATGAGCTTTTAATGATTAATGATTCTAAATGTTATATGCAATATGGATGGATGATACTATCATGAGTAATGTGTATTTAATGATGAATGATCTTAATATATGCAATGAATGATTAACTAACTAATACAACGCCCTTAATGGATTGATGTTTAAGAATGTGCCCTAAATGAGATGAATGCAATCTAATGATAATTAATGAGCTTTATGAAATTTAAAAGGATGCAATCTAATGCAATAGACTCAATGAAATGTAAATAGATTTTAATGATATATGAAATCTAATGCAATGAACTTAATGATTCAAATGTTGGACACATTTAAATGAATGGAATGTTTAATGAAGATGACATAATGCAACTTAAAAATGACCTTAATCAATGCAAGTGAACTAATGAAATGCACTTTTTTTTTTGTTTTTTTTCGATTTCCAACACACTCAATTATATATAGTTATTTTCGATGATCCTTTGATTCTTGATTTGACTACACCCCCTTTTCCTTTTCCTCTTGAAAATTAAGATAAGAAAGGAAAAACATATTAAATGCATTTAATCTAAGATGTATGCAACTAACTATCATTATTCAAAAATTTGGAGCTTATAATCATCATTGAGTGATTTTGGAATCCCGTTTAGTAAAACCATCACTAGTTCAACTATGATGATATGAATACTTTTTACACCTCTTTCTTTGCTTTCCCATCTCTTATTTGGTACGACCATCACTGATTGAAGCCAATCATGAGAGTGTGAATACCGATTTTGTCAGATTCTATGTTGCAAGTGGATTTTGGTATTATGATATTGAAGATCAAAATAGTCAAGGTATCCTTTTGTGTAAACAAACATAAATCTCAATTTTATCCTATGTACAAGTCCTCGATGATTCTTTGATGATCACATCCTTAGACAAATAAAACATGATTTAAAACTTTGATTGTAAGACAGTCATTCAAAAATCAACAAAAATATTGTCCTTTCATCATAGCTTATCTAGTTTAAAACTCTCATCAATTCGCTAGAAAGAGATGATTTCATCAATAAAGTCAACACTTAGAAATTTTTTTTCCATGTTTTTCAAATCCATATTTCAAGTGTAGTTCCATCCATTTCATACTTTTAATCCTGATAAAGATAAGGTTGTGTAAGATCTTGGATCAAATTTTGCATTTGGTTCAAATTGGATTAGAATGTAGATTTGATTAAGTGTTCCACTTTTGTTTTTGATGAATTGATTCTCATGATTGAATAAAGCTTGCTTTGATGAATCCTTCCTTCTGTTGAGTAGATTTCCCCTAGTTTGATATGATTTCATTTGTGGGACTTAGGACAATTTGTAGATTAGGTGACAAAAATCTTTAGGTACTTGCAAATGCAACTATGGGGTTTTATTATGCAATATATAAAAATACTGGCGAATGCAATATTTACAAGGTGACCTTCTAGGTATGAAACTGACTTGAACTTTCAATGGTGTCTTTTTACCAGGTTTTCACTGACTGAATGAATCTTTCTCTTTTTTATGTTTTTAAAGCTTTTCTCTTTTTTTTTTGCTACCAAGGCACCTATTTGCTAGGTTTTCACCAAGGCACTTTTTCTCTTTTTGATTTTTTTTGTATTTTTCTTTTTTTCAATTTTTTTTTCACATCATCAAGGTGCCTATTTGCTAGGTTTTCACCAAGAAAACATCTTTTTGAGGATCATATATGAATGTTTTTACTTTCTTCATGCTCAATTTTCCACTATTTTTTGATCTTTTATGCTTTTCCAATTTGTTTGTTCTTTTCTATTTTTCAATGTTTTTGGTATTTTCAAGATCTCTTTTGACTATGTACAATAAATATGATGTTTTTCATCTGATTTCTGATACTCTTTATACTCTTTCATCTACCTCATGTATAGAACCTCTTTAGATGTATGCTATTAATAGGTTCTTGTAGTTCTTCTCCATCACAATCTTCTAACATGTAGGTGTCGGTCTCAAAAGAAGAAGTAATAATAAATGGTCCTAACCAATTTGCCTCCCATTTTCCTTTCTTTTCCCTTTCTGCTTGATTTTAGGGATTCTCTCGCAAAACTAGGTCACCTATTTGGAATGTTCTTGACTTGATGTGCTTATTATAAGTCCTTGACATTCTATTTTGATATACCTTTAGATGATCAAATGCTTGTTGTTGTTTCTCATCTAGGAGTTCTAGTTCATGCAGCCTAGAAATCTATAGTCTTCCTCACTTATCAAACCATGAAGAGATACCCTTAGGGATGGAAGTTCTACCTCCAAAGAAAAAATTGCTTCTATTCCAAAGACTAAGGAAAAAGGTGTAGCTCCTATTGGCATTCTTATGCTTGTTCTATAAGCCCATAAGGTCAGGTTTATTTTGATGTGCCAATCTCTACCTAAATTGTCCACTGTTCTCTTCAATATCTTCAAGATGTTTTTGTTTGTCACTTTGGCTTGTCCATTACCTTGAGGGTAATAGATTGATGAAGAATGATGAATCATGTGAAACTTCCTACATAACTCCTTTAGGTCTTTGTTTTTGAAATGCTTTTCATTATACATTATGATGGCATGGGATATGCCATATCTACAAATGATGTGATTTAGGATAAACAAAGATATCTTCTTTCTCGTTGCAGTTGATAAGGGTACAACTTCCACCCACTTGATAAAGTACTCTGTTACCGTGATGATGAATTTATGACCATTTGAGGATGGTGGATGAATCATTCCTATTAAATCTAGGCCCCATTGATAGAATGGCCAAGGTGTTTTCATCAGATGAAGCTCTTGTATGGGCACATGTATCAAGTTTCCATGAAATTGACACTTTCTACAAGTTTTGGTGAAGTTACAAGCGTCTTTCTCCATCATAGGCCAAAAATATCCTATCCTAAGAAGTTTCTTAGCTAGGGTTAATCCATTCGAATGTGATCCACATACTCCCTCATGGATTTCTCACAAGGCTACGTTTGATTCCTCTTATTCTAGACATCTAAGGAGCATTCCATCTAAACTCTTACGATACAATGTTTTAGAAATTATGGTATATCGGGAGGCTTGGCGAATGAAGCTTTTCTTTTGATTCTTGGTGTGGTCTATGGGTAGGATTTGATCTTTTAAGTGTAAATAGTTCCATACCAAGATGATTCATGTGTAGTTAGTAAGAAAATGGTATAAGGATGGGTAGGGTCAAATGCTGGTTGTACCACTTCTTCTACCAGGAATTCATATATGGTGCTCTAATTAGGCATTTGTACAAGTGATGCCAAAGTTTCCATTGCATCTGCTACTTTGTTCTTTTCTCTTGGCACTTGCTCAAATGTAATAAGTATGAAATACTTCTTAATATTTTCCACCATGTTTTTATAGAGTACCAATTTATCATCTTTTGTCTGATATTCTTCATTAACTTGATTAATGACTAATTGTGAGTCTCCATAAACCTTTAGTTCTGTCACCTTCCATTATAGTGCCAACTTGATTCCAATAACCAAGGCTTCATATTCTGCTATGTTATTGGTGTATGGAAATAGAAATTTTTATGACCTAGGAATTGTGGATCCCTGAGGAGTGATTAGAAGTATGCCTGCTCCTGACCCATGTTGAGTGTATGAACAATCAAAATATAGTTGCCATGTTTTTGCCTCAACATTCACAATCTCTAAATCTGAAAATTCTACTTGGATGGGATGATCATCTTGAAGTGGTGCTTTTGCTAATTGGTTAGAGATGACTTTCCCTTTGATGGACTTGTGGTCTATATATTCAATGTTGAATTCACTCAACACCATAACCCATTTGGCTAGCCTTCCATTTAATGTTGTTTTACTAAGAAAATATTTTAAAGGATCTATCTTGGCAATGAGACTTATCTTGTGAGCTAGCATATAATGGTGTAATTTTTGGGAAGCAAAAACCATGACCAAGCATGCCCTTTCAATGAATGTATAGTTTAGCTCATATTTGACTAGAGTCCTACTTATGTAGTAAATTGCCTTTTCTTTGCCTGTTTCATCTTCTTGTGCTAAAAGTGCCCCCAATGAATTCTTTGTTGCTAAAATATATAGGATCAAGGGCTTGCCTCTGATAGGTGGAATCAAGATTGGAGGGTTCATGAGGTATTTCTTCAATAGATTAAAGGCTTCTTCACACTTTTCATCCCATTTGAAAATTGTATCTTTATGCAAAAGTTGGGTGAAGTTATGACATTTTTCTGCTAGTTGGGAGATAAATCTCCTGATAGACTGGATTCTCCCTTGTAAAGACCTCATTTGGATAATATTTTTAGGTGTTTCCATCTCCATAATGGCCTTGAATTTAGTGGGATCCACCTCTATTCCCTTTTCAAATACAATGTAGCCTAGTAGTTTTTTAGATTGGACTCCAAATGCACATTTTTTTGGATTAAGCCCCACTTTAAATTTTTCTAACCTTTCAAAGATCTTCTCCATAATTGGTAGATGCTCCTCCCTTGAGTGAGATTTGGCTAATATGTCATCCACATAATCCTCCATGAACTTATGCATCATATCATGGAATATTGTGGTCATTACTTGTTGATAGGTCGCTCTGGCATTCTTCAAACCAAAAGGCATGACATTCCAACAAAAAGTACCCCATGCACATGTAAAGGTTGTCTTATCTTGGTCTTATGGTGCTATCTTTATCTGGTTATATCCGCTAAATCCATCCATGAGTGAGAACATATAATGCCCTGTTGTTAGGTCTGCAATGGCTACATCTAGGCTTGGAAGAGGGAAATCATCCTTAGGACATGCCAAGTTTAAGTCTCTAAAATCCATACAGATTCTGATGGATTTATTTTCTTTTGATACTGGCACTATATTTGAGATCCATTGTGCATAATAAATGGCCCCTATAAATCCCACCTTCAACAATTTTTCTAACTCCACTTTGACAAGTAGGGCTATATGTGGATGCATCTTCCTTAACTTTTGCTTAACAGGTTTGGCTCCTTCCTTGATATTTAGATGAAGCATTATTAGATTTAGGTCTAATCCCGACATATCATCATAAGACCATGTGAAGTTAACTTTTTTTTCTTTAAAGAACTTGATGAATTATGTTCTTTCTTCACTAGATAGGGATGTCGCTAGGTGTATGATCTTTGGCTCTGTTTCTAATCCATTGTTTATCTTTTCTGTAGGCTCAATCAAAATTGGAGATCTCTCTTCATAATGTCCTGGTAGAGCATCTAAACTTCCTTCTTTAGGTGCCTCAATTGGGTTTTCACCTTTGGAAACATCCTTTATTTCTTTTCTTTTTTGATCTAATGTTGCCACAATGTGGTTTTCAACACTTGATTCTTTTTCTTTTTTTCTTTTTTACTTTTTTCCATTTTTTCATGGATTGAAAGTTTGGATACTCCCCTTTATCATTTCTTCCTGATATTCCATAGTAGAAGAAGGCTCAACCGCATTGATATATTGGGACACCACATTGTCATTCAAAAAGGTTGGGAGGGTGGTTGGTTCAATGGAATCCCATTCAATTAAATCCGGGTGTATGAGAGTTAAAGGATCAATACTTAGGCTTGGTTCAATGGGACTTAAAGATAAGACCTCATTTGATGGTTCATACATTATATCGTTCAAGTCTATGACATGTGCCTCTTCTAAATGTTCTAAAGAAGTAGGATCAAATTCCTCCTCACTAGAATCCTCTAAGATTTCTGTTGGATAAAATTCATGTGGATTAAACTTAATGTTTGATTCCTCCATAGTAGGTCTCCATGAAGGTACATAGGGTTCTCCTACCCATTGATTCACTTCAATTTCTTGAATGTTAATTTCTTCATTGATAGGTATCCAAGATGGTACGTAGGGTTCACCTACCCATTGATTTACTTCTATTTCTATGCTTGGCACATCATTTAGAACCACTTAATTTGAAATAGATCCTTGGTTTAAACTTCATTATGCTATTTGTCCTTTATCTTTGCTAGAAGTGCAGGTATGAATAACATCGATACCCTTATCGTGGCATGACTCATCAAATAATGTCTCCCATTCACACCCATTAGAATCCTCATCACTATGAGATTCTAATTGCAATATTTGACCATGGAGTTTGGGATAGTGTTTTTGAGTGTACACTTCTTCAAGATACCCTAATCCTATTTTATCCTTGCTATCTCGCCATGTACTTTCTATTGGTTCAACAAGTCCTTCATTCCTCATGCCCAAAGGTCCTTGGCCTTTGTACCCCATCTTTTGCATGATTTGAAATCCTTTCCCATATTGATGTGTGGGAATATTGGGATTTTGGATGTGTTTGACATGGGCACTTGTTTCTTCATCCTTGTAGAGCCAATTTAGGATCTCGTTATCATTCTCATCCATGAATGATGAAGTACTAGCTCTCACAAAATGATCATTGTCTTTGTGGGGTAGATTTGATGGTCTTCCATAGGACTTAGGAGATAAGGGTAAGTCCATCATGGATAGGGAGTATTCGCCTACTCCTTTTTGCTTGATTTTGCATTGCTTATTAAAATTCTTCATCATTTGATCCATCTTTTGATAATGGGCCTCTTTGGTGTACACTTGAATAGATTTGGTTTGATCTTCTTTTAATTTTTCAATAACATTATCGTCACTAACCTTCTCTTTTCCCTTAGTTGATGTAGTTAGGCTAGTGAGTTTTGGTATGTCTTAAATAACAACTTCTTTTTTTATATTTTCCTTTCCCTTCAATAATGGGATGTCTTTAGAAATTTTCCCTTGCTCGATTTGATTAGGTTCTACATTGTGTGGGACTAAAGATTCGTTGATAGGCTTGATGTTGTTACAATATTGGAAAGGGTTTAGGTCCCCACTTACCATTATTTCCTGCCCTCGATAAGGAAATTTTAGACATTGGTGATAAGTGGAAGGAACGGCTTGCATTTCATGGATCCACGACCTTCCTAACAAGATATTTTAGGTCAACTTTAAATCTAGCACTTGACAAATGGTCTCTTTTTCAATGGGACCAACTCTTATGGGTATTATTATGACTCCTTTTGAAGCTCTTTCTTCATCGTCATAGGCTTTAAAGGTTATCTTTTTCTTAGGGTCAATAGCCTCCTCAGAAAATCCTAGGGCTTTCACTAAGCTAAGGGTACAAATGTTTAAGCTAGCTCCTCCATCTATAAGGACTCTTTTCACCCTATGCTTATGAATCAAGACTTCTATGTGCAAAGGAAAATTTTGAGGATGATTGGGACAAGTCATCTTTCTCAAAGAATGATAAGCAATGGGGAGAAATGAGGTGTCCCACCATGTTTTGAAACTTTTCTACCTCAAAATTTAGAGGCACATTGGTCTCCAATAAGGCTTTCTCCAAGATATATTTATGAGTTGGTGATAATTTGAGCAGCTCAATAATAGAAATTTGAGCAGGAGTTCTTTGTAATTGATCAACCAAGTAATATTGTTTTGATGATGAGGTTGAAGCTTGGTTTGATAGAACAATTTTAGGAGCATTTGTAGGTAGAATGATTTTCGATGCTTGCCCCCTAGTGACACCATTTGACGATGCTTCTCTTAATTTATCCTTTACTTTGATAACATTTACGACATTATCTTCTTCTCTTAAAGTATTTATTATGGTATCATAGGTGTGTGCAAAGTTCACCTTCTCATTACCTTTCTTTTAATTCTGATTAGCATTAGATGACTCACCCTTTTCATGATTAAGAAATGGGTTTTAAAGGCTATGTGATCCTCATTATTTTGAGGTCCTTCAACTTTGATAGTTTCATCATCTATTAAATATTGCACTAAGTGTTTCAACCTCATGCATTCGTTAGTTTTATGACCTCTATTTTGATGATACTCACAATGATGAGAATCATTCCACCAATTAGGTTTAACTTGAGGTTCAAAATCTCTTAAATCAGGTAATGTGATGATCTTGTTAGCAACCAAGGTCTTCAATGCATTCTCCAAAGGTTCACCTAGATGTTTTAATTTTCTCTTGTTATAAGTGGAGAAAAAGGGTTTGGGCTTATTCCCAATGGCATTATTATAAGGATTATTAGCATTGTTGTTTGAATTATTGGAATTGTTATTGTTGGCATTATTGTTGGAATTGAATGGAACCTTGTTTGATTGATTAACATTGTAGGAAGAATTGGCTCCACTAGATAAATTAAAAGGGGTGGCCTTCAAATTGTTAGCCTCTATGACTCCATCATTCACAAGGTTTTTATTGTTATTCTTCAACCATATCTTAGGCTTATCATTTTGATGGTTGGCCCCTTGATTATTGACATATTTAGACACATAATAATAATTATTGTTGTTGTTGGTACTGGATTTTTTGGAATTGAATAATTTTATCTCTCCTCTCTTTACCATCCTCAATCTTGATCCCATTTTTGATAATTTTTTCAAATGTTGGGGGATATTGGAGTTGTAATCGATAATTCATTTCTATGGTCAAGTTGTTTGTGAAGATTTTCATCTTTTCCTTCTCGGGGATACTTTGTGGATACCTTGCAAAAATGGTCCTCCACCTTTGTAGGAATCCTACGAAGGATTCTCCATCTTTATGTTTGGCATCACACAATTTGAGCATCGTGATCTCATGCTCAATATTATAAGAATAGTGGGTCACAAAATTGGAGGCTAACTCCTCAAAGGTCTTTATTCCTTGGGGTAACTTTGAAAAACACTCCATGGCGGGACCTCCTAAGCTTCTAGGAAAGAGTCTCATTAGGTACGTATCAATGTGCATGAACTTGATGCTTAAGGCACAAAACTCCCTTAGATGGTCTGGTGGGTCTGTTTTGCCCATATACTTGTCATACTTAGGAAAAATGGTATTAAAGGGAAAGGGTGCCATAACTAAGTTTTTGTCGAATGGGAAAGGAAATAAAGCTTCAATAGAAAAGGCCTTAGGTTCAGCCGCCTTTTTCAATGTATCAATTTACTCTTGGAAGGTTTTCAATTGTCTAGTCATAGCCTTCATGGGGTCATCTTGTTCTTGATCTTTCTTAAGTTGTTCTATATTGTAATCATGGGGAAGCTTTACTCCCCTTTGGGCTAGGTTTAAGAAAAATTTCTCCCTATCCTTATCTATCAATTTCTCCATAACTTCTAGAAATTCATGGTCTTGGGCTGCTCTCTCAACTTTTTCTTCAAGCGTTTCTTTGGGATCTTGATTGGCATTGTTAGTGTTATGGTTGATTCCTCCATGTTGATGATCATAATATGCAAAATTTTGATCCATATTGTTAAGTCTTTCTTCAAATAAATTTGGGATGATATCCCCTTGATCTTGACCTTTAAAGAGACTTTGGTACTCCACTTCACGACCTTCGTTTGCAACACAAGTGATATCTCCTTGTAAAGATACCCTAAATTTGTGGGACCGCATGGAAACCGGCATCCAACAAGGGTTTGATTTGAATTGCTCCTTCATTTGATAATTGTTGATTTTAATTGAAGAGATTAAAAATGTAAGATGAACTTCCAATGGATATCTCTCTCACTTGTTTATGTATTTCAAACACAACAATCACACATACACTTGTCTCTTTTTACCCACTAACACAAAATGTTTGATTTGAAAGTACGTTGTCATGGGTTTTGCACAAAAAGAAACTTCAAGTACCTACCTAGCTCAAGATTGGTTCGTAAACATGGCTCTAAAAAGGTGGTCTTGCTATTTTATCAAGGATTTAATATCGATTCCGTTCAAAATGGATCCTAAAATTTCATCCCCCAAGTATGTTAAGGGGCTTCCCACCACCAGTATATCAGAGTTTTGTGCAATCCATGAGGACTACTCAAGGAAGTTCAAAAATTTAGTATCATTTTGTCACACACCCCATTAAGGATGTATGTGTTTCTGTATCATCTTAAAATGGAAGCACTTCCATGATAAGAGTGTTTAGCCCTCTGAGTAAGTGGTTTGGGGTCATGTCAAGTGCCTTGATTAGGTCTTTGCATGTATTTGGCTTTTCTGCCTGCTTTCCACTTCTTCCCTGCACTTGATTTCTTCATTCTAGGTGAAATTAGGGTTAGGGTCTTAAGGATTCTATTGATTTTCCCTCTTCCATGGCTCTATTTTCTAGGTAGGATGTAGAAATAGATCCTCCTAGCCTTCATCACAGTAATCATAGGATTTTATGTCTATCCTTGACATTCTATCTTGTTCTGGCATCAATTCTAGGTTTCTGGGCATCCCCGGGACCTCCTAACTTGGTTTTGAGTCAATCTGGGACTAGGGTCAGGGTTGAGGTCGAACCTAACTAGGTTAGGTCCAACCTCAATTTTTCCCCCTTCCTTCAAATCTCCAATTTCCATGATTTCTGAGCATTGGGCTTTCGGGAGATTTATTTTCCTGCCTCCGAGTCAGCCATTTCGGGTTTTAGGATGGTAAATCCTTTAATTGCATTTAACCTAGGTATATTTTCTAAAAGTTAGGACCTAATTGAGATTTAATTCTCCAAGGTGGCCCCTCTAGAGGAGTGTGCCCTAGTTCACTATAAAAGGAGGCCTTCCTCTCTCATTTTCATATCCATCTTTCACATCTCAAGTGCTCAAGCTCTCAAGTGTAAGCAAGTCTTCAAGCATTCAAGTGTTCAAGCATCCATCCATCAAGGAGATCCATTGTTAGCCATTGAAGGATTCAATCTCTTTGGAGCCCCCTTGAAGATCCCTTCTTCTCCATTCATGCAAGCTTTCTCATATGCAAAGATCAAATCAAGATTGGTGTTGAAAATCAAAAACCATTGATTGGAGACATCCTACATTCATTCCTACTTGTGGATTTGAAGATTCGAATAGTCTACAAGGACTTCAACATAAGCGAGGTGATTTGTTTCAATTACTTTGTTTATGCACAATATATTTCAATTCAATTTCAAGGTTAATTCCTAAATTGGGGTTTGACCAAGGCAAACCCCCCATACAACAAAAACCCCCATTTTCTTGTAGGTACAGGTGTGGAATTTTGAATCTGAGAGAAAATTTGGATACCCTTTTCGGCAAACTTCCAAGATTTGCGAACAAAATTTGAATCGGACTTCAAATAAAGAATGTAGTATTTGACCTTTTATGAGGGTCAAACATGAGCTGAGCCATCTTGGAGAAATATTTCTGGGTTTTCTCTGTCTCAGCATTTCCAGTCCAGGAGAGGTTTTAGATTTTCCCAAAAGTGTACACAGACATCAGAATTCAATATTTTCCAGATCTACCCTAATTTGAGGTTAGTATTTGTATTTCAATTATTTCAGATTTCCAAACAAAATATATATATCCTCCTCCATAGGGAAATATTGGATTTACTTTCTCTCTCTCTCTCTCTTCCATATTCTTCACAAATTGATTCAATTGTGTATTAACCTTTTGGTTGATCAAATTGGATCTTTTCTTTGGGGAATTTGGGTTTGAGAATAGATCTCATATTTCCCCCTATACATTTGAATAGGGTTGAATCCATTTTACCTCTATTCGGTTTCATTTCATAGTGGGTTGGATTCTTGCAGCAAAATCAAGCGTATCCTACTTTGGGCTGTCCCTCACACCGGCCTCGTTAAGGCAATTTCTCAGGAGGTGAGCCTACTAATGTTCTAGCATGTTCTTGTAAAGCAAGGAAATGGAGTTAAGAATTAGTTTTTGAGAATTTGGTTCACCAAAAGGTGAAGAGCATATCCCTAACTTTTCCTTAATTTCCCAAACACAATAAACACGGTTCAATTACTAGCCTACTAACTAGAGAGAATTGAGTATTTCTACTCTCTTCTACAAACAAGGGGATTTGATTTTATGTGCTTGATTTCCTCAACCTTTCTTCTCAATTAAAAAGTTCAACACCTTTGGCATTTTGATTCACTAGAAGAAGTGAAGAGCATAGGCCTAAATGCTAAACTTTCTAAACAAAGATAGGCTGTTTTGTAATTACTAGATTCTTAAAAGCACCAATGCCACAATTTAAGGGAAAAATTCACTAGTTTGAGGCTTACCTTTCCTTGTAGCTAACAAAATTTAGGGGCATTTTTGAGTTGTCTCCATGATTTTATGCTTACCTTGGCTATAGTTCCTTTCCCATTTTCTTTTCCTCCAATAAAGTTAGTCAACAAAAACAACCACAATGAAGCAAACCAAAAAAGAAATTGAAGAAGCATAGAATGAATTGAATCTAAGGCCTTATTTGCAAATTTTGAGAAAAACTTGAATGAAGGTAAGAAAATCCAATTAAGTGAAACAAACTTAGTTTTATACGCTTCTACAACTTTAAGATAGTTCTCATAAACCTAATTTTCCTCTTGTGAATCCTCAAGGACTAATTTGATGTGAGGAAAGTTCTCCTTCTTGATTTTCTTAGTCAAAGCCTTCCCTTCTTAGTTGAATCTACTCTCTGGTTTCTTCGCTTTTTTGTGATCAGACATCCTGCAAAGTCATAAAAATCATTTTACCACAATCAGTTAATGAAAATTCATAGTTTCTGCAAAAACATTGTCGTAATGCTTAAAAAAGCTATTTTACTGCTTAAAAGCGTTGTTAATTTGATTAAAAGCTTTATTTAAAATTTGACAATAAGCTCAAAAGCACACAAATTACTAGAAAAAGTGCTACATAATTGATCAAAGGCGGTAAAAATGAAGTAAAAGTGCTAAGTAAATGCGCAGAAGCGCTTCGTAGTCAGGGAAAAGGCACTGCCTGAATCGGTGAAAGCGTTGTTAGAAATTAAGACATAAGTCATAAGGATTAAACACGTTGTTGATCGGTGTAAAGGCGCACAACTTCATTGTAAAAGTGTCGGTACAGTGCTTAGAAGCATTGTTTAACTCTGTAAAAGCATCGTTTGAGCTCTCAAAATAACTGTTTTCTGAAAAACCTAAGAGTTAAACATACTAAAATTTGATAAAAAATGAAAGAATTCCGAGCGATTAGTAAAGTGAAGCATTCTGCCCCACGGTGGGTGTCATTTTGTGTATAAGGAAATGTACCTTCATAGAATTAGTATTGAGCAATAAATGAAATAGAAACTAAATAAACCACAATATAGCAACTATTTAGTAAATGAATGATCAATTGAGCATCCTATGGCTCTTTATCTAAGAGTGTTAATAGAAGCTCTTAGCAAGGTACCATTAATGACAATCCTAGAATGAGAAATGATAAAGATTAAGCTAAAGCTAACAATTAGTTCAAATTGAAATGCTAAATTGCTCTTAAAATGCCTTTATAGCTATAAAATGCAAGAGGTTCTATGCAATTCTCAGATGTGTGGTTATGAATTATGATTGATTTTGGTCTTCCTTTTATAGATTTATGCAATGGTATGGGGTGTAGTATAATTGATCATGATTAAGCCTTGGTTGAGTCTTTGGTTCCACCCTTTGAAGACAATGAAAAGTTTGTGTCCTCAAAGCTTGGGACAAGTAGACAAGATGAATGGACAAGATGCTCTTTCACTTTGAGTGATTGAGATTGAATTTGGCTTGATCCATGTGAATGCCTTTCCTCAAATCCTATTGGTTGATTGAATTCTCTCCCCTTTTGGGTTGTTGAGAGAAATTAGGATTTATTAATTGATTTAAATTGATTTATTTAGCCATGTACCCCTTGAATAGGTTAAATTTGAATTAATTCAAAACTATACAATTAATAAAATTAATTGCACTTTGATTTGATTTAACTTGATTAAAATGCTCTCAATTTTGATTTATCTTGAATTAAGACTTGATTTTAATTTTGATTGGCTAAATGTTTGATTCAATTCAATTACTTTGATTTTGTCCTTGATTCGCTTTGATTTATCTTGATTTGTTACTCAATTATCTTTGTCCATTTTCAGATGATTACAAAAAGCTTGCCGCTAAGACAAATAATCTACAGATTTTTACATCCCTTTGTTTGTAGATTTTCAAAATAAACTAATGTCACAACCTGTCTCTCTTAAACTGAAACCACCACTATTTCCCTAAATTAACGCCAAATGTGAGAGTGGAAGAGGAGATGTGAGCCTTTAATTCTAAAGACAATCTTAAAGAACCAATCTCCTTTGCATTCTATTTTTGCGACATGTAGGCTATCAGTTGGAAAGAAAATGAGGGGAAATTCCTTGTTTTGGAAAAAAGAAGTGGGGGTTGCAAATCTTTTTTGGAGGCAGTCACAAGATTCAACTCTCAATGAGAAATTTGTACAAGCCATTTTTTTTAACGCCATTAACACCACTGTTCTGGACATTTGTGCAATGAATTAGAGTCTTTTCTTTGAAATGCTTGTAGCTGCCAAGCTGAAGATGGTCAATTTGATGTGGTGTATGGGTTCAATCTTCTTAGTAGACTACAAGTTTGGACAGGTTTATTTGTCTAATCCTTCTCTCTAACTACTTCTTGGAAGAGTCTCATAGATGCGGATGGTGGAAAATAATTTTTTTTTTAAGAACAAGAATTAACTAATGAAGAATCAGACCTTCACACCTTGGTAATGCATGCTCAATCAACGTAAAGGGAGTAACAGTTAAAGATAGTTGTAAAAGTTAGAAAATAGGGGACAATAAGACTCGGAGAAGAGGTGCATGGAATTAACCTATCCAAAATAAGCTTATTCTAGAATAAGGACTTATTCTCGGATTAATTAATCCTCAAAACGAAAGCTGGAATAATATATTTTGTGTTTGGATCCCATAATGTGAAATTGGAATAAGGATTATTTTATATTTTTTTAATTTTTAATTTTTGAACTTATCATGTTTGTTGTTGGTTTTTTAATTAAAATATATATGTATTTTTAACTTATATATTTTTAAATCAAAATATGTATTATTAACTTAAAAAATAAGATTATAAAAAAAATTATTTAAAAAAAATTATAAAATAAAAAATTGTAAAAAAAATAAGATTATAATCCCTTAACCGTTCACGCACGGACTCGAAAACCTTATACGTTTTGTTGTAATTTTGAATCCATGAAAAGCTTATTCCTGGAATAAAATGAATTTCAAGTTTTTTTTGGAATTAATTAATGCAAGCATTGGGCCGAAAATGGGAATTAGTTTTCTAATTTGAGAATTCAAAAAATGCCACAAACAATAAATTATTTTATTCTCACATTAAATAATTCATATTCCAAATTAATTCTAGGCACCAAACAGACCCTAATTTCTAGGAAGGAATTCTTCCAATAATTACTTTTATCGGACTCAAAGAAGAATCTATGCCAGTATGAAAGGATTGTTAAAACAAAGGAAATCACATTCCTCGTTCATTTTTTATAAAGAAAACATGTCTAGTGTGTGACTAAGTTTATCTATGGGGTAATATATATGTGTGAGAGAGAGATATTCTCTCACCGTGGAAATTGTGAGCGCTATGTATCCAGCTCGGTACCCAGTCTAACTAGAAATCGTTGCTTCCTCTAGCATGTCCTTATTTTGCCAATCTCTTGCTAAGAGAATGATAGTATCCTACATATTTTTGAGTCTAAATGATAGTTTCCCTAGATTATGAGAGTTCCCATCTGCATGAATTGTTTTTGTCTAGGTTCATAATCATAGCCACCGATTTTGAATTAAGATTTTTAAATTGAAAATGAGCTTAAAAACTCAGACCAATATCCCTTCCAATCAAGCTATGCTTTCAGATTTTGTGGATATCTCTCACCGTGTGAGCCCAATCCTTAGGTTTTTGACTTTAAGAACACGGGTTTTGGATGTCTTAACCATTCTCCCAGTCAACCACATCACATCTTGGGATTTTTCAACATATTAAATTCCTAACCGCTCATAATAAATTTAATAAATCTTTATGTGAACAGTACCATCTCTACTTGTATCTGATACGGTGTCTGTGACTAAATTTGTTGTTTTTCCAAATACATATATATAGCAAGAACAAAATTGAATCCATGTTTTGTTCTTAACTTGCGTGCTGTACTAAACCGATTATAAGATGGGTACCTTAGAAATTGTTTTTATTATATTTCTGAGACTGTCAGCTTACTATCATGTTTTCCATTTGTTGAATAGAATCTATTTTAGTGAGGTATCTTTGGAAAGTTTACGATAATATTATATTAAAAATTGAATGTGTGTACGTGTGTACTTGTTGGTGAAATTTGATATGATTAAGGTAAAGTGATGTTGCCTATGTAAATATTGTGAGTTCCTTCATTTTAAATAATTTCATGTTATATCTATGAATGTGAGTGAGGAAGAATTTTGATCTCAACATGTTAATCAAGAAATAATTGATGCTTCTATTTTCATAAGCCTGACTTATGCATTGGCTTATTCTACATTTTATGATAATGGTTTACAATACGATTACTTCTTACTGCACAATTCCATTACTTCACTCATTTTTTCTTTGTTAGACTATCTCGAGCTAGGCTAGGTATCTTTCATGTCAGGAAAGATTCCAGAGAAGCTTAATAGCTTCGTGGTAGGGTGGAAATGCACTCCCACAATATTTTGTCCCTAGATAACATTTGTGAATAGGTGTTCGAAGAATCCTTCAAGGATGACTTTTCTTTATAGTGCTTATGCCTCCATGTTCTCATCCTGGTGGTATTGGTAATTTGTTGTTTGCTTTTGTCATTGATATGGAAGTTCATATTTGGTTTAACCTTTATCTTGCATTAATATGATTCAACATTTGATCGATATCTCTTTGATGTGTTATCTAGACAAGTTGGTCGAATTTATTATATTTGGGTTGATGTAACATCTCTTATGGTGATTATGCTAAGAAATTCGACAGATAGTCAACATTCCATTTTCTAGGACACCAAAGTATACCTCATCTTTTCAAAAGTTTTGATCAAAATTGTACTTCTGTTATTCCTATATTATTTGAAACCTAATTATATCTTATCGACTTGTGCATTCGACCTTTGACCTTTATGACCAACTCTTTTTATTTATGTGAATTTTGCTAATGTGGCATTAATGTCAAAAGGTCGGGTATTACAACTAATATCTTTTTCATATCTATTTTCAATCAACTCTATAGTTGCACATTATAGTCTTATTATTCTTTTCCTTCCTTTTACAATATCCGTACTTTATTTTCTAGTCAAAATTTTAAATCCATTTTATCTACTCCTTTAGATTGAAGGTCAAGACCCATAAAATAACAATATTAACTTTGATTGTTGTTACCTTCTGTGAAAATTAGACTCGAACTAGTAATTCTAATTGTGCTCTTAAGCCTAGTCTTACTTTTCAGATGCCTCTTTGTGTGCTAACCCCACTGACCCCTCTTTTTTTTACTGTTTTGTTTTTAATCTCCGTCTCTTATCTCTTGTTGATGCCCAATTTATTCTGTTTTGAGCCACCTACCAAATTCTCTGAATTAGTCGGTCATTCCTTTTTGCAACGTTTGTTGCCCAACAAGTTTTAAAACTAACATAGCGCGTGGTTATGGTGCTTGTTTAAAAAATCTATTTTTAAAAAAAAATCAAACAAAGTTCTCAAATTTTAAATAAATTTTAAAACCTAGTGCTCATAATTACCGTTTTTAAATTTTAAACAAATATTTCAAATCACGTTAAAAACAAACTTTTCAATTTTAATTTATTTCACTTCCAATACATTTTCTCACATATTTTTTAAAAACTATAGTTTTACAAGTTTTTTTTAAAAAAAAAAGTTAAAATTTTAAATTTTTTAAATAAGTTCTTTTACTGAGAAACACGGTAGTTTCCATTTAATTCCTTTTACCATTTCACCGTGTTACTTAAAGTTTTTTTTTAAAACAAAAACAATTAGTATTTTTAAAAAAATCTTTGTCTAAACTTTTCTATTTAATATGTAAGCTTTCCATATTCTTTTTAAAATTCAATATTCCTTATATTAAAAGTTTTTTCAGCTCTCTTTAGCCACGTAATTTATATTTAATGAAAGATAATTTAAAAAAAAAGACAAGGTTTTAAATAAGGTTTATTTATTTTTTTAGATTATCTTGTTTAGATGTTATTTAAATTTTTTTTAAAATCAATTTTAATATTAGGATTATTAATTTTTTTATTAATATTCTTTTTTTAATATCATTTTGTCTTAAGAGGATTTTATCTTCAATTGCTTCTTTTAATTAAAAAAATAATAATTAAACTTATTTCTTTAAGGGGATATAATATTTTGGTATCTTAATTTATTGTAATCATGTCTACTTTAGTTCCTATTTTAATCATTTTAAACATTTGTTAGATGTTGCATTATTTTAAAATTAAAAGTTTTTTCAAAAAACTTTTTTACATAAAGAGGGGATCTATTTATTTCGAGTAATTCATATTTCAATTTCATTAAAGTTTTTCGAAACACTATCAATCTTAAGAAGCAAAAAGGTATGTGGAGCATGATTTATCCATCAAAATCAAAGTCATTGCTCATGCTAAATTTTAATTTGTTCAAGTATTGTGAGTTATCTAATGATATTGTCTTCATGAGGATTATTATTGATTTTATTGATTAGCATGGGTTGCTATCAATTTTACTATGGTTTTATACCATCTATTTGTATGCACATAGTTGCATTTTTTAGTATGGTTTTCTACTATCAATTTGTATGCATTTTATTGCATTCGTTTTGTAAGTTGTGTAGGGTGCCCTATTTTCAAGGATAACTATGGAAGACTCGTCAGTTGTACACTATTCCTAGTTACCTTATTTTTCGTTGGGACCCATGGATTTTTCCTCCATGCAATGATTGGTATGCACTTACTTCAGTTGATATTTATTAACTTGATCCATTGTTTTTCCTCATAGTGAGGATGATGTTCTTGAGATCCTTCTTGAATTTTGTTAGATTTCTCATAAATTTGAAAGGCAATATGTTTTTCTCACTCATAATCCTTAGAACAGATTATTATATAGCACATGCCAATAATTTTTTTTTCAATGTTTGATTAACATCACTTGGTTTTAAGTTTGAGCTATCCAAACCCTATTCATCTCATTGAAGCACAATCATAGATAAATTGTTAGAATTTATGTTATTGTTGGTTTAGTTTCTTATCTCCTTGATAGTTCCTTGATTATGGTACATGTGTGTAGACATGATTGACAAATCAGACCAAATGTTGATTTGGTGCTTGAATCATATGTTCTACTAGACTTTGGTTTATTCTCTCTCATATCTCTTTGCAAATTACTAATGTGATGATGAGTTTGCATACTTCATTTCTAAGATTGTGAGTCATTCATATTGTGGATTGATAACCCATTCACTTGCAGTGGGATGACTCATTAGTGCACTGTATATATACATATGATTGATGCAATTTTCATTAGTTGGCCTTGTCTGTGGTCATTTTTGCATTAGTTTATTTATTTTGAGATGAGAGGATAGACAATGTTTATGGTACCTAGACCATATTGTTTATCATGATATCATGATAGCTTTATTGCACTTTTAATGAAAGCATTTGGATTCCTCTCTAACTCTCATCAATATTATTTTTAAGTTATAAAATAATTTTTAAAGATGAATTATTTTATGATGCAAATTATGAGTTTATTTTCAAAGATTATATTGATTTGTATCTAGGGTAGATTCCAATAATGGGAAATCTACTTGTGGATATTTTTTCTTTCTCCTTATTGATTCAGGTGACATATCATGGAACATTCAAAAGGCACAATCCAGTTCTCTTAGCTCTATAAAATATAAATGTACAAAGTGAAATTTCAATTTAATTGTAAAAATTTGGGTTTGATAGCCATTGATGTAAATTCCCCAAGAAGGGGGGGTGTTAGAGAATTGATCTTTCCTTGGATGTATTAAATAAAAGGATATCCCAAGGATCCCTATATCTATTTTGTCCTCTTGTGAGGACATGTCATTTTTTTGTCCTCTTATACACGTGTGATGATATGTCATATTTTTGCAATTCCTTTACTAAGGAAATTAGCTTATCCTCCTTAAGAGGATGTTGACACTTTGCACACACTTATTATGAATGGTGGCATTTGTACACACTAAGATGTGCACCTCTCTAAGTCTTTGCTTCCAAAGGAATCCATGAATGGGAGACCTTGAAAATTGACCCAGAGCTCCCTAGGCATGGAGTGCAAGGAAATTAAGTGTGCTCTCAGCTAGATCTATTTAAGCCTATGACCTCGCTAGTAAACCATGCAAATGGAGATTCCAAAGAAGACAAGGGCAAGAATGTCAATATCCTCAAGAAATCCAAATGGAATGTAATGCAACTACACTAAGAATGAAGATGCAAAATAAGCTATGTAAATGAAAGAACGATGCAACTAAGCTATGAAAAGAAAGAGAAAGTGTTACAAATCATTCCTATTTAGACTATGTGAGTTAATCTATGGCATAAAAGAGACAGCTAATAAAGCATGAATATGAAGCTAAGCTAGGAATGCAAGAATGAAACTAAGATGGAATGTAAATGCTAAGAATGCTCCAAATCTCCAAAGCTCCAAAATCACCTAGAAAACCTGCAGCATAACATTAGTATTCAAAAGATGGATTCTAAAATGAGAAGAGAGCTCTCCTTTATAAGAAATGAGAAAGAATGGACCATGGAGATTAAGAGGCAAAAGATTTAATCAACAGTGGAGCTTAAAGAAGGAACAATCCATGTGCACAAGATTCCTCCAATGAGAAAATAAGAGTTGACTTTTGTGCCCCATGTGAGACAAAAAGGCCTTTTCTTATTTATTAAAATAAGAATAATGCTTTATTTGTGCAACTTAGGATAAGAGGAAAAGTGGGGGGCTTTTTATCTAATTAAAAGAGGAGGAAACTTCTTTTAATTAAATAAAGACTTAGGATAAGATGGTTAGCCCATAGGAAATAATCGAATAAATGATAGAATTAGGATTTGATCAAGAATAAGCAATTGATGATTTTAGCAAATAATGCTAGTAAGGGGCTAATAGTCTAGGTGACCATTTTTGGGTGATTACATTTTCCCCTCTTTGACTAATGTGTGATCAATCTAAGAACTCATTACATCAAAGAATAGATCAGTCAAGAAGGCAAATAGATAGAGATCTGACTCCAAAGAATGAAGTGCAGAGAGATAGCAAATCCTGCATGGTCAGCCTAGTAGCGACAGTACTGAACACTTAGGAAATAGATGGACAGTATTAGGACTTGAGATGAGAACTAACATGTCAAGCACAAAGATAGACCGATTAGAGAAAATGGAATGGTCAAGCATATGCTCTAGAGAATAGCCGATAGGACATGATGTGTCTACCCCCTCGAGATCAAAAGTGAAATCAAATAGATTGAATGCAAAAGCAAGAGCAACATGATTAAATCACTAGAAATCATAATCAAAGATGAAAGATAAGAGAATAACCATCAAGCAGTGAAGATATGCCCTACTCAAGGCCTCAGAGAGAGAGATGAATGAAATGAATGAAAGACTAGAAGGGTGAGAGAGATGGAGGTGAAGAAGGAAAGGATGCCCCAGTGAAGATTGAAGGATCAGGCCTCAAAAGGTCAGTCAACTATGCAGAAGAAGGAGAAAAGCAATTTGGACAATCAAGGTGAACTTAGATTTCGGTTTCGATCCTGAAATGAATAGAAAATGATGTGATATGAAAGACAAGAAGTGAAAGACATGATTGGGAAGAAGCGAAAGGTGAGCACAGTTTGACTATTAAGTCCGTGAAAGATGAAAGGAGAGCTCTCTCCATATGCAATATGCAAAACTAACTATCATGAACTTAAAAAATGCAAGCTACTATGAAAATTGGTTTACTTGCAAGGTTACAAAGCCATAACTCTCTAATATTCATCATCGAGCATTGTTGGTAGCATCACAAGATCATACAATGCACACTAGTATAACTATGTGGATCTAAATATGATCTATATCATATGGGTATGTGGGAATCCCACCTAGGCACCAAAGATATATAGGTCAAGATGACTAGTGTAGTGAGATTGCCTAAGTTTAATTTGGCAAGATTATACTCACATCAAGACACAAGTCAAGATGACTATAAGTATGCACTTGCGAACACAGTCAAGGACAATACCTTGCAAGTCCTATTGTCAAGTAGAACCAGCATAAATGCTAATGACAATTAAGACCAACAAAATATATCCACAAGCAGAGAAAGAAATAAAACATGTCCTCATGCCCCCAGTCTTCTAGCTATGCATCATCAAAAACTATTAGGGAGGGAACACTCAACAAAGAAATCATCATAGACAACACACAAATAAAGAAATTCCAACAAGTCTCAACAAGTCAAGTGGTTTAAGTGCGTGTGTGTAGGTCATAGAGTCAATCTTTGAGTATCACCTCTGCCGGTGGAAATATCGCATTGTTTTGGACTGCAGGTAAACATCTGATAAGTGTTGGAAAACACTTGACGCTAGAGAAGTGTTGAAAAACACAGTTGGGGTGGTGTTGAAAAACACCATTTGAACCAAGTGGCCCAAGAAACCTAAATGCACAAAGAGACCCAAGAGAAGCTTAGAACAACATATGCCCCCTAGACTAAGGCAAGAGTCAATTCCAGGCTAGGAGAGGCAAAGAAAGAAGTGGAGCAAAGGAGCGCCATGCAAGACTGATAGACATAGGTGCAAGGGTCTCAAGCAGTGCCTGTTTCCAGGTTTTCACCACTTGATAGATTTTTTTAGGACTTTTTTCAATTTTTTTGTATTTTTGCTACCAAGGCACCTGTTTCCAGGTTTGCACCAAGGCACTTTTTCTATTTTTTTGAATTTTTTGAATTTTTGATTTTTTTGGTGAGACATCAAAGCGCCTATTGCTAGGTTTTCACTACGATGCTCATTTTTTCAGTACTTTTTATACTTTTTAGGATTTTTCAGCATCATATATGAATTTTTTTGAGATTTTTTTAGGATCAATAAAGAATATGTACAAAAGAGCTCAAGAACTTTAGGCATATAATTTTTTCAGATGTAGAACATTGATAGGCTCAGTAAGCTCTTCTCCCTTAGGTGTAGATAACTGATAGGCTCTGGATCCAAATACTACCGTGATGATGTAAGGCCCTAACCAATTTGGCTCAAACTTGCCTTTCTACTCCCTATTCTGCTGATTTTTGGGATTTTCTCTTAGAACTAGTTCACCCACTTGGAACTCTCTAAGATGAACTTTCTTATTGTAAGTAGTAGACATTCTCTTCTGATAGGTGCACATGTGATCAAAAGTGGCCTTACAACATTCTTCCAACGTGGTAAGCTCATGCACTCTCATGGCCCTTTAGTCTTCATCAGTAATCAAACCATGGAGAGAGACTCTTAGTGAAGGTATTTCAACCTCTAATGGTAAGATAGCCTCAGAACCATAGACCAAGGAAAAAGGTGTTGCACCTGTAGGAGTGTGAATAGATGTTTTGTAGGCCCATAGCATAGGATTGATTTGCAGATGCCAATCCTTGCCTGATTTGTGCACTGTTATGTGGAGAATTTTTAGCAATGTTTTGTTTGAGGCCTCAGCTTGGCCATTCCCTTGAGGGTAGTAAATAGAAGACCAATGTTGTTTGATTTTGAACTTTTTGCACAAGTGCTTTAGGTCTTTGTTCTTAAACTAGCTGCCATTATCCATGACTATGGAGGAAGGAATACCATAGCGGCAAATGATGTGATTCAAAATAAACAGGGCAACATGTTTGCTTGTAGTTGCAGACAGTGGGATAGCTTCAACCCATTTGGTGAAATATTTAGTGGTTGTAATGATGAATTTATGCCCACTTGATGAACTAGGACAAATCTTGCCTACCAAGTCAAAGGCCCATTGCTGAAATGGCCAGTAAGTAACAGAGGGAATAAGCTCACGTCTAGGAGCATGAATGAGATTCCCATGTAGTTGACATTTTTTGAAGGACTTGGCATATCGAATAGCATCAGCTTGCATAGTAGGCCAATAGTAGCTAGCCCTAAGTAATTTTTGAGTGAGTGCAAGACTGTTAGAGTGCGACCCACATATGTCATCATGAACTTCAGCTAGCACCTTTTCTGACTCCTCTATTTCTAGACACCTAAGGAGAGTTCCATCTAGACCCTTCCTATACAAGTCACCAGAGATGAGGGTAAAGTGTGAGGCATTATGAATAAGATGGCACTTCTCATTGCACGTTAGATTGTCAGGGATAATTTGATCTTGGAGATAGGAAAAGATGGTGGCATAGCAGGAGGAATCATGACCGACCACAGTGTAAATGAAACGGTCATCAAGGGAATTGTAGGCAAGGTAGCGCAATTCTTCCACCAGGAACTCAAAGCGTGGTTCATGCTCTTCTAGTTACAGAATGGATGCCAAATAGCCATGGCATCGGCAGCCTTGTTCTTAGCTCTAGGAATTTGTTGGAATATGATAGATGTAAAATAATTCCTGAGTGAGTCTATCATCCTCTTGTAGGGAACCAACTTGTCATCTTTGGTTTGGTATTCATCATTTACTTGGTTTATGACAAGTTGAGAATCTCCAAAAATATGCAACTCAGAAATCTGCCATTTAAGGGCAAGCTTAACACCATTCAGCAAGGCTTCATATTCAGCTATGTTATTGGTGCATGGAAAGAGAAGTTTGTATGATTTAGGAATGGGGTATCCGTGAGGGGTAACAAATAGGATTCCAGCACTGGCACCATTATGTGTGTGAGAACCATCAAAAAACATTTTCCATGTATGCCCTGTGATATTCATGATTGAGGCATCTGGGAAATCTATCTGAAGAGGAGCGTTATCAGTCATAGGAAACTCAGCCAATTGATCCACAATTGCTTGCCCTTTAATAGCTTTTCTCTCAATATAGTGAATGTCAAATTCTGAAAGAATCAACATCCACTTGGCAAGGCGCCCAGTAAGCACAGCTTTACTTAGGAGGTATTTTAAAGGATCAATTTTAGCAACTAGCTGTATAGTATGTGCAAGCATATAATGTCTGAGTTTTTGAGATGCAAACACCACAGCTAAACAAGCCTTTTCAATACTGGTGTAGTTGAGTTCATAAGCAACCAAAGTGTGACTGATATAATATATAGCTCGCTCTTTTCCCTTATCATCATGTTGTGCAAGGAGAGCCCCTAAAGAATTTGTTGTAGCAAAAATGTACAATATCAAGGGTTTCCCTTGGATAGGTGGCATAAGGATAGGAGGTTGTGCTAGGTAATGCTTGAGCTAGTCCAGATTCTTTTGACACTCCTTATTCCATATACAAGTAGCTCCCTTATGCAAATTTTGATTGAATGGTTGAGCTCTATCAGCTAGCTGAGAAATGAACCGCCGGATAGATTGGAGATGACCTTGAAGACTCCTTAGTTTTTTTATGTTACAAGGAGGTGGCATTTCCATGATAGCTTGTACCTTTTTTGGGTCTACTTCTATTCCTTTTGCTGGTTTTATGTATCCTAGCAGTTTCCCAGAAGTGACACCAAAAGAACATTTTTTTGGATTTAATCTGAGTTGAAATCGTTCCATGTGGTCTATTATCAAACTCAAATCAGACAAATGAGTGCTTCGTTGTTGTGATTTGGAAAGTGTGTCATCAACATAGTCCTCCATGTTTTTGTGCATCATATCATGAAAGATGGTAGTCCTAGCTCTTTGATAGGTTGCACCAGCATTTTTAAGCCCGAATGGCATGACATTCTAGTAAAAGGTACCCCATGCACATGTGAAGGTTGTCTTCTCTTGGAAGTGGTTATATCTAGAGAAGCCATCCATAAGGGAGAAGCCATCCATAAGGGAGTACATTTCATAGCCCACCGTCATGTCCACTATCATGTCAATATTTGGAAGTGGAAAATCATCCTTTGGGCATGCTTTATTCAGATCTCAAAAATCAATGCATACATGAATGGACTTGTCATGTTTGGAAACAAGAACAATGTTGGAAATCCACTTAGCGTAGTCAATTGCTCTGATGAAGTTGGCTTTTAGGAGCTTCTCAAGTTTAGCCTTAACCAGTAATGCTACATGGGGATGCATCTTTCTCAATTTTTGTTTGACAGGTTTTACCTCTAGAGCAATAGAGAGATGATGCATAATGAGCTCAGTATCTAATCCTGGCATGTCTGAGTATGTCCAGGCAAAATTAATCTTTTTCTCTTGAAAGAATGTAGCAAATTGTTCTTTTTCTTTTGCTGAGAGAGACTGAGCCACACGTATGATTTTAGGGGATTCCTTTGTCCCTAAGTTGAGGGGCAATGTAGGTTCTATGAGAACTGAAGACCTTTCTTGAAAATAGCTCGGCAGACTACCAAGTACCTCATCCTCGGGTGCCTCAGTGAGGTTTTCACCCTTAGATACATCTTTATTTTTACTATTTTGAGGTTTGGATACTGCCACAATGTGGTTTTTGCCATCCGACCATTGTTTTTTTCTTTTAATTTTATGACTAAGGTACTTGATATCTGATTCAGTCATGTTTGTTGCTGGTTCACTGGTGGAAGAAGTAACAGGTTCAATAGCATTGAGGTAGCAGGCGATCTCATAATCATTTTGAAAAGATGGCAATATAGGTCTTTAATCTTGGATAGACCAATCTATGAGATCTGAGTGTATGAGGGAAAGCGAAATGACTAGTTCAAGGTAATTGATGTGGGGAATATCATCTCTGGTGACAAGAGAAGTCGAGCCTATAGGGTAGACTCCAAAAGTGTCAAGATCTAAATTTGTCATGGAAGGACTAGCGTGGTCCATTAAAGCAATATGTGGATTGGACTCGTTAGACCCTACGTGTGACTCATCGACTATGTTGGGTTGGTCACTATAGGTATGAATCACATCAACATCCATATCTACTGTAGAAGATCCATCTGAGAGAGTGTCCCATTCATATTCATTTGAATCAGTCGTGGAACTTTTGCTAGGATGTTTGCACCAAAAAGGCTTAGGACACCTAGAAGTAGAGGTATTCATGTCATGATGTGTGAGATCTCTTTCTATCAAGCGTGCAATATTTCTACACTGTCTATCAAAGCTCAATGATTCATTAGGCACAAAATTTATGGATGTAGAGGCTTCAGTTGTATCATTAGTAGGCATGCATTCTTCTCCCCAAAGAAGTGAGGTAGAAGGAAGATAGTCTTCCATTTGGGCCAGAGTGCATAGTGGTGATTTCTTGTCATTTGTATCTAAGTCACTAAGCACGGGAGTATTTCTAGAATATTCAGGGATGTCATTGGCAACACCATATCCTAGACCTGTGGTATCTTTAGAAGACCGGCCATCGGTATGACTCAAAGGTTCAATTAGAGCGTGCCCATTGTTATTTAAAGGTCCATGACCTTGATAGCCCATTTGCTGCAAAAATTCATAGCCTTTACCATAGTGTTTAGGAGAAATAGGAGTAGCAACTATCATAGTGTCTTCTTCTTCTCTATAAATCCACTCCCTAACAGCTTGTTCTACTTTTTCAGCCTCTAAGGGTACAGAGGATTGCACAAATGTACCAAAAACTGTCATGGTAGAAGTGGAAGGCTTTGTCTTCTCTGAAGGTCTACCATAGGACTTAGGTGAAGTAGGCATAGCGAAAATAGAGTCCAATGTGTATTCCCCCATGCCAATACTCATCATCTTTAATTTTTTCTCAGCAGCAATGAGGGACGCATTATGATCATGAGAGGGTTTGTTGTGAGGAACAAACAACTCAGTAGTAGTTAGAGTATTGATAGTGATAGCATTATCCCTAGGAATCACAATCTCAAAGCCATTATGTGGAAACTTGACACACTGATGATAAGTGGAAGGGACAGCTTGCATTTCATGGATCCAAGGTCGACCCAGAAGAATGTTATATGCGAGTGGGATGTCCAACACTTGGAAAACAATATCTTTCATGACAAGGCCCACTCTGACAGGTAGCACAATAGGACCTTTGGAAGATCTTTCCACTTCATCATATGCTTTTATGGTAATCTTTCACCTAGGATCCACGGCCAATTCAGACAATCCTAACTATTGTACCACATGGAAAGAAACAATATTTAACCCAACACCATTGTTTATCAGGACTCGATGGACTCAGGTATGGTAGATGAGAACTGCAATATGTAAAGCCAGATTATGAGGGTGACTAACAGATGTGTCATCTTCTGCAGAAAAAGATAGGTAGTGGGGAGACACAATGTGGTTGACCATAGCTTGGAATCGATCTGGATCAATATCATTGGGAACATTTGTTGTACGAAGAGCTTTCTCAAGGATCTCTTTATGCAAAGGGGATAGCTCAAGCAACTCAAAAATGGATATCTGAGTGGGTGTCCATTGTAATTGGTGCACAAGGTCATAGCTAGACAAAATTGAAGGAACCACTTTTTTGGAAGAAGAAGCTTGTTTGGGATCATGCGCAGTTTTAAGGACAATTTTGGCTCGCCCCCTAGTAACAGCATTTAGTGTCTCACTTCGGGAAGATGAACCACTCAGTGTTTGCAAGACCAACTTTTGCATACCATGGTTGGTGTTATTATCATCTTGAGATCTCACCATAAGAACATTTTCAACAGGCTCTATCATATTGATCAGAGGTGAATCAGGAGTATATGTATAGTTGATCTTTGCATCATGATTCTTCTTATTTTCTTGAGAGGATTATGCCTTCTCATACTCAGGTAGAGGAGTCTTGAAAGCTTTGTGATTAGAATTTTTAACTAAGCCATCTGTGAGCACTGTGCCTCCATCAATAAGATCTTGAATGGCATCTTTAAGCTTAAAACAATCATCTGTCTTATGTCCCTTATTCCTGTGATAATGGAAAAAATGATCTTCTCTCCACCAATCAGGCTTAACTGGTGGATCATATGGATGAGAATTGTTAGGAAGAATAAGATACTTGTTGGCAACTAGAGTCTTAAGAATCACATCATATGGTTTAGCCAACTTAGTGTAGACTCGTCATTGATATGTCTTTTTTGGCTTGTCTGCATGTTGAGGCTTAGGAGCACTGTGAGCATTGGCAGCTTCTTATTGTTTTGCTGCATATATAGCATTAGAGAGGTTGAAAGCTGGTTCTTTGGCTTTTGGGACATCCACAACACCATCATTAACAACATACTTGTTTTTATTCCAATGTTTGCCTTTGTCCTTGCCATTGCCCCTAGTATCTTTATTAATAACAATATCCCCCTTTCTTATGGCCACATCTTCAATCTGATATGCACTTTCAGCCATATCATTGAAAGAGGAGAATAGTTGTTTCCTTAGATCATAATATAGTTCTGGCACAAGGGTGTTGACGAAAATGTCAATCTTTTCTCTTTCATCTAGCTGGTGAGGATATCGAGAATATAATGACCTCTAATGTTGTAAGTAAGTGGCAAATTGCTCACCTTGATTTTTCTTTAGAGCACTGAGATCTATCATGGTAATAGGTTGTTGGATGTTGTATGAGTAATGTTGGGTGAAACGTCTAACCAACTCATCAAAATTTTTAAGAGGTGGTGTCAACTTTGCAAACCATTCTAGAGCTTGTCCTCTCAAACTTCTAGGGAACAATCATAGAAGAAATGTGTCCTCATGAAGGAAGTCCATGCTAAGAGCATAAAAGTGACACACATGGTCATGGGGGTCACCGTTTCCATCATACTTGTCATATTTGGGAACCTCAATATCCCTAGGAAATGGGACCATGTATAGACTCCTGTCAAAAGGAAGAGCACAAATAGATTCTACGAAAGAAACCTTTGGAGGTTCTTTTTCTATTGCAAGTTGAGCAAGACGTTGATTGGTTCATTGCAATTCATCCCTAAGGATTTCCAATTCAGTTGGTACTCTTTCTTAAACAATCTATCATACATAATAGCTAGGAGGGAGTTTGTATCCCCTAGAAGTCATGTATTGAAAGTATTGATCCTCATTTTTCTCTAAAATTTTAAGCATCATACATTGGGATGCTTCATCTTGTTCAAATCTCATAAGCTCTTCACTAGAAATCTCATTGTTAGCTTCTTCCTCATGTTGAGAGGGAGGAGGTCTAGGAGGTGAAGAGGGAGTGGCAAAAGTTCATCTTGGAGGAGATCTTGGTGGCATGTTGTTGCCATAGTTACCCAAAGTACCAAAAGGAAGGGGTCTATATTCATAGCCACTAATCTCAGGTTGTTCTTGAGACATTCCCTTCATAGCCATGCACCTAGTAGCATCCATTTTGTCTAAGCGCGCTTGGTTGTCCTTATGCTCAAAATGTTCTTACAAATGGTGGAAATTTTCTTGTTGAGTCAAAGTGAGTGAGACACTATCTGTGCTTTTGGAGGTCTTGAATGTGGAAAAGAGGAAGCCCCCTTTGTACTATGGGGTGACTTTAGAATCCTTGGATTGGTTAGGATTGGTACTGTTGTTGCTAACTAGTGCTCATGAGCATCTTGTGGGTGAAGGTAACTATGTATAATTGAATGGGGGGTGACTCCCTTGCTCGAATTGAGACCGAATTGAAACCGGCATGAAAAAGGAATGTTGGTTGACTAATAGAATGAGACAAAGCTTTTTAGATATTGAGATAAACAAAGCCAAAGAAGATCACTTGTTGAGATAGAACAATAAAGATGGTTGATCAAAAGTGCTCAATAACTTACAGCAATCAATTGACTCAAGCTGAGATATGAGCAAGAAGCTCAATTTAGCAAGTAGCTAGAGAGGTAACCGTAATGTGACAAGTGATCAAAAGTAGCATTTGGGAAACTCAAATCCAATAGTTTTAACTCATTTTCTTAGTCTCGAATAGACCTAAACATGCAGATAATAGACCAGGGTCGAGTAAGAACAGGAAAAGACACTCAACAAATGAAATTTCAAATTTGGCAGTAGTGAGACAACAGAAAGCTTCTAGGTGATAGTTTCCAGGCAAATGGGGTGATAAATATAACCAGGCGATACTTTCCAAGCAGCCCAGGTGATAGAATCTAGGCAATCAGGGCGATAAAAAACCAGGGACAAAATATCACATGATAAAATTTGAAATAGTGTGCGATTGTTTTTCAGTGTCGTACAACTCTTGACCAGTGAGTGTGAAAAGTCTCAAATTTTTAAGGTAATTTTGTCAATTTTGCAATCTGGTGGGTAATTTGTTGATTTCAAACATAGTCACAACAATATTCAAGTAGGTTGCAAAAAGTAGGAGATGGAACATGTCATCAAACACTTGTGCAAGAGAAAAAGCAACCTTGCCAAGACAAACAATTGGGATATCAAAATGAAAACTTCTATGAGCACTACCACAATGTTTGTATGTTCAAGAACGTTTGCACGGGTACATAACAATGAGAACAATTCAAGAACTTGCTAGCCTAGAAGGACAAAGGATCAATACTTAGCAACTTGGCCCACACTTGATGTTTCATTGCCTCACACAAAGTGGTTGCCCACAATAGATTTTGGCTTTTTTGTGGAGGTGTCAATGACACAACCAAAGGAACATAGATGGTGAGTAATCTTGGGGTGATCTAGGTTATTCCACTTGGATCAATCCTTGCACCAAGAAGCTAAGCGACAAAATAGGGTGGCCTCTACCTATGGTTCTTAGTAAGGGCTTCCATTCATAGTACCCCCCTTGCTCCTCAAAAAGGACTAGGACCTCGTAGCCACAAGAGTACCTTAAGCATTCTTGCTCAACATTTTCCTCATGGTCACAATCCCATAAGTACTCACATCAAGTGAAGACAAGCACTACGTCTACCAAGGTTTTGTGTCCTCGATAGCCTTGAGATTATAGTGGGTTGGAATAGCTCGGTATTAGCTTGTCCCCACTTGGGTCATTCCTCTTGATTGCTCAAGAGCAGGCTTGCTAAAGGATTCTAATGCTAAACAAAGAGTGGATTGACTTTTGAGTGTCAAGATTTCTGGTTCACCTCAAGGGTGGAGAGCATAATCTCCTAGCTCAAGAATCTCCCCCAAACACACCAAACAAAGAGTTCAATTACCCTCTTGTTTTCAAAGTCTAAAAGTGGGGTAGGATTTATGTTTCACCACAAGCATGAAGAGCATAATTTCCTACCACCAAAAGACTCCTACAACAAGATCTTAAGTTCCTAAGAAATGAGACAACTAGTATATGTTGCACTTAAAAGAAAAGTAAACAAACAAGCTATTGATTATTTTTAGGCATTGGGCAACTGTGAAAAACACAATTAGTAGCCCTTTTGCCTTTGAAGCTTTGACATGCGATCTTTTTAGCAAATTTTTCAAGCAATGAAAGTACCTACAAGCACAACTTCTTAGCCCCACAATGGTTAGCAAAACAAAAATCCAAATGAAATCTACAAATTAAGTCTGTCTAACCACAACAAACTAAACAAGAAAGCTAATCATATCAAAACTCAACAAGAAAGAACCAAGAAACAACTCACTACCGGGTACATGCGACAGTACAATCACCAAAAGTATCATGCAATACTTTACAGTATACTGGGGTGATATTATCTTTTTGGGCCACACTTCACTGTACCTACAGGTGACAGAATGTTCCAAACAGTGCCACAGAATCTCTCATAGAGCATGATACTTTAATTGGTAAAGTATCACACCAGTATAGGACAAAGTATCACACGAAACTGGTGAAGTATCGTATGATAATCTTCCAGAAAATAAATAAAAATCTGCCAAAAATAGTAAGCTAAAAAGTGATGAAAAAAAGTGTGAAAATGCATAAAAAGGACAAAACAAAGTTGTTCTGCCCCACGGTGGGTGCCAAAAGTGTACACACTAAGATGTGCACTTCTCTAAGTCTTTTCTTCCAAAGGAATCCATGAATGGGAGACCTTGAAAATTGACCCAGAGCTCCCCAGGCATGGAGTGCAAGGAAATTAAGTGTGCTCTCAGCTAGAGCTATTTAAGCCTATGACCTCGCTAGTAAACCATGCAATGGGAGATTCCAAAGAAGACAAGGGCAAGAATGCCAATATCCTCAAGACATCCAAATGGAATGTAATGCAACTACACTAAGAATGAAGATGAAAACTAAGCTATGGAAATGAAAGAACGATGCAACTAAGCTATGAAAAGAAAGAGCAAGTGTTACAAATCATTCTTATTTAGACTATGTGAGTTAATCTATGGCATAAAAGAGACTAAGCTAATAAAGCATGAATATGAAGCTAAGCTAGGAATGCAAGAATGAAACTAATATGGAATGTAAATGCTAAGAATGCTCCAAATCTCCAAAGCTCCAAAATCACCTAGAAAACCTGTAGCATAACATTAGTATTCAAAAGATAGATTCTAAAATGAGAAGAGAGCTCTCCTTTTATAAGAAATGAGAAAGAATGGACCATGGAGATTAAGAGGCAAAAGATTTAATCAATGGTGGAGCTTAAAGAAGGAACAATCCATGTGCACAAGATTCCTCCAATGAGAAAATAAGAGTTGACTTTTGTGCCCCATGTGAGACAAAAAGGCCTTTTCTTATTTATTAAAATAAGAATAATGCTTTATTTGTGCAACTTAGGATAAGAGGAAAAGTGGGGGGCTTTTTATTTAATTAAAAGAGGAGGGAACTTCTTTTAATTAAATAGAGACTTAGGATAAGATGGTTAGCCCATAGGAAATAATCGAATAAATGATAGAATTAGGATTTGATCAAGAATAAGCAATTGATGATTTTAGCAAATAATGCTAGCAAGGGGCTAATAGTCTAGGTGACCATTTTTGGGTGATTACAGCATTCATATATTTATGAGTTACCCTTATAACTCATTTTCTCATCTCTATTTAAGAGATGGTCCTCTCTCATTCTTTAAGAACACTTTTGATGTTATTGTAATGAGATTCTTGCTTACTCTTTCTCATCCTTTAAGATTATGCCTCATTCATAATTCGCAAGGGGTTTTTCTTTGATTTTGCCCTTTCAAATATTCTTGTCTCCTTGTTTTGGCTCTTTGGCGCAAGCTCCAAGTTTATGCTATTCTCATGGTAACAATATTCACTACAGTTAACTCTCTTGGATTTCTTATTTGTTTCTTTTATCTTGTTTTATTTCCTTTCGAGACATAATGATTTGATTCAATTATAATCCAAAGTTGTAAAAAGTAGTACATTTAGGACCTTTATGGTCGAATAGGGTCAAAGGAGTGATGAATTGTCTATTTGAGTTATTTTTTATATAATTAAGTTGTCAAAAATTTGTAATGACAACTTTGCAAGTTTGATGAAAAAATACATGTTCCAATGGTCACTTCATTTGAAATATGATTGAAATGAGTTTATAAAACCTTAGAATACATTTTATGTGAGGTTGGTGTATGTGGGTTTAATTATGATAGAAGAGAAGTAATAATACAGTTGGAGTTTTCTATATATTCATTTGAATTATGTAGATTCGGTATATTGTTTTGTTTGGAAAGTATGAATAAGTTGTAGATTCATGAATGTGTGAGTGTTACCTTTTATTTCCAATTTTTTTAAGTTACTAAGTAATCTCTGTTTAATTTGGAAAACACATCTTTCTTGGGTGGTATGAAAACCATACAAACCCAGGGCCCAGTGAAATCGTGAATTACGACCTATCATCCTCCAGCCAAATTCCTTGAAACTGTGAAGTTTGATAGGTATCATATACCTTGTAAAACTTTGTTGCTCATTGGAGGTTCCAACAAGGTGGTGATTTTTGACAAACAATCCTAGGCATGACATCTCAATGTGACAGGTAGGAAGATGTATGCTCAAAGATTGAGAATTGATTGAAGCGATCAGGGAAGGGGTTTGAATGTTGAGGAGACATTGTTTGGAGTGTGTTAGTGCAGTCTGAGGTTAGTGATATACTTGTTTGAGAAGGGAAGTTGAGACTTTTTAGCAGACTTATGGAAGAGGTCCAATTGAGTCCTATTATCCGTTTAGAAGTAGTATTGGTTGGATATTTTTTTAATTGGTTCAAAACTTGCGATCAAAATATTGTTTAGAACTCCCAAAAGGGTATCTAAAAAACCCTTTAGTTTTTTGAGATCTTAAAGGAGTCAAAATTTATTACCCATTTACCCAATTAGGAGACCTAATTGTAATCAGGCCTATTCAAGGGCATATGTGTCAACACTTGTTGAAAGGTGGACTTGGGTTTTAGAATCTTGTTCCTTCTATGTTGTATGGTTGTAAGAACATCACTCTATAAGCCATTATGTTGGTTTAGTCTAGTGGGCCATTCGAACCCCTAAGAACTTGTGTAGCCCACTAAATAACTCAAGGGAGTATCAGTCTTAGTGACTTGTGTTGGTAGTTGGGTTGGAGGACAAATATAGTGATCTTGGTGGAGATCATAAGACTTCAAAAACAAAACCTTGTGTATATGGATAGTTGGTTGGTTGACCCAATCCTTTTCCTCTTCATTATATTTGTATTAGAGAAAGGAAATAGGTCACTTGGGTAGTGTGATTCTAGTGTATGTCAGTGGGGGAAGAAGAAAAAATCCTAGAGGCTAGCGCCATGCCTCCAAAGAGCATGTCCAATGAAGATGCTATCAAGAAGTTGGTAGAAGAAATGTTAGAGGCAAAACTTGGAGAAATGCAAAAAGACAAAGGGAAAGAAAAAGAGGGAGAAAATGATATTGGCAAAGAAGGAGAAGGGGAAGAAGAGACCCCTAAGAAGGTGGGGTTTCCTGCAGATCATAAGGCCTTTGTGGATGCATTGAAGTCAGTAAAAAAAGATGCTACCGAAGGGTTTCTAGTGTGTAGTGGAAGTCTAGACCTTGAGGATGTGATAGATTGGGTTGAGTCTCTGACCAACTATTTTGAATATAAGGAGGTCCCAGAGGGTAGAAGGGTTAAGTTGGAAAAGGCCAATTTGAAAGGATCTTCCCTCTCTTGGTGGAATTTTTTACAAGGGGAGAGGTTTAAGGAAGGAAAGAACATGATAAATTCATGGGAGAGAATGAAATCCCATGTTAAGAGTTAATTTGCACTCATTGATTATGAAGTTCAAATGTATAGAAGGTTCCAAAATCTTAGGCACAAAGACCAAGATGTGAGCAGTTACATAGAGGAGTTTCACAAGTTGAGTCTCAGATCAAAGAGATGTGAAGATGAGTTAGAAAAGGTTGTGAGGTACTTGAATGGATTTAGAATGAACATTCAAGATGAATTTTCTAAGTTGGCACTAGAGACAGTGCAAAAATGATTCCAATTGGCCCTAAGGGAAGAGGAAAAGTTAAGAAGAAAGACAAAACAAGGCAGCAATAGAGGTAAAGGAGGAATAAGTTTTAGAGGTAGAGGTAGTTTTGGAGGGAGAAGTACTAACTAGAGGTCTTATGGTGATTCTAACCAAGGAGAGCTAGTTGGGGACTCAAGTAGTAGAGGAGGGACAAATGGATTAGGGAGAGGATCCAAGTTCTCCAAAATGAGGTGTTACAAATACAATTTAGATGGGGCACCCGACCTATAGTTGTCCAAAGAAGGCCTCAAATTATCAAGGTGGAGAAAATATAGTCACCTTGACTCAATAAAATGTATGGATTGTGATAACTCCTAAAGTGAATTTGGAATCAGAGATGGGGGAGACCCTGATGAATAGAAGGACCTTTCTCAAGGAATCAGTGAAGACTGAACCACCACAAAGAAGGGCTTTGTTTAGGATCAACTATAAGATTCAAGGTAAGGTTTGTAAATTTGTGATTGATTCTAGTTCTACTCACAACATTGTGTCTTTGGAAGTAGTAAATAAGTTAAAGCTGGAAAATATACCATATAGTTGTCCATACAAAGTTAGTTGGTTGAATAAGGGGCAACACATACTTATTAATGAACAAGCATGGGTAAAGTTTAGTATAGGGGGTATAAGGATAAAATTTTGAGTGACATCCTACCAATGGATTCTTGCCATCTCTTGCTCGGTAGACCCTGGTAGTTTTATAGGAAGACTCATCATGATGGGGAAAGGAATGCATATTATTTTCAAAAGAATGGTGTGACTTAAAAAATAAAGTCATTCATAGAAGAATATTCTAAATAGTTTGAATCTAGTGTGATGATGGTGGGGGAAAAATAATTATTTGATATGCTAAAGGAAGAAGGTGGGGTAGGATTTGCATTAATCTTCAAACCTAAAGAAAAGGGGAAGAAGAATGTAGGGACAAAGATTCGTAAGGAGGTACAAGAACTATTAAGAAAGTATAAATGTGTGATTATATAGAAGATGTTCTCAATTCCATTCCACCTATTAGGGATATTAGTCAGCAGATTTATCTAATTCCAAGGGCTACTCTTCCTTATAAGGCTCCCTATAAGATGACCCCACAACAAAATGAGGAAATTTCTAAATAGGTGCAATATTTTCTTGATAAGGGATTAGTAAGAAAGAGTCTCAGTCCTTGTACGACACCCACTATACTAGATCCTAAGAAAGATGAGAAGTGGAGACTTTGTACATATTCTAGGGCCATAAACAGCATAACAATAAGATATATGTTTCTTATACCTAGAATTGAAGACCTAATGGATTGTTTGGGGGGATCCACGGTCTACTTTTCCAAAATAGACTTGAAAAGCGGGTATCACCAAATAAGGATCAAAGTGGGGACGAGTGAAAAAATACATTTAAAACTAATGAGGGGTTCTATGAGTGACTTGTAATGCCTTTTGGTATTTCCAACACCCCTAGCACCCTTATGAGGCTTATGAATGAGGTGTTGTAGGATTTTATAGGAAAAATTGTAGTGGTCTATCTTGATGACATATTGGTGTTTAGTAAGAGTAGTGAGGGGAATTTGAAGCATTTGGAGAATGTTTTGAGAAGGTTGCATGAACAAAACATGATGAAAAATCTTTTAAAATGTGACTTTATGAAGTAGGATCTGGTCGACCTAGGTTTTGTGATTTCTAAGGGTGGCTTGAAAATGGACCCTTCTAAGTTGGAGACTATTTTGAATTGGTCTACACGTAGGACTACATAAGAGGTCAGAATTTTTCATGGAATGGCCACATTTCATAGAAATTCATCAAGAACTTCAATCACATATGTGCCCCTATATTGGAGATAATTAAGGGTGGTGGAAAGGTGTAGCTTGTGTGGACGAATGAAGCATATCAGAGCTTTCAGTATCTCAAGAAGAGAGTTTCCAAGTATCCAGTCCTAGTATTTCTTGACTTCAATAAGGTTTTCACTAGTGATTTTGATGCAAGAGGAATGGCTATAGGAGAAGTGTTGAGTCAAGAGGGAAGACATGTGGCCTTTTTCAGTGAAAAATTGAATGAAGCAAAGAGGAAATACTCCTCTTATGATTTAGAGTTGTATGCTATGGTACAAGTTCTCAAGAAGTGGAGGCACTATTTGATTCCTAAATAATTTACTATGTATATTGACAATCATGTTCTCAATTTTTTGAATATACATGATAAGCTTAGTCATAGACACATGAAGTGGGTTGAAATCCTACAATCATACACCTTCACAATCAAGAATAAAAAGGGATAGGCCAATAAGGTTGCAGATTCTCTAAGTAGGAGGGTGTTAATAGTTAAAGAAGTACAATTACAAAACATGGGTGTTGAGGCACTCAAATGAATGTATACAAAGGATCAAGATTTCAAAGAAGTATATAAAGTTTGTAGTGAATTTGTGAGTTCTTTTCACAGTGATTTTTCCGAATATACTCTGCAGGATGGTCTTTTTTTCAAGGGGTGTCAATTTTTCATTGCTAACTTTTTCATGAGGGACATCGTAGTGAAGGAGAAACATAGTGGTGGTTTGGGAGGCCATTTTTGGATCAATAAGACATTGGATATGTTTAGGAGGTTTTATTTTAGGCCTAGGATGAAAAATGACATCATAAGTTTTGTAGAGAGTTACATTGTTTGTCAAAGATCCAAGGGTGTTTCAAAAAATGAAGGATTGTACCAACCTTTTCCTATACCAAATAGGCCATGAGAGAGCCTGAGTATGGATTTTGTTAGGGTTTTCTAAGGATAAAGTCTGGTTTTGACAATGTGTTTGTTGTAGTTGATAGGTTCAGTAAAATGACCCATTTTTTTCCTTGTAAAACCACAAATGATGCTAGTTATATAGTAGGGTTATTCTTCAAGGAGGTGGTCAGGATACATGGTTTGTCTTTGAACATAGTATTAGAAAGAGATAATAAGTTTGTAGGAAATCTTTGGAGGACTTTGTGGAAGATATTGGTAACTAATCTGGTATTTATTTCAACTTACCACCCTCAAATAGATGGTCAAAATGAGGTGGTAAATAGATCATAAGGTAACCTCCTTAGATGTCTAAGAAAATAACATAGACATAGTTGGGATATGGTGATTCCTTGGGCTGAATATTCCTACAATGTCTCTACAAAAAAGATTATATGTATGAGACCATTTGAGATTATGTATGGAAGTCACCCAAGAGAGGTATTTGAGTAGAGAGATGTTCAGGGATCGGACAAGTGAAGTGCTCATTTTGAAGACTTTGTAGAGGAAATGCGGGAAATCTATCAATAAGTCAAGGCTACAGTACAACAAAACAATCAAAAGACTAAGGCAAGAATGGATCAAAAGAAAAGGGATGCATAATATGAAATTGGTGATTTAGTCATGGTAAAACTCAATAAGGAAAGATTACTTAAGGGTAACCATATCAAATTGATGATGAGAAAGATTGGACCTTGCAGGATCTTGGAGAAATATGGTCTTAATGCCTATAAAATTAAACTTTCTTATGATATTTATATTTCCCCAATATTTAATGTTTTTGATCTGACATGGAAAAAGAGTTCTACTACAAGTGAATATGAGGATGTATCTGTTCAAGAAGAGGAGGAATAGCTAAGGGAAGTTCCACCTATAGAGTGTTAGGAATAGGTAATACTGAGAGGGGGGGTGAATCAGTATTACTGCACTTTAATTTAAACTTCAACCAATTGAAAATAAACCATAACAATTCTGAAATTAAAAGAACATAAATGCACAACACATAACTCATGACACCATGATTTTTTTTTGAGGAAACCCTGGCCAAGGGAAAACCCCGATGGGGATGGTACCCACAACTATGCACTAAAATATTATATCCATGTTAGGAGATCTAGCCCTGTTAGGAGTTGATTTTTACATAGTACATTTTCTTGCTAGAGAAATACAAAACCCTGTTAGGGGTATACAAAAACCCTGTTAAAGGTGGTGAGCTTACATCTCTTACAATCAGAAAACTTTCACAAAGTGTTCTTAAAAAATGAACAATACAAGCACTTCCTTTGCTTAGATAGTTCCAGTTATAGCTCTATCATATAATGATCCTACATCTTCTCTCTTCTCTCATATTTTAATCCATCACATCATCATTACAATCACACTTATCACTTTCACAAAATACTATATACTTATACAAATTCTACCATCCAGTTGGCTTCACAAATGCCATACAAAACATAATAATAAATACTGTAAATGATAAACATAGACTCAGAGATCTTGTATTACCAAATTTATGGCAATATACTTTATCCATCTGAATTATCACATTACCATATCCACTATCCTTCTCTCAATCATCACAACTATTTGTGTGCCCTATTACACTAATCCTTTGTCTTCACATACCTTCAGATCATTGTATCTCACTAATCTGATCACCAAAACACATGCAACCTTAACTGAAGCATATACATATCCCAAAATTCCTTCTACTAACTTTTCAAGCCATAATACATCATACATTGTCATCGCTAACCAAAACTGTACCACAGTATATTGTTATCCTAATTTTGTACTTAGTCATTTTCATGACTGTGACTCTAGTACCAAAACTCTCTGCATGCGATCACTCCAGCATAAGTGTTTCCATAAATGAAAACCCTCCAATGATTCCTAGTGCTCCAAAACATCACTTGCCAACAATCTCTCCCTTGGCATTGATGGCAACACTTAATGAAAAATGACTAAGTGTCAAAAGCACTAACTTCCTTCTACATATATACATATCTTTTTTTGTTCTTTTTCTCTTTTTCTCTTTTTTTAATTCTTTTATTTTCTCCTTATTTATTCTTCTCTTCCTCTCTTCATTTTTCTCTTCTCTTCCTCTCCTTTTTACATCAATGGAAAAGGTACTTACAAAATATCAAAACTACTAAGCACAAAAAGACTTAGTGCTAACTCACCAGATTTAAGATATCTTGGAAAGAGTTTTCCAAGGTCTTCACTTCCTCATCCCATGATTTAATCAAAAGCTCACTGGCATGGATCAATCCATTCAGTGCATATGACATTGTCTTTGCTGCCTTAAGCTTAGTAGGTATAGCTTTAGACATTGATCCTTCAACCTTTTCCATCTCTGATAGATGTGTCTCAAGCATTGAAAGTTTGGGATTTATTAGTTTTTTCAACAAGACAAATCTATCTACCACTCTCCCTTTCTCCATTTCTAGTGCACTAATTTTATCCAACATCTTGGATGTTTGTTTATCCATTTCAATCATAGTTTGTGAAGATGATTCACAACTGTCCATCAGATTGTCAAGTGTAGCCCTATCCTTGGCCATAATGTCTTCAATATTCTTAATATGTTTGCAAGGATTAATGCAGTAGTTGTATATTTTTCTGCCTTGTGCTATATAACTCTTAGCCTTAAGAGTAGTGACTTTGAGAATGTCTAATTCCCATGAGATGGACTTACATGATTTTCTCAATTTATTCTCCAAGAACCTCTTCTCTACCTTGTCCTCTGTAGTCTTTAGCAATTACTCAAAGTGACTGTCAAAGCTATCCATTGCCATGCCTAGGTTCTCTGCTTCATCATTTCCTTTAAAATCAATAGGTGCAGGGAGTAATTTGTTTACTATCTCTACAACCCTAGTCATTACTTTTACTCTTTTATCACCTTTCTATACTGATCTTTCCTTAGCCTTAGTGAAGCCCATGAAGGATAGCCTCATGAGCTCATCCTCATACGTGCTCTCTATATCAGCACTCACCGGTTTGGCCATACTTGCCAATAATAAAGTATAGGAGGTGTCAGGTTCTATCTTTTGTTCCATTCTAACCTCAACTACGTTTTCTACTTCAGTCTCTTTTGGCTTGCTTTCTTCAAGCTATATTTCCTTTTCTTGTAACTTTTCTTCATGTTTCTCTTATGTTTTATCTTCCTCTAGTTGTCCTCCTTCTTCAACAGTCATCGCACTATCCAAATTGTCCAAAAATGGATCATTTATATCATGCAAAGTGTCAAGGGTCACAGGCACACTAGAGACAAAGAAATCTGGTTGCATGCTAGCCTCGCTTGCTTGTTCACTTACTTCTAAAATCTTGGAACTTTCTCCCAATCCCAAAGATGTAGGCTTGGTAACCTTGGGAGGTGAAGTCTTCTTCGGCATATCACTCATAAAGATTTGATCCAATGCCTTTTGAGTGTCCTCAATGACTTCATCATATTTGCTAGCCATGATTTTTACCAATCTATCCTTGGTCCTCAACAAGGGTTTCAATTCATTTATTATCCTCTCCCTTTCTTGTATTGAGACAACAGGTAACATGTCCTCAATAGTTTTGTTCCTTATGTTCTCATCTTCTAATTGTGCCAACTACTTTTTGATCTCCAACTTATTATATAGTTCCTTAGGGATACTCCCTTCTATTTCTAACAGATTTTTCTTAAAATTCAATAGATACTCAATGATAGTATCTTCAAAAATTGCTTGATTCTCAGAATCATATCTCTCATAATATATGTCCACTGTCTTCAAGTTTCCATCTTTTATCACTCTTTTACGCAGTGATTTAAGGTCTAGCTTCCACAAGGTTTATGGATCCCTCTGTGCTACTTTTTCCTCTTCTTTATCAATTATTTTTTCTTATTTCTTCTTCTTTTCTACTTCTACCTCTTTTTCCTTAGGACTGCTCTACTTGGTAGATCTTGTAGATCTTCTAGGAATGTTCACAGGTATAATTTATTATGTAGTCTTCTCATGTGTAGGAGATAAGTCAATTATGTCTAGTATAGGATTTACTATTTTCTCTTCCTCAGAAGGAGTAGGTGCATCAATGGCCATGCTTGAAGATGCTTCGGACATCTTAGTTCTTATGTTCTTCAACTTCTCCCTAGTGATTCCTACCTTCGCAATGATATCCTCCACAATTTTGCTGATCTTTCTCTTTCTTGTTCTTCCCTAACTTTCTCTGACTTTTCCCTATAAGTTCCCTATCTCTCTTTAGTAGGGTCTATTTTTGCTACCAAAACATGCTCTACTTGCATGGTTATAATCTCAGAACTGACTTCATACCCCATAGGGTAACACCATTTATTCCTCAGTTTGACTACCTCAAAGCACACACAATTAGTTTCAGCCATGAAATAGATAGTGTATTTATACCTTTCAACTAAGTCCTTAGGTATCCTATACCTTTCCTTCATCTGCCTTTGTAAGATTTTAGTCATAGCAAATATCTCTCCATCTACTCGATTCTTATCCTATCTTTGGTAGCTCTCTGCTATTTGAATTCTAGTGGGTACATTATCTTTCCATGCCCTAGGGTGCATGCCAAGGAATTTGTGAATAATATGTATGTACATATGAACCAACAATGACCCAAACCTAAATGCCTTAGTCTTATCTTTCTTTATGACCTTTACATTTTTTAGGAACTGTTGTGCTAGAACTTCGCAAAGGTTGTACTTCTTGTTTTCCTTGACCATCCTATAGGCCATCATGATAACTCCAACTGATACAGAGTTAGGTCTGCTGCTATAGAATATTTTTTAGCCTAATATCATTACCACTAGCCTCACATCTTGCTGAAAGATGTCATTAACTATCATAGCTCTCTTATCCTATTTAGAGTGGGTAAGGGTTTCCACCTATTTTTTTATATTCTTTTATGCTACTGGGAGGGCTCCATCATTATCTAACCTATTATTTCATGAATCATCTGTGCACATATCTTCATTGGTTGTTCTCCAATCCATATGAACTGATCATGGATTCTGCTAAGGATTATCTTAAACCATTCTATTTCCATGAATTGGGCTAGTAGGGTTAACTTAATGATAGACCCATGGACCCATCTTATTTTATCATTGCATCCAATTCACTATAAATGTTTACATCCCCAATGATTTCATACTTGCAGTGAATATATGCCCTAATATCTTCTATGTGCAATATGCCAATAGGGTTTTGTGAAAATGCTCCTTCCAGATCATCATCGCAAGATTTAAATAGATGTCTCTTAAACTTATACCTAGGTCTATCCACAACATCAAATATTACTAGTGTATCCATAACTTATCAATGAATATAAGTCTAAATACATTTCACATGCTAAAATCTAAAACTTTTCTTCGCGCAATCGCACAATCTCTCTACTAGATGACAGCAATGCTTCACAACTCTGCTCTCCTTAATCATTGATTATCAAAGGGTGCATAAAAGATATAATCCAAGCTCTTTTATCCTTTGCAAGTTGAGTTTGTGCATTAAACATAGGTAGCTCAACTGTGCATGTTGTCCAGTCAATACAAATCTCGCAAACACAGAAAATGAATCTCCATGTGATGTGCTCTAAAACATACACTCTATAATATCTGTACATACCATACCTAAGATCACATGAGCTTAGTCCACATACATAGGGGCTGGATATATTCTGGTGTCTACATCCAATGCTCCCCTAAGGCCATGCATCCTTCTAGGTTGATGTCTCAATGAAATCATCATGCGAAGACACAGTAGCATCTATTGTCTCTCCCTAAACCAATGCTTATTGAACTCCTTGATCTTCCACACTTTCTCATCCTCTTCATTTGTATATTTCTTGAAATGATTCTCAAATTCATCCATGTACTCAGTAAAAATTTTACCACTGTCACCAACATTCTGCCTTATAACCACAGGAGATGGTACTCTTGGTTCTCTTGGTTCTCTTGGTCCTCTTCTGTTGTCCTCTCCATTGTATCTACAAAAATCCACTATGTGTCCAAGGTTGTTGCATTTGTAACATGTAGGTGGTCTTCTTCTTTCCTGATTTACTTGTAGCTTGCAATACCTTGCAGTATGCCCAAAGTTATTACATTTAAGACATGTGATCTAGCCTACTGATTTTTCTCTGACATAATCTTATTTATACCTTGACTGATCTGGTTTCCTACAATCTTCTTTCTTGTGTCCATAATCATAACAGTTATAGCAATAACTACAAAAGGGTTTGAAAGAATTGTTACCTCTGCAATCTCTTTTCATGTGTCCAACTTTGTTGCATCCAAAGCATCTACCTCTGAAAGGTCTGGTCTAATCTCTAGGTCTCTCAAGAGTAGGTCTTTCTTTAGTCTTTACTTCATTTGCTTCTCCATTCATCTTAGAACATTTTTTTTCATTGAATCCAAATCCAGTCATGTCTCCTTTAGGTTTCTATCTCTCTCTGTTCATCAATCTTATCACTGCTCATGTGCAACTTCTCAATATGCAATTTGGATTGAGTGACTTCTCCTTTTATGATATGATTGTACTTCTCTAATTTTTGACACTTATCCTTGTAGTGATCAAGTTCAGTCTTCATTTTTCCTATTTGTACATTTTCTTCTTTTAGTGTTTCTTCAACTTTGATTCTTGCATCTTTTTCATGTTGAATCTCTTTAGTCATCTTCTCTTTTTCCTGCTTCAGGTTCTTTACTTGGTCTGATGTATCACTATCTGAATCCTCTTTAATCTTTTCCATGAGGTATTGTTTCTAACTTCTTGAAGTTTCAAGCTATTCTTTTAGTTTCTTGATGAAACCTTCTGCTCTTCTCAGTTTGAATTTCAATTTGCCATTCTCAGCCTTCTCTTTGTCTAGGTCATCAAGTGCTACTTCAAAGTTCTCTTGCAAACTTTTTGAATCTATTTTGATCTCCCTTAAGTTGTTAGGCTTTCTCTCCAAGGGCCAATAGCTCTGATACCAATTGTTAGGATTAGGTAATACTGAGAGGGTGAGTGAATCAATATTACTTTACTTTAATTTAAACTTCAACCAATTAAAAATAAACCATAACAATGCTAAAATGAAAAGAACATAAATGCACAACACATAACTCATGACACCATGATTTGTTTTCAAGGAAACCCTGGCCAAGGGAAAACCCCGATGGGGATGGTACCCACAACTATGCACTAAAATATTATATCCATGTTAGGAGATCTAGCCATGTTAGGAGTTGATTAGTACATAATACATTTCCTTGATAGAGGAATACAAAACCTTGTTAGGGGTATACAAAAACCTTGTTAAAGGTGGTGAGCTTATAGCTCTTACAATTAGAAAACTTTCACAAAGTGTTCTTAAAAAATGAACAATACAAGCACTTCCTTTGCTTAGATAGTTCTATTTATAGCTTTGTCATATATTGATCCTACAACTGCTCTCTACTCTCAGATTCTCATCCATCACATCATCATTACAATCACACTTATTGCTTCCACAAAACACTCTATACTTATACAAATTCTGCCATCCAGTCGGCTTCATAAATACCATACAAAAAATAATAATAAATTATGTAAATGATAAACATAGAGTTGATGATCTTGTATTACCAAAGTGTCAGCAATATACTTTATCCATCTGACTTAGCATGTTACCATATCCACTATCCTTCCTTAATCGTTGTAACTGTTCATGTGCCCTATTACACTGATTCTCTATCTTCACATACCTTCAGATCACTGTATCTCAATGATCTAATCACCAAAACACATGCAACCTTAATTGAATCATATACATATCCCAAAATTCCTTCTACTAACTTTGCAAGCCATAATACATCATACATTTTTATCGCTAACCAAAAATATACCACATTACATTGTTATCCTGATTCTGTACTTAGTCATTTTCATGACTGTGACTCTAGTACCAAAACTCTCTGCATGCGATCACTCTAGGATAAGTGTTTCCATAAATGAAAACCCTCCAATGATTCCTAGTTCTCCAAAACATCACTTTCCAACATGGAGACACCAAAGATGGAGTGTATCTTAGATAAAAGAGAGGCCAAGAAGACAATACATATGACCTATTATGAATATTTGGTCAAGTGGAAAGAAATACATGAATCAAAAGCTACATGGATGCTGGAAGAAGATGTCAAGAAACAAGGAGGTGATATAGAGCAGTTGGTCTTTAAGAGGGCTTGAGAATTATTTTTACCCAGGGAGTATGGTGTAGGAGCACCTCAATAAATGAATGTAAGCCCAAGGGCATGTTAGTTTCTAAGTAGGGTAGAAGTGATGTAATAAATCCCCAAGAGTCATTTGGGTTTAAGATGTAATGAGTTGGTTAAATTTTAAGCCAAATTTGGAAAAAGTTGTACATTTAGGACCTTTATGGTCAAATAGGGTCAAATGAGTGATGAATTGTCTATTTGAGTCATTTTTTATGTAATTAGGTTGTCAAAAAGTTGTAATGACAACTTTGCAACTTTGGTAAAAAGATATATGTTCCAACGGTCACTTCATTTGAAATACGGTTGGAAGTGGTTGTGATAATTGGGAATGAGTTTTTAAACCATTAGAATACATTTGATGTGAGGTTGGTGTATGTGGGTGTAATTGTGATAGAAGAGAAGCAATAATATAGTTGGAGTTTCTATGTATTTGACTGAATTCTATAGATTTTGTATATTGTTTTGTTCGACAAGTATGAATAAGTTGTAGATTCATGAATCTATGAGTGTTACCTTTTATTTACATTTGGTTTGAAGTTATGAAGTAATATCTATTTAATTTGGAAAACACATCTTTCTTGAGTGGTATGAAACCTGCGTAGACCTAGGGACCAGTGAAATCATGAATTGCGACCTATCATCCTCCAACCAAATTCGTTGAAACTATGAGGTTTGATAGGTCTCCTATGCCTTGTAAAATTATGTTTCTCCCAGGAGATTCCAACAAAGTGGTGATTTTTGCCAAGTAGCCCTAGGCCTGACATCTCAATGTGACAGGTAGGAAGATGTATGTTCAGAGATTGAGAATTGATTGAAGTGATCAGGGAAGGGGTTTTAATGTTGAGGAGACATTGTTTGGAGTGTATTAGTGCAGTTTTTGGTCAATGATAGACTTGTTTGATCAGGTAAGTCAAGAATTTTTAGTAGACTTGTGAGGTCTAACTAAGTCCTATTATCCCTTTGGAAGCATTATTGGTTGGGCAGTTTTCAAATTGGTTGAGAACCTGTGATGAAGGGATTGTTTAGAAATCCAAAAAGGGTATCTAAAAAACCCTTTATTTTGTCTATATCTTTAGGGAGTCAAAAGTTACTACCTAATTACCCGATCGAGAGACCTACTTGTAATTAGGCATGTTCAAGGGCATATGTGTCAGCACTTATTGAAAGGTGGACTTAGGTTTTAGAATCTTATTCCTTCTATGTTGTATGGACATAAGAACATCACTGCATAGGTCAATATGTTGGTTTGGTCTAGTGGCCATTCAAACCCCTAAGCACTTGTGTAGCATACTAAAGAACTCAAGGGAGTATCAGTCTTGGTGACTTGTGTTGGTAGTTGGGTTGGAGGACTAAGATAGTGATATTGGTGGAGATTGTAAGACTTAAAAAAAAACCTTGTGTATAAGGATAGTTGGTTGGTCTACCCAATCCTTTGTATTTGATGCAGGAGCATCTTGGGTGTAAGAGCAATCTTGCATCACCCAAAAATATTTCTATTTTTATATTCAATAAGGGCTATTTTGTGCAGAGCTGCTATTTATGGAAAGTTACTATTTTTGATAATTTTCATATGTGCTCAGAATGATCTGATTTCTTTCTTGGAGGTTCATTTTGGTCATATAAGTCTGCCAGCAAAGTTTCATGGCTAGATCAGGTGTAGTTTTGAAGATATTGAAGATTTTCGGTATTGGCAGCAGGGTATAGAAACTTTGAACTCAGTTTTGAAGGCTTTAGAGGCCCCAGATGAGGTCGAAAATTTGGGTGACAAGTGCTTGCGCCAGTCAAGCCTGTAGAGCGCTTCGTGGCGTTTCTGAAATGGGGTTATAATAGTCAATCGGGTGAACTGGTGATGACTTATGATCTCCGGAAGTCGGGTCACCTGAAATGGCAGAAAATAATTTTCCTTCAAAATTTTTGTTCGGGTTTCAAAAGTTATTTTGAGCCGACTTTGATGTAATAAATTAAAAAATAAAATAATTCTAAGTTTGGTCGGCCCTTAGGGCTAAATTTTTGGAACCTTCTCCGGCAGTGGAAATTGCCTATATAAGGAAGGCTGTATTATTGTCTTAGGCAGTTGGGAATAGTTCTGGGTAGTAGATCTGGGTATTGATTCGAGGCTTTGTCCTACAGAATATTGTAAGGGAATGCCCATGTGGCTTTGCATATTGTAATTCTAAAAGTTTGTAATTCCACATTTGTGGAGATAATAAGAAGCCAATTTTCTGTTCTTACATATTATTGTTGTTGTTTCTCTATTTTTGTTATGTGTTTGTGGTATTAAGGAGAGCACCCTTCATCAAGTGGTATCAGAGCAGGAGTTCTTGACTGTGTAAACAGATCACCGACTGTGAGGCAGTTTGCACCAGGACCGTGGTTAGGGTTTCAGTGCGCATTGCAAAAATGCCTCCACGAAGAGAACGTGGGAGAAGAGCTGGTGCTGTGACACCTGAGGTTAGAGAGCTGCAGAGACAAGTGCGAGCATTGCAAGAAGAGATTTGCAGAGGAATGAATCTTAATGTCAGAGATGAAAGCGAGGATGAAGCTGAAGAAGAATATCAAGAAGGAGAAGTCGAAATTGTAAACCAGGAGGAAGAAAGACTTTTTTGGGCCATTTCTAAGATTGGGAAAAGACCTAAAATTGAGGTTCCTACATTTTCTGGAAATCCTTACCCAGAAGAATTGATCGACTGGATCAATGAATATGAGGAATATTTTGAGTATGAAGATGTTGAGGATCCTGATAGGGTCAAATTTGCGAAGGCCAGACTGAAAGGTCATGCGAAGATATGGTGGCAAGAGATTCAGTTGGAGCGAAATAGAAGGGGAAAGGAGAAAATCACGAGATGGGATCGGATGGTGGATAAATTGAAGCGACAGTTCATTCCTGTTGATTATGAGCTTGACCTACTGAAAAAAATGCAAAGTTTGAAGCAAGTAGGAAGATCTGTTCAGGAGTATACAGAGGAGTTCTATCAACTTCTCATCAGAACAGGCCATGCAGAAGCTGATAAAGAGAAAGTTGCCCGATACCTTAATGGGTTAAGGCCAAGCATTCAGGAGGAGCTGAATCTGGTTCAAATGAACAGTATTGAAGAGGCATACCAGTTTGCCCTAAAAGTAGAGGAAAAGCTGAACAAGAAGTTTGAGAGCAGACAAAACGGAAGAGGTCGCGGTGGATGATCTGGTGGATGGTCATATGGTGGCCGAAATGAAGATCCGAAAAAGAAGGATGAGGCCAGTAGCAGCCAAAATCAGTGAGAAAATAATTCCAATCACTTCCAGGATCAGAATAATAGAGATCAGAGAGGAAGAGGAAGAGGACAAGGATCTGGAAGAGGTGGCTTCCGTGGAACATGTTTTCACTGTGGAGAAGAAGGTCATAGGGCATTTGAATGTCCTCAGCACCAAGGTAGAACAGATAGGAGAAATGAAGGCCAGGCCAGAGTTGCACATGTCGATGAAGATGCTAGATCATCAAATTTTGAAGATGCTAAAAGAGGAGAAATGCTAATTAACAGAAGAGTCTTGCTGAGTGGTGAGAATGAACCTGAACAAAGGAGGGGCCTGTTTCGCACTAGATGCAAGTGTGAGGGTAAATGTTGTGATGTGATTATTGATAGTGGAAGCACTAAAAATTTGGTGTCAAAAGAGATGGTGACAAAGTTGAAGCTCAAGAGACAGAAACACCCACATCCATATCGGATTGCTTGGGTGTAGGATGACCACAAGGTCATGGTCAGTGAACAGTGCCTGGTAAAGTTCAAGATCGGCGGGTACCAAGATGAGGTACTATGTGATATCATCTATATGGATGCATGTCATATGTTATTGGGTAGACCGTGGTAGTTTGACAGATGTGCTATACACGATGGTCATGCAAATACCTATTCCCTGACAAAGGATGGAGTGCGACATAAGCTAAAGCCATTGAAGGAGACCGAAGAAAAGGTATGTGGTAATGCAAGAATAACATTTGTTGATGGAAGGAAATTCCTAGATGGTATGAGGCATGAGCATGTGTGTTTTTCTTTAATTCCAAAAGTTGGTAAAGAAGAAGTAGAGGATGTACCTGTAGAGGTTGCAGATTTGTTGAATGAGTTTCAAGATATTGTATCTGATAATGTACCTGATGGATTACCACCGGTAAGGAAGATCAGTCATCAAATGGATTTGATTCCAGGAGCCAGTTTGCCAAACAAGGCAGCACACAGAATGACACTAGCAGAAAGTGAAGAGTTGAATAGACAAGTACATGAGTTGTTACAGAAGGGGTTGATTCGAGAGAGTCTGAGTCCCTGTGCTATACCAGCGGTATTAGCACCAAAGAAGAATGGAGAGTGGAGGATGTGTACAGATTCTAGAGCAATAAACAAGATCACAATCAAGTATAGGTTTCCATTGCCACGAATGGACGATATTATGGACTGTTTGAGTGGGGCTGTGTATTTCTCAAAGATAGATTTGAAGAGTGGATATCACCAGATTCGGATCAGAGAAGGAGATGAATGGAAGACTGCCTTCAAAACAAAGGAAGGACTATATGAGTGGTTAGTCATGCCTTTTGGGATAACCAATGCACCGAGCACTTTCATGCGGCTTATGAACGAGGTTCTGAAAGAATTTTTGGGTAAGTTTGTCATTGTTTACCTAGATGATATTTTGATTTTTAGCAAGACATTGGAGGAACATATGATGCATATTCGTATAGTGTTTGAGAAGTTGAGAGATGAGAAATTATTGATTAATTTGAATAAGTGCAGTTTTGTGAAAAAAGAGTTAGTGTATTTGGGATTTGTAGTTTCAGCAGAAGGTCTAAAAATGGACCCAGAGAAGGTACAGGCTATCCTTGAATGGCCTACTCCGAGGAGTGCTACTGAGGTAAGATCTTTTCATGGTCTAGCTAGTTTTTACAGAAAGTTTATCAAAAATTTTAGCAGTGTTTGTGGTCCCTTGACTGAGACAATGAGAGGGGATAGAAAAGAGTTTAAGTGGACTAAAAGAGCAAAAAAGAGTTTTCAATTATTGAAACAAAAAGTTATAGAACAACCTATTTTAGCACTTCTAGATTTTAATAAGGTGTTTCAAGTAGATTGTGATGCTAGTGGTACTGCAATAGGAGCTGTTATGAGCCAAGAAGGTAAACCTGTTGCGTATTTCAGTGAGAAGTTAAATGATGCCAAGAGGAAGTATTATGTTTATGATCAAGAATTTTATGCTATAGTTCAGGCATTAAAGAAGTGGAGACATTATCTTCTTCCTAAGAAGTTTGTTTTGTATACTGATCATCAAGCTTTGCAATATTTGAATAGTCAAGGAAAATTGAATCAAAGGCATTTGAAATGGGTTGAGTTTTTGCAGAGTTATACATTTGTTTTGAAACACAGAAGTGGAAAGTCTAACAGGGTTGCAGATGCTCTTAGCAGAAGGAAACTATTGCTGACAGAGATGCAGATTGAGGTGGTTGGCTTCAAGGAACTCAAGAATTTGTATCCAGAAGATCCTGATTTTGGTGAAGCTTGGAAAGCTTGTACAGAACCTGTTACTCTAGATAGGATGAAATGGTTGGATTTCATCATCTGGGATGGTATGCTATTCAAAGAGAGTCAGTTGTGCATTCCACGAAGTTCTATGAGGGAGAATCTCATCAAGGAGAAGCATAGCGGAGGATTGGCTGGACATTTTGGTCATGAAAAAACCCTTTCTTTGGTTAGTGAGAATTATTATTGGCCACAATTGCAGCAAGATGTGAAGAAGTTTGTACAGAGTTGCAGAGTATGTCAGATGGCGAAAGGAGTGAAGCAGAATACAGGGTTGTATCAGCCATTATCTGTACCAGAGAAGCCTTGGGAGGATATCAGCATGGACTTTGTTCTTGGTTTACCGAGGACTCAGCGGGGACATGATTCAATTTTTGTGGTGGTTGACAGATTTTTGAAGATGGCACATTTCATTCCCTGCAAGAAGACTAATGATGCTGTTCATGTAGCAGGATTATTTTTCAGAGAAGTGGTGAGACTACATGGTTTGCCAAAGACCATAGTTTCAGATCGAGATACTAAATTTGTTGGATATTTCTGGTGGACATTGTGGAAGAAGTTGAAGACAGATTTGAAGTTCAGTTCATCACATCATCCACAGACTGATGGACAGACAGAGGTGGTGAATAGGAGTTTGGGAAATTTGCTGAGATGTTTGGTTGGAGATAAGCCAACAGGATGGGATTTGATTTTATCACAGGCGGAATTTGCATACAATAATTCTGTCAACAGGAGCACTGGTAAATCACCATTCCAGATTGTATATGGAAGTAGTCCAAGAAATGCATCTGAATTGAGGAAGATAGATAAAGGAGAAATAAGTAGTGCTGAAGCTGAGGATTTTGCAGAACATTTGAAGAACATCCATGAGGAGGTGAGGAAGCATATTGCCAAGATAAATGCACAGTATAAGGCTAAGGCAGATGTGAAAAGGAGGCATAAAGAATTTCAGGTTGGAGATGAAGTCATGGTTCATTTGCGGAAGGAGCGGTTTCCGGTTGGTACATATAACAAGTTGAAAATGAAGAAGTTTGGACCATGTAAGATACTGAAGAAGCATGATTCGGGAAATGCATATGAGGTAGAATTGCCTACTGGGCTGAATATTTCACCAGTATTTAACATTTCAGATTTGACAGAGTATCATGAAGGAGGTGTTGAAGATGAGGTTGCAGCAGCACAGTGGAATATTCTAGCAACCAGTTCAAATATCAAGGAGATTGAAGACATACTAGACAGTTGTGTTGGCAGAAGCACAAGGAATAGGACATATGAAGAATATTTGGTCAAATGGAAAGGATGACCTGTTGAAGATTCATCATGGCTAACAAAGGAGGAGGTTAACCATCTTGGTTTTCCTCTGCACACCTGAGTCATGACAGGGTCACTTCTCAAATTACCCCGGGTGTCTGATGCAGGAGCATCCTGGGTGTAAGAGCAATCTTGCATCACCCAAAAATATTTCTATTTTTATATTCAATAAGGGCTATTTTGTGCAGAGCTGCTATTTATGGAAAGTTACTATTTTTGGTAATTTTCGTATGTGCTCAGAATGATCTGATTTCTTTCTTGGAGGTTCATTTTGGTCATATAAGTCTGTCAGAAAAGTTTCATGGCTAGATCAGGTGTAGTTTTGAAGATATTGAAGATTTTCGGTATTAGTAGTAGGGTACAGAAACTTTGAACTCAGTTTTTAAGGCTTTAGAGGCCCCGGATGAGGTCAAAAATTTGGGTGACAAGCGCTTGAGCTAGTCAAGCCTGTAGAGTGCTTCGTGGCATTTCCGAAATGGGGTTATAATAGTCAATCAGGTCAACTGGTGATGACTTATGATCTCCAGAAGTCGGGTCACCTGAAATGGCGGAAAATAATTTTCCTTCAAAATTTCTGTTCGGGTTTCAAAAGTTATTTTGAGCCGACTTTGATGTAATAAATTGAAAAATAAAATAATTCTAAGTTTGGTTGGCCCTTAGGGCAAAATTTCTGGAACCTTCTCGGGCGGTGGAAATTGCCTATATAAGGAAGGCTGTATTATTGTCTTAGGCAGTTGGGAATAGTTCTGGGTAGTAGATATAGGTATTGATTTGAGGCTTTGTCCTACAGAATATTGTAAGGGAATGCCCATGTGTCTTTGCATATTGTAATTCTAAAAGTTTGTAATTCCACATTTGTGGAGATAATAAGAAGCCAATTTTCTGTTATTGCATATTATTGTTGTTGTTTCTCTATTTCTGTTATGTGTTTGTGGTATTAAGGGGAGCACCCTTCATCAGTATTCCTCATCAATTGTATTCCTTAGAGTTGGACATTTTTACCTTTAGGGTTATCTTTTGGAAACTAGAGGGTACATCTTTTTGGATCTTTCCATAGTTATTGTTATAATTGTAGGGTAGGAAAATTGGGAAAATAAAAAACATTGCATGAAAAGGTTAACCACAAAAACCCTAAATGTAGACAAAATCAAAGCCTATTGTAACCATTAAAGAAATTGAAATAGAATGTATAAAATATGAAAATATAAATCATATACACTCCCTCAAATGGACTTGAATGCCCTTTCTTTCTTATCATAATATTGGTATGAATCTCCCACGTTGAATTGCACTTAACCATGAAAAAAAAGATGATATGGTGAGAAGATTCAAAAGATTATGGCTAGTGAAAAGAGAAGAAAAAAGGCTAATTTATAGGATTTCAAATAAGGACTCTAAGTATACAAATTAGATTATTTATGAAAAATTGGTTTGCAAAAAGGAAATTTGTCATGATTATGACAAATTATTACAATGTTAAATTTTCCATTTAGAAGTGAGAAATCATGTGCATAAATCAAAGGGAGAAATTAGGGGAAAATGGAAGAGGAAAGATGGAAGGATAAATAAGAGGAGTGGAGGCTAAATTTTAGGGATTGAATCCCATCTGGAAAATGAGGGAAATTCTAAATTTCAAGATTCATTTATTTCTACATATTAGGAAATTAGGAATTAAGATAATTATTAATTCCCAAATTTATGACCAATTAGCCAACTATTCGCCAATAGTGGCATGTTGTGATGGTTAAGTTGTTGTGTTTCTGTTATTTCCATCAAGGTTCAAATCCCATTGGGGATGAGGTCCCCCATTTGTATCCAATTAATCAAATATAAAATTAATTAATTACAAGACCATAGGAAAAGGGGATAAATAAATATAATATTTATCAAAGCTTAGGAATTAGGATAAAGGGGAAAATTAAACATATTTTGTTGGAATCATTTTCCATTGCACCAAAATTTCAAACTTCCAATGCTCGATACAAATACTAGATTTAACCTGACCCAGAAGAGGCAGTTAAGCTATGTCACGAATCTCCAAGGAGGTGTTGACCACCAAGTTAACAATCTCCCCCTCAACACCCACTGAGCCTTCAACACCCACTGAAGGGGGACTCAAACCCATGACCCAAGGCTCTAATACCAATTGTTGGAATCATTTTCTATTGCACCAAAAGCTAAAACTTTCAATGCCTGATACAAATACTAGATTTAACCTGACCCACATGAGGTGGTTAAGCCATGCCACAAATATCCAAGGAGGTGTTGACCACCAAGTCGACATGTTTTACCCCTAAAGAGGACATTTTAATTTATTGATGAAATTGACAAGACAAGAATTGAACTTTGATAAAATCATTTAATCGGTCATGGTTGATAGGATCAAATTGATTAGAACGTGATGAAAATTAGGGACAAATATTAGTAATTAATTAAATTTTTATTATTATTTCATTAATGAAGAATGACACAATGTCAACATATGACAAATACCACATGCGCAACATAGAGGAACAATTAAGAACCAACAAAATGATATTTTTATTGTCCTCTCTTGACATCACAAAATTGGGGCAACCCTATGCAATTTTCTCATCAATTCGTAGGTGTTTCCTTTGAGTTTAGGTATTCTAAATAATGCTTGATGAAGGAAATTCACCATCCTTGAATTGTACTAAGTTTCATGTCTTCTAAACATCGCTTTGGAAGGTTTCCAACAAGTTAATCACCATATTGCTTGTTAGAATGAATTTTTCTTCTCTGCCTACAAGCACTTGATTTTTGGAAACTTTTGAGTCTTTTTTTCATTTTTCTTGTTTGTGTACTTCATTTTTAGTTTTTTTTTCACCCTAGGATTGTAGAATTTTTAATTACGCTCATTTCAAACTATCATAGGCCTCAATCAAAGTTGTCTATCAAAAGATATTAAAGAATTAAGCATTCAAAAAGTGGGCTTTTTTTGGCCTAACTGCATATTATTATTGTTTAATTAAAAATTTTGCCTAAGTGGACTTTTTGTTGACCATTGCATAACAATTTGGGCGTATTTACATGTAAAATGGAAATAAGACTCCATCTTTGTATATTCGCATTGAATATATAAATCTTTAAATAAGTTTTTCATGTAATGGATATAAAGCTTCAAGCTTGGATATGTAATTTTATCTTTTAAAGTCCAATAAATGGTGATTTTTATAGACATTGCATATGTATTTTTTAAAAAGTTTAAAACATATTTATTTGAGTCAAAACTGCCCATCCATTCTATTGGTGGCTATTTTTAGCTTCATTGCATGTTTTAAACTAAAAAATATCCAAAACACATGCAAGCATTTAAGTAAAATGAGTTTTTGGGTGAATATACATATGTTTTAACATATGTAAAGAATTCTTAAAAGTGTATTTCTTATTAAAACCTATTAGCGGTGATTTTTGGCTACTTCACATGTCTTTTAAACAATAAAAATATATGTATTCGTATATTAAAAGAATGTTATTTAAGTCATTTCCATGTGATTTTGACTAAATTTACATGTGAAATATCTTTTAAAATACATGCAATCTCCCATCTAAGACTAGTTATGATAAAAGGGCATGCATATGATTATTGAAAACATGTGCTTAATCATTCTAAGATATGCATTTATAATCTAAGTAGATTGGTGGTGATTTTATGTTACAATGCATATGTAAACACTCATTTAAAACACATTTTTAAGTCTCTATTAGGAGGTCAAATATTTTGTGTGATGATACATGCTATTTGCATGTGTTAACAAAAAAATAAATCTTGTTTTGAGTGTTCTAAGGGCTGCGTCTATTGGTGGCAATTTTCAAAGAGATCACATGCTCCAAAATTATATTTTATACCTCTGTTTTGATACAAACAACCTGTCTAGGGCATGTTTGGCTCAAAAATGACATTTAGAGAATTAAATGTGAGTTGCAATACCTGCGTTTTGGAGTTAGAAGCCCGCCTAGGGCATCAAATGGTTTTTTCCAGCTTCTTGTCTTCATCAAACATTGTGTCTTTATCTCCTTGGGTGTCATTTTTCGGTGACATTGCATATTGTAACTTGATTTGAATTGCAGGTTTGAATCTTTCAATCTTGTTGCTAAAATCATGCATTTTTGTTCTCCATCTTGAAAATTTGTCAAGAATTCAACCTTGACTTGAATATGCATTCATTTCTCAAGGAGATTGAGTCAAAATATTTTCCTATATAACTCTTTTTTGAGATCTTTCTCTAAATCCAAAAAACATTTGAGTTTGTTTTCAAATTTTCCTCAAGATTTTTGGAAGAAATTTTCTCATCTTCTCAAAAGATGTAATTTATCTTGTACAATTTTTAGGGTCTTTTTTTTGTATATATTTTTTTGCAAGTCTTTCATTTCCTTTTTAGATTTACATGTTTTTGTATATTTGTTGAATCCTTCTACTTCCCCCTCAATTTATCTCTAAGTTGCATATGCAAGGATTTCATCTATCTTGCATATGCAATCGGGATTAAAAACCCCATTCTAATAATTTGAACTACTCCAAAGAAGAAAGTCCATTTCACAAATATGAAAATGCAAGTTAAAAACCCACTTTCAAATGCATTGCATACTTCTTCCTCACTTTTTCAAAAGTTGCAAAGGGACTTAAAATTATCGTTTATGGTTTCCAAATGCTTTTTGGTTGACTTGTAGTGGGATATAAAAACCTCATCTACGAGTGAAATAACTTGCCTCGTGTATATATACCCATTCATTCTTCATTTTCCAACTTAAAACTTGTTGTTCATCTATATGCAATGCCTCAAGAAAATCCTATTTTTGTTTTTTTGGTCCATTTAAAGAGCCGATTTCACCCAAAATAAATTTCCATTCACTGCTCCAAGGATTTCTAGTTGTATTCCTTACTTTCACATTTCAAAATCTATATCTTTGTGCACCAAAATAGCTTTCTATGGATCCATCTCATGAGGGTGTAGTCACTTCTTGGGATTTTCATGTAATAGTTGCTCACACATAGAGGCTTTCCATGTTAGAAGAATTCATTCCATAAAAGGGTAAAAAAAAGAAGAAAATGAAGTAGCAGTATGAAAAAAATCATAACACCATTCTTCCTTCACAAGTTATCTCATATTGTGATGAAATTTGAGATATTGAACTTGCCCATTTAAATATGGAATATTTTATGAAAAGGGTTAAAGTTTCTACAAAAGGTGACATGGTTTATAGTAGGTAAAGCTACATACATATGGTCTCTACTTTTCCAGTAGCTACCCTAGATTCAGAGTTCCTCGTAACATATGCCATAAATTTTGATTGCACCTCCAAAACCATCAAAGACTAGGATGGGAATGCTATTATCAGTCTTAATCCTGATACTATTGACATGATATTTAAAGTGCCACCTACTCTTGTGGTAAGTACTATCACAAAAGAGGTGTAATGCCCAAAAATAGAGAAAAACACAACTAATTTTTTTTTCCTAAAACCTATTGTTAAAACAACTAACTTACACACATATGCAACTTATGATAATTGAAGTCTACACTAACAAAAAATTTTTTTTGAACAAGATAGGTAAAATCAAAGACTCGGTTGAATAGGTTTGACCAATACTGCAAATGGGTCAAACCCTAATGTCAACTAATGTCGTTGATCTAGAGTGAGCCTGACCAACTAACTAGGGTTATCAATGTTTAAATGATATAATCATGGAAAAACTAAATATGGTTTAATCATCAGGTGATAGAGAGTCTGACCCTAAACTAATGTCTAAGTGTAATGCCCCGCTGAGGTTCCCTCAGCACAAGGACATAAATTACACAACAAAACATGCATAATTTCTATTATTTTTTTAAAGAAATAAAGTAGCATAACATAATCCCATTGATATTATGTAAATAGAAGTCAAGATAACCAATAGATCATACTACTTTTCATACTCAATTAATATTGATTATCACTACATACCTTAATATTGCTACCTTGCTTTTTCATTATAACCACCATGTCCAACACCTGTATCTACACACGTCTAAACAACTAGGTGCAAAAATTAGATACATGACCATAAAGAAACACATTATTGATATCTTATCAATGTGAATCATTATTGAGAATATGTAAAATAATTGCACTTAAAACTTTAAGACAAACCCTATGGCTCTAGATCGAAGCCTCAGGGGCTCAACACTGATGGCCTTGCCTACGTTCACGCTCAGAGACTTCGTAGTTCGACACTTTATTATTGAACTATATAGTGATGGGTTAATCATATTAAAGGTATGACATACTGTAATACCCCAAAATTGGCACCTATTAAATTTAATCAATTTTGATGCATTTTCATCAATTTTACATCTCCAAAGTCCTAGTTTCCTAGGCAATTTTCTCTCTCCTACCTGACTTAATTCGACTTGATGTCAATTGCAAAAACTCTAAATTGCATTAATCAAATATTATAATTAATTCCTAAAGTCTTCAACTTTTATTAGCTAAATTACCCCTATGATAAATTAATTTAATTCTAAAAGCCCTAAGTGCTTTAAATTAAATTAAATCCACCCCATTTGGCTAATATACATAAAAAGGAATTAATAATTACTTGTTATTTGAATGGACACTCCTATTTGAATTAATAATTCACAATATTCGAAAGGTCACCCTGTGTGGCAATTTCTATTCTTTTAATTAAGTAATTCATGCTTTTTTTGTCTCAATTGGGAATGAAGATTCAAGAGTTTCAAATCAAGAACCTCTTCATTCTCTCCCCGGTCTTGTCTATTTATTGAATCTCATTTCTTCATTCAAAGAGAGCAATTTTGAGAGTAATTAAACTATAGCACTTTTTTGTCTCAATTATTTCAAAGCTTTCATTGCATATTAGTGTAATTTTCTCGTCTTAGTTTAATATTACATATTCATTATATTTAGTCTACTTATTTGCTCATAGCTTAATCTAATCTTATTTCAAGTTCTTTAGAATAAATCTGCACTTCATATTTCTTTCAAAGCTATTTAGATTAATATCATATTTCCTTCAAAGCATTTTAGACTAAATTGCACTCATTCTAGTTTAATTTCAGTTTGCTTATCTTCATAGCTTTCAAATCCTCCATTGTAGTACTGGTCTTATGGTTGTTGGCTCTTGTTCTGAGAGTAATTAAACACCCCATCTACATAGGAGGCAACATGTCACTTCACCATGAATTTTGAATTGAGTAATTCATACTCTCTCTCGTAATTCAATCATGTGAGTAATGACTATGTTGCGTGTGTAGTTGGATTAGAGGTCCACATTCAACTATATACATTTTGGCGCCCACTGTGGGGCAGAAATATCAATTTCTAGCCTCATTCTTGATTTTTTTTTATAGGAATTTAAGCTCTACCGTGCATCTGTACTATCTGTGTATAGATTCTCACGTGAGAATCCATAGTGTATCACATGAAGTTTCACTCCTTGTAGCACTCTCTCGCACGAACTGATACATCCTTGCATGACACCCTGTACTTTCTCACATGTTGTGGAGTACTTCCTCGCGTAAGATTTGGATATAGTATTTTAAATTTTTCAGTCTCTATCTTTCTTGTTCCAGATTTTTGATGGTTTCCTGTTTGCTGTTGTTTACTATTTATTTGTTATTTTCACAACATAACATTTTTTTGCAGGACGTTTGACCAAGAACATAAAACATGCTAATGGTTTGATTGTAGGACGATAGTCGAAGACTTGCTAAAATGTTGTGTTTGTTTCTTTCTTTCATTCACATAGTCTAAATAGGGCTCTGTTAAAATTTCTTGAGGATTTTGATAGTGAGTAGGGAATTTGGCTCTTCATTACATAGAGGTGATGACCATGAATGAACCCAAAAACCTAATGATCTTACTAATATGACAAATTCTTGGGGAAGCGGAGAAAGTTAGTGAATCTTTACGCTTCTACTCGCTAGGGGATTATGCTCTTCTCTCTTTGAGAGAACCAGAAACCCAAAAGCTTGTAGATGTGGTGGAGTGAAGCTAACTCAGTGATGAATCTTCTTGATGTGTTTGGGTGAAGTGATGAGGTAGAGAAGTATGCTCTTCTCTCTTTGAGAGAAATAGAAAATCAAACCCTCGGATCTAAGCCAAGTTGTGTCACCTTTAGAGGGCCTGCCGAAAATTGAACCTCCAGGAATGACCCAAGTGAGTACACACCTATCTCTGATGATTCTACCTAACTCTAATAAAGAACATTTTGTTGAGTCTAAATATTCCAAAACCATGTTAGCTTCCTTCTAAAGATTTTGACTATCATCTTGAGGAGGCTCTGTCTATTATACTAAGCGGCGCCACTCCTAGCCCTGCTTGCAGGGGTGTATGACTTTCGGGTGTTGGTGTGGTTGCGAGGCCTCAACCCTGTATTGGGGACACCAAAGGTTAGTGTGAATGGAAGCCTACTAAGAAATTTCCCTAGCTAGTGGCCTACCTAGTTCACCTCCGAAAGGAGTCATAATCTTTGTGCAGGGAGGGGGAAGAATCTCTCCCATAGATTCCCATCATAGGCATACACCTACACGCTTGAAGGTGGTATACGACACTGGCCCCTACCACAACGGTAACCTTTGAATGTATACTATTGAGTCCTTGGAAACACCAAAAAAATGGGTGCCCTCTAGGGGGTGACACGACTGTGTGAGGTGCACGTATGCGCATAAGCAATGGGGCAAAGGTTTTGTCTTCTCACCATTTTTTTTGTAGGACTAAGCTATGTGTTTGTTATCAAGTCTTAAACATTGTCCAATCATTATCAAACAAACACTCCCTTGATTCTATCAAGTTGCTTTGTCCTTGATAGGTCTGTTAATGACTACTTCTTGTATCACAACTGCTTGATCTAAACCTTTGTGTCTTTAAACAAATGCTTGAAACCTCAAAATGAGATTGTTGATTAAATTGTTCTTCAAACCTGCCAGGAAACTAGATTTTCTGTCAGACATCAATTCAGGCTTGTGTGATGATGAATATCACTTCATGAAATTAAGATCTAATAGCAACAATTGAAAGTAAATACAATGCAAATCTAATTAGAATTGAAACTATAATCTATAACATCTCATGGTTCTCTAGAAAGAGGTGGTAAGTGAAGCTCTCAGCTCAAATCCTCACTAGTGACCCTTCTAAAATGAGAAATTATGCTTCTACTATGCTTCTACAATGCTCATTCAATGCTTAATCTAGCTCAAATTGACAAAATTACAATGATAATTCCTCTAAATGCTCTTAATTGCTCTTAGAATGCTCTCAATTGCCTATAGTAACAATGCTTTGCAAATGAAGTTCTAAGATGATAATTTCTCTCAAAATGCTTCATATTTATAGTAATTCCCCAAGGGTAGGGGGTGGAGTGAAGTAATCATGATTATCCCTTGGTTGAGTCAAATACTTTGCTTTGTTCATAAATGGGGGGACGATGAGGGGACAATCCTTTAAATGGTCTCAAAGCTTTGGACACTTTAAAGGTTTGAGTGATTTATGTCTTTTTGTCCTCAATTTTCAATGGTTGCTCAAATTTGTTGAAAGAAATTAGGAATTATTAAATTCAATTAATTAATTAAATTTAGCCATGTAAGGGTAATAGGTTCATTTTGATTTTTTATTTAAACAACTATACAATTAATTGATTAAAATCAATTATGTAGTGTTTTTCACCCCTTTAAGCTTTCATTTAATTATTTAACATCCTTATTTGATTTTTCCTTTGCTTTAATTGATTTTGTCCAACTTTATTTAATTATGTCTATTTTTAATTGATTTGATCATTTTTTATGTATTTTGATGATTTTGAGCCATTTTATTGATTTTTGCAATTTAAAAGCACTTTGTCCAATTTTGCATGTCTACGAGGTTGTACCTCAAAATTCAACTTTTACCTCAAAAACTATGTGAGACTGTCAGATTTTGGACTTTTCCCGCATGAAGTTTCACTCTTTAGAGCACTTTCTCGTGCAAGACTTTGTTCTCTCGAGTGAAGGTTTGTGTTCTCTCGCGCGACCTGGTACTCTCTTGCGTGAGACTGTAGCCCAGTTTTAAAAAATAGATACCTATTTGCCATTGACTGATTGACTTTTTATCTGATCTACTTTTTGTTTGAGGTCTATTTTTTCTATTTTCCTGTTGTTCACTATTAGAAACTGGTTGTCTCGAGTTAGGAATCGATCGATCTTTGCTTTGACTCATGTCATCTCTCATTGGTTTACCTTATCTCTTTATGCTTTTTGTATCTCATGTTGCAATAGTCTTATCTCAGCTGTTCTAGCCCCCTCTTTTGACAATTTGTATGAGGTCCATCTCGCATCTTGGCTGTTCTAGCCTTTATCTCCTTTGCGTTGTTCTTAGAGACAGAGTCTAGCATTATCTTGAGTCTTCTCTCATTTCATCTTTGTCTATGACTGTCATGACTAGAAGTGGCAAGACTTATCCCATTTAGAATACTGATCAAGGTAGAAGTGAACCTCCTAATCAAGAAATAGATCATCTTGAATCTGTCATGAAATCTGAACTTTGTGAGATATCCTCGATTTCCTCATTGAGTACTTTGAAAGATAGTTCGTCTCAACCATCACCTTCGGTGTTTCAAGAGTTTTTTAATCTATTATTTTAAGCACAACCTGGTTTCTCATTTCAAGAGAAAGACAATGCATTCTTCCAAGACAACTCATTATTTCACAACTTTGGAAGGCCATTTCGTTGGACTAATCCTATTATCATACCTGTTGATCCTGCTGAGAATACTCCTATTATTGAATCTATTGGCACTGATCATGATATCTTCCTACTTGAATTTATTAAATCTTTTGATCTTGTTTATTCACCAAAGGTTAGGTTAGCCACACCCTTTCAATCTCATTCACATCACTTTACTAAGTCTTCATGTACTATGCAAGTCTACGACAAGATGGGAGATCTATTTGACTTCCAACTAGACAAGTATAGTCAAACTTTTGATCAATCTCAAAACAACCAATATCATGGTCAAACCTCTAAAGACCCATGTCATGCTCAACCTTGAAATGAGAAACCTCATGGTCAATCTCAACATGACCAAAATCAGTCCCATAATGATGATCAATCTTGAAACAAACCTCAAGGTGATCGACAACCTGCGTACTTCTATCACCCTCCTTTGTTCAATCAAAACCAAGATGATCAGCAATAAGATCAGATTCTGAGCATTTATGAGATCCTTGGGAATGCAAATGAGGTGATAACTCAACATGATATAGATGCTACCAAAGCTAATAAGAGTCTTATTAAAATGATGGAGATCCTTCTCCTAGAGGAGAAAGAAAAATACTTCCTTGAGTTAGCTAAACAAGGGGCCAAGTTACCCCGAGACTATCAAGTTGAAACACTCGTAGCCAAGGAAGAAGAAACTAAGACCACAAAGTTGCAAAAAATGGTCTAAGACATGCAAAATCAGATTAGTCAACTTGCAAAGAATAAGGACAAACCCTCTCAATAATTCAAGATGGAAAGCATTTGTCCTTTCCCTTTTGATAGAAGTCTTCATATGCCACCTTTTCCTAGAGGTGTAGAACTCCCAAAATATGACAAATACTTGGGTGCAACTGATCCCCAAGATCACTTGAGGGAGTTTGGTGGATTATCTATGGAATTTATGCATGATCAAACATATCTTATGCGCTTATTTCCTCATAGTTTGGGTGGACCAGCTATGGAATGGTTCTCTAGATTGCCTACTGGCATTAAGACCTTTGACAAAATGGCTAATCTATTTCTCCAACATTACTCACATAATATTCAGCATCTAGTCAACATCTGAGATCTCTGCAATTTAAAACAACAACAAGGATAATCTTTCCTAACATTCCTCCAAAGGTGGAGACAATTATGTAAAAGGTGTCCTCACAAGCTACCAGAGTCTGAGAGGCTCAACATTTTCTTGGACAATCTTGTTCAAGACTTCAGATACCAAGTGCAGTTACAAGGTCCTCTAACTTTTGATAGCATGATTAGATAAGTAGTGTGAATAGAGGCCTTTATCATCAAGAAAGGTGAATTGACTTTGGGTAAAGACAACAAGCAGGGATCTTCAAAATTGAATAAGGATAAAGGGAAGTTTGTGAATAAGAATAGAGATGTAGTGAATGATGGAGTGGTCAACAATGTGACCCCTCAACCTGCTAAGTCTATTTTTAAACTTTCTTCCACCATACAAGCAGTTAAAGTGGCTGAAAAGCCTATGGTGGAAAATCAACAAACTTTGAGATTTTCTAGAAACAAACCTTGGGCATCTCGACCCAAGCGCGAATGCACTTTCTTGGGAGAACCACTTGATGTGGTCTATAAAACTCTTGTGCAAAATCAGATTCTTACTCCTTTGGAAAAGCATCTTTATGACCCACAACCACGACCTCATTGGTGGAATGACAACGCTTATTGTGACTATCACCAGAATAAGGGTCATTAGACTTCAACTTGTCTTCAGCTAAAGCATAAGGTCCAAGATTTGATCAATAGTGGTGACATTGTTGTGGATGGCCATAACAAGAATTCATACCATCAAGCATTTAAGGATCCCTTCCCTCCTCATGAGAAGGGTGAGTCTTCAAACACCAAGAATACCAATGCTAAAGTCAATTACACATACACTAATGATGACAATGTTATTGGTATGATCGAACCTGTTGAGATAGAGTACTATGACATGATTACTATTAAGGGGAGTGGTGATGCTCCCAAACCTAAGACTCCTTTCATCTTGCATAGTTCTGCATCTCGTTCGTTTGAATCTGAACAATCTCAAGACTGTGCTAATGTTGTCACTCGATCATGAGGAAGAGTTGTTTTGAAAGGTCCCGATACTTCCACATCTGCTCTGAAGAAAACTATGGATAAGGGTCCTGATACTTCTACACCCGCTCCAAAGCAAACTACAGATAAGACTTCTGTTGGCCCCGCCAACAAGAACATGAAAACTATTCCTATAGCTAGCTCAGCTAGTTATAGCATCTTAGATCAACTCCAATCAACCAATGCTTAGATTACCATTTTTGAGTTGTTGAAGATCTCGCCTGCTCATAGGTAGATTTTGGATAAAGCCCTCACTGAGGAATACGTTCCCAAGGATCTCAATCTCAACCAGTTCCAATCTATGGTGGGTCATTTGACCTCACCTCACTATCTATCCTTCTCTGAAAAAGATGATCACTCTTTGAGTCATCCTCATAACACTCCCTTTCATATAGAGGTCATGATAGGTCCTAAGCACATCCACCGAGTGCTCATATACAATGGTGCTAGTCTTAATATCTATTCCACTAAACTACTTACTCAGCTAGGTTATGATGAGAATTGTGTAGACTCCTACAAAAAGATTACCATCAAAGCTTATGATGAGGAAGAATGCAAGTCCCAAGGCTTAGTTGTGCTACCTATCCGCATAGGACCTGTTGAGAGAGATGTTACTTTTCAAGTTCTTGACATTCATCTTGCCTACAATATCTTGTTGGGTAGGCCTTGGATTCATGAGATGCAGGCTATTCCATCTACATATCACCAGTGCATTAAGTTTCCATTCCATGGGGTGGAAGTCATTATGCCTACTAATACCAATTACTCTTGCAACACTCTTGTGCAATCTACAAATAGCTTTGTTCTGGCTAATAGAGAATCCACTGAGTTTTATGATGCTAAGCTAAAGGAAATGGAACAAACTTTGAGACTTAAGGATACAGGCATGGGAGAATACTGAATTGAACCTATGCTATCACTTGTTTCTTTACCTTTGTCCCCATGCTCTTATGGGAAACCATCCAAGAATAATAAACCTTCTAATGCTTCTCCTCAAATAGTTTATGATGACGCCTTTGTAAGGGCCTCTATACCTTTAGAAGATGAGGATGAAGAAAGATCTATCAAGGCTTGGATCTATAAGGGAAAAGAAATAGCTGAAACAACTACTCCACCTCCAGATTTAGAGCAAGAGCCATACAGTGAGGCCTTCAAGATCATGAAGTGCTTTGGCTATAAAGGGAGTGGTCCTATAGGGAAGAATGACAATGGTTTGGTAAAGCCCATTGAATTTATAGGTTTCCCTACAAAAGATACTACTGGCTTAGGTTTCAAGAAGATTCCCTTTCATTTAGGGATTAACAAGTTTGTGCTAGAACCCGAACCTAAACCTAAACAAGAAATTGAAGATGCCATTCCAGAGGTAAATCCAGAGGCTAGCTCTGCTAAAGACACATTTCCATATCCTATTCCTCCAAATCTTACGACACTCTTTGTAGAACCTAATGAGCCTATCATACCTATCCATATGGTAGAAACTGATACTGATACTGATTCTAATAAAACTTCTTCACTGCATCAATGCACATATGAGCAATGGAAAGCAACACTAAATGATGATCCTAATTTTCAAGGTGAACGATATAGGTCACCACATTTTCAAAATTATTTTGAACAAGAACAGCTTCAACAAGCTATTAATGCCACAAGGAATGAAGATGAGTCAAGTGATGCAGCTAGTATTAATGAAATTCCCACATCAAGTACTAACTCACATGAATATGAGTTCAACTCTTTGTCTGATGCTACTTATGATGTAGACATAGATACTGTTCATGTGTATGAAAGACTCCTCAAAGTAGGTGAAGGGTCTAGCATTAGGCCGTATGAATTAGACACCACCGGTGTTAACTTGTCCTCTACTTCCAACATAAGGTCTTATAGGGATTCAAATACTCCTTTGGATGAGATCACTCTAGGTCTTGACTTGCTCATCCATGCTTTTGATTGTTATACCGTGAATGTAATTGAACCAGTCACTACTTCCCTTTCACTCCACTATCCCGATCTGATAAACTGGAGCTCCCCTCCCGCATCCAATGAAGTCCTAATGTTCTAGAATGATTATGATCTAGCCTATTACCTCCATGCTATTAAACCTATGATTTCCTCCACCAGTGAAAGTAGTGTCAGCATGACAAAGGCAGATATCAAGTATCTTAGTCAAAAAATTAAAAGAAGAAAAAATAGATGCTTTGATGGTGAAAACCACTTTGAGGTAGTATCAGAGCCAAAAATAGTAAAAATAAAAGACGTATTTGAGGGTGAAAACCTCTCTAAGGCACTCAAGGATGAGATACTTGATATTCTTCCAAGCCACTTTCAAGAGAGGTCATTAGTATTGATTGAGCTGACACAGCCACAGTAAATTTGGGTACAGAGGCTACTCCATAGATTATTGATCTAGCACAATCATTGTCTACCAAAGAAAAAGAAGAGTTCACTAACTTCTTTCAGAGCAAGAAAATAAAATTTGCATGGACCTACTCTGACATGCCTAGATTAGACCCCAATCTAATCATGCACCATTTGTCCATTGCACCAGGTATCAAACCTGTAAACAAAAGCTACGAAAGATGCATCCACACGTAGCACTTTTGGTCAAAGCAGAGCTAGAAAAGCTTCTTGAGGCTAGTTTCATAAGAACTATTGATTATGCAGAATGGATTTCAAATATTTTTCTAGTCACTAAACATGATAAATCCATTCGTGTGTGTACAGATTTATGGGATCTCAATAAGGCATGTCCAAAAGATGACTTCCCACTGCCTAATATTGATATGATAGTAGACATGACAACAAGCTATGAGATGTATTCCTTGATGGATGGCTTTTTTGGCTATAATCAAATAAAAATTGTGCCAGAAGATCAAGAAAAGACCAATTTCACATGTGCCTAGGGCACCTTTTTTTGGAATGTCATGCCTTTTGGGCTTAAGAATGCTAGAGCAACATAACAAAGAGCTGTTACTACTATTTTCCATGATATGATGCATAAAACAATGGAGGATTATGTGGATGATACTTTAGCCAAAAGCATGCAGTGAAGAACTCATCTCATAGGTTTGGGTCCCATCCTTGACCACATGGAACAATTTAGTCTCAGACTTAATCCAAAGAAATGTGCTTTCGGTGTTACTTCTAGGAAACTCTTGCATTATATCATTTTAGCTAAAGGCATAGAAGTTGATCCTGAAAAGGTGCAAGCTATTATGGACATGCCTCCACCTAAGAATATCAATCAAATGAGAGGATTATAGGGAAGGCTACAATCTATCTGGAGCTTCATTTCATAGTTGGCCAACAAGTCACAACCATTCACTAAAATCTTGCATAAGGGTGTGACCTATGAATGGAATGAGGAATGTGATGAGGGACTTACTCAAATAAAATAGTATCTTGCTAATCCACCTATACCGATGCCTCCTATTCATAGGAAGCCACTTATACTATACATCTCAACAATGAACACATCTTTGGGTGCTCTCCTAGCTCAAGAAGACCAGAACAACAAAGAGAGAGCCATATACTATATCAGTAGAACATTGGTTTCCTATGAAATGAACTATTTTGTCATTGAGAAGGCTTATTTAGCAGTGGTATTTGCTTCTTAGAAGTTGCAGCATTATATGCTAGCTCACACCACAAGGCTTATTGCAAAAATTGATCCACTAAAGTACCTACTAAGCAAGGCTGTCCTCACGGGTAGATTAGCGAAATGGGTGATGATAATTAGTGAATTTTACATTGAGTATGTGGAAAGAAAAGCTATTAAGGGACAAGCAATTGTTGATCAGCTGGAAAAAGCTCCTTTGAAAGATCACCAGCCTTTGAGTATTGAATTCCCAAATGAATCTATCATGCTTCTCACACATCAATCTTGGATCATGTTCTTTGATGGGTCATTCACTCAGCAAGGATCAGGTGTAGACATTTTTTTTATAACACCTCAAAGATACTCATTGCCAAAAGAGTATAAAATGTTGTTTCCCTGCACAAACAACATAGCTGAATATGAAGCTCTCATTAATGGAATGAACGTAGCCCTTGAATGGCGTGTGGATGAGCTCAAGGTATTTGGAGACTCTCAGTTAATCATCAACCAAGTCAACGATGTATACCAAACAAAAGATGACAAGCTAGTACCTTACAAAAGAATGGTGGATGATCTCAAATAGTACTTTGCATACATTTCTTTCTAGCAGATTCCAAGGGTAGACAATAAAGTAGCTGATGCTATGGCCACTCTTGCTTCAATGTTACACATGCTAAAAAATGACTTCAGACATGAATTCCTAGTGGAGGCATTACACTACCCTGCCTATGATATTCCTGAATCCAAGATGATTTATTCAATCATTGGACATGATTCATCCTGCTACCACCATATCTTTTCCTACCTTCATGACTAGATCATTCCAGAAACCTATACCTGAAATAAAAAGCATCACCTAATTCGTACCGCTTCACGGTATGTCCTCATAGCAAATGACATGTATAGATGGGGTCTAGATGGTACCCTCCTTAGGTTTTTAGAACTTGATGAGTCCAAACATGCGCTAGCTGAGGTACATGAAGGTATCTGTGGGTCTCATTCTAGTGGTCTGACATTAGCCCAAAAACTTATTAGAGCTGGTTATTACTGGCCAGACATGGAAAAAGAAGTTGTTCAATATGCCAAGACTTGCAAACAATGCCAATTTCATAGGAATCAGATTCATGCTCCTACTAAAGAGCTTAGTCCTCTCATCAGTTTCTGGCCATTTTAGTAATGGGCTTTTGACTTGGTCAGTCAGATACATCGTTCTTCTTCAAGAGGACATAAGTTTATCATCACAACTACTGATTACTTTACCAAATGGGTTGAGGCAGTGCCTCTAGCTATAGCTAATGGAAAGTTTGTGGCCATGTTTATATTGAACTATATCATTTGTAGATATGGTATACCCTCATCCATTATCACTGACAATGGGGGACAATTCAAGAATAAGGACCTGACAGACTTATGCACCAAGTTCAGGATTATTTAGCATTGGTGATCTATCTATTATCCTTATAGTAATGGACAAGTAGAAGCTTCTAATAAGACAATTCTCAAAATCTTGCACCGAACGGTTCATAAATCTGGTAGAGATTGGCATCTCCAGATTAATCCAGCTTTGTGGGCCTATAGAACAAGTATCTGAACACCAATGGGGGCCACTCCCTTTGCCTTGGTTTATGGAGAAAATGCAGTATTACCTATTAAGGTCAAAATTCCTACATTACGAATCTCTCTGAGGGGCCTCATCACTAATGAAGAAAATAGAATATCCCAGCTTCAAGAGCTTGATTTACTGGATGAACGTCAAACAGTGGCGTTCGATCATCTAAGATCATACCAAAAGAGGATGTCTAAAGCCTAAAATAAGAAAGTCAAACAAAGAGAATTCCAAGTGGGTGATATCATCCTGAGAGAGAACCCCAAAAATTAGCAGTAGTGAGTCCAGAAAGGCAAATTTGAACCAAACTGGCTTGGTCCGTATGTCATTACTACAGCATTTGGGTATGGCACTTATCGACTCTCCACCACTGAAGGAGAACAGCTCAAAGAGCCTATCAATGGTTTTCACTTGAAGAAATTCTACAGCTAAGGCATTCTCTATGTGCTCATGTACATATTTATTGGTCCTGAAAAAATCCTAAAAAATGATATATTGCAAAAATCCTAAAAATTGCAAAATGTCCTAAAAAATGACCATCTTAGTGAAAATCTGGTAAATAGGCACTTTGATGTATCTATTATCTTGGTGAAAACCTGGTAAACAAGCACCTTGATAATAATTTTTTTTTAAAATGAAAATTGAAAAAATACAAAAAAAAGTGAAAATATCAAAAATACAAAAAAAAGTGAAAAGATAAAAAATACAAAAAAAAGTGAAAATATCAAAAATACAAAAAAAAAGTGAAAAGATAAAAAATACAAAAAAATGAAATATTCAAAAATACAAAAAAAATAAAAAAAGAGAAAAGTGCAAAAAAATTGAAAAAGAAGAAAATGTGTCATTGATGAAAACCTGGTAAACAGGCGTCATGGTAGCAAAAATAGAATCTCTGCCAAGATGGTGAAAACCTGGTAAACAAGCACCTCTTGTTTCCTAAAGCTACCTCTTGTCTCAGCATCGCTTGGCTCTTAGTTTCCCACTTTAGTCTCTTTGCTTTCCTGCTTTCCTGCTTTTAGTTTGCCAGCTCATGCACTTGCCTTTAATTGTCTTAAAGATTTTCCTCAACTCTTCATGGATTGGAACTAGTTCACACTTGGGGGCACCTTCCTGGTCTAGGGGGCATTTTCCTATCACTTTCTGAAGTTTTCTTCCTTACATCAGTCACCAGCGATTCTCGCTGTGTCTACCTATTGATGCCTAGCTACCTATGATATTTCTCTCCTTGAGGATCTCTCATGTATTAGTCACCAGTGATTCTCACTGTGCCTGTCTACTGATACTTAGCTCTCATTCAAACCCCTCTCTTTCAGGATCTCTTCCTTACATCAGTCATCAGTGGTTCTCACTGCATCTACCTGCTGATGTTTCACTCGTGTTTTATTCTCTCTTTTGAGAATCTTCCTTGTATCGGTCACCAGTGGTTCTCATTGCGTTCACCTGATGATACTTAGTTCACACTTTGATATCTTCTTGAGACTTCATCTCTCGTGACAGTCACCAGTGGTTCTCACTATGTCTGCCTGCTGTCACTATCCTGTCGAGACTTCAAATGTTGTACGCTTCTGATTTGACTTCAATCAGCTTGAACACAAACATAACTTGAAACTAAAACTAACTTTTTGTTCCTTTGAAGCATGCTAAGCTTTTATTGTGTGTTTTTCTTTTGCTTTATCATTTCCCCTCAAGTGAATCTAAGACATCTTTCTTGACTGAGAAACGCAAAGACTGGGGGCATGATCTTTCCTTTTCTTTCTATTTTCTAGTTTAGTTCCAATGATCTAATGAATTCACATAAGAGGGGTGTCTATCTATAAGAGCCTTCATCTCATATTTAATGGCCATGTGTACCTTGACTCCTTTTATATGGACACTTTGGTGAGGTTGGTTCTTCTCCTTGTCTATTTTGAGTGACTTCTTTATGCTATAAGTAAAATTGCTAACACTCATCCTGCTAAGTGAACATAAGGATCACTGTGAGCACTCTTTGGAAAAATAAGGAACTCTTGCATGTTTGGCATGTTTGTTCACAAGCAACATTCAGGTCATTCTGGCTTCTTTTGCCTTAATGCTTACATCTCATTCCAACAAATCTAATACTTATGTCATATTCATATTCTCATAATTGTAATGTTAGTGAGGATTGTAGGGCATCTTGCGATCATCATGTGCTTAAATGAACTCGATGATGATAAATACAGTGAGTCCAACAACCAAGTTCTAGGGTTTGCATTTTCATTCTAGGCTTTCATTTTAGTTTAGGCTTGCATTTGAGACGATATCTTGGCACTCTCTTGATTGCTTTTTGTTCATCAAAAGTTCACATCTTTTGTCCCGATTTCATCTTGGTTGCACAAGTGTCTGGTCCTCGCTCTGGATCTTCGAAACGTATTCCTTTTGGTTAGTACCTGTCATATATTGTGACAATCCTGCATGAGATTATTAGTATCATATACATTACATATCCATTGCATTTCCATTTGCATTCATAAATTCATATACATGTGCATCCACTATAAGCATAACTCAAATCATACATTACACATATGCATACATTCTATCCATCTATCACTGCATTTCACATTGCATCATCATAAAAATAACCATGTACATATTCATATTCATCAAAGGAAACATGTGCATTTCATACATTTCTATCCATACATCTAAGCATATAGAAACATCTCATAAAACATCAATATCAAATAAATATGTCAACAAGTACGATGATATCAAAACTATCAATCTCATATATATATATCTCGAAACAATGTCATCTACAAAAGAGAAGGTGCTACTCGAGCACAGTATCAAAAATGGGCTACAATGTACAAGTATGTCAAAATGTGCTAACTATTTCCTACACCACCTGGAGGAGGTGGTGGAAATGGTCTCTATGGAAGAGGCATCAGTCGCTATGGAGGTGCCTGTGGTGGTGCCTGTGGAGGTGCTGGCGGAGGTGCCTATGAAGCTCCAGCGTAATCAGAAAATGGCGGCACCTGCTCTAATAGATCTGGCATGACTCCATAGTAAGCTGCATAGTGATAAGCTACCTGAGTAGCCTCATATCTCATCTCAATCCTTGATCATGCTAGTGTGTGTGTAAATTTTGTACCTAATCTGTAGACACAACACTTCAGTAAAACATTAGAGGTTAGCTATAATCAAAATCATGCAAAATTGAAATCTAATCTAACCAAGCGATCTACTGCCTTCTAGTAGGTGCAAGATTAATGTTCTCAGATTTCTATCGAGATCAGTGACCTAGATGACACCTAAATGAAGGATTTGAATGCCAAACTGATATGAAATATGAATGCAATTAATCTATTTTTTTGGTATTTTCTATGCAATAATATGATGAAAACTGATATGAATCTATGATACTATGAAAATTGATATGCAATGCTAATCTAGAAATGATATGATATGATATGAGAATGAAAATTCTAACAATAATATGAAAGCTATGAATTTGAAATTGATCTCACAAAGCTTTGAATCCTCAAATTTATCTTTCAAGCTCCAATTGTGCAAATTCTCCAAATCTGATATGCTATGATTCCTGTAGAGTAAGTTTGCAATTTTCGAGATATGAATTATGAAGAGCTGAGCCTTGGTTTTATAGAAATCTAGGGCTTTGGAGGTGAATGGAAGAAAGCCATAAATCACTCAAATAACTCAGGTTGATTTTTGAGTTATTTTTAAATAACAGATAATTTAATTCACAAAAACATGCAAAAGCACAGTTCAACTCGAATTAGAAGTTTAGATCAACTTTAAAACTCAAAAAGATGTTGAGTTTCAAAAAGCTAACAACTTGCATTGATTTTCCAATTTGAGTTTAATTGGTCCTTGAATATGCACATGGATAATTATGATTTAATAAATAAATAAAGTGATTTAAGCTCAACTTAACTGATTTTTGAAAATAAATAATTGATTTATGGATTAATCAATTATTTAATCAAACTTTTATTAAAAACTATATTATTAAATAATGAAAACTTGCTTTAATCAATTAAATAAGAATTTAATCAATTATTCATAGGATATTGGATTTATTGTCAAAATTAAATAATACAATTAATAAGAGATAGAATTAAATTTAATTAAACAATTAAGTGGCAAGATATTAAATCTAATTCATTAAATATGAAAATATTCAATTAATCAAACTTAGGATAAATGTGATTTATCGCCAAATAATCATTAAATTAGAGATAATTAAGATAATTAGGAATATTGCTAGGAATATTCCCTGATGTAGAATTTAAGATAATCAATTAGGATTCGATGATGTTTAGATGTGCCTTAGATTAGGACTTCGATGTTGATTTCGTTCGATTTGCAGATGTAGGAGGTTAATGAACTTATAGCCCATTTTTTGGGGTATTACATTTTGCCCCTCTTTGAATTATTGTGTGAAGCGCAGTGGTTCAAAGAAAGTCTATGTTTGATAGAGATATGAAACTGATTCGAAATTGATAATTGATATGAGACAGAAGCTGATTGATATTGATTTGATATGGAGATAATAGGTCCTGAATGACCAAAGATAATGTTCACTATAACAGCAAATGACCCTATGATTGCGAAAAAGTGTCAAAACACCTGATTCCAAACCTTAGGATTGCAAAGAAGTGAGTGACCGGTTCTAGACATGATTGTCTTAGCAGAACTAGCAGGTATCACATCTGAATCCTTCAGTTGTCGAAGAACCAAGGAAAGAACACTATGATCTGATGGTTGCAAAAACTGATACAGTTTTCAAGATTACGAGAATACCAGATTGATAGGGATCTTGATGAATCTAATATGCCCCAAGTGATGATAGATTTGCCTCGAGCGATGAGGACTTTTGATGAATCAGCAACTAGACATGGTTGTTGTCTTGATCACTGATGAAGATATGATTTCAAATTTGATTACAGACTTTGAATGATATGCAATACCATACCCCCTTCGGGATTAAAATTGAAATCTGACAAGAAAAGTCAGCGTTGATAGTTTAGAAGCATGTTAATTGATTTGATAAGTGGTTAAACACGTCTGGGAATGTATTCTACATCGTTTAGAGGTCCAGGAGACCAAGTTTGACTAGGTGAAACTATGAGTTGACCATAGTTGACCAAGTTGAAATTTTGATAGTGTGATGTAAGATAGTCACTTAAGTTGAATACTGGATTTCTGTGATGATCGAAGGTCGAATATGCAAGCAGTAGACCGTCCTAGGCCCAAAATTTTAAATCACAATTTTGACATATTAAATGATCTCAGATTTGAATTTTGATCCCGAAAATGGATTCAGAACGTCGAAATTAGCCAGGGGTGCAATTTTCATGAAAAATGGAGCACTTTTGAAAATTAGGTCAAATGCTATATAAAGGCCTGAAGGGTCATTTTCAATTCATTTCAACCATTTGACTTTGGAAATTGTGCGGAGCCCTCTGAGCGAGAAAATGGTAGAATAGTGAGATCTGAAGGTTCTTGTGAGTTTGCATCGATTTGAGTGCAGCCGGAGATACCAGAGACCCCGACAGTATGGACATCTGGTAGGTGGACCTCTATGCCCCTCTGAAAATGCAAATTTTTCATGTTCCTAGCATTTTTAAATTTTTTTCGTATGCGTTTTGCTTTTTTAATTCTTGCATGTTTGAAAACTCATACGAGTCTCAACCCAGACTCGTACGACACTTCATTTGAATTTCCTTTATCGTTTCAAGTCCACCCAAGTGTCGTATGGGAGGGACCCTTGTGTCGTACGACATTTCACCGGGTCCCTCGAAACTCGTATGATCCAGGGCGCAGTGTCGTATGACCATGGAGTGTCGTTTGGTCTACTATGGAGTGTCGTACGACATTTGATGCCAGTCTAGACTGTCGTATGAAAAATAGAGTGTTGAAAACTGACTTTTAGGGCCAAATTTTGACTTTTCTGATGCCTGATGCTGATATCTGACTTGTTGACCTACCTTCAGAAGTACCCGACTGTCCAATTTCTGTACTATTAGCCTATTATTGAACCCAATTTTTGATAGAATGCCATATTTTTGTATGATATAGGTGACATATCCAGATGTACACGTCCGACATTCATACCCGGTGACCCAGAGATTATGTGTCGCGCTTCCGGACCCGATCTGTAGACACAACACTTCAATAAAACATTAGAGGTTAGCTATAATCAAAATTGTGCAAAATTGAAATCTAATCTAACCAAGCGATCTACTGCCTTCTAGTAGGTGCAAGATTAATGTTCTCAGATTGCTATCGAGATCAGTGACCTAGATGACACCTAAATGAAGGATTTGAATGCCAAACTGATATGAAATATGAACGCAATTAATCTATTTTTTGGGTATTTTCTATGCAATAATATGATGAAAATTGATATGAATCTATGATAATATGAAAATTGATATGCAATGCTAATCTAGAAATGATATGATATGAGAATGAAAATTCTAACAATAATATGAAAGCTATGAATTTGAAATTGATCTCACAAAGCTTCAAATCCTCAAATTTATCTTTCAAGCTCCAATTGTGCAAATTCTCCAAATCTAATATGCTATGATTCCTGTAGAGTAAGTTTGCAATTTTTGAGATATGAATTATGAAGAGCTGAGCCTTGGTTTTATAAAAATCTAGGGCTTTGGAGGTGCATGGAAGAAAGCCATAAATCACTCAAATAACTCAGGTTGATTTTTGAGTTATTTTTAAATAATAGATAATTAAGTCACAAAAATCATGCAAAAGCACAGTTCAACTTAAACTAGAAGTTTAGATCAACTTTAAAACTCAAAAATATGTTGAGTTTCAAAAAGCTAACAACTTGCATTGATTTTCCAATTTGAGTTTAACTGGTCCTTGAATGTGCACATGGATAATTATGATTTAATAAATAAATAAAGTGTTTTATTCTCAACTTATCTGATTTTTGAGATAAAATAATTAATTTATGGGTTAATTAATTATTTTATCAAACTTTTATTAAAAACTATATTATTAAATAATGACAACTTGCTTTAATTAATTAAATAAAAATTTAATCAATTATTCATAGGGGCTCGAGACCACAAGCAGTGCATCCTACACCGCCTAGACAGAGAGTGACAGCTCCATTGTAGAGATCATCTGGGCATATGAGGCCTCCTCATCCTTCTACTTCTCCCATAGGTACATCCACAGGGTCACATAGACGATCCAGGGGTGAGAGGGGTACTTTGGGTAGTATCAGTGCGACAGATGAGGTGTTGGCAGGTGAGCAGTTTGCAGGTGGTGATGTAGATCCCACACAGGTAGACACCACTTTTGATTTGGGTATGGAGGTTAGACATTGTAAGGCACGTAGATCAGAGACCACTGGATAGCAACCAGCATAGGATACAGAGATGCCAGCAGCTGCAGCAAAGCCTATTGCTCCTCTGACTTCATTAGAGATGATTAGATAGCTCAGAGCTCATGTCAGGGACCTGAAGGTACAAAGTGCCAGATGGGAGGAGAGGTTTCAGGAGGCAGATAGGCAGTGCACTGAGCTTTGTGTAGAGCTTTGTTCAGAGGTTCAGAGACTACAGACAGAGGTGACCCATCAGACCTCACGGGCCTCCTATTATGTGTCTACATACTATGTTGTTGTTCCTACTGAGCAGAGAGTACCTACATACTCTGAGTACATGGCAGCCTCAGAGGGAGCTAGGGCACCAAGGGTAGAGTTCATACCAAATGCACCACCGCCTCCTCCACTAGATACCGGGGAGCATGCTGAGAGTTGATTCCTGTGGTCATGTTTTGATATATTCTATTCTCTTTTAGCACTGATATACCATTCTGATTCTGATAGCTTTTCGGAGCTCATTCTTTTGTACATTGTGCCAGTAGTGCACCCTTGACACATTTTGAGATTTTTGATATATATGAGATCGATATTTTGATTGTGACTTCATGTGTACTTGTCATGATGTGGATTTATGATGATATCATGCTATGCTTATGCTATGATTAGTGTAGAATGTATGTATGGATCAATGCAATGCAATGATTTCTTTCATATGTATGGATGTTATGCAAATGTAATTGATTATGAAAAGATGTATGTATGATTTATTCTTATGTAATGTAATGTAACAAATGATAATGATATAAGATGTAAATGCAGCGATACACATGATATGTTTTTGCAGGTTGATGAAGACAAGTACTTAGTCTTATGTCAAAAGGATGTTTAACCCTGGAGGGTTACTGCTTGTGGTTTGATGAAGAGACCTTTGAGTGAGACTCAGCTCTCGTTAGATGTGAAGAATTGATATGAAGAATTGTTTAAGCTTTGAAGTTCATTTAGTCATTGTGAGATCATGCAACATGCAAAATGCAAAGAGATATGCAAAATGAAATGCAACCTAAGACCTAGGACCTAGTCACTGATCATATTTTGATTTGTTATCATCATTGAACTTTTAGGTAACTGAATAAATCAATACAATGCCCACTAGCTATGAAACCATAGACATATGAATATCGATTTGTATGCGCAAGAATCAATACAACACCCACTGGTCAAAAACCATGGATATATGAATATTGATTTTATTTTTAAAATGTTGGATTAGATATAAGCACCAAGGCATAAACGCCAGGATGACCTGAATATCATGTCCATTTTGATATAGCAATTTGTATAAGCATCAAAACATAAATGTCATGATGACCTGAATACACCTTGCATTGCAAACACATCAAACAGTGAAGAGATCATTCTAAATCCAATGTGAATTACCTGTAGTGACCCTTTATCATTCACATCCTTAGGCAAGATCGCGTTTCACAGTAGGAGAAAGAACTTACTCAAAAAGACAATAGTGAGATTAAACTTTCTTGAATTTTTTTGGGTATCAATGGTTGAGGTACGCATGGCCATCCAATTCGAGATAGAGGCTCTTACAGTTGGACACCATTTCAATCCAAAATTTTCAAAGACGTTAGATTTTCACATACAAGCAGAAGACAAAGAAAAGATTACGCCCCTAGTCATCACTCTCTAAATCCTATAAAGGAAATCATTGAAGAGCTCGAAGGGACACAATATGCAAAAAATCTCAATGCAAATCAATAAGCATACAAGGAGATAAAAGCATGAAAAGCATAGGTTGTTTTCAGTTTGATGTTTGATTGCATTGTTATAGATGCAAAATCCTTTCTGGAGACAAGATTGATGGAATGACTCACATGAAGCTTCAAAGGACTCTGAGTAGATATGACACATCTAAGATACATGGGAGACCATAGGATATGACATTGATTGCCCTCAAGTTTGAACATTGATAGGATACAGACACTTGAGTAGATTGGTGGACAAACCGACTTATTGAAAACTGGAAATGCAAAAACAAATCAGGAGATATGTACAAACTAAAGCAAGAATAAAAGTTGGGAAAGACCAAGATTGCACTGATAGATGGAGCATTTTGAAACAAGTGGCACCCATTTTCTGGGTTTTCACCGTCTTGGTAAAGATTCTATTTTTGCTACCAAGGCGCCTGTTTCCAGGTTTTCACCAAGGCACTTTTTTTTCTTTTTCATTTTTTTTGTACTTTTCATTTTTTTAATTTTTTTTTACTTTTGATATTTTTTTGATTTTTTTGTGAATCATCAAGGTGCCTATTGCTAGGTTTTCACCAAGATATTCATTTTTTTTAAGACATTTTCCAATTTTTAAGATTTTTTTCAAGACATTTTACCATAGACTGAATGCCTTAGGCGTAGAATTTCTTCAGATGGAGAACGTTGATTGGTTCTCAGAGCTATTCTCCTTCAGTCGTTGAGAGTTGATAGGCACCAGAGCCAAAAGTAGTAGTGATGAAAAAGGGACCCAGCCAGTTGGGTTCGAACTTCCCCTTGTGTTCTCGATGGGATTGATTTTTAGGATTTTCTCTCAAGACTAGATCACCAACCTGAAATTCTGTGTCTGCCTTTCTTGTTGTAGCCTCTAGACATTCTCTTCTGATATACTCTGAGATGATCATATGTTGCTTGTTTGTGCTCATCTAGTAGTTCCATTTCTTGTAACCTAGACACTCTGTAGTCATCATCAGTTACTATACCATGCATTCTGATTCTTAGTGATGGGATTTCAACCTCAATAGGTAGTACTGCTTTAGACCCATAAACTAAAGTGAAAGGTGTAGCCCTATTAGGTGTTCTGATACTTGTTCTGTAGGCCTAGAGAGCTGGATTAATCATGAGATGCCAGTCTCTACCAGTTTTGTTTACTATTCTATGCAAGATCTTTAATAGATTTTTGTTAGAAGCCTTTGCTTGGCCATTCCCTTGTGGATAGTAGATAGAAGACCAATGTTGGGTGATCTTGAACTTGGCACATAGATCATCTAGGTTTTTATTCCTGAATTGCCCACCATTATCTGTGATTATGGAATGAGGTATCCCATATCGACATATGATATAGTTCAATATGAACATAGATATCTATTTCCCTGTTGCTTGTGTCAAAGGGACCGCCTTTACCCATTTTGTAAAATAATCTATGGCTATGATTATATGGGTATGTCTGTTAGAAGAATGAGGATGAATCATCCTGATAAGATCAAATGCCCATTGATGGAAAGGCCATTGTGTTGTAAAGGGGATTAGATCCCTCCCTGGAGCATGAATTAGGTTGCCATGTACTTGACACTTTTGACAATTCTTAGCAAATTTGATAGCCTCTTTCTCCATTTCAGGCCAATAGTACCCAACCCTAATAAGTTTTCGAGCTAGTGTTAAACCATTCAAGTGTGACCCACAAATACCATCATGGACTTCCTCTAATGCACATTGAGACTCTTACCATTCTAAACATCTAAGTATCATACCATCTAGACCTCATTTGTATAGATCATTACCAATGATGACATATCAGGAGGCATTACGGATAAGGTATCTCTTTTCATGGCGATTGAAGGTATCGGGAATGATTTGGTCTTGGAGATAGGAAAATAGGTTTTTATATTGGGATGAATCATGACCTACAATAGTATAGATCATGTGGGTTTCAGGGGAGTCATATGCAAGATAAGAGAGTGCTTCCACTAGGAACTCATAGCGTAGCTCATGTTCAAGTTGTTGTAATAAAGTAGATAGTGTTGCCATTGCATCAGCAGCCTTGTTCTCTATTCTAGGAATTTTCTCAAATGTGATAGATATGAAATATTTCTTAAGATCATCTACCATTCTCTTATAAGGAAGGAGCTTTTCATCTTTAGTTGGGTACACATCATTGACTTGATGAATAACAAGTTGAGAGTCTCCATGAATGTGTAGCTCTGTTACTCTCCATTCAATTGCTATTTTCATACCATTCAAAAGGGCTTCATATTCTACAATATTGTTTGTGCAGGGGAACTTTAGTATGAATGCTTTTGGGATGGAGTATCCTTGAGGAGTTATGAACAATATGCCTACTCTAGATCCATTCTGTGTATAGGAGCCATCAAAGAACAATTGCCATTCTCTAGAAGATAGGTGCATAATAGAGGAGTCTGGAAATTCCATATGCATTGGCGTGTCATCAAACATGGGTGCATCTACTAGTTGATCAGCAATAACTTGACATTTTATAGCTTTTCTTTCAACATATTCAATGTCAAATTCGCTTAGAAGCATGACCCATTTAGCCAGTCTACCTGTGAGGGCAGCCTTGCTGAGTAGGTATTTTAGTGGATCAATTTTTGCTACTAGATGCATGGTATGAGCCAACATATAGTGTCTCAATTTTTGTGATGCAAAGATCACAGCGATACAAGCTTTCTCAATCATAGAATAGTTCTTTTCATACACCACCTATGTTCTACTTATATAATAAATGGCTCTTTCCTTTTTTCCTTCATCATGTTGCGCTAGCAATGCCCCCAGTGATGTGGCTGTTATGGAGACATATAAGATCAATGGCTTCGCATGAATAGGAGGCATCAAGATAGGTGGATTTGATAGATACTTCTTGATATGGTTAAAGTTGTTCTCACATTCTTCATTCCATGCAAAGGTCACACCTTTATGTAATGTTTTTGTAAAAGGTTGTGATATGTCCACTACTATGATATGAATCTTCTGATGGATTGAACTCTTCCTTGCAACATCCTCATTTGATTGATATTCATGGGAGGTTGCATCTCTATTATAGCCTTGACTTTAGCCGGATCAACTTCAATGCCTTTCTTTGAAACTATGTATCCTAAGAGCTTTCTAGAAGTGACACCAAAAGCACACTTCTTAGGATTTAGTCGGAGACTAAAATTTTCCATTCTATCTATGATCATGCTCAAGTCCTTTAGATGTTCAATCCTGATCATAGATTTTGCTAAAGTATCATCAACATAATCTTCCATAGTTCGATGCATCATGTCGTGGAAAATAGATGTCATTGCTCTTCGATATGTAGCACCAACATTTTTAAGCCCAAATGGCATGACATTCCAATAGAAGGTGCCCCATGCACATGTGAAAGTAGTTTTCTCTTGGTCCTCTAGAGCAATTTTCATTTGGTTATATCCAGAGAAACCATCCATTAAGGAATACATCTCAAAACCTGCAGTCATGTCCACTATCATATCAATGTTAGGTAGTGGAAAATCATCCTTAGGGCATGCTCTATTCACATCTCTAAAGTCTGTGCACACTCTGATTGACCCATCTGGTTTAGAAATAGGTACAATATTAGAGATCCACTCTGCATAGTCAATAACTCGGATGAATCCAGCATTTAGGAGCTTCTCTAATTCAGCTTTTACCAAGAGTGCAACATGAGGATGCATCTTTCTTAATTATTGCTTGATAGGTTTGACATTTGGAGCAATAGATAAATGATGCATTATAAGATTGGGATCCAATCCTGGCATATCTAAATATTTCCATGCAAAGTTGATCTTCTTCTCTGTTAGGAATGTTGTAAATTTTTGCTTCTCTTCTTCTGATAATGATTGTGCTACATGTACCAATTGTGGTTCCTCTGTTGTACCCAAATTGATGGATTGAGTGGGCTCAATTAGAACTGGAGATTTGTCTCGTAAATGACTCAGAAGGACATCAAATATCTCATCCTTAGGTGCCTCAGAGAGGTTTTCACCTTTGGATACATCTTTTATTTTTACTTTTGTAGGTTCTGAGACTGCCACAAAGTGGTTTTCACCCTCATAACTCTTTTTCTTTTTCTTTTTATTCTTGTTTTTTTTACTAAGATATTTGATGTCCGACTCGGTCATGCTGACACTTGGTTCACTGATGGAAGTACTCATAGGCTCAACTACATTGAGGTAGCAAGCAAGGGCATAGTCATTTGGGAAGGTATAAATACCATGGCTCAGATTCATGGAGGTTTGATCAATAAGTTCTAGATATTTGATAGTCAAAGTAGGGAAAGATTGGGAGATAGTGTTTATAGATATAGATCTATCATCATTGGTCCTAACCTGACGCTCAAGTTCAAAGGTGATACTACAACTTAAGACATCCAATTTTTGAATAGGCTCAATGTCATCGTGGAAGTCCAATTCAGCCATAGGTGGATCAAACTCGATAGGTTCATCATTTCGCTCTAGACTTACATTGGTTTAAGGTGCATATTGGTGAATAACATCAACATGTTTCTCTGTGATAAGCTCATCTTCATCTAGTTCTGGAATGGCTCCCCATTCATAGTCATTTGATTCATCTTCTGATTCAGGATCTCTAGGAAATCTTAGAACATGAGTAAAGTTAGGGTGAATACCCCAAGAAGGGTTACCCTCAGATTCTAATTTGTATTCATACTCATGAGAATCTATCTCAGAATCACTACCACCTCCCTCTTCTTGATTTTTTTCAAGATTAGCTAGTTCTTGTGTTGCAACTACCTCTTGATTGATACTAGGTTCTTGTGTTTCTACTACATTAATTCTCTTGATAGGATCATCTTTATCATCAAGAAGGTCTTTGATCTCTTTAGACAATTTTTAATAGGGGATGAGTTCTGAACTATCTGAATCACTATCTAATGGTTATGTTTCTTCTTTCTTAAGAAGAGGTTCCCTTGGTGCGATCTGCTCTATGACATGAGAGCAATTACCTTTGAGGTGATAGGGTTTCTTCTTAAAGCCTAAGCCAACTTTGTTTTTATTTTCTCTACCAGTATGTGGGAGAGGTACCTCAAGACCTTTTCCTTTGATTCCTAGAGGTCCTTTACCTGAATATCCCATCTTAGCTATTAATTTATCTCCTGGACCATATGACTTGGAAGGGAGTTTGGAGACTGCAGAGTCACCATTTTGAACAACTTGAGATTGAAGGTCATCTTTGTATAGCAATGATAGCACAGCCTCATCCTCTTCAAATTCTTGCTTGGATACTTGTTCTGCTACAAAATTCTTTTTATATGCTTCAAGAGGTGCTTTAGAGTCTAGTTTGGATTGTTTCAAAGATTGCCCATAAGACTTAGGCGAGATAGGGAGAGATGTCAAAGATAATACTAGCTCGATAGTATATTCTCCCATACTATTTTCTTTGATATTAACCTCTTTTGCAAGATCTTCCATTTTAGATGTGGATGCTTGCTTAGTTGGTTCAATGGAAGATTCTCTATTATTAGGTACAAGCTTATCTGCACTTTCCTTCAAGATGTTGCAAGTTGTATTCAGATCTGCGGGGATAGTAACCTCTACTCCTTCATAAGGAAACTTCAAACATTGATGGTACGTAGAAGGAATAGCTTGCATTTCATGTATCCATGGTCTCCCTAGAAGGACGTTGTAGGCCAAAGGTAGATCAAGCACTTGAAAAATGGTATCTTTGATAACTGGACCCACTCTGATAGGTAAGACAATGATGCCTTTAGAAGATATTTCTTTTTCATCATAGGCCTTGATAGTTATTTTCTTTCTAAGATCAATAGCCAATTCTGAAAATCCCAATTGTGTGATCAAGCTGTAAGAACAAATGTTTAGGCCAGCGCCCCCATCTATCAACACATGTTTGACTCTACGGTTCTAGATCAAGACTTCTATATGCAAAGGCTGATTATGTGGGTGACTCAAGGAGTTGTCATCTTCCTCTGAAAAGGAGATATATTATGGAGATGTAAGATGTCCAACCATAGTCTAGAACCTATCTAAATCAAGGTCATCAGGAACATTGGAACCGAGCAAAGCTTTATCGAGAATAGCTCTATGAGCTGGAGATATTCGAAGCAACTCAAACATGGAGATTTTCACATTAGTGTGCTGGAGTTGCTGAACAATACTATAAGACATAGGCCTTGTATCCTTTGGATTGGAAGATTTGGAAGCAGCCTTCTGTTTAGAAGCAGATGAAAGATTGAAGGGCACCTTAGGGACATTTGATGAATCTGGGATTTGTCCTTTTAGATGCATTGGAGCCTGTGATCAAGTAACTGCATTAGCTGAGGAATGATCTCTATCTCTTCATACAATTGTGATGACATTACAACTTTCAGAGAGACATGGTTCAACCATATTGATGACAACATTATTTCCAAGGTAGGCATAGTTGACTTTTGCCCCCATATTAGGCTAAGAAGATGAAACTTCTTGACCATGTTTCAGAAATGGTTCTGTGAATGTTGTATGATCGTTATTGCTCATGGGATTGTCAATTGTGATGTCTCCACTATTGATTAGATCTTGAATGGTATGCTTCAAGTGATAGAAACTACTAGTTTTGTGACCTTTACTCCGATGGAAATCATAGAATTCATTTTCCTTCCACCATATCGGTTTGGAGTCCTGAGCATTCGGTCAGATTGGTGGTAAAGAGATGATGTTATCAGCCAGTAGAGTTTTCATAGATGATTCTAAAGACTCTCCTAGAGGAGTAAATTTTTTATGTTTATCCCATTTTTTGTATTCTGGCTTCCTTTGAGATGGTGGAGAAGACTTTTTCTCTGAAGCTTTAATGTCTTGAGTGCCAAGAGTGAGATTGTAGGTTGGTGCCTTTGATGGGGCACAGACAGTGTCAACAATGCCTTCTATGACGATGCCTTTGTTCTTGTTCCAATTTTTGTTCTTGTCTTTTTGAAGTGTGATTTCTCCTTTTTTTACAAGAACTTTTTTTATTTTGATAGCATTATCCACCATCTAATCAAAAGATGTATGATCTTGCATTTGTAGAGGATAATTGATTTTTGGAACAAGGTTATTGATAAAGATTTCCAATTTTTCTATTTCTGGAATAGGTCTAGTATATAGAGAGAACTTCTTCCTCCATCTCTAGAGAAATGTTAGGAATAGTTCCCCTGGATATTGCTTGAGATTATAGATATCGATCATGGTGACCGGGTGCTAAATATTGTAGGAGTATTGTTGATAAAACAATTTGATCAACTCCTCAAAAGTTTTGATAGTAGAAGGCAGTCTAGAGAACCAATGGATGGCTTCTCCCCCTAGAGATCGAGGGAAGAGACGCATCAGATAGGTTGGTTCGTGCATGAACTCCATTGATTGTGTATAGAATTCTCTGACATGATCTTGAGGATCTGAGTGTCCATCATACTTATCATACTTTGGCATCTCCACTCTTTTTGGAAAGGGCAGCATGTACAAGTCTTTGTCAAATGGAAAAGGACATAGAGCCTCCATGGAGAACTCTTTGGGTTCCTTCTCTTTTTCGAGTTGATTCAATTTGACTTGTAAAGTATGTATTTGTTTCATCATAGCTATGAGTGGAGTTTCTTCTTCATGTGTGATGATAGCTTCAACATTAAAATTAGGAGGAATCTTAGCTCCTTGATGAGCTAATTGTAAAAAGTATGCTTCTCTATCTTCTTTCAAGGAATGCTTCATCATTCATTTGAAGTTATCTTCATTTTGATATTGAGCAATTTCTTCAGGTGTAGGTTCCTGATCTGCACCATGTTGAGATTGAGCTCTTTGAGAGCCAAAATTTGTCCCTACTTGAGACATGGTAGGAGTCTATGGACTCCCTAGATTAGATTGATGAGGGGTATGTTGAGTACCTCCGTGAGTTGATGGAGGAGGTATGTAACCAGATTTCAATCGATAGTTGCCAAGACCATCATCCTCATAAAGACCATAATCGATGAGTTGCTTAAGAGTTGGAGTTTGGAGAGTGGTGATAGATTTCTTATGAGAGGAAGCTCTAGTCTCCACCATTCACCTCAAGTGAAACAAAAGAATAAGATCCAGATAACCAAAGAATGAATTGAATCAAGATTATCAGATGACGCAACCTTGTCAAGGTTTGATTGATTTAAAGATTTGATTAGACATGGATGAAGGATATTGTGCCTTGGATGCATGGGTAGGTTCCCAAAAGATAGCAGACAAGATATCACAACAGTTAGTCATTTTGATGATTGATTGAAGATTGATAGTTATGACAAGGTTTTGACACAGGATGATAAGGACTCAAATCGATTAAACAGAAGGCTGAATCAGATTAAAAAGGCCACTTTAGGAAAATGATTGGACTCTTAATAGCTACTACTCTATTCCTGACACAGTGATTCATTCGATAGATTCTAAAATTAGGCTAAAAAAGCTAAATATCTGGCAATTTTGACAATTTTTTTGACAACTTTCAAAAATTTCCCAAACGACACTCTGCAGACTCATACGACAGTGGGTATGCTATGAAATGATAGTTGCAAAACTCATATGACAACTACAAGCAAGATTTTGACTTTTAGAATTTTTTGGCATCAAAACCTGTACGACACTGGGTGGGTTATCATACGACAGTTGGGTATCAATGAAACGATAGTTGAAAATCTCATACGATAGTTGGGTATTAATGAAATGACAGTTGAAAATCTCATACAACAGTTGCAAGATTTTGACTTTGAGAATTTTCTACCATGGAAACTCGTACAACACTGGGTAATCAATCATACGATAGATGGGTTGTAGTGAAATGACACTTGATGGAAACTCGTATGACTTTCTGACCTCCTGAGATGACTTTGGACTCCAGAAAGGATTTTACTTCAGATTTTGCAAATTTTGAGTTTTCAGATTTGAATTGTTTGCAAATTTCAATGTCTAGATTTGAGGATTGTAACAGATTTGTTCATTTTCAGTAACCAAATAGATAAACAAGCATGCAAAATAGCAAGCAAGTGATTTCAAGCATGTCTGAAAATAATGAACAAGGGCAAAAGCAACCTTGCACATGAACAATCAAGTGACTTATTCATTCTAATCCTCAGAAGAGCTAATTGTGTATGTTCCAAAAATGTTTTGCAATAATGCACATATACCCTATGAAATGAAAATGTGGCCTCACTAGGGTTTTTAGTAATGGTTTGACTCTACAAATTTTATGATCCAAAGGGGTGAACTCCAATCCTGACGCACTAGGGTTTTGACACAGTTCAAGAACTTAATCTTCAGGAGCTGCTAAGGAGATCTGACAACCCAACAATGAACCATACCCATGGAGATTTCTTCCACAAGGACATTTATATAGCGGCTATCACTACCATGATGAAAATGGCTATTACCACTTGAGGTTCCATCAACGTAGTTTTCCCTATGAAGGGATTGTCCACTATGGTTAACCCTCTCTAAAGGTGACTCACAGTATGATACCACAAGGGGACTTGGCTCCAAATCCAAGGTTTTGATGCCTCTTCACTTTTAACCCAAACAAAGCAAGCAGATTAATCCGACACGCTAAGACAAAGTTTGTCTCACCAAGGTCTATGATATCAACCCCATGTGATCTATCAACCCCTCCAGAGAGAGAATGTATCAATCAATAAGGGAAGACACACTAACCAAATTTGATTCACCAAAGCTCGTGATGTCAACCCCACATGATCTATCAACCTCTCCTGGGAGAGAATGTATCGATCAATAAGAGAAGACACACTAACCAAGTTGAATGTGAAACACACTAAGTATCCTCCCTACCTATAAGGATTCTGTCGTCAAGAAGGATTTCGCTAGGAATCCAATCTCTCAAGAATCATGAATAGTGTTCATAGGGCCTAATTACTATGTGAGCACAGATGTATGTTTCCAAAAGCAAATCTACCAAAAGTATCCAAAAAGTAGAAAGAGGAACACTTAACGCTTAAAGCGAATATGAGATGAGTCCACAAGGTGGAACACTTAACACCTCACAAAAGCTAAAAATGAGTCCCCAACTTAGAAAATGAGTGAGTTCCTAAAAGCATAAAAGGGTTGCCAAGTGGAACACTTAATGCTTCTATCCTGTTGACCCCTCCCCTTTATGGCACTGAGATTGCAACCATGGGGCGGAATGAGGGGCCAGAAGATTAGCAAGTCCAATAACCCAAGATAGCAATCAAGATCAATCACAAGTATCTGAGACTACTTAATGAATCCTTAAGGGGTCACAACCTAGTATCAATTATGCAAGTGTGTAAAACAAAAGCATGAAAAGAATCACCCAAGCTAGACACACAAGAGATTTACTTTAAGCCCCAAATCAAAATATTATCAGCACAAGTGGAATACCTGAGATCCTCGCAATGTGCTTAGTAGATGTTTACCTAATTTTGAGTAATTCTTGTGCTTTTTCCAATCAAAACCAGCAGAAATCAATTAGAAACAGTAAATTTCAATTGTTAGGGTTAGCTATCAGTCAAAATCCAAAAATCAAATCTGACAAACTACCTGCAAAAATGAAATGACAATCAAAATTTGGTACCAAAACTTGTATGACAGTGGGTCTGTTACCAGATGATAGTTGAAACCTAATGCCGAAACTCATACAAAACTGGGTCCATTACCAGACAACAGTCTAGAAACTTGTACGACACTGGGTGTCTGATGAAATGACAATCTAGCCTCCAAATGACAGTGGGTGCCTGATGAAATGACACTCTATCAACTGTCGTACAACAGTGGGTTCAAAATCATACGACTTTTATCAGAAACTCGTATGAAGATTGTACGGACAAAAATAAAAATTGTATTTTTGCATAGAAACCGAGGAGAAAAAGATAGAGATTGATAGAATTGAATTGGAAACCCGTTTTAGGGCCCCACGGTGGGTGCCAAAAATGTGTGTGTGAATTTTGTACCTGATCTATAGACACAACACTTTAGTAAAACATTAGAGGTTAGCTATAATCAAAATCGTGCGAAGTTGAAATCTAATCTAACCAAGCGATCTACTGCCTTCTAGTAGGTGCGAGATTAATGTTCTCAGATTGCTATCGAGATCAATGACCTAGATGACACCTAAATGAAGGATTTGAATGCCAAACTAATATGAAATATGAATGCAATTAATCTATTTTTTTGGTATTTTCTATGCAATAATATGATGAAAACTGATATGAATCTATGATAATATGAAAATTGATATGCAATGCTAATCTAGAAATGATATGATATGAGAATGAAAATTCTAACAATAATATGAAAGATATGAATTTGAAATTGATCTCACAAAGCTTTGAATCCTCAAATTTATCTTTCAAGCTCCAATTGTGCAAATTCTCCAAATCTGATATGCTATGATTCCTGTAGAGTAAATTTGCAATTTTTGAGATATGAATTATGAAGAGCTGAGCCTTGGTTTTATAGAAATCCAGGGCTTTGGAGGTGCATGGAAGAAAGCCATAAATCACTCAAATAACTCAAGTTGATTTTTGAGTTATTTTTAAATAACAGATAATTTAATTCACAAAAACATGCAAAAGCACAGTTCAACTCGAATTAGAAGTTTAGATCAACTTTAAAACTCAAAAATATGTTGAGTTTCAAAAAGCTAACAACTTGCATTGATTTTCCAATTTGAGTTTAACTGGTCCTTGAATATGCACATGGATAATTATGATTTAATAAATAAATAAAGTGATTTATGCTCAACTTAACTGATTTTTGAAAATAAATAATTGATTTATGGGTTAATCAATTATTTAATCAAACTTTTATTAAAAACTATATTATTAAATAATGACAACTTGCTTTAATCAATTAAATAAGAATTTAATCAATTATTCATAGGATATTGGATTTATTGTCAAAATTAAATAATACAATTAATAAGAGATAGAATTAAATTTAATTAAATAATTAAGTGGTAAGATATTAAATCTAATTAATTAAATATGAAAATATTAAATTAATCAAACTTAGGATAAATGTGATTTATCGCCAAATAATCATTAAATTAGAGATAATTAAGATAATTAGGAATATTGCTAGGAATATTCCCTGATGCAGAATTTAAGATAATCAATTAGGATTCAATGATGTTTAGATGTGCCTTAGATTAGGACTTCGATGTTGATTTTGTTTGATTTGCAGATGTAGGAGGTTAATGAACTTATAGCCCATTTTTGGGGTATTACAGCTAGCTCCTCCCATAGCTGCCTAATCTTAGTGTCCCTATCAGCTACACAGGTCTCCTCCCTAATGACTCAGGTGTGGTAGTCATCCCACTTCCACTAGACCTGTCTCACTCTCTCATGGCTCTTCCTGAGAGCCTCCTATAGCTATGGTGTACCTGCTCCTACTGGAATATCAGGCATATCAGTATCATCATCTGGAGGTACCTACTGTGATGTATCACTTGTATGTTGCCTAGTAGACCTCTATTGGGCCCCACTGCTCCCAGCTCCTACATTTGAGACCATGGTCCTGGAAAGGATGCTAGTTTGTCCCAATCGAGGTCTCAACACTCTCTATTGTTGTCCTTGTGGTCCTTGCTATGCAACCTGCTGCTGTGCAGGCTGCTGAACTGGTGGCTACTGATCTGGTACTTGTTGCTGCTGCGCAGGCTACTGTTGTGCTCCCATACCAATAGGATTAGTAAATCTCAGATGAGGTCATGCTATCAACTGATCCCTATATGTAGGTGTCACCCCTACATTGGTGACATCCACCATATAGTCCCATCGTGCCAGTGCTATACGTGCCTCTATCGCACACTGCCCTGGATCCAGTCTCACATGCCACCCCTTCTCCTCATCAACAAAGTGGGAATAGGGGCATTACTCATGTGATATGTCTTACTACCTATCAAACTGGTGCATGACACATGTGACAAGAAATCTCTCAATAATAGTAACACTTCGTCCAATTAGTGGATGTGACACAAACATGAAGGAAAGCTCTCTCTGAGCCTCATCCTAGGGCTCAGTGGCAACCCAAGGTCTCTAGACAACAACTGCCATGTCATCCAGCTATCCTCTCCACTACTCTATCTTACCTAGCAAAGGTTGAGTCATTAGGCCTACGTACCTGTAAATATAAGTCTCAAGAGCCTTCCGTGTATCGTGATATATAGGCCTACAAACAGGGAGATGCTCCCAAGCCCAGATCTGCAAGATGAAGACACCTGCTACCATCATCCTTGTGCCTTGATACATGATCTCATGAAGCTCATGGTACATTTGTGTGAGCATGCACTCACCCCATCTGAATCTAACTCCTGGTCTGGCTAGCATCCTCTGCAACATCATCCCCTAGCCGCACTCTAGACCATGCTAACCTCGATCTGGAACAAGGTAGTAGCTCAAGAACATAGCAAGTACAATAGCTAACTGGTGAGCACCACTGTATCTACGCATCAGATCCTCCCAGGAGATGGCTCGGCCCATCACTAGATCATCCCTAAAGATAGTCCTTAAGGCTACTGTACTCTATCGTGGTTGTGTGTCGTAATCTACTCGAGCACCATGGATGGGTATCCACAGAATCTTGTATATGTCCTCAGGAGTCACAATCATCTCCCCCATCGAAAAATGGAAACTATTCATCTCTGAATGGAAATGCTCTATGAGTGCACCAAGAAGACCATGATTTACCCAAATGCTGGGTAGATCACGCAAGTATCCCAAACTGAGTCCCTCAATGTGAGTACTCTCTACATCTGTCAGTCTCTACACTAATGTAGTAATCACAGGATGGTGTGTCCTAAAGGCGATGTTAGGGAAGTCAACCTGCAAGGCAAGTGATGACATTGGATCAGTATCTCAACATGATGGTTTTTAACAAAACAAAAGCAAATGCAGCAAGGCATCTATCCTAGACATGACTTTGTGATGCTCTACTTGGCTGATTTTATGCAAATTTGACAAATTTTGACAAAAGCATTCAAACTCTATAGCAGCTTTTCATGCAAGGAAACTTTTTCCTCGTGTGAGATAGGACTTGTCCTTGCACGAATAGGAGAAATCTCGTGTGGGACTAGCTTTTAGCTCGTGTGAGCTTCCAGATAGAGCCCGTGTGAAGAAACCCTAACTCATGTGAGGAAACTACTTCCTCACATGAAGGGAGATGTAGGTCGGTGTGAGGAAACTACTTCATTGTGTGAGATTGGAAGAACACGTCCTAAAACTTGCTAGATCTATCCTAAATTGACCTAAAAAGTGGTACAAATTGAAATGCAAGGAGGTTTATCTACTACTTATAGGTGCGTCATACTCCACTGGTTGGGCGTGTCATTCAAAGTGCACAAATCAATGTGTATGTAGCGAAAGACCCTCCATTTCTTTCTTAGAGCTCAAAATCAGCAAGAAGACAAAAGTGAATAATGAATTGAAAATGACCCCTCTGGGCCTTATATAGCTTTTGACCTAATTTTCAAAAGTGCTCCATTTTGTGTGAAATTGTACCCTTGGATAAACTGACTACTCTGAATCCATTTTCGGGATCGAAATCAAAATTTGACATCTCTAGATAGCTCGAAATTGCATTTTAAATTTTGGGACCCTTTGGAATCGGACGCTTGTGCAGTCAGCCTTTTGACGTCATCTTCCTACTAGACCCTCATCTTTGCATCATGTTCTCAAGATCTTTGCTCTTCTCATCAAAGTTAACTCTAGTCAAATCTAGTCAACCATGGTCAAACTTGGTCAACAAGACCTCTGCTTTGCTCTGATTTTCTTTTGCAGTTTCTCAAATCTAGTCTAATTACTTCTGTTGCACAACCTCTTATTGTCAATCATCCTTCTGATATGTCATCTTTTGATTTCACTCCCGAGGGGGCAGGATGATTATATCATTTGAATCTTGTCAAAAAAATTCTTTAATCAATCTTATATGAGTCATCAGTTCTCATTGCTAGGGGCATCTTAGTGCCTCGCATCTTGCTATCTAGTCATCTATCTTTTATGTATCTGAGCAATCTAACTCAGATCCTTGGGAATCAAGCTTCATTCTGGAGATGGTTCTCAAAATCTTTTAGATATTGGGGCAATCTAACCCTAATTCTTGGGAGTCAAGCTTTGTTTTGGAGATGGCTCTCAAAATCTCTCTTAGACCATTATCTGGGCAATCTAACCCGGGTCTTGGAGGGCTGAGAATCATATTGGGGAAATCTAACCCTGGTTCTGGAGATAGTCCTAAGTTTGCATCTGAATCTCATTCTGGGCATTGGGGCAATCTAACCCTAATTCTCATCTTCTCTCAAGACCATTGTCTTCGCAATCTAAATTAGACTTCAAAAAATACACTTTGATATGTTCGGTGTCTTGGCAACCTAACCTAGACTTCTGAATTTCTCATCATCTATCACTTCAGACTATACTTTGAATCAACACATTGTTCACACATCAATTCAAAGAGGGGCAAATGTAATACCCCAAAATTGGCACCTATTATATTTAATCAATTTTGGTGCATTTTTATCAATTTTACATCTCCAAAGTCCTAGTTTCCTAAGCAATTTTCTCTCTCCTACTTGACTTAATTTGACTTGATGTCAATTGCAAAAACCCTAAATTGCATTAATCAAATATTATAATTAATTCCTAAAGTCTTCAGCTTTTATTAGCTAAATTACCCCTATGACAAATTAATTTAATTCTAAAAGCCCTAAGTGCTTTAAATTAAATTAAACCCACCCCATTTGGCTAATATACATAAAAAGGAATTAATAATTACTTGTTATTTGAATGGACACTTCTATTTGAATTAATAATTCACAATATTCAAAAGGTCACCTTGTGTGGCAATTTCTATTCTTTTAATTAAGTAATTCATGTTTTTTTGTCTCAATTGGGAATGAAGAGTCAGGAGTTTCAAATCAAGAACCTCTTCATTCTCTCCTTGGGCTTGTCTATTTATTGAATCTCATTTCTTCATTCAAAGAGAGAAATTTTGAGAGTAATTAAACTATAGCATTTTTTTGTCTCAATTATTTCAAAGCTTTCATTGCATATTAGTGTAATTTTCTCATCTTAGTTTAATATTACATATTCATTATATTTAGTCTACTTGTTTTCTCATAGCTTAATCTAATCTTATTTCAAGTTATTTAGAATAATTCTGCACTTCATATTTCTTTCAAAGTTATTTAGATTAATATCATATTTCCTTCAAAGCATTTTAGACTAAATTGCACTCATTCTAGTTTAATTTCAGTTTGCTTATCTTCATAGCTTTCAAATCCTCCATTGTAGTATTGGTCTTATGGTTGTTGGCTCTCATTCTGAGAGTAATTAAACACCTCATCTACATAGGAGGCAACAAGTCACTTCACCATGAATTTTGAATTGAGTAATTCATACTCTCTCTCATAATTTGATCATGTGAGTAATGACTATGTTGCATGTGTAGTTGGATTAGAGGTCCACATTCGACTATATACACATACATAATATGTTATTATTATAAAATACATAAGCGGGTACACAACCCTTTCTAGGGTAGAGTTCCCAGACAGTTTAACCATCATCTACCACCTACTTGGAAAAACAAATATGGAATTGGTTAATCATTAAATATACTGATACTAACACTCAAGAGACAAGGATATCCATAATTATAAACCACAAATAATAGGAAGTATTAAGCATGTTAGGAATAGTCCCAAGAGATAACTGAGAGGGGGAGTGAATTAGTTATCTACAAGATTCAATTATTTATCCAATTAAGTATAGAAAAGCATTAAGCATAAACACAATATGAGAACACTTAACATAACACCACAATTTTGGTTACGGGGAAACCCAAATAGGTAAAAACCCTGGTGGGAATTAGCACCCACTGTGAACTGCACTAGAGTATAATGATACTTGTTAGAAGATCTTACAACCCTATTAGGAGTTGATCTTTACAATGCATTAAGTACAGTGACCTAGTCAAAGGTCAAACCCTGTTAGGAGTCTTTTACAATTAACCCTATTAGGGGTGAGGACACACTATCCGGGAGCACACTACTCAAAGGGGTGAAGGCTGCAACCTTTTGTTTAACACATACACACTATATTTGGATCTTGGTGAACTGTGAGTTAGACCTATTTTCTGAATCAATTCCAATGAATAGAATACACTCACTTCTTTGTCACATAGACCTTCTTCTGATGGCTCAATACTTCGCACCTTTTTCTATGCTCTATTCTTTCAACTATCTTCCATGCCTAGCAATCACAAATGACTACCTATAAATATCTTCCTCTAAATGATATAATTAATTCAACCTTTTAAACCATCTTGAAATCATATTAGAGAAATAATACAACTCTCCAATAACATCTTAGTCAACTATACTAAGCACGCAACACAAAATGGGACCGCCCAACTCAATATGAGTAGACGTGTTGCTTCACACTGTCAACTCTACCAAATTAACTGATACTTTCTTCTCATACTGAATTATGTCATGCAATCTTAACCAAACATTCTTAACTCTTCTCCACATACTAATCCAAGCACACATATCAAAAAGATAGGTGCAACTACTACAACAATAAAAATAGTGTCGGATCCATCTGATAAACTTAGGAAACTATAAATGACTACTGGAAACTTCATAACTCAACATGTACAGGATATCTGACTCTGCATCTATGAACATATCATCATACACATGTCTATGACATAATTATAAATGCACAAGGCTTCATTACAACCATACTATAAATCACATACATAACTCTTCCTGGGAGCTGTCAGGAACACTTACTGATACAGACAACTATATTACTGTCTTCACTCATAATCAACCTCTGTGTCTATGATATCATGTTGATAACATATCTAGGAAACATATACTCAAGGCTCTCTCCATCAATCTAATCTTCCATGCATGTTGCTTACCATATGTTTTCATCAATGACAAACATACAGTCAACACTCTGGCTTGCTGGCAAATCTCCAACAATCTCCCCCTTTGGCATTGATGGCAACATATGGAATGAAAAACACCACCAATCAAAATGTACAATTATTTTATAATATTCTCCATTTCCTCAACAAAACTCCCCCAAGGATGAATCCTCCATTTCTTACTATTTTGTTTCTTCTTGCTAAATACTCACTCCCCCTTTCTACAATTATTTTATAACATTCTCCATTTCCTCAGCAAAACTTCCCCAAGGATGAATCCTCCATCTACTATTGAATACTCTGAATATCAACTCTTGTAACCTCTTACTATTTTGTTTTTCATGACTATATACTTACTCCCCCTTTGACATCAATGGCAAAGGGCACCAAACAATTAAGCACCGGTACTACTCCTGAAGTAGAGTAGTCAACCATTCATCAGTCACTGAGGACTGATGCACTCTTGCAAACTCTAATCAGATTAAGGGAAGGGAATTACACCTAGCTTCTCCCTAAGATAATCAAATATATCCTTAGGTAAAGGCTTTGTGGATATGTCTGCTAGCTGATTTTGTGCTCACATAGTCAAACTTTACTTCTTTCTCTACTACTTTCTCTCTTAGGAAGTGATATTTTATCTCAATATGTTTTGTCTTTGCATTTATCATAGGGTACTTTGACATATTAATAGTGATAGTGTTATCACAATGAATAACAATAGGATAATCAATCTGAATACCAAAATCCTTTATCATCTGCTTGATCCACACAATTGTAGAGCAATTTAATGCTTCTACAACATACTCTACTTTTGTTGTGGACTGAGAAATACAATTTTTCTTCTTACTTGTCCAAGTAACAAGTCTATCTCCAAGAAATATTTCTCCTCTTGAGGTACTCTTTCTATCATCTACGCAACCTGCCCAATCTGCATCTATATACACATGAAGTTCTACATTTTCTAAATTAGGATACCATAAACCATAGTCTATAGTTCCTCTCAAGTATCTGAATATCCTCTTTACTACCATAAGATGACTTTGTTTAGGATCTACTGCAAATCTTCCAACAATACTAGCTGAATTGGAAATATCTGGTCTAGATTGAGTAAGATAGATTAGTTTACCAATCATAGACTTATACAAGGTTATGTCTACTGCTACTGAATCATCTTCTTTTGAAATCTTGCATCCTTTTATCATAGGGGTACTTACTAGCTTGCAATCATCCATCTTGAACTTCTTCAATATCTCTTTCACATACTTAGATTGATTAATGAAAATACCTTTGTTTGTCTACTACACATTCAGTCCCAAAAAGTACTTAATAGGTCAAATCATGCTCATTTCAAATTCTCTATACATCTCTTTAGAAAATTCTGCACTAAGCTTGTCATTACCACCAAAGATAATGTCATAAACAAATATAGCAACCAAAAACAATCCATAAAATGTTTCTCTTATGAATAAATTACAATATGTTGCTCCTTTCTTGAATCCAATCTTTTTCAAGTATCCATCAAGTCTTTCATACCATGCTCTAGGGGCTTGCTTAAGTCTATATAGGGCTTTCTTCAATTTTCATACCATATCAGGTCTATTTGATAAAGTAAATCCTTTAGGCTTCTCTATGGAAACTTCTTCTTTCAGTTATCCATTCAGGAATGCTGACTTGACATCCATCTGGTATACCTTAAAGTCCTTGAATGTAGCATATGCTAGAAACAACTTTATGGCTTCCATTCTTCTTACAAGGGTAAATGTATCAGAATAATCAATTCCTTCTCTTTTTGCATATCCTTTACATACTATTCTTTCTTTGTTTCTTACCATTGTTCCATCTTCATTCATCTTATTTCTGAATATCCACTTGGTTCCAATCACATTCTTATCACTAGGCCTAGGGACCAATTCCCATGTCTCATTCTTAATTATTTGATCTAGCTCTTCTTTCATTGCTTCATGGCAATCTGAATCGTTACATGTATCTTCAACACTTAAGGGTTCAATCTGTGAAAGTAAACATACTTCTTCATTTGTTTTTGAACTTTTTTCTTATGATCTTGTCATGACTTTACTGTTCTGATCTCCAATGATGTATTCCTTTGAATGATATCTAGATGTGAATTTAGGAACATTAGGTGTGACTCTCTCATCTGATTTTTTTTATTCTTCTTCACTAGTTTTAGGGTCATTGAATAATACATCAATGTTGTCAAACATTTCATCAAAAACTATTTCTCTAGTGGTAGGTCTAGGTTCTTCTTCAATCATAGGTGCATAATCATGATATCTTTCTTGAATCATAAAATTCTCATCAATCTTAACATGAGAACTTTTAATGATCTTCTTCAATCTTAAATTAAAACATCTATAAGCTTTTCTATTAGTAGAGTAACCAAGAAAAATACCTTCATCACTTCTTGCATCAAACTTGCCAATTGCTTCATCTCTCTTGATGTAGCACTTTCTTTCAAAGATTCTAAAGTATTTTACTGTAGGTACAATCCCAAACCATAAATCATAAGGTTTCTTGTCTACGCATGGCCTCAATTGAATTCTATTGATTGTATAGACTACATTATTGATCGCGTATCTCCAATAGGTGTGTGTGACCTTTGCTTCAATCATGATGGTGCACCTTGTGTCAAGTATGATCCTATTCCTCCTTTCTACAATTCCATTCTAATGAGGGGTTCTAGGTGCACTTAACTTTATCTTTATCCCATGTTCTTCATAGTACTCATAAAATCTGTCAAAGGTAAATTCTCCTCCTCTATCTGATCTCAGACATTTTATCTTCAATTCAGACTCATTTTCCACCTTAGCTTTGAATATTTTGAACTTCTCAAATGCTTCAAATTTATCCTTTAAGAATGCAACCCACAACATTCTAGAATAATCATCAACAAATAAAATAAAGTACATTTCACCATAGTATGATCTTTTTTGAGTTGGTCCACATAGGTTTGTATGCACTAGATCCAATTTGTTCTCTATCGAATTATGCTTTCTTATGAATTAATTCCTCACATGCTTTCCTATCACACATTCCATGCATATTTTATCAACTGGTTTTGCAATGCTAGGAAGGTCTCTTACTACCTTTACATTACTTATCTTTACTATGTTGTCAAAATTGATGTGACATAGTCTTTTGTGCCATAGCCAACTGTCATCTATTTTTGCAACAAAACAACTTGCTTCAGGATTAAGCTGAAAAACATTACCTTTAGTCTTTGAACCTGATGCAATCATTTCTCCTTCCTTGTTATTAATGATTCACTTTTTGTCTTTGAGTTCCAATTGATATCCTTTGTCAAGAAACTATCCAACACTTAGTAGGTTATGTTGCAAACCATCAACATAAAGAACATCATCAGTGTTGTTCTTTCCATCCAAGGTGATAGCTCCTCTACCTATGATAGGTTTAGTTTTTTCTCCAAATCTAACCATGTCACATTTGTACCTATCTAGATGTACAAATATATCCTTGTCTCCTATCATGTGATGTGAGCAACTGTTGTCAATGATCCAATCTGTCCTGATGTCAGCTTGTGAAATCAGTGCTAACTCATGTGCTTTCTTTTCATCTTCAAGGTCCATTTCATCAAATATTTCTCCATATCTTCAAGATCAATGAATCCAATTTCAACCTCTATTGAATCTTCATCTGATAGTCCATCTCCAGCATAGTAACATTCTTTTGTATACTTAGGTTTGTAATTAGATTTGAACTTCTTCACTCTTGTAGGACACTTGGAAGAAAATTGACCAATCTTGTTACATGAAAAGCATTTGAATGGTAATTGACCTTCATATTTTCCTTTTCCTTTCCTTTCTTTCTTAGTAATCATAGCAATGAAATCATCTAGTGTTTTCTCTTCATCATCATCATCATCAAAATTACCAAAAGTGTTCAAGGATTTCTTACCATGGATTGAAGCTTTGAAGGTTGTCTCACTTTTAGGCTCTGTCTTCAAACTTGAGATCTTGAATGCTAAAATCTTTCTAATTAAGGTCTCTCTTTTGAAATCTTTTGAAAATTTTATAGTCTCATCTAGGATTTTTATCTTGTTCTCATATTCTGGTGTCAAAGTAGTCATCAACTTATCCATTATGTCTTCTTCGGAGATTTCTCCACCATTGTTTCTGATTCTAGCAACTGCTTCATTAATCCTTTGATTGTAGGCTCTAATGTTCTCTTCGAGTAGCATCTCCAATGTATTGTACTTTTTATTCCATATCTTTATGCATGAATTCTTGGCTTGGACATCTCCTTCAAACATGTCTTCTAGATACTTCCATATCTTGTAGGCTTTATCTACTTGATCTGTGAAAACTCACTGTCAGACAATGTGCTGATAAAGGCTTCTTTGGCAATAAAATTTTGAGTGAACATATCCTTTTTCTTAAGAGTTGCATCTTCCTTTGCAAGATCTACTAGAGAGGGAATCTAAACTTCTTTGATAACTACTTCAAAAATCTCAAAGGAAATGCACTGCAAATGTGTCAACATTTTGTTCTTTCAATATAGATAGTTCTCTCCATCAAACTTAGGACTTTCTTTTCTAAAGAATGCCATTTGATCAAGCTCAAGCTATTAAACTTTCTCTCCAAGGCACTTGGCTCTGATACCAATTGTTAGGAATAGTCCCAAGAGATAACTAAGAGGGGGGTGAATTAGTTATCTACAAGATTCAATTCTTTATCCAGTTAAGTATAGAATAACATCAAGAATAAACACAATATGAGAATACTTAACACAACACCACAATTTTTGTTACACAGAAACCCAAATAGGTAAAAACCCCGGTGGGAATTAGCACCCACTATGAACTGCACTAGAGTATAATGATCCTTGTTAGAAGATCTTACAGCCCTGCTAGGAGTTGATCTTTACAATGCATTAAGTATAGTGACCTGGTCAAAGATCAGACCCTATTAGGAGTCTTTTATAATTAACCCTGTTAGGGGTGAGGACACACTGTCTAGGAGCACACATCTCAAAGGGGTGAAGGCTGCAACCTTCTATTTAATAGATACACACTATATCTGGATCTTTGTGACCTGTGAGTTAGACCTATTATTGGGATCAGTTCCAATGAATATCATACACTCACTTCTTTGTCACATAGACCTTTTGTTGATGGCTCAATACTTCACACCTTCTGCTCTACTCTATTCTTTCAACTGTCTTCCATGCCTAGCAATCACAAATGATTGCCTATAAATATCTTCCTCTAAATGATATAATTAAGTTAGCCTGTTAGAAAAATATTGAAATCATATTAGAGAAACAATACAACTCTCCAATAACATCTCAATCGGCCATGCTAAGCACGTAACACAAAATGGGACCGCCCAACTCAATATGAGTAGACGCGTCGCTTCACACTATCGGCTCTACCAAATTAACTGATACTTTCTTCTCATGCTGAATTACATCATACGCTCTTAACCAAACATTCTTAACTCTTCTCCACACACTAATCCAAGTACGCATATCAAAATGATAGGCACAACTACTACAACAATAAAAATAATGTTAGCTCCATCTGATAAACTCAGGAAACTATAACTGACTACTGGAAACTTCATAACTCAACTTGTAATACATATTTGACTATGCTTCCATGAACATATCATCATACACATGTCTAAAACATAAATATAAACACGCAAGGCTTCATTACAACCATACTGTAAATCACATACAAAACCCTTTCTGGGACCTATTAGGAACACTTACTGATACAGACAACTATATTACTGTCTTCACTTAGAATCAACCTCTACGTCTATGATATCATGTTGATAAGATATCTAGGAAACATATACTCAAGGCTCTCTCCATCAGGCTTCCATGTACACTTCTTACCATATGTTGTCATCAATGACAAACATACAGTCAGCACTCCGTCTTGCTGGCAAATCTCCAACAATGCATGACAAGAAAACCCAAGAGACTTCTAGTCACAACGCAATATAATAGGATATTAGAGTACAAGAGAGGTATCATGTAAATTATAACAATTAATATTTTAAAATTTCTTTGAGTGCGAGTGATACTTAGATTATTGCAAATATATGACCCAAGCCCGATACAAATCTAGGTAACAAAACAAAGTCATAAAATTAGGAAGTTTTCTATGGGGCAAGTTTAATTAATAATGACCATGAAATTAAGACAAATTTTATCATCTTGAACATAACATCTATCAACATAAGTAACTAGTTTCTACCTATACAAAGAAATACACATAGGGACTATTACTCCTATATTTAACAAACAAAGATTTCCTATGACTTCATTCACACCCAAATAAATACACTCATTTATTCCTAATTATCAACATAGTTATGAATAATTGTACTAAAATGAATATCGAGTTATACACCATTGCACTTGAATGATTAAGAAGAGATCATGTCTTCATGTACTCAAATATATATTAATAAACATCTACAAGAAAATACCACATGGATATAATTACCAATTCTAACTCATAGAAAACTATTAATCATATGTGGTTTCAAAATAGAGACATGAACATGCACCATCACCAAGTCACATACAAGTAGTTAATGTGGTATTTCCATTACCTTTAGATGCCATTAATTGATTTACCAAGCATCGTAACAAGTGTAATACCCATCTATTAGGAATGTACAAATAATTCTAAAATTAATCTATCATAATCTAAAATACCATGAAATAAAAAATATATAAAATAAACCTTAAAGTATCCTTTGATTATTACTATTTATAAATTTAATATTTATCTTGATCAAGGTATAATGTGATAATCAATCCCCCTCCTTAGAATAGAAATTATATAAATTATACAAACTAAAACATAATATAAATTTATATTACTAACAATGTAATTTCCACCTCATGGGCATAATCTACTTTTGGACTTACTAGATCAATACTTTCTATCAAACTATCCTAATCTCATCTATCTAAATGATATAAGTAAACATTTAAATGAAATAAAATGTAATATTATCTATAGTAATATTTTTAATACAAGGCAAAATAAATTTTACTCCAAAATCTTAATACCATAGATTTAAAGATTCATTGACTTTAAGTCTTCTAAGAACTTTACAATAACATATTTCTTCAATACAATTTGCAGCCACTTAAAATAACAACAACTATAGCAGAAAACAAAACTTTACAATAACAATATTTCTTCAATACAATTTTGCAGCCACTTAAAATAACAACAACAACTATAGAAACAAACAAATTCATTAAACCAACTATAGATCTAGTAATCTATGTGCTGAAATAATGAGATAAAATAAAAACTACAAAAGACTAGTTGTCATGTAAAGGAAATCAAAACTGATATAGTACTTCAATAATGAAGAAACATGCATGGAGTTGTTATTATGCAAAGAGAATACAAACTAGAAATTGGTATGGAGTTGAACAAAATGCAAACAAGTTTTACAAATCTAAACAACCAATTAAACTATCCTGTGTGGGCAGATTTGAAAATACACATATGGAAAATTAAGAGAAAGGAGCATGAGATGAAAGGCTTATTCATTTTCTTACGATTCTTTTTCTAAAGAGAGATTGAAGACAAATGAACAATTAAGATCAAAATAGAAATAAAATAGAAAAGAGTAGATGGTTGCAGAAATAATAAAACTTTAGTGGATACTTACAATGAAATCGCGATACCAAATGTCTAGAGTCAGCCTCAATGCACAATGCTACTTCAAATCGGGAGGCTATTCCATTGCAGCATTCTATTTTAAGCGTCCTTTGAAAGGAGCAAATTGTTCTCTTAAAAATCTGCACCACTCTCTCCTTTTTTCCCCCTTCTTCTCTCTAACCACCCAACCATTTATACCAACTGCCCCTCATAACTCCTCCCTTCCACCAAATGGTCACAACATTTCATAAAAAATAAGGGAATAATTAATTTACTTAGATTGCATTGAGATTTAGTATATGAATTTTATAATCCCACGTGGAAACATTCTAAGGCTTCAAAATTCCTTTCCTTAAACTCCTACGTAAGCCTTACTTTCTAATTTATGTCTTCTTAGATATTACTTTCTTTGATTATATAGTAATTTTTGTTTATAATTAAAATAATGTAAGAACATTTATAATAAAGATAGTTTCTTACTTTATAATTAAAACATTCTTTCTTTATAATTAAAAGATATTAAAAACATATAATATCTGTAATATTTTGATAAAGTGATAATTTAGTAAAATAATTAAATAGATAGATATACTATTATTTTTATTAATATTAATATTAATATTATTATTATTATTATTTCTGACTAAGAATAATAGTATATAAACAATGCTTATTTCAAGACAACAAATTCTTAGTTCATCATATCTTGATATCAAATGCGAACATGATTATTGAGACTAATTTATTAAATGTGCATAGATATACATTGCTAACTTAAGATTATGTAAATATTAATTGATTCACCTAGAGCAATTAAGACAATCCTAGTCAAACTAATCTTTCTAATATTATTATATAAAAATATAACTATCCTTGTTAATTTAACAACCATATTAACATTACCTATTACATACATTCAATTATGATATATATACATATATGTATGTTACCATAAAGATATTAGAACAATAAACCTTTGATGCACTCCATATAACATATTCGTCATAAATACCAACCGATAAGTAACATTAATATGTCATAAAGAGTCTAACACACTTATCAAAGTATTGAAAAAGGTTATATCCATAAGAACTAAAGCGAAAGCATCCAGAAGGGTATTACATCCCTCTCCCCTAGAAATTGACTTACTCCCGAAAGTCACAAGGCTATGATAAACAAGTCATAAACCATCTTATAACCATAATACTAATTAAATTCATTGACACCATATTAAAAAAATAAAATAAAAATTTATCTTTACGCAATAAGAGAAAAATAAGTTTGGTATAGTTATTTGTATATCCATAGAAGAGCATATTATTTCCACTAGCATAAGTTTAAACTACTCAAGGAAACTATTCTTATAATAATTCCAAGACTAGGTAATTCACTAGCATAGAATAGTCTCTTATGCAAAAGCTAACCAATATTATGAGCATAATAACGTACCTACAATTTTCCAACCACTTATTTTAAAAAAATATGTACAACACATACATTAAGAAACAAAGCATTAACCAATGTATAACAACCACACATGATCACACTAGTATGCCATCAAATTCAAGCAAGATAACAAATTGATTTTTAATGAGTTATATATGGTAGAATTTTCATACCCTTTTCCAAATTCCATAACACCATTATTGATATCCTTATTCTATGCAATAATGAAAATATATAGATATATACTCTATATAACAAGCAAGTCCACATCACTGGGATTACGCATCACAAGGCTCAGGAGTGGCTTCCTCTTTGGACAAGCTCACACTGCAGGGTACAATACCTGTCTCATCCATATTTAGAACTCCATAATCCATAATTGTAAGCCATAATCCATGCCTCACTCAGTGGCTTGATGGTGTTTTAGGCCATATACACAATGATCCCTCTATACAAGACCATGTACCCTATTCCTTGTTTATGTAAGGTGGTTAGCCTCCAAGGAATAGACACCACACATAGGTAGGTAGTGAATACTAGCTCCATAAAAGCCTCACATACCCCCATCCTCAAGGGTTCCCTACATTTTCTTCCTCGTATACACTCACCAAGTCCACCTCATGTGTCTTTAGTGAGGAATCACAACACAACACAAGACCAGCATTTGAAAATCCAAAAGAAATTAGTTTAGCCACCAAAGTTCATAAATAATAGAAAGTAAATTATCAATCTCAACAAAAGAATAATCTATGATGTTGCAACAATAAATTACATGCAAGATAACTTTCACAAGTCATGGCTAAACAATCACAGGAAAATATGATAAAATTACTAGTCTACACAAACAAAGATGAAAATCACAATAAATTGCATATCACATCACTATGTGACTATATATAGCCACCTCACGAGGAAGGAGGGAACAATGTCTAGCTACCGCAATAGCCCCTCATGTGGTTGGGACCGGGAAATACTACCCACATGGCATAGGGGGTTCACCTTGGCAACACCCCTGCATCGAATAGTGCAGAATAAGCATGCCAACACACCCAACATGACCATACACCAAGTGGAGTAAGCACACTCTGGTCATATGTCACATGGTAGTTTTCCTCATGGAGTAGGCACATACAAGACACACCCCGCATAACGATGTATTGCATAGATCATCATCGTAGCTAGAGGTATACATGGCTAGGGCCCACCCATATCCCTATCGTGTCTATACAACTGAGCATCCATGGGTGCCCCTCTATAAGCATGCAAGCATCTCCAATTTTCTCTGCATCAAGTATGAAACTATACATACATATATTGTGCCTTCATGTACTATGTACATGGCATCATGTCCTCAAGCTCGGCTCGCTACCATCAACAACATGGCACCATCACCTCACACTATGTCAGAACATTAGTGGGGTGTGGCATCATACCCATTGCATCATGTTGGAACATGCGTGGATACAATATTCCTCATAGCATGGGTAAAAATCTCCCTTCACATGTTGGACCACATAGGAAATATATATCCATAAATCATATATATATATATATATATATATATATATATATATATATATATATATCCATAGAATCTCACATTGAGTATTGGTATTATGCTCAAGAATTGTGGGAATCAGGCTAACATTTGTGAACCACACATATGGGTTCATCATAAGGGGAAGTATTTGTTTACCTCCTCCCTTGGGTAGTAGAAGCTAAGGTCACTTCATTTCGCCATTACTCATACATTGTCCATTCTACTCAAGGAAGTGGCAATGGTTATAGTATACTACCCCTCCACATACTGAGTTATAGGGGAAGTCATTTATTACTTCATCCCTCAAGTAGTAGAAGCTAAGGTCACTTCTTGCCGCCATTATTCGTACACTGGTCATTCTACTCAAGAAATTGGTAACAATTACTACCCCTTTTAAATTATAAATAACCCACAGGTTGGTACTCAGTAGGGTTATAGACAATCAAGAAACACATAAGGGTATGGTTCTTCCATACCTATATACAAACATACTCCCACGGATGGGTTCTTGGTTACACCTTCACATGGGCACACAAAGCAATTACTGGTTTTACACAACACCCAACAAAAGCACTAGTACTAGTTTAATCACATTGACAAGGGAATACATAATAAAATCATAGATTATCCATAATTCCCCACTCCATCTTTTCCATATTCTCATTGTGTCCACATAGCACATCATACTCATGGAATTATTATTTCCATTTTTTACTTAATGTAGGACCTAAAGGATATACAAAACATCATCTTTTCAAAGTACACTAAATTCTACTAAATGCTTCCCTTAACAAAGAAAAACAACACATTTAGCCATAAATGTTGCATAAACAATTCATTTTCATTTAGGGATTAATTTCTACTTCACATAAGATCTCTTTTCTTTTCTCAAGTTACTAATATTAACCAAAATGATAATTTCAATAACTCATCAAGTATCTATCAACATAAGTCAATGAGTATCACACCCAAAAAAAACCTGATTGCAACTTAATAGATTTACCAAGGCATTCATATTTCATCCAAGAGTTCATATTTGTCTTTTACCATGTGAAGGACAAACAATAATTAATGAAGGTAATAAAAAGATTGTATGAAATTCATTTATTCTTTCAATATTTGCATCAACAAATCCTTATCAAAACATTTTATAAACATACATACTATACATGAAAAAATAATGATTTAAATCATACACTTGTATTTTTTTTACCTAACACCCTTTTATAATCATTCATCAAGTTGAGAAGAGAGGGAAAAAAGGTTTTGTTTTTTTATTTTGTTTTTATTTTCAATTAACATTATCAAACACAATATACTACAATTTAGTTGTTTATACATACAATAGAAATACATTCAATCATATATCTTATGTATAGCTATTTTAGAATTACAAGATATCAAACATCAATTTCTAATAACAAACAATGTACACTACAAGAGAGAATACACATTCAATCAAAAATTTGATTACTTAACATAAAATAATATAAAACAAAGAAACAAAGCATGTTTAGAGTCAATAGGAAGTTATAAATCAAGGAAGATACACTCTAAACTATCTACAACATAACTCAAATATAAATCAACAAGATAAACTATGTAATAGTAAGAGGCAGTGAAGGAAATGATCCGAAAATACTTATCAAGAATACATGATAGACGCATAAGTCCCAGAGCTCCCAGTGTAGAAACTTGGCTATGATACCAGATGTAATGCCCCGCTAAGGTTCCCTCAGCACAAGGACATAAATTACACAACAAAACATGCATAATTTCTTTTTTTTTTTAAAGAAATAAAGTAGCATAATATAATCTCATTGATATTATGTAAATAGAAGTCAAGACAACCAATAGATCATACTACTTTTCATACTCAATTAATAATGATTGTCACTACATACCTAAATATTGCTACCTTTCTTTTTCATTATAACCACCATGTCCAACACCTGTATCTACACACATGTCTAAACAACAAGGTGCAAAAATTAGATACATGATCATAAACAAACACTTTATTGATATCTTATCAATGTGAATCATTATTGAGAAGATGTAAAATAATTGCACTTAAAACTTTAAGACAAACCCTATGGGTCTGTACCTAAGCCTCGGGGGCTCATCACTAATGGCCTTGCCTACGTTCACGCTTAGAGACTTCATAGTTTGATACCTTATTATTGAAATATATAGTGCTGGATTAATCATATTAAAGGTATGACATACATAATATGTTATTATTATAAAATACATAAGCGGGTACACAACCCTTTCCAAGGTAGAGTTCCTAGACAGTTTAACCATCGGCTACCACCTACTTGGCAAAACAAAGATGGAATTGGTTAATGATGAAATATACTAATACTAACACTCAAGGGACAAGGATGTCCATAATTATAAACCACAAATAATAGAAAGTATTAAGCATGACAAGATAACCCAAGAGACTTCTAGTCACAACGCAATACAATAGGATATTAGAGTACAAGAGAGGTATCATGTAAATTATAACAATTAATATTTCAAAATTTCTTTTAGTACGAGTGATACTTAGATTATTGCAAATATATGATCTAAGCCCGATACAAATCTAGGTAAAATAACGAAGTCATAAAATTAGGAAGTTTTCTATGGGGCAATTTTAATTAATAATGAACATGAAATTAAGACAAGGTTTATCATCTTGAACGTAACATCTATCAACATAAGTAACTAATTTCTACCTATACAAACAAATACACATAGGGACTATTACTCCTATATTTAACAAACGGATATTTCCTATGACTTCATCCATACCCAAAAAAGTACACTCCTTTATTCCTAATTATCAACATAGTTATGAATAATTGTACTAAAATGAATATCGAGTTATACACCATTGCACTTGAATGATTAAGAAGAGATCATGTCTTCATGTACTCAAATATATATTAATAAACATCTACAAGAAAATACCACATGGATATAATTACCACTTCTAACTCATAGAAAAATATTAATCATGTGTGGTTTCAAAATAGAGACATGAACATGCACCATCGCCAAGTCACATACAAGTAGTTAATGTGGTATTTCCATTACCTTTAGATGCCATTAATTGATTTACCAAGCATCATAACAAGTTTAATACCCATCTATTAGGAATGTACAAATAATTCTAAAATTAATCTATCATAATCTAAAATACCATGAAATAAACAATATATAAAATAAACCTTAAAGTATCCTTTGATTATTACTATTTATAAATTTAATATTATATATTGATCAAGGTATAATGTGATAATCAATCCCCCTCCTTAGAATAGAAATTATATCACTCAAACAAACTAAAACATAATATAAATTTATATTGCTAACAATGTAATTTCCACCTTATGGGCATAATCTACTTTTGGACTTACTAGATCAATACTTTCTATCAAACTGTCCTAATCTCATCTATCTAAATGATATAAGTAAACATTTAAATGAAATAAAATGTAATATTATCTATAGTAATATTTTTAATACAAGGCAAAATAAATTTTACTCCAAAATCTTAATACCATAGATTTAAAGATTCATTGACTTTTAAGTTTTCTAAGAACTTTACAATGACATCTTTCTTCAATACAATTTGCAGCCACTTAAAATAACAAAAACTATAGCAGCAAACCAAACTTTATAATAACAATTTTTCTTCAATACAATTTTGCAGCCACTTAAAATAACAACAACAACTATAGTAGCAAACAAATTCATTAAACCAACTATAGATCTAGTAATCTTTGTGCTGAAATAATGAGATAAAAATAAAAACTACAAAAGACTAGTTGTCATGTGAAGAAAATCAAAACTAGTATAGTTCTTCAATAGTGAAGAAACATGGAGTTGTTATTATGCAAAGAGAATAAAAACTAGAAATGAGTATGGAGTTGAACAAAATGCAAACAAGTTTTACAAATCTAAACAACCATTTAAACTATCCTATGTGGGCAAATTTGAAAATACACATATGGAAAATTAAGAGAAAGAGCATGAGATGAAAGGCTTATTCATTTTCTTATGATTCTTTTTCTAAAGAGAGATTCAAGACAAATGAACAATTAAGATCAAAACAAAAATAAAATAGAAAAGAATAGATGGTTGTAGCAATAATAAAACTATAGTGGATACTTACAATGAAATCACGATACCAAATGTCTAGAGTCAGCCTCAATGCACAATGCTACTTCAAATTGACAGGCTATTCCATTGCAACATTCTGTTTTAAGCGTCCTTTGAAAGGAGCATATTGTTCTCTTAAAAATCTGCACCAATCTCTCTTTTTTTTCCCCCTTCTTCTCTCCAACCACCCAACCGTTTATACCAACTACCCCTCATAACTCCTCTCTTCCACCAAATAGTCACAACGTTTCATAAAAAATAAGGGAACAATTAATTTACTTAGATTGCATTGAGATTTAGTATATGAATTTTATAATCCCACGTGGAAACATTCTAAGGCTTCAAAATTCCTTTCCTTAAACTCCTACGTAAGCCTTACTTTCTAATTTAAGTCTTCTTAGATATTACTTTCTTTGATTATATAGTAATTTTTGTTTATAATTAAAAGAATGTAAGAACATTTATAATAAAGATAGTTTCTTGCTTTATAATTAAAACATTCTTTCTTTATAATTAAAAGATATTAAAAATATATAATATCTGTAATATTTTGATAAAGTGATAATTTAGTAAAATAATTAAATAGATAGATATACTATTATTTTTATTATTATTAATATTAATATTATTATTATTAATAAGATATCAATAAAGTGTTTGTTTATGATCATGTATCTAATGTTTGCACCTAGTTGTTTAGACATGTGTAGATACAGGTGTTGGACATGGTGGTTATAATGAAAAAGCAAGGTAGCAATATTCAGGTACGTAGTGATAATCATTATTAATTGAGTATGAAAAGTAGTATGATCTATTTGTTGTCTTGACTTCTATTTACATAATATCAACGAGATTATGTTATGCTACTTTATTTCTTTAAAAAAAAATAGAAATTCTTCATGTTTTGTTGTGTAATTTATGTCCTTGTGCTGAGGGAACCTCAGCAGCGCATTACACTAAGCTTAATAGTTAAGTGTCTAATCCCTGTAAGTGTTATTCAATTCGGTTTACTAAACAGAGGTTGAATTCACTAAAAATTTTAATAAAATCCCAAAATTAATATAAATAATGAATTTAGAATTGTGTGTGCTTGAATGTGACCTCTAAATCAACCACATACGCAACATAGTCATTACTCCTATGGTCAAATTACGAAGAGAATATGAATTATTCAATCCGAAATTCATGAGGAAGCGACCTGTTGCCTCCTATGCAGGCGGGGGTGTATAATCGCTCTCAGATTGGAGAACCAACAACCATCAGACCGCTACTACAACGGAGGATTTTCCAAGAAAGCCATAAAGATGATATGCAAAGCTAGAATCAAACTAAGATGAATGCAATTAATCTAAGAATACTTGAAAGAAGATATGAAATGCAGATTTTTTTAGTTGATTTTGGAATAAAAATGATCTTAATCTAAGAACAATTAAGCAAATTTAATTTAAATGAGAAATGCAATTACACTAGAATGAGAAATTAAACTAGTTGCAAATGAAAGCTTGAAATTCAATCAAAAATTCACTATAGTGCCTTTACTCTCAAAAATTGTCCTCCTGAATGAGAAAAAGAGGTCAAATAAAAAGAAGAGCCAAGAGGAGGAGGAAGAGTTTCTTGATTCGAAACTCCTGACCTTTCATATCCTTTTTTGGACAAATAAGCATGAATTACTTTATTAAAAGAATGGAAAATGCCACATGAGGACCTTTCGAATATCTCAAATTATTAATTCAAGAAAAAGGTGTCCATTCAAATAACAAGCAATTATTAATTCCTTTTTATGGGTAATTAGCTAAAGAGGGTGGTTTGATTTAATTTAATTTAAAGCGCATAGGACTTTACAATTAAATTAATGTATCATAGGGGTAATTTAGCCAATTAAGTCAAAGACTTTAGGAATTAATTTAGCATTTGATTATTGCAATTTATGGTCTTTGCAATTGACATCAAGTCAAATTAAGTCAGATAGGAGAGAGAAAATTGCCTAGGGAACTAGGACTTTGGTGATGTAAAATCGAGATAATGCACCAAAATTGATGAAATTAAATAGGTGCCAATTTTGGGGTATTACATTTGCCCCTCTTTGAATTGATGTGCGAACAGCGCGTTGATTCAAAGAATAGTCTGAAGTGACAGATGAAAGCAGATCAAAGCATGAATTTTTCAAAGTCTAAGTTAGATTGCGAAGACAACGATCTTAGAAGAGAACCAGAATCAGGGTTAGATTGCCCCAATACCAATTGATGAAGATGCAGATTTAGGACTATCTCCGAATCAGGGTTAGATTGCCCCAATACAAAGCTTAGTCCTCCGAGACCCAGGTTAGATTGCCCAGATAACGGTCTAAAAGAGATTTTGAGAATCATCTCCAGAACAAAGCTTGACTCCCAGGAATTAGGGTTAGATTGCCCCAATACCCAAAAGATTTCAAGAACCATCTCCAGAACGAAGAATGATCCTCGAGGATCTGAGTTAGATTGCTCAGATACCTAAGAGATAGATTTCCAGATAACAAGATGCGAGGCGTGAAGATGCCCCTAGCAATAAGGACTAATGATTCAAATCAGACTCATTCAAGAATAGATTCGACAAGATTCAAATGATGTAATCATCCTGCCCCCTCGGGAGCGAAATGGAAAGATGACATGTCAGAAGGATGATAAACAACAAGAGATTGCAGAGCAAAAGCAATTAGACTAGATTCGCGAAGCTACAGAAGTGAAACGGAGCAAAGTAGAGGTCTTGTTGACCAATTTTGAGCAATAGTTGACCATGGTTGACTAAATTTGACTTGAGTTGACTTTGATGAAAAGAGAAAAGATTTGAGAACATGATGCAAAGATGAGGATCTGGCAGGAAGATGACACCAGAAGGCTGACTGCACAAGCATCCGATCCAGAAGGAGTCCAATATTTAAAACATGATTTTGAGCCACTTAGAGATGTCAGATTTTGATTTCGATCTCGAAAATGGATTCAGAACAGTCGATTTAGCAAAGGGTGCAATTTTCAAGGAAAACGGAGCACTTTCAAAAATTAGGTCAAAAGCTATATAAGGGTCGGAGGAGTCATTTTCAAATCATTATTCAGCGTTGTCTCTTAGTGATTCTGAGCTCTAAGATAGAGAAATGGAGGGTCTGCCACTACATACACACCAATTTGAGCGCTCTCGACGACATGCCCGGCCACCGGAGTATGACACACCTGTAAGTAGTCGATAAACTGCTTTGTATTTCAATTCGTATAGCGTGATAGGTTAGATTTTTTTAAAAAAAATATTAGCATAATGTAAAAAGTGTGAAATATCGCGCGAGAAAGTAGTTCTCTCCCGTGAAAGCAGGTTTCATTTCGCGCGAGAAAGTAGTTTTCTCGCACGAACTAACAAGCACCAAGGATAGAACTTCGCGCGAGCTAGAGGGATATTGTACGCGAGAATTCTATTTTCTCGCGCGAAATGGTAGTTTTCTCGCACGAAGTGGAAGTTGTCTCGCGTGAAGGAACACTTTTCTCGCGTGAAAGACTGTTGCAAGTGGCCAAATTTTATCAGATTTGCATGAAATCAGCCAAATAAAGTCTTGTAGAGCCTTGTCATAGGATAGATACTCTGCTGTAGTTGTTGTTGTAGTAGTGAAAACCAACATGATTGAGTTACTGACCCAGTGTCATCATTTGCTGTGCAGGTTGACTTTCCAGATATCGCATTTCGAGCACATCACCCGGTTATTACTACATTAGTTCAGAGACTGACAGATGCTGAGAGTGCTCACATTGATGCTCTGGGCTTGGGATATTTGCGTGAGTTACCTGACATTCGGGTGAATCACGGTCTTCTTACTGCATTGGTAGAGCGTTTCCATTCGGAGACGAACACATTTCATTTTTTGATGGGAGAGATGATAGTGACCACCGAGGACATATATAGGATCCTGCGGATACCCATTCATGGTACTCGTGTTGAGTACAATACACAGCCGCGGCAGGGTACAGTGGCCTTGAGGACTATCTTCAGAGATGATCTTGTGATGGGTCGGGCCATCTCCTGGGAGGATCTGGTGCACATATATGGTGGAGCGCATCCATTCAAGGTCGTGTTGGCTATATTTTTGAGTTGTTACCTCGTACCTGATCGAGGTCAGCATGGACTAGAGTGTGGTTGGGGTACTATGCTGCAGAGGATGTTGGACAGACCAGCTGTGAGATTTGGATGGGGGGAGTGTATGCTGGCACACATGTATCACGAGATGCATGAGATTGTGTACAGAGGTGCGAGATCGATGGCGGCAGGAGTCTTCGTCTTACAGGTCTGGGCCTGGGAGCACCTCCCCATTTGTAGACCCCTATTCCATGATACGCGACAGGCGCTGGAGCCTTATATTTACAGATATTCAGGTGTGATGACCCAGCCCCTGCTGGGTAAGACAGAGCAGTGGAGAGCACAGTTGGATGACATGGTCGCTGTAGTTTGGAGACCTTGGATAGCTACTGAGCCTTGGGATGATGCTCGGAGAGAGTTTTCTACCATGTTCGTATCACGTCCACTGATTGGACGAACCATTCAGATGATTGAGAGATTCGTGGTTACACATGTCCTGCGTCATTTTGGCAGACAGCAGGATATTTCACAGGAGTATTGCCCCTACGCTCGCTTCTCCGACGAGGAGAAGAAGGGGTGGCGTGCATGATTGGATCCAGGGCGATGCGTGATAAAGTCACGCATCCCACCAGCACGATGGGATTACATGGTGGATGTCACCAATGCAGGGGTGACACCTGCATACAGGGACCAGTTGATTGTACGGCCTCATCCGAGGTTCACAGATCTAGTTGGCATAGGAGCACAGCAGCAGGCACCACAGCAGCAGCAGGCACCACAGGATCAGCAGGCGCAGGCAGAGCAACCTATACAGCAGCAGGCTGTGCAGCAGCAGCAGGCACCACAGCAGACACTTGGGCAGAGAGTTTTGAGGCCCCGATCAGGACAGGTGAGCATCCCTGCTAGGACCATGGGCTCAGATCTCGGAGCAAGGAGTAGCGGTACATAGCAGAGATCTACGAGACCACATACAGTTGATATATCCCAGCAAGTACCACAGGGGGAGGATACTGACATGCCAGATGTGGCAGCTGGAGCAGGTGTAGGTCAGGTGCAGGAGGCTCTCAGGAAGAGCCGAGAGAGGGTACGGTAGGTGCAGCGTGAGCATGATGATTTTCACACATGTCTTATCCGAGAGGAGACTCGAGTAGCAGATAGGGATGCAGAGATTAGACAGCTTCGGGCGAAGTTAGCGCATTCAAGATTAGAGACGAGATATGAGGCCACCCAGGCGGCTTATTACTATGCAGCATACTGTGGGGCTGTTCCAGATATATCAGAGCAGGTGCCGCCATTTTCTGAGTATGCTGGGGCTCCCCAGGCTCCTCCCCTAGTACCTCCACAGGCTCCTCCATAGGCTCCTTCACAGGCTCCTCCACAGGCTCCTTCACAGAGACCGATGCCACCACCGCAGACATTAGGACAGTAGGCTCCTCCACCTCCACCCCCCTCCAGTGGGAGTGGATCTTGATTGTATCATAGCTCATTTTTGTTGTTTTGGTACTGTGCTCGAGTAGCACCTCTTTGTATATGACATTTAGATCGAGAGATATATATATATATGAGAGCGATGATTCCGTTGATATCATTGTACTTATTGCAAATTGCTTGAATGTATAATGCTTAGGAGATGTGCTCTTATATGCTTTAGATGTATGAATAGAAATGTATGCAATGTAGTGATAGATAAATGGTTTATGCTTATAGCAGATACACATGTTGATGCAGATGCAACGAGTTTATGGATGGAAATAAAATGCAATGGATATGGTACTAATCATCTCATGCAAGATTGTAGCAATATTTAATAGGTACTAATCAAAGGATAGATATGTTCGAGGATCGACAATGAAGACCGGATACTTGTGCAACCAAGAAGAACCCGAGGCAATAGATGAGAGCCTTTGATGAAGACTATTAAGAGAGTAAATAAGGCATCGTCTTAAGTTCAAAGCCTAAGCTAAAGATGCAAGCTTAAAATGAAAATGCAAACCCTAGGACTTGGTTGTTGGACTCACCGTATTTATCATCATAGAGCCTTTCAAGTTCAGACAATCGCAAGATGTCATACAATCCTTACTAATATTGCTATCATGAGAATATGAATATGACATGAGTCTTAAATTTGTCGGAATAAGGTGTAAGCATTAAGGCACAAGAAGCCAGAATGACCTGAACACCTATTCCTTTTAATCTAGCAAGTTAACATAAGCATTAGAGCATAAATGCTAGAATGACCTGAATGTCTCTTGCGAACAAACACACCAAGCACGCAGGAGATCTTTCTTTTGCCAAAGAGTGCTCGCAGTGACCCTTACGTTCACTTAACAGGACGAGCGTTTACAATTTCATCAGTAGCAGAAAGAAGTCACTCAAAAGACAAGGAGAAGAACCAACCTCACCAAAGCATCCATATAAAAGGAGTCAAGGTACGCATGGCCATCCAATACGAGATGGAGGCTCTTACAGACGGACACCCCTCTTAAATGAATTCTTTGGATCATTGGAACTAAACCAACAAACAAAAAGCAAAAAAGCAAAAGCAAAAAAAAACAAGCATGCAAAGAAAACAAAGCTCAACATGTCTCAAAGGAACACACATTTAGTTTAAGTTTCAGTTCAAGTTCGTGTTCAAGCGGATTGAAGACAATTTAGAAAGATAACGTTCGAAGTCTCAATGAGATAATGATAGTAGGTAGACGTAGTGAGAATCACTGGTGATTGATAAAAGGGAGAAATCCCGAAGAAGAGAGATCAAACGAAAGCTAGGTATCCGTAGGCAGGCATAGGGGAAACCACTGGCGACCAATGCTCAAAAGAGTTTCTGAAAGTGATAGGACAATGCCCCCTAGACCAGGCAGGTGCCCCCAAGTGTGAACCAGATCCAATCTATGAAGAGTCGAGGAAAACTCAAAGACAAGTGCATGAGCTAGCAAACCAAAGCAGGAAACAAACTAAAGCAGGAAAGCAGGAAAACAAACTAAAGTAGGAAAGGAAGGAAACTAAAGCAGGAAACTAAGAGCCAAGTGACACTGAGATGAGATGTTACTTCAGGAAAACAAGAGGCGCCTGTTTACCAGGTTTTCACCATCTTGGCAGAGATTCTATTTTTGCTACCATGACGCCTGTTTACCAGGTTTTCATCAATGGCACATTTTTCTCTTTTTCAATTTTTTTGTACTTTTCTCTTTTTTTGCTTTTTTTGTATTTTTCACATTTTCTATTTTTTTGTATTTTTGAAATTTTTCATTTTTTTTGTATTATCAAGGCGCCTGTTTACCAGGTTTTCACCAGGATAATAGATACATCAAAGCGCCTGTTTGCCAGGTTTTCACTAAGATGATCATTTTTTTCAGGACATTTTGCAATTTTTAGGATTTTTGCAATATACCATTTTTTAGGATTTTTTCAGGATCAATAAGTATGCACATGAGCATACTGAGAATGTCAGCTGTAGAACTTCTTAGATGAAGAGTGTTGATGGGCTCTTTGAGTCTCTCTCCTTTAGTAGGAATCTCTGAGAACACAGTCATTTGTAGTAGTAGCCAGCTGAGAAGTTGCAGAATCAGAACTAGATGTTGTAGCAATAACAGGAGAGCCAACTAGTAGTGTCCAACAGTCAAGAGACCCATAGTCAAGGAAAGATCACTTAAGTGAGACCCACAAATATCCTCATGGACACACCTTAACTCTTTGTCAGATTTCCCACGCTCTAAACGCTTAGGAGGAGTACATTCTAGATTTCTCTTAATCATGTCATTAGCAATGAGGAGATGCTGATATGCACTTTGGGAAAAGGCAAGATGGAGTGAAGAGTGTAAAGTATGAGAGGCAAGGGTGATGGAATGGAGGGAAGCATGAGAATTTTGGAAGCTCGAATGACAACTTTGATTTTTTCTTTCTTTGGAATCCACATAGCTTTTGAATTTTTTCTTCTTTACTTTGAGGTGCTTTTGATGACAATGCCTATAGAATGGATTTCGAGATCCATTTTTTATTTTATTTTTTGGCTTTTGATTGTCTTCTTCTTTTTGAGGACCTTTGCGGTCTTTTGAACACCTTTGTTTCTTTCCTTTCTTCGTAGTCACATGTCGATTAGATGGGACATGGTGACCTTGAGATATAAGTGGATTCTCATTATTTTTATTTTTATGTTGCACATCCAAGTTACTTCCAAAAGACTCAGGAATGATGGATGAAAGAGGCTTATATGACTGGTTCAGGTGGAGAGGTGGAAATGGAAGTGGACGGGCCACTTTTCTAGGAGATGAAGAGGGAAGAGAAATCGATGGGATGGGCTCAAGTGCAAATATATCAGTATCATCCTCATCATTCATGAATGCATCAGGTAGATCAAGAAAGTAATCTTCCATAGAGCGTTGTTGATTGTGAGTCATCTTAGAAGAGTCAGATAAGTTTGGAGGAATATTATGTGAGCCTAACCAAGATGGTCTATTCCAAGAGTTAGGTCCCCTTTCAGGTGGTAAGAGTGCACGAATGGGAACCATTTCAATTCTAGATCTACCAATATTCCATGAAGCTGTAACAGAATGGGGTCTTACATACCCATGAATTGCTGGAGTAGTAGGAGTATAGCTTGGAGTAGATGGCCTAGGAGCCATAGGAATGATCTCCACAGGAGGGTGGAAAGGATCATCATCAATAGCTTGATCTGGAGGATCATAACTTTCTCCTCTTTCTAAGTTGTTAAGACTAGCATATAGGTGCATAGCATCAACTGGTATTTCCATTATAGCATCTGATATAGAGTCCGATTCAGCTAGAGACATAGTCAAAGGTAGACTTTCTTCATTGTTGTCATCTAACATAGGAAGTTTTTCTTCAACAGTAGGATCTTGTTCAGTAGTAGAAGCAGCAAAGTAATCTGGAATAGGCATATCTTGAGGCATACCCAAGAGAAGAGAAGCATCCAACAATTGCTCCCAATTAGTATGTGTGTCATTGTAGTCATCAGCAGTAGGATTTTGTTCAATAGTAGAAGTAGTAGAACAATCTAGAATAGGCATACCTTGAGGCATACCAAAGATAAGGGAAGCATCCAACAGTTGCTCCCAATCAGTATGTGTGCCATTAGAGGTAGTGACATATTCAGTAGTAGCTGCAGTAGTAGAAATCTGTTCAGTAGAGTGTATAAAATCCTCCTGGTGAGGACCAAGATCATGTTCTTGAAGCACTTGAGAAGGTAGATAAGACTCTTTCTGGTAGTCTGAATCAGAATTTTGAACATTCAAAGATCTTTCATGTGTCATAGGCTGAATCTGTGTTTCTTCATGTGAGTGCAAGCTGCGGCTAGGTTGGTCAAGCTCATAGCTCTGATAGCTAATACCAAATCTTTCTTTAGAAGGTTCCTCACAGGAATGTGGAGATGGAGGGAGAGCTGACAGTGACAAGATGGACTCAATCTGATATTCCCCCATGCCAATATCTTTGATCTTCAAGGTCTTTTCTATTTCTTTTAGCTTAGCATCATAGAACTCAATGGACTCTCTATTGGCAGGAACAAAACTATCTGTCGCTTGGGTAAGCATCTTAGCAGAGCAAGTATTTAGGCTAGCACTATTGTCAATGAGGACGTGAGGGATACTCTTGGGGCCTTCCATAACTTCAGTGTGCAGGAGAGAATTATGCGGGTGGCTCAACAAGTGATCGTCTTCCTCAGAGAATGATAAATAATGAGGCGAGGTCAAATGACCCACCATAGATTGAAACTGGTCGAGATTGAGATCTTTGTGGATGTTTTCCTTAGTGAGGGCTTTATCCATAGATAGTTTTGGTTTGGATTTCGAAGGTTCAGGACCTTTGAGAACAATCTTTGCATGAGATCGAGGGATAGCATTCGCACAAGCTAGAGATTTTGTGTAGTTATAAGAGGGAGGTGTAGGGCCTCGCAAGACAAAGGGAGTTTTGGGTTTAGGAGTATCCTTGCTCCCTGGAGCAATGATCATGTCACAGTGAGAGATCCAAGGTTTGTTTCTAGCAAATTTGGAAGGCGGTTGAGCTTCTATCATAGCCTTCCCAGTGGCTTTGATCGTTTGTATGTTAGAGCTGAGATTGAAAACCAACTTTGAAGGTTTTGGATCTCCCATCTTGTTGGTAGTATTCTGAGAGATCGTGAAAGAGTTGATAGGTTCAAAAGGATCAATAGGTTTAATTTTAGAAAGTGACCCTTCAGAGTCTTGTTGGTCTTCAAACAATGGGTTATAATATTCTTGAAATAGTAAGTCAGACTGTATCTGAAACAATGGATTGTAATGCTCTTGGAATGAGGAGGAATGTGAGGATCTCTCACAAAGTTCAAATTTCACAACAGATTTGGGATGACCTATGTCTTGATTACGAGATTCACTTTGATCTTGATCAGCGTTTTGAATGGGATAAGTCTTGCCACTTCGAGTCGTGACAGTCATAGACAAAGATGTAACGAGCAAAGATTTAGGATAAAGCTAGACTCTGTCTCTAAGATAATGAAAAGGAGATAAATGGCTAGAACAGCCAAGATGCAAGATGAACCTGGTACGAATTGTCAAAAAGAGATGGCTAGAACAGCCGAGATAAGACAATCACAACACAAGGTACAAGAGCACAATGAGATAAGGTAGACTAATGAGAGACAATATGAGTCAAAGCAAAGATCAATCAATTCTTAACTCAAGACAACTAGTTTCTGACAGTGAACGACAGGAAAATAGAAAAATAGATCACAGACAAAAAGGTAGATCAGATTTATGTCATTGATCAAGCACATAAGACAGCAATCAAGGAGTTCAAGCAAACAGTCTTCAAGCAATGGGCAAGGGACAAAGCAACCTTGCGCATGAACAAGAATAGTGACGTAGTATTTCTACTCCCTAAGGAATCTACTTGTGTATGTTCTTGAGATTGTTTTAGCAGGCACTTAAAACACAACAACATCCTAGCAAGTTGTCTACAAAGATATACATGGCTTTTCTAAAGGGAGTCCTCGATATACGCAAGGTATGTGAGGCACAAATCCGTAGATGAGAAGAATTAGAAATCACACAGCCGGGGGGAGACGGTAACCCAAATCTCCTCCTTCACTTCTCAAAGGTATAAAGTTCTTTGAGGCTTAGCCAAGAGTGAAATCTAACTCATTCCCAAGAGAGGTGTCTTTGGATTCACCTCCCGATATTTATACTCCGCCGGAACACAGGAGTTAAGGTCGTCCCTTGAGGTGATGAAATCCCCAAGCAGGCCTTCTAAAAAAATGAAAAGTAAGTAATTCTCTATCAAAAAGTATTGAAAAGCACTAAAGGTGGTGCATTTAACCCTTCAAGTAAATGTGAGGTGAGTCCACAAAGTGGTGCATTTAACTCCTCACACAAACTCAAAGTGAGTCCACACCTTAGAAAACAAGTGAGTTCCAAAAAGCACAAAAGGGTTGCCAAGTGGAACAATTAACGCTTCTTTCCTGTAGACCCCTCCCCTTTAATGTGGCGCTGGGATTGCAACCACAGGGCGGAAATGAGGGGCCGGCGGATTAGCGAGTCCAATAACCCAAGATAGCAATCTAGATCAATCACAAGTAATCTAAGACTGCTAATCAATACTACTCATAAGTGCAAGAGGGTTTGAATCATGGAATATTTAACTTTCCAAGTAAACATGAAGTGAGTCCACAAAGTGGTGCATTTAACTCTTCATGTAAACTAGGAATGAATCCATGCCCTCAATTACTCAATGAGATGCTTTGATATTTGAAACCAAGAATTACTTAAGGTGTAAACACAAGCATTCACTTACATAAACTTGTATGAAAGAAAATCTATGTTTATTCATTTCCCATTAAGAGCATCAATTGAAATGTGTTCTATGAAAGCATGTAAACACTCAAGCCAAACACATGAAAGATTAATTTTAATTCCAAAGTCCAAATGTTTTAGAGATTTTAAGAACTCACCTTAGGTCCAAAGATCTGCAATCCAGCATTTAACACACATCCGAAAGTATAGAATCAAGACAAATCAATGACAAACCGTAAGATATGTAACATTGTTGTCTTCAAGACAGTCTTTAAAGATTGATTTATTTGACCCATAAAATCATAATATTAAAATTTCTGGAAAGAATGAAGTTTTTATCTAACACCAAGAACTATCATTTCCCAAAGTTACAAGGTCTTATGATTTCATTTAGTACCTCAACCAATAACCTTTTTAGACTGCAATTTTTCTGTCATAAATCAAATTTAAAACACCAAACCCTGCCTAGGGAATCACATATCTTTCTCAAAAATAATCCAAATGAAACCAAAAAAATTTCACAGTAACTATTAATGAATCTAGTTTCCAAATATGTAAGCCATTTATTTTTTCCATTCATAAATAATTTCCTATGAATAAATCATTGCCTGCAACTCCAATGCAGATTGTTAAAAATTAGTTTTCACTCAAATGCCCATAAATTTCACAAATCTGCATAAAAATAACTCAAACCAAAAGGAAATGAAAGCTTATTTACGTATCTTTCCAATTCATATTATTAGAGATCTTGATTCTTCATAATTTGTCCGTACCAGACATTTCAATCTGACTGTATTCAGAGAATCTCAAATCTGCAAATACCCAATTTCACCAAAATGATCATAACTTATTCATTTCTCAATAAAAATAAACCAAACCAAAAGCATGAGAAAGAGGATTCATCATTATATCCATCCATTACTATATTAAAAGTTTTTCAAGCTGTAAGTGGCCGTACAAGGCATGAAACCAACACTAAAGCTGAAAAAGCAATCAAGAATGAGGCCAGAAATTGATCCTTTCTGCCCCACGGTGGGTGCCAAAATGTGTGTGCTTGAATGTGACCTCTAAATCAACCACATATGCAACATATTCATTACTCCTATGGTCAAATTACGAAGAGAATATGAATTATTCAATCCGAAATTCGTGAGGAAGCGACCTGTTGCCTCCTATGCAGGCGGGGGTGTATAATCGCTCTCAGATTGGAGAACCAACAACCATCAGACCGCTACTACAACGGAGGATTTTCCAAGAAAGCCATAAAGATGATATGCAAAGCTAGAATCAAACTAAGATGAATGCAATTAATCTAAGAATACTTGAAAGAAGATATGAAATGCAGATTTTTTTAGTTGATTTTGGAATAAAAATGATCTTAATCTAAGAACAATTAAGCAAATTTAATTTAAATGAGAAATGCAATTACACTAGAATGAGAAATTAAACTAGTTGCAAATGAAAGCTTGAAATTCAATCAAAAATTCACTATAGTGCCTTTACTCTCAAAAATTGTCCTCCTGAATGAGAAAAAGAGGTCAAATAAAAAGAAGAGCCAAGAGGAGGAGGAAGAGTTTCTTGATTCGAAACTCCTGACCCTTCATATCCCTTTTTGGACAAATAAGCATGAATTACTTTATTAAAAGAATGGAAAATGCCACATGAGGACCTTTCGAATATCTCAAATTATTAATTCAAGAAAAAGGTGTCCATTCAAATAACAAGCAATTATTAATTCCTTTTTATGGGTAATTAGCTAAAGAGGGTGGTTTGATTTAATTTAATTTAAAGCGCATAGGACTTTACAATTAAATTAATGTATCATAGGGGTAATTTAGCCAATTAAGTCAAAGACTTTAGGAATTAATTTAGCATTTGATTATTGCAATTTATGGTCTTTGCAATTGACATCAAGTCAAATTAAGTCAGATAGGAGAGAGAAAATTGCCTAGGGAACTAGGACTTTGGTGATGTAAAATCGAGATAATGCACAAAAATTGATGAAATTAAATAGGTGCCAATTTTGGGGTATTACAAGAATAATGTTAAATCTATTCTCTTGAATAGATTTAAAACCATTCAATTTGATGTATTTAATAAAACTTTACAACTATACAATTTTAAATAAACTCATTTAACACAAGTTATAATACATCAAATGAGAAATAATTCATGAATTTTATTACAACTAATTAATGGATACTTAAACAAAAATTAATAATTTAAAGGCTATTAAAATAACACAACAACCTCTTTAATTCATTAATTTTATTAAATCATCAATGATTAACTTTTAAGAAAATTAAATTGCTTAAATAGTTAACCCTTCAAAGTCTTTTAACCTAAGGCCTGAAATAAGGTCTAAATAATAAATAAAAACTTAAATAATTTTCAATAAAAAACAAAATCAATAAATCACTTTATTAATTATTTACTAAATATATATTCAAATCTAAATTTTAAATCTATTTACGTCTCCCTCAAAGACCCCAAGAAAATCCAATTTACATCCTTCTTGAAAATCCTAGAAAGATCAAACTTCTAGACTTATTATGAAAGTAAAAAATTGTTGGCAAAATGGTCAGCGCTCCCCTCAGGATTCGCAACATGGTTGAACACACTCTTGTGTCTTCTATAAGTCTAGTGGTTGTATTGGGCATTAACAGGTTGATCTTTTGGTGCAACAACAACCACTACTTGTAACAAGTGGTATTAGAGCTTGGTCACAGGTTCAAATCCCCTCGGGTAGCACTGAGGGGGACATTGTTGGCAAAATAGTCAGCGCTCCCTTCAGGATTTGCGACATGGTTTAAAAGACTTATGTGTCTTCTATAAGTCTAGTGGTTGTATCGGGCACTAACAGGTCGATCTTTTGGTGCAATGACAACCACTACTTGTAACAAAAATAAACACTATGGTAAAAAATCTAATTAATTTGAAGTCCAAAGAAATAAAATTTTATTATCTCCAACACCAAATAAATCTATATAAAGCCAACATAAAATGAGAGTATTTGGGTTAAACCCCTTGGGCTTGCTGGTTAAATAAATTTCATATTTTATTATTACTTTAAATAAAGTTGTGTTTTTTTTTTTTAACTATATTATACTAACACTCTTTCCAAATTTTGAAATAAAATATTAAACTAATGTTTTTTTTGTTGTAACCCTATGCCATAGGGTCGAGAGCCTAGAGGAGGTGGCTTAACAAGGGCATGGCGGCGTGACCTCTGGTGGTAGCCGCAGGAGGTGGTGCCACCACAAGGTTCACACCCCGTGGAAAGGGTTACGGGGGGCCGAGAAATCCCCTGCTACCCATCGTGCCTCCACATAGTGGGAACACCACTATGTGAAGCACAATAGAAGCATGGCTTCGTTGTGCCTTCCACTTTGCCCCACATAGTGGTTGTTACCACTGTGTGATGATCACAGAAGGGGAGGGAATGGAGTTAGGGCTTCGACCCACCCATCCCCCTCTTTTACACAGTCCAACGAGTAATTTAATATATAATTTTTTTAAATTTCATTTTAAAATGAAACATATGTTAAGAGGGATCAATTAATTTTTAATGATATATATATATATATAAATACAGACTTATTTTAAATATATTTCTTTGCGAAAAACATAAATTTTTTAAATTATGATTGTATATTTATGTAAATATATATATATATATATATATATATATATATATATATATTTATTTATTTATTTATTTATTTATTTATTTATTTATTTATTTATATATATATATATATATATATATATATATATATATATATATATATATTTATTTATTTATTTATTTATTTATTTATTTATTTATATATATATATATATATATATATATATATATATATATATATATATATATATATATATTTATATATCTATATATTTATTTCTATATATGGATTCCCACAATTAGGACTTTATATATTTTTATATAAATATGGCTTTAGAAAGCTAAAGGAGGGTCATTCCAATTTTAAATATACTTAATTTTAAATGTCTAAAATAGGTAATTACATACATAAAGGATAAATGATTTTATATATATATATATATATATATATATATATATATAAACCAATATATATATTTATTACATCTAAAACAAGGTAATTGATTTTTATTTTATTTTTTTCTTATACTCAATAATTTAGAACCATAAACCTTGTTTAGTGCTTTATTATTTTTATGTTTATACATGTGTAACAATAAAAGATTTATTTAAACATAACTATATTTCTCTTAAGGCTAAGGTAGTTTGGATGAAAGAATCATTTTTCAGAAACTATGAAAATAAAATGGTTAATTTACCTCACTTAAACATTTAAGATATTATTTCTTTTAAAATTCACCAAATTAAGTCCTACCAAATTTCCAAGCTTAAAATTTAAATTCAACCACTTGATACTCTAACATTTTCAAGGTTACTATTCTTTATTTACCCTTTTAATTTTACACAAGTCAATTATACAAATTAATAAGGTAATTTTAAAACTAAATCTAACAATTGCTCATAGGATAAAGTTTCAAACAAAAGTATCAATATTAAGAAAACATGTAATTAAAATTTTCTTTCCAATGTTTTATTCAATAATAACTTTACAATTTTGTAACTTCAATATGTAACTTTACAAATTTACAACTTCATTTTTTTTCCTATCATAACATAAGGAGTTTACAAACTTTCCTCCCATGGAATTTTACAAGGGATACAATAAAAATAGACTTTTAGAACTAAGCCTTCCTAAACATTGTTGTTCCTTCCAAGAGCTTCATAGAACCTGTAAATAAATCCCTTAGGTTGACCATGGAGGCTCACCTCCCAACCTAGGCCTTTTTAGGCCACCCCTGAGATGGGGGTTTTAGAAACCAGCAAGAGACAAGATTTCAACACCAAAAAACCAAGAAGAGATGGACAACAAGATTCCCTCCCAAGGTTTACTAGGCCTCAAAATAAGACCTAAAACAAGGGGTGAAGAGGGCTCACTCATGTGGAGATAGCCAACCTAAACAAATTGCAAAACTTGGAATAGGCCACACATGGGCACTCATTCCATTTTTAACAAAACTTACATAAAAGTATTCATGGCTCCAAGCCACCAAACTTTTCCTTATTACCCCAAATGCCCTTGGCATGGTTGGCATCATGGGGACTTTCCCACCCATGTACATCCCTCCACACATAGGAGACTCTACACATCATGGAAGCCTCTAAACCTTCACCCCATCAAGGTTACTCTTCCCTCCCAAGGGTGAGTGTGCCTTGATGAATCCCACAAAATATTCAACACATAATAAAAACAAGACTTTCATACCTCCATGGAAACCCATGGAATTGAAACAAATAACATGTAAACTCCATTAAAATATCCTAAAGCTTTTACAAGCACAAAATAAATTACTCTACAAGTTCTTAAGAAAACTCCAACCTTAAGTCAAAGCTCAAGGTGAAAAATGAAGGATTTGAGAAGCTTTCTCCCTTTATGTCTTTTTCCTCCTCCAAACCTAGGTGTCTCTAAGAGTAGAGAGTGGGTGAACAACCTCACTTTCCTCCCCAAATCCCCCTAAAAAGGCTCTAGCCTAGGAATATATTATTCTAGCATTAATGAGGAAGCCTCTAGAGTCTTCCCTTCTCCTTCCAAGACAAGACCCTAATAAATGGTATTAATGACTCACATGGGAAGGATAGGATACTTTGCCCAAAATTATCAAACTCTCCAATTTTCGCCACTTTGAAGAGAGTATATTTTAGGGGTGTCATAAATGAGTTCAAAGGTTCTTAATGGGTTGAAAATGACCCCTAACCCCTAAGGTACCAAGTAGGGTGGTCAAAACTAACCCTAACTACCTTCTAGAAGCTTATTTGGTCCTTCTAAACTCCACTTGAAGTTAACCTCCGAATTTCAACTCCCTTGACCCAATCTAATCTTCCTAAACCTTAGGGTATGCATGGGTACTATACTAGGTGACCCCTGGGTCGTGACTAGGTCTACCATAGTTACATTTACAAGCCATGCCAACTCACATAGACATAGGTGTCAAGTCACAACACATAAATATATTAGGCATGACCCATTTAACATTTTACAAAACTAATTTAAATACAACCGTGCTACATACTTTCATGAATAAAATACATAATAACAAGGTCCATGTCTCTTCACAGATATGACCTTAGCATCATGGTGAATACCCATAGGTTAGTTTCTGAAACCCCAAATTTAATATCATGGTCAACTTCCTGCACACTCATTGCACACATCAGTAGGTCCAATAAATCCACATATAACATAACAAAATACATAATGTAACACATACACACCGCTTACACCTGCATTTCATTACTCATTGGAAAATTAAATAATATCTGCATTCTGATATATCCTAACATGTATATCTCTCACAATGCATCATTTAAACTTAACCATAAAAATAACTGCATAATTAACCATAGGGTATCACTTGAATAGGTTCACAAAAAATCACAATGTCTAATAACATGGTACAGGATCTTACAAATCCTCAAAATAACATATGTTTTAAAGTATCCAAGAGACTCAATAGTATCAACTAAAAACATAAACATGGAAATATATTACTAAGCTATGATGGTCTAGGGTGGGCCTCACATCCACCCCCTCTAGGCATGAACATCCTCCTAGATTTCATCAAAGAGGTGAGGGAACTAATACCTCATCTATGCCACATCCTCCTATGAATATGTAACCTCATCATAACAATCCCACTAGACCCTAACCTGGTCCAACTCCCTTCCTCAAAGTGCCAAGGTTTGTCAAGCCAATATACGAATGGGCTCCAAAGCGAGCTTTCTGTCCAACTCTACCTGCAAGGAATCCCAATATATGACATGAGTCTTATCATAAACATACTTCCTCAAAACAAAAACATGAAACACATCATGGATGCGTGACAGGCTAGGTGGAAAAGCTAAAAGGTATGCAACTGGTCCAGGCATAATTTGATGATATCCTTGGCTCTACTTTCCATAAGAAAATATTTAGAATCCTTATTTGAATCAATTGGTCTCATGACGTTCTCATCACTAAGATCTCATAGATCTCAATTTATTAGCAGAACCTTTGTCTTCAACTTCTACATTTCAAAATTATTTCTTGAAAATTTCTCCACCTGTATTATACTTGATGACATTTCCATTTGAAAACAATCATGAAAATCCAACTCAAATCTAGATTAGTTGGAAAAATGCAATAATTCACAGCTAAAACCAAAGGTGATTAGGCTTGGATACTACTTGTAAGGAAATTATGGTAGTGAAACAAGTTCCTACACTAATCTTAAGAGAAGGGTAATGTGAAACTTTGTCATATTTTAATAATAGTTACAAAAACATAATATAAGTAATATAAATAATATGCACAACACAACATAGTTATTTTTGTGAGGAAAACCCTTTCAAGAAAAAAATTCCACACTCCAAAATTTTCCCCATATATTATTTGAAATCAATAATAAATTATAATATACTTGTAGACCAAGCTTCTCATAGGAGTAAAACCAACGGAGATCTAGAGGTTACTCATCAATTGTCAGACTCTAAAAATAAATCACAAGGCCTCTTACGTACCTAATATATAGGAGGAACAAAACATGGCATCGTCAAATGGTATTACAAAACAATGGGCTAAAACAACCCAAACACGGTGCACAAAATATTGACCATTGGACCTTTGACCTAATAATAAACAATGATTATTCACAATGAAAAATTATATAGGAAATTTTTGGGGGGGGAATTTCCCCCTAAACCCCTACTAGGGCACACTACTCTCTAAACCCCTAGTCAATCATGGGACAGGGACTGGCAAGAAGTAACCCCTCGTAACCCCCAAGTTGGGGTTACACTTACAAACCTCTGTTGTTGGGGGCACTACCTCTAAGCCCCAAATAGTCAAGGTAAAGACCCTAAAATCACATTAATCATGTATCAATAGTAACCTTTTAATTATTGCAAGCTTGAGACCCCATTTTCCAAATAGTAACTCCCCTAGACTTATAAGTCTAGGAAATTATAAGTGCACCAAAAACTACTATGTATTCTCTGGAGTCGCACTTACATTTGTGATATCCATCCTCATCTCCCATGGAGTTGGAAAAGTTCTCTAAAATTTTCCACTATCACCTCATATGAAAATGTGGGTCCTTACTCTCTCCTGTCATACATAGTTTGGATAAACTCTCCATATCCATGGGGGCATGCTCTATATTTGTATGAACTATCTTAGAACACTATTTGGGATATTCCTCTCAATAAAATGGTGTGTACACCCTATCAAGCACCTTGTTTGAACATGAAATGATAATACCTACACATCATCCTCCTATTCCTTGCTATCTAAGCATCATGCCTAGATAATTGTGTTAATCTCATTGATCAAATACCTCTTGTACTCCATCTTTCCCAATCTAGGCATAGATTTGATAGATGTATACACATAGATGTAAGGTTTTCTTCTAACCCTAAACCTAATGCACATTAGTTAAATCACATAAATATGTTCTTAAGCCCATAGCTTCATAGTGTAACCCCTATTGAAAAAATTTCACTTTCAATGTACAACACCTAATGTAGATCACGGTACAAGTATACTAATAAATAGGGTCCCTATGCAAATTGAATCTCATCCATCACCATCCACTCTAGTTTCCTCCCCTAGCTTGATGATATTTCATGTGATCTACTATTGGGGCATATGAAGTGCCCAATAACACCTAAAAATATCATTGTCAATGGTGATTTATATGAGATCATCTCTACCCAACTCATCTCTCTACCCATAATCTCCATCTCTCCCTCATCATCATTAAAAACATGGCACAAAGTAGCCTCATCTTCCCACTAATTTTACAACACCATCTCCCCAATAATTATCAACCATAAAATCCTATAGACATCCTCCAAGATGAAAAACATCTCCTTTATTGACAAATGAAATATGCAATAATCGTTATGCCATCACCTAGATAATGGAGAAAATCATCCAAAGTTTTCTCAAATCTCGGGCATGGAAGTAATTTAATACAAACCTATTGATCCTAGCACACTAATCTCAACATTAAACATATCAGCTCACCTATAATGTTTCAAATGGTATCTCTCCCTTGGAAATAATACTGGGGCATCAACCTGTCATCACCCAATCACTACATTAATCTATCAAGTGCTAATCAACCTAATGACTAATTTGATCAATTCTTCAATCATGCCTAGTATTTATGCATATCAACCATATGCTCAACTTTATGCCTCATATGTGTGACTTCTTATCAAATTCATAGTTTCTTAACATTTATGTAGCCCCAACTAGTATATGAATGATTGTATCATGCTTGCATATATTCATATGCACTACCTCAACAAACACGTGTCATTTATATAAAATACACAATGAGACTAAGTGTATGCATAGTTGCACACCATATGTGCATCTATAAGCATCAAGTGTGCAAGAACTTAGTTCATGTGCATATGTTGGTGCTTACCTTTCATGCCTATTTAATGTGTAATAACAAGTGAGAGGAAAAGATACATACCCAACTACCATACCTCTATGTCCATGTGAAGCATCACGTTCACTAGTATGTCTGACATATTACTCACCTCCTTTCTATTCTCTCCTCTTATTTATGCTCCTAAAGCCTCATGGTGCAAATAAGCACAAATGAACCCTTAAGCTCCTATTTATAGGATTCAAAACCCTAATTAGTTGTGGTAACCCTAATTATTTTGTTACTCCTCTCCCTGTGTTTCCCTCGTTGCCCAAACACTAACTAGTTAGATATGCTCATAAGTGGTGGCATTTGGTTTGAATCAATTTGATTATTTTAGTGGCATAGATATGCTCATAAGTGGTAGCATTTGGTTTTTATCAGTTTGATCAATTCAATGATAATGGTTAGTTTTTTTTTTATATACTTCACTTGGATTAATCAGTGGCATAACAATCAGTTTTGTAACATGATATTATTGCTATATAAGATAGGGCACTTGATACATGTTTTTGATGAATTTTTAAATGACAGTGATATTACATAGCACATCTAAATTACTTAGTGATCACATGAGTGGTAGTGATACATGCATTTACTAGAATTAAAATTATCATCTTCACAAGTTGGCATATATTTTTTGGACTACTTTGCAATATATTTAGATGGTCTGATCATTATAGTGATGGCATGAAACATGTACATATGGTTTGACTATGAGAGGGAACTTGTCCCATCACATTATTTGTAAAATTTTGAAGATCATCTTTTATTTTCATATCAAATGTGTGCCTTGTATTTGTAGTCTCTTAAGTGACTAAGGCATTACATGACATTTCATTTTACATGACAGAGGCATTGAAAACTTGTATATAATGGAAAGACCTTAGGTAAACTTTGCACATTCTAAAGAATCCAATTTAATGATATAAATAAAACTTATGTCATATTTTAAAGTTGAACGATGTCTTTGGCTTATGACATCTTATAGTCAGGTGAAAGGAACATATTTTATATTCCAAATTTCATTTTTCAACTTGTCTCATTGTGCTGGGGCATGACCTAGGGCATATTTTTTGGATTATCGTGACAGTTTGAAAGAAATTTTTCAAAGGTGGCAGAAATATGAGACATTCTTTGACAGCCAGTTGAGCAAGGATTTGTGAAGAACTGTGAAGGAGATCTATGAAAAAATGTTGGATCTTGAAGGAATTTACAATTTGTTCTCTTTCAGGTGTTATCTATTTTCTTGATCCTTCTGTTAATTCCTTGTTATACTTGTTTAAACAAACTTGTTTGATGGTTTATGTAATATTTTGTTCGTCTACTTTCATCTCTATTTTTGTTAAAACTTTTTGAATTGTTAAGGACACTTGTATTATAGTTAACTATCATTTCTCATTTCATAGTTGAGATTAAATTTTTTTGTGAGCCTGATTTCTTAACTAAACTATGATTAAGAGTCTATGAAGTTCATGTCAAAGGTTTTTTATTCTAATTTCACAAGGGTTTGAATTTTGACTATGACCATTGTCTATGTTTAAGAGTATTTTTTCTAAACCCTACTTTGAACATATGTTGTATATTCTTTGCTCAAACCAATATGTTGACTAGTTGTTAAGGGTTTATGTCTAAACACTAATATGTTATGTTTTTAACTCATTGTCTATTCTCTTAAATCCATTCAAGAGTTCTTGAGGGTCAATATGTTCTAAAGTTTGTGTTGTCAGGTTTCTTAGTTCAGAGACATTCTCTGTTATTACTAAGTTTTTAACCTTTGTGTAGGGTTCTTTTAACCAGAGATCATTCTTTTTTCATAAGCATTTACATTATAATTTTTTGAACAAACAACTTAATAAAAATCAAATTTTGATACATAATGAGACATGTGATGTGCAAAGACTGTTTGATTAACTTGAAAATTAGTTTTACATGATAGTTGAATTTTAGTTTATCAATGAATAAATTTATATAAGCATGGTGGGAACTGTTGGTTCCTGGATAGGATTTTACACTCCATGAGATACCAATATGCTTATGACTGATGTTAAGGAGGGGTTAGTTCCAAATGTGGAAAATATAAAAGCAACTAGACCAACTATAGGGACAAGACTACCCTCTTCACTTCTGGCTTTGCAAAACCAAGGCGGGTACACCTGATCCAATAGATTTAACTCTATTCCTTGTTCAATACTGGATCTAACAATAGATGATAGTGAGAAAGTACTAAATAACAACCTATTATTCATTGACTCTCCATCACTAGGTATAACAACTCATATAAAGTAAAATAAATGTAAAAGACTAGTATTGATTGAATGTTTTAGGATTACAAGATTTTAATCATTCTACACAAAGCAAAGATAGGAAAATACATGCCAGTGCCCTATCCATTGGGCAAAATATCAGAAGACATAATTAATACAAAGATGTTTTGAAGAGAATCTGGTCTTTAAACATAAATACAAACACTTCAACTCTTTCCTACTTATAGAAAATCCTCCAATGAATTCAGTAAACATGTATCCCATCCTGAGTAGTATTTAATCCAATCCTAGATTAGAACTCAAAGCTAAATACATACATATAAATCTCAGAAAGATTTGAAGATTTATAAAATAAACTCAAAGGAGAGAAAAAGAATTGAAATTTGTATTAAGTATAACCTTGAACATTGTATACATCATATTTTGAACAATAAGCTTGTAAAATAGCAGTAGCAAGTTGTACTTCTCTATTTCTTTGATAAGAATGATACAAAATTTACAATCCTCGACTAAGGGCTAGGGTTCCAGAATCTCTATCTTTTTTACTCCTAAACTCTCAATGCCTAGAATGATCATGGAAAATCCTTTATATACAAGGAAAATGCAAACAAGCTACCAATCATTCTAGGGTTTACAAAACTTCTAACCCTAAAACTTTACAAAAACCTTATTTTGTTTACAATAAATACACCGATGAAACAGATGAGATATTTTGTAGAAGAGCTACCCTGCTTTATGCCTTTAATGTTTTCTTCAACTTCTTTGAACAAAATTTGATTGCAATATCTCGTAGTCAATCCTATAATAAATGCCTTTTGCATCTGAACAACCCTGATTGCTCAAAAATTAACTGTCTTACTTGTTTCAAGAGGCTGGCGGAGTATCTACTTTCTCAACATGAGGTATGTACTGATACCTCCATTTATTGTACACCTCTTCACTTGGGAACTCAAAATTTGCAAACTCAACCCTCTTACTTGATAACTGTTCCCATTCATTCTCCATTTGGCTGACCTTGTGCTCAAGAAGATCAAACATTTTTTTTGCATTTATTAACAACTTGATGGTGCTAATAAAAGAATAGGTGTCATTTAAGATACCAGTCACTCTCTCTGACAGAAGTGCATCCATCTCTTCTCTCCACTGATATGATTCTTTAAATTTTCCTTTTTCTGTGAGAATGGTTGGTACCAGTTCATAATTTGAAAGCATCAGTTCTCCTTTCATCAAACTTGATTTTCTTATAAAACTATCCAAAATGATTCCATACTACACTATTTTCTTCATAGCTTGATGTGTTGTCTTAATGAGTGGATCAAGATTATCTTGGCCTTTTGATAGTAAATGAAAAAGCTTCACATTTGGGGACCTATCAATCCACTTTTTCAAAACTAGTGACATCTCAGTCTTCTCCTTATTCAAAGCTGCAAATAAAGCATGTAACTTGCTGACATGATTATAGAAAATTGAGGGCTTCAAATCATATGCAAATTGCATTATTGCATCTATCATTTTTTCTTCATATTTTTGGTTTACCAAAGTTGTGGCCTTCACATGTTCATCCTTTTCCTTCTCCAATTGCACCCTTATTTCTCTCAATTTATTTGCCTCCTCTGTCAACCTCTATTTATCCCAATGGAGCCTTGCATCTGAATGTGTTTCTGGGTAAGGGGATGGTGGAAACTCAACAATTGGGCTAGATGATGAAGCCACTGCAAGCTTGTTAGCTATCATCAGTTGTGGTGACCTATGTTCTTGTGGTCCTGATAGCTCACCAATTAATTTGTCCTTTTGAATTAGCTCTATCTTGAGCTCATTGTAAGATTTGAGGACAGTTTCAAATTTGAGCTTGAGCTCCTCTTTTTCTTGGGCATCTTTTTCTGTCACTTTAACATTGAACTTGGTGGTCTCCAAAATTAGGTTTGAAGCTTCTATACCAAAAGTCTCACCTACTCTTTGCACCAGTAAATTCTCTGCATACCCTACAGAAAGAGCCTCTCTTTTTCCTTTGTTCTTCTCCCTCTTAAGGGACCACATCACCAAGGCAACATGATCCTCTGAAAAAGAAGTTCCTCTAGTAGCTTGTTGAGCTTGTTCTGCAATAGCAAGAGTCTTCACCTTGCTCTTCCTAACTTGATCAAAGATTATTGCATCATCAATATCCCATTCTAGCAGAATCAGCACCCCTGTAGTATGGACCATAGCCCTTCCTTCCTCAGGAGTAACCTTTTCAAACTACTTCATCAGCTCACCCTTGGTCTCAATCTCAATCTCTATTATATCCCTATTAGGGAATTCTTCCTTTTTCTTTTCACAAATATGCTTAAATTGATTTATTTTCATTCTCCACAAAAATTGGGAGAATGCCCTAGTCTTGAAAAATTTGTCATCAACAAGAAATGAATCACTGGCTTGTTTCAAAATAGGGTCCATTTTTTTACCCTCAAATTCAGCAATAGTGAGATCCATTGCAACCTCCTTAGGTGCCTTTGGCATCCCCTCTTGTAATTCATCATTTGAAACCAAGATGTTCCCCTCATTCCTCATTTGTACTAGCTATTCTGCCACCCCATGTTCATCTAATTGGATGGGGGACTGAGAAGGAGAATAAGCTTTCTCTCCTGGCCTTGATTCTTCTTGTCTCCACCTCTTAGGAGAGGATGCCTACATCACCGGATCATTTATGGGTCTTTTTCCTCTTGAGGTGGAAGGAAGATCCTCACCTCTCTGTTGTGTTGGCAAAAGGACACTATAACCACTTCTTTTTTGCACATTGTATGTTCCCTTAGGAGTTAATTTCATGTACCTTGGTTGACTCAAAATTTGTTTGGCCCTTTCAGGCTCTACCTTACTGACCATGAATTTCTTTTCATTCACTGCATGCATGACCCCTTCAAAATATTCCATAAGGGAATCTACTTTCCTAGCCTAGGGTTCAAATCCCTTTAGTGGATCATAAGCCTTATCAAAATTCCTAATGAAATCTATAGTCTTTTTGTAGATGACCCACTTTTCCTTCCTAATTTCCTAAGTTTGAAGGTCAAACTCATTTCTTATTATATCTTCAGGAAAATTAAATTGGTGTTCTATAAGAGCACACCTTACCTTGTCTTTGAACATTCTTGATAGGAAACCCTCTGTGTCTGCACATTTGATGGTGGCCATTGACATTCTATAGGGCTGTAAAACTTGCTTCAAATGCACCCATCCTCCTTTAGTTATGACATACTAATGTGCTCTAGTAATGTCTGGGAAGAAAGTTCCCCTTCCCTTACTGGTGAGAGTAGTTTCCTGCAAGTCACCAATTTGTCTCAAAATTTCAGCATATCCTAATTTCAATGGGACCTGATAGGGTAAAATGTATGGTGCCACTTTGCAACCCTATACTCTGAAAATTGTGGAAACTGGATATAAAATTATATCCCCAAAATTGGGGACTATGGTGATTTCTTGACAGTACTCCTTTGGTCTGATTAATCTTAACAACTCTCTTGGGACACTTGGATTGTCAAACAATAATAGAGTCCTAAGTCTTGAAGCAAAATCCCTATCAAATGCAATGTAACTGGCATCAACTCTATCCCATGACAGGGTTGTAGTCCAAAATTGGACTGGAAGAAGATCTCCATTTCTTTCCTTCACAATATTCACTATTGAGCTAAAGAATTGGTCACCTTTGTACAAGAACATGTGCATGAGCATTGAATACCAACCAAAAGGCCTACTAACCTTCATATTCTTGATTCCCATTAAGCCCTCATGGATTAAATCAGCTAAATGAGATGCAAAGTCAAAAATCAATGCCAATTGAGGGTGTAGTGATTGTACCATCATAAACATATATGGTATTGGCATATGAGTGGCCTCATCATGCCCTAGAATCAAAGTCAAAGACTTGTAGAAACCTTGTTCTCTCTTACTAAACAAGTCCAGCCTAAAAGGCTCTAGTGTGCTTGCACTTACAACACACATTGATCCAATTTCTTCTAGAAATTCCCTTAGAGACCCTACTCTCAAATAATCCTTATGTGCCTCATATACCTCTATAAACTCTATGAAATCTATTGTCTCCAACCTAATAGAAGGGTCATTTAATGAAAAAACCTCCCTGATCTCATCATCTGTGATGTTGATTAGGTCTTTCCCATTTATGTCCTTGACACATTTTGTCACAGGATCATAACACTTGGCAATTTGGATCAACAATTATGCATCCATGAATACTTCAAGGACTACCAACTTCCCTATATCAAATTGCCAAATATTGCTAAGGGGGGCACAGGAATTTCTTTGTGAGTAGGCTAACCTGAATAAAATAAGACCGTTATGATCTTTTCCCACCCTAGCATCTCTCATCCAATTTCCTCTATCATGGAGTCCTTCAGTTACTGAGTCCCTAGGGTTTCTCGAGACCAATTCCTTTAATCTAGCTACCCCATTATTATAATGTGGGAGTAATTGCATCAAATCTTCAAAGACTCCCCTATCCTTGTATTTTGTCTTACCAGACAGGTTCCTTTTTGGTGGCATTTTGAAACTAGGGCTTCTTAGAACAATATATAAAACCCAAGAAAACCCTAAAAATATAGTAAGCAATAGAAATTCCTTCCACAATTCTTTCACAAACCTTAAATAATTATGTAATTCAGAAAATGTTGACCTACCAGGCACCTGAAAGAACTTCGCTTAAAATTGCTCCAGAGGAAAATCCAGTTCACCAGAATGCTTGTGAGAGCAATAAAGAGAAACAATAATCAAATTTTGATATATAATGTTTCCAACCATCTACAATCCATCCACACGTAGCTCATTAAGTCTGCCATTACTGAAAGTTGGTGGCCTTAGCATTTATAGGACATGAAAAATGTCATAGAGTAGAAATTTGAATTTGTACCGTTGATCCTGTTTCTTTTTAGGTGCATCGGATGGTTGACAAGTTAAACGGCATAACCCTATGTTACTTTTCCCCAAATGAGTTCTTGACTAATGAGAATATTTTAAATTATCCATGTGGGAAAAGAAAACACTTAACTTTACTTTGCCCAGAGGAGATAGGTGTCACCCTGTCGCTAAAGCGCTAACCCAAAACTGTCAGGAAAGTTAGATCAAGATATAACGACAACCATTGATGCTATTTAATCAGATGATCCTCATAATTTAAGATACTTTGGCCCCATAGCTTCCCTTACGAGCTCTTTGCCAAATCAAGAAATGCCACGTTGCAAAAACTGGCAAGTGGACCTCTCCTCTTATCTTTCTTAGCACCCAAAATCCTGACAACTTCCACATCATAACTCATTCCAACCAATAGAACATGAACACATCAGTGTGACCTGGCACCCCAAGGCCCACTACAAAATTCTTCCTTTAAAGAAAATCTGATGACTGTCGCTAAAGTGCGAGCTTAAATTCTTGACATCTTTCCCCAACGGTATAGCGACAGCCGTAAGATTAATCTGTGCTTTATCTTTTGAAAAGTCGAACCCCACACTCACTATGTTATTTAAGACAGATGTCGATCAAAAAACATGCCACGGGAGAAAAGCTATCAAAAATATGTAGTGTTAGAGAAGACCTTGATCAAATGGTTGTTGCTAAAGCGTGATACTTAAAAGGTTATCAATTTGGTCGAGCAGTATAATGACAGCCGTAGATGTGATCCAGTGTTTAACTGCCAGCATCCCTTTGTTGATAGGCCTGCCTGGATAGATGGTGCTTCATCACCAAAGCATGTCAGATATTTTGACAATAAGTAGTCTTGTGGTTCAACGACAACCACTAGTTTTAAAGGGTGACATACTATTGAAGAATTTACTTGAGACTTAGGCTTTGAAAGAAATAATTAAAAGGGGCCCGTCGGATAACCTAACGACACCACATGTAAAGTGGTCATCGCTAAAGGGGGAAATTTAGCACATGGGTATTTGGGGAGTTAGTGAGCAAAAAGGTAATGTGAATTTAGAACAAGGCTTAAAGACCAGCTAGGGCTCCCACCAAACCTAGGGTTTTCACCATAAAACCTTACCATCGGGTCTATAAACTGGATTTTTTCAAAAGTTTTAGCTTGAAGCTGGGAAAAATTTATATAGTGAAGAATATATGTTGAAGAATGCGGTGGTCTTAATTTAATATGATGCATCATTTGGTACAAAGTGTCACATGTATCCAATAATGTATTGTATTATATTATGATTACCATTCTTGTTGATATATTATGACTTTGTATAACAATCAACTATTGTAAAAGTGAGACACTGTAAGTCTAGAAAGTCTTTTGATAAGACCAGTGCTGCAGTTTTATTAGTGAGACACATATACTAGCTAGTGAGACATTTTGTAAAAAGCATTTTTCAGATAAACTCGTGAGGCAATTTCGAGTGGTTTTATTCCCCAGAAGGGTTTCCACTTAGGAAATATTATGTCATGACTTTATGTGTTTTTATCTCTATGATTCACTTTTCTATGTTATGTCATTTAGTTTTATAATCTACTCTATTATGATCAATATTTTCATTCACCTCTTGAATGCCTCACATGTGTGATAAAAAGTGGTTCATTATGTTCCCAGTTGTTCATTTTATCTTCCCATGTAATATATCAATGTTTTTTAAATGATATTTCTATTCACATTCAATATGGTTTATTATGATCAAAAGGTCTTGGCATCTTCATAGTTGTTTTAAGTTTCTCCAAAGTCTAATTAAGTATTGTTGAAATTTTTATATCATTGATTCACCCCCCAGTGGTATTGTACTCCAATATAGTTATGGTCATTTGTGTGTTGTGTTACAACTAGTGGTTGTTATGCACCAAAATATTGACATGTTAATGCTCGATACAACCACTAGACATATAGAAGACATAGGAGGTAGTTAATCCATGTCACAAACCGCCACTGCGTTGGAAATTCCAAGGAGACCAAGGGTACAATCAGTCTTTCTCACCATTGTAACAATCCCCCCCAGCGCAAGCGCATGGTTCGAACATGTGACCAAGCTCTCATACCACTTGTTACAAGTAATGGTTGTCGTTGCACCAAAAGATCAACTTGTTAATGGTTGATACAACCACTAGACATATAGAAGACACTAGAGGTGGTTAAGGCATCTCACGAACCACCACTGCGCTGGAAACGCCAAGGAGACCAAGGGTACAATCAGTCTTTCTCACCATTGTAACATGTTGCCCATATTATTTTGTGTTTGATCCAAAACTAAACTTATTTTTGCTTTCCTTTAACCAATTATTTTCGTGTGACCTATCAAGAGATTGCCCATAATTTTTTCAAATTTTTATTTTCTATCCAATCTCTTACATGAGCATACCATTCTCTTTACCAAGTCTAACTAGGGCATGCATTAGTTATTTTAATTTTTCTTTGAAATAATGTGATAGGTTGCATTGTCTCAAAGAGGGGCAAAATGTAGACACCTAAATTTGTATTCATTAATTAAATAAATGTTTTATTTATTTAACTATTTTAATAAAATTATTTTGTTAATTAAATAAATGTTTATTATTCATTTAATTCATTCATTAGCCTTTTCCTCTATTATTTAAATAAATAAATATTTATTTATTTAATATTTTATATCCTATTATTAAATAAATATTTATTTATTTATTTATCTATTTTCCACTTCCTTTCTACTATTAATCAAATACCTTTATATATTTAATTAATTCATTATCATCTTCTTTCTAATCTCAACAAATAATATCTACTCACATGGATAAACTTCAATTCATCTTGTGATGTATTACTAGAAGTCAATATTTCCTACCTACCACTCAATCTCATCCCCTCATTTGCATTAACCTTTTAATCTCCTTAATTCTCATTATATCTCACATTATCCTTACCTACCCTCTAATCCTAGCCAATTCTTCCACCTCTTAATCTCTATCCTCAATTTTCATGATAAAATAACATTGTCTCCTCTCATTTAAATACTATGCTATTGTGTCCTAATGAGCCTTTGCATAGTTGTTATCTATTACATACTTTCTTACTTGTGATCTTTAGAGAATCTTTGCAATTGCCAATACCAATTTTCTATCATTGTTATCTTCATAATATCATCTCACATCAATAAACCACTCTATATTCCTTTAATGCCCTTCTTTTGCATGTGCTTGAAAACCTGTGAGCAACCATCCTTCAATGAAAGATATTAAAGAATAAGAGAATAATGGACTCAAGAATTTCATGAATATATTTGGGTATAGATTTGTTTTATTTCATTTTTTATGCACTCATGAGGAAGTGTTCCATTAATATGATGTTGGTTTATTTTCTACTCTTAAACATATTGAGATGTTGTTGGCATTTTGGTCAATGATGTCAAAACCTTCATATCGATTACATAATGGTATCAATTAGCTATTGATAGTATCAATTGTATGTTTGTAGTTGTTGGTATGATATCAAGGTTATGGTTATGCATATTGAATGGGTTTAGTGCATACAATTTTGGTGTATGGTATTGGGTGTACTTGTTTCTAGTACATCAACATGTTTTAGTGATTGCATTTGGTTCGAGTTTATGTTAGTACCTATTGACTACTATACTTATAGTGTTCTTCCAGGTTTTCTGCTACTTAGACATTCATGTAGTTTATCAGATGTTTGTGGAGTAATGGTTATATCTTGTTCTAGACATGTTTTCATCTAGTCTCAATCATCAGTTGGTTTAGATATTTTATGGATCAAGTCATGGACTTTGTTGTGGTGTTCATACAATTCCATAATCTTTCAGTAAATGTGATATGAAATAGATGTATCTTAAGTGTGACCTATATTTAGGTCATTTGGTAACATGTTGTATAGATTTCTTAATTATGACCCAGATTTAGGTTTAGTGGTAGTGTGTTAAATGTAATTGTAATATCTTTTGTTGTGTGGTCGACATGTATTTTGGTCAGGATGAAACTTTTGGCTACCTTATCAGATGTATATATAAACAAAAATATATTTTTTATCTAGTGCGAGCATATGAAATCAAGATAGAGAATTGAATGTGATATGATGCAAGTTTTTTCAATAGATATGGAAATAGTGTGTAAGAAAAAGGAAGTTAAGTGAAGATTTGTTGTAGTATAGAGAAAAGGTCTTACATACTGAGTTTCAGGGGTTTGTTATATTCTATTAGAATATCTATAAAGGATTTTTTGTTGATGGTGATTTTTTTGCTTTCAATTGGATCTATTTCATGCATAGATAGATGCAATTCTACCAATTCACTTTTTATCAATCAAACATTTTGTAATACATCTTCTATATAAGGGTAGTTAGCCAGACCGATAGTGAGCCAACCTCCAGTGAGAAAACCAACACAAAGGCCTTGTAAAAATCACCTTAACCGATGTTCATTTCATGAGAATTAGATTCTCCATGGTTTTTTCCTAGTCTGGGTTTCCACATAAATTTTAGTGTCAATGTGTTGATGGTTTTGTACTTTCATGTTTTTATCAGTCTTAATTATTTGAATGGTTTAAGTGCTTAGTGATTTAGTAAAAAAATTAGAAGTTTTTTGTGAATAACAAATTCACCCACCCTCCTAGTTATTCTACATGTTCAACAATCAGTATCAGAGCATGGTCCCTTGTAGATAGAGATTAACCGCTTGAGGGAGATCTTGGATGTTTGAATAGATGGAATGAGAGTAAAATGTTGATGAGGATTGGTGAATCATGATGAGAAACATTGAGAGTACTAAATCAGAGAATGAGGAGTTGAAATAAAACCTAAAGGAAGAAAATGTACGTATCTCAAAGCTAAGGGGTTAGATCCAGTAGTTCAAAGCAAGGCACAAGGAATTTATTCAATAATTGAAGGAATGATGAAAATAAGGATAGGAGGGACCTAAAAGAAGTCAGTACAATCCTTGTAGCATGAGTCACACAAAATAATTCATAATAAACAAGAGAGTAAAATACATGATCAACCTTCAGTTAACATGAATCGAGTACAATGAATTTGCAACATACAGTCTTACATTCCAGGCTTATAGGCTTGTTTTTGGAACCTTTAAGAGATTATATTTTTATACTATCTACTGATAGATATCACTAAAACTATTTCTTCTTTCTAAATTTCCCCCCTCTAAGGATCAATTACAACAACTTATAAATCCTTCACAACCATCAAGTCAGCCTATGAAAGATTACATTTTCCAAGGATAGGAAAATGCATTAAATGATAGGTCAGGACCTAAATCATAAGAATCCCTCACAACTAGATGTAACATAATGTGTGAACTAATAAGAAGCTTGAACACAAGTCAGGAAACATCGATATATAAGCCACAAAGATTTTTCAATTAATAAAATCCTTTGTGAGATCATAAAATACAAATTGGTCATAAAATGTGCAGAATAATCAAGTCCCACCAAGAACCCAAGATAACTCAAACATGAAGAAACCAATCAAAGTGCGAACCTAGGTGAAGGTAAAACATGATGCCATGAAGACTTCATGAGGTGCACAATAAAAAATAATCCAAACTAAAGGAGTGATGAAAGAAACTAGCCACTAACAAACTAAAGAATAGGAAATAAGATATTTTTGGTTGATGCAAGATTGCCAAGAACCTAAGATGCTCATGCATCAAGGAATCAAAAGAAAAGGTGGTAGAGCTAGAAAAGAAGTTGAATGAAAAGAAAAATACTGAGGAATTTAAACAAAGATGGGTTAAAGCATAAAATGGAAGGTTGGAAAAGGATAAAAGAAGAACTGAAGATTTTCATAAAGGAATGGAAGAAATATGAAGAGAATCTTAAGAGAATCATCAAGATGAAATTAGATGAAACTGAGAAGTTGGATAAGGAATTAAGGAAGTTGAGATATGAAGCTAAGGTTTGTGAGAGTAGTATTATTTTGGATAAACTGTTAGCTCTATAAAAGAGACACAAAGATAAAGAAGGATTAGGGTTTACTAGTGAATGTTTAGATCTAAAAGACAAAGGAAAAGAGAAGGTAATTGAAGATCAAAAGAAAATATGAGACAATAAGGAAGATCAAAAATCCAAAAACATCTATAGAAGGTCTCTAGTAAGGCAACCAAATGATCAAAGTATCTTTTAATGGTTCTTGTCACATTTGCAAGAATTTTGGTCATAAGGATGTTGAATGTAAGATGAGAAAAGAATAGAAGGTTCAATGCTTTGATTGTCATAAGTTTAGTCATATAAAAAATCAATACATAATTCAAGTTTATAATTTGGTTAAGAAAAGTGGAATGAACAATATCTTTCATGGGAATTTTTGTGTGTCACAATGATGGTCACAAGAATAATCAATGTATATCTAGGGTTCAGTTAGTGAGATCTGATAGAAATAAGGCAGTAGACAAATGGAGGAATGAATCAGTTGTGTCCAAACACTTCAAACATTAACCAAATTAAACCTTAAACCTTAGATCTAATAATTAAGCATGAAACCAAATATCCACAATACATCAACAATACATAACACCAATGTTTTTGTGTGGAAAACCCTATTAGGGGAAAAACCATGGTGGGATGAAACCCACAAGATGACGTACTCTATTTAAAGAATTATACCCTATTAAATGTATTAAAATGGGAATGATATTGTATTTAGACACACTTCCTAGAGCTCACTACTCAAATACAATAAGGGCTACAATCTCAAGGAAGACTTATGTGATGCCCCGCCTAGGAACCTAGGGGAAAATAACCTAAAACATGTTACTTAGTTTACAGAATATTTTTTTTCTTAAAAGTTTACAAACAATAATGAACAAGAATGTGGAAGCAATATAACATAAGTCAATACATACTTAAAAATGTAACTCATTTACATATTACAAATCTCAATGGTTCTATGACATAGAATTACATAAGTTAATTAATCTACTAAATACAAAAAATAATATACAATCTCCATATAATGCAAAGAAATAACAAGTACATCATATCATAAATGAAAACATAGATACAATTGATACCACAAGGTAAACATAATAACAAACATCCACTGCACAAGTCATAGAATATGTAATAATAAACCAAGATACAAAGTACACGTACAATATATGAAAGATAAGAGAAAGTCTCCAACAAGAACAAGAAGAAGGTAACAACAACAAGGATCATCCAGCATGATCATGAATGTTAGAATCTCAATGGTAATAGAATCACTACCACCCGATCACGTTGAACCAAAAATTCCACTCCCACTAGGCTAATGAGATAACAGCAGACTCCACTCAGATATCAAACACCAAAATCAGCCACAATACAAACTAAGGGATCCTAAAAGATCTCTATCCCAAAAAAGGTACAACACCAACTTCAAAGATAATACATACTCAAATAGAGGCAACCAACACATGTAATAAATCTGAGATGCATATGGGGAAGATTCATCACATAAGTCAACTCTAGAGTTATCTTGGTAGTATATCTAGACCCTGGCACTCTATTGACTCTATGTAGTATCAATAATCATCTCATACAAACAAGATACCAACTATGCTATATCCAAGTCCACGTAGGTGGAAAGCATCATCTCACACTCCATCCTAGCCTGTACTAGTGCTCAAGGCATGAGTGAGGTCACATATATCTTATTAATTCATTTTAAAACTTTCAATGTATTAAGTTATCACTTTATCAATTCACTTGCAATAAATTATTCTAGTGGCCACTTGCGGGCCCTAGTGCCTATTACAAGCCACTCCCCATCTATACACTCAGATGACCTACTCTAAGCTCATAAGTCTCAAATAAATCTTATAAATCTCATAGAATTACAATGATCAAATATTGGTTCCATATATGCCAACAAGAACACACATTGGTCCTCAAACCATAACATCATAAAAACATACTCTCTCAAAGAGTTCACAACCTAATAAGCTTAAAATGAACAAAGGTTGGGTAAAAAGATCGAAACCATTATCACATTAAAAATATTGTAAATACCTACACCATGGTGAAAAAGTAAAACCCCAAGCATGTGGTAACAATTCCTAAAAGACAACTTAATGCAACCCATACCAACAATCAAACACAACAATGGAAAAATCCAATGACAAACACATCAACATTTAAATTTTAATCAAATAATATTTTCTTATATATCATTATTATTTATTTTTGTTTTTGTTTTTCTAAAAGAACTCCCATATATGATTTTTTTTTCCTAAAAATAGAATTTCTGAATATAGAATATTGTTGCATGCAAATTTCAAAAAACTTTTTTCAAAAAAGAATTATTTTCTAAAAATAGAATTTCTAAATATAGATTACCGCTACATACAAATAATATATATTTCTCAAATAACATGAAAGTGATTATATCTTTCCTAATAACATACAACTGAATATATCTTCCTTAAATAACATGCAAGTGAATACACCTTCCTTAAATAACATGCAGTTGAATATATCTTTCCTAAGTAACATGCAACTGAATATATCTCCCTTAAATAACATGCAGCTGAATATATCTTTCCTAAGTAACATGCAACTGAATATATCTTCCTTAAATAACATGCAAGTGAAGATATCTTTCCTAAATAACATGCAACTGAATATATCTATTTTAAATAACATGCAAGTGAATTTATCTTTCCTAAATAGCATGCAACTGAATATATCATCCTTAAATAACATGCAAATGAATATATCTTTCCTAAATAACATGCAACTGAATATATCTTTCCTAAATAACATGCAAGTGAATATATCTTCATTAAATAACATGCAGCTGAATATAACTTCATTAAATAACATTCAACTGAATATAACTTCATTAAATAACATGCAACTGAATATAACTTCATTAAGTAACATACAACTGAATATATCTTTCCTAAATAACATGTAATTGAATATATCATCCTTAAATAACATGCAACTGAATATATCTTCCTAAATAACACGCAACTGGATATATCTTCCTTAAATAACATGCAACTGAATATATAGTTTCTAAACAACATGTAGCTAAATATATCTTCCTTAAATTACATGCAACTAAATATATCTTTCCAAAATAACAAGCAATTGAATATTTCTTTCCTAAATAACATGCAACTAAATATATCTTCCTTAAATAACATGCAATTAAATATATCTATCTTTCGCACATGCAAATCTATATTATTTACATGCACATATCTATATTTCTATTTCAAAAGCATGCATTTTCTCTCAAAATGAACTCTTTCAAAACCCTCAAAACCATGGAAGGACATAATTGAAAATAAATCAAAATAAAACTTTAAATAAAACTCTAATCAAAATTTCCTTCCAAAAGATTCCTTAACATTCCTGATTATCAAAGAAACACATCTTTTTAATTAACACTCATCATTTACACACAAGATCTAATCAAACACGAAGAAAATAATGATTTCAATGGACAACTTTTAAAGATTTTAAAACCCTACCTTAATACACAAAGTTGAATCAAAAAACAATTCCAAATCTTGAAAACCCTGTTAGAGCTTTTTCTTGTTAAGACCAAACTTGATAAATATATGTGTTGGGTTTTCAGGTTTAGGGGTTCTCAAGTCTGCAAGAAATAGTCTAATTGATGAGGATTGGATAAGATCATCAATCTGCTTCAAGCTCCATAGGACTCAGGTGGGTATTGCCTATAATAACTTACTATATTTCAAGTAAACTTCAAATGGTGGATTAGTTCTTCACTACTATGCTATTGGTTCCTCAAATTATCTCAATAAAATGACACTACCCTGCAAATAGCCCAGACAATTCTAATACAGAGTATAAGAATGGAAACTATAAATGTGATAGCATAAAATAGTGGCCTAAGGACATTCACCCTTCTCCTTTTTCTGAGGTAAACTCAAGGAAGGGTAACCTCTTGATTCTTTCTTCAAGGAGTCACTAAATAGGAACTTGTACCACTTGGATACAGTTCTTTCAAAGTTCACAAACAAATTTTGAAAGTAAAATACTGGTAATGAAATGAATTTTAATATATCTAAAGATCATGAAAAGATAATTTTATAACAAACACACTCCAAACCAGTGCCTAATCCAATGGGCAAAAGAGTCAAAATGCAAATTCACAAGTTATTTTAAAAGAAATACAACAGTATGCCTTACACACAATCTGCAATCTGAATAGAATGCCTAACACTCTATTCTATCAATCTAATATTACTATTATCAAAATCTCTACATATAAGTTTACTCCCTACAATTGATAATAAGATTTTAATTCTCTCCTTGAGATAAACTCACAATCAATTCAAGAAATTGATCATAAATTAGTATATTTTAAATGCCTTATAGATAAAATATACAAGAGCAAACATATAAGTAAAGAGACAACAATAATAGGAGACAGAAATTGCAATGTATTTGTATTAAAATGAACTTATAAATTACACATAAAAACTCATGCTCAGAAGCTCAGACACAAAATTTACAAGTCTTCTCTGTAGTAATTATACTCTATTTTTCTATTATCCTTCTCTAACTCTTACAAAAATGGGGATACAACTTATATATAGCTCAACCATCTTGGAATTCTCTTATCAAATGAGAATGCAACAAGCTTCAAATGGTTGGAGCCCTAACCCTAAAAATCATATAAGACAAATTACAATAAGCCCTCAAGCGGTGGAAAGACAAAAATATTTTGGACTATTCTGCTTCCTGGCTCGTTGATCACTGACACCTTTGTCTAAAAATATTCATGATAGCTTCTTAAGTTGTTGTGAGATATGGTGACCACCTTCCAACTAATTTATACCACTCTTACTGATAGCTTATCATCCCTGTGCTCTGAGGTCAAGTGTCAGGTACTCCAGGTGTCCTCTTTACTCATTATCCAAAATATCAAAGTCAACTGTAGTGGATTTGATCTTCTTGGGCTTTGTGAGCTCATCCCATGCAGTTACTTCCTCCTCTATCAGCCATTTATAATTCTAGATGTGTAGCAGTTGTGCCTTTTTTCTTTCCCATCTGGCATCTAGTATCAGTTTGACATTTGCCACAAATTTGGTAAGCTCCATTTCTGCCTTTATGGCTTCATCCAGAGTGTTGTTGAATCTCTCCATATCTACCTAATTACTCTCATCTAGAAATGCCTCTTTCCTAGGCAATACAAGATCAAAATCTGATCTCCACTGATCAAGGCTCTTCATGGCACCATCTACAACTTTGATGGAAGGGATGAATTTGTTGAAACCTGAGCCAAGCATGGCTATCTTAGCCTCAATCTAATTTGCCTTGCCCTTAAAAAGTGGCAATATGGCCTTAACTCTATTTATTTCTTCACCTACTTGCAAGACAATCTCTGGAATATCAGCTCTCAAAGGTTGAACAGCTGCCAATCTTTCAAAGAGTGTTGCCCTAACTAACCAAGTTGCATAATAACCATTTAAAACTATGACATAACTATTTACTTCTACCTGCAATTCAAGCAATTTGTTATACGCACTAAAAATTGAATCAGATTTATTCTTTAATCATTAATCATGTGCTGCAAGATTTTCAACAAGGCATGTAGGATAGCCTCATTCTTTTCTATCCTTATTTTTTCAATCTCTGTAGCAACCTCTTCTTCACTCATACTTTTTCCTTCTGGTAATGTTGGTTTCTTAGGAGGTGCAGGGGTAGCTACAAGGGTGTTGATTATATGTTGTTCTAAGTCTGCTAGAGACTTTTCCAATGCCTTTTCCTTTATTATTCTAAGATCTCTATCTTTCAAGAGTGCACTGTAGTCCTCCAACAAGGAACCATATCTTTTAGATAGTTGTTTGGTCTTGTCTTCATTAAGCCTAGAAAATTGAGTTAACACTTGAGAGATCTCAAGGTCTCCTGTATTATGGATTGACCAAACAATTTTGTCACCATCCATTTTCTCTTTAACATTTAGGATTGAAGGCTTCTTATCTTTAGGATAAAGAATCCATAGAGCCAAAGCTTGATTCCTTGGGCTATACCCAAATCCTCTAATAATATCCCCTACTTGGGTCTCAAAAGATAAATTTATATCCTCTTGTCTTTTAATTTGATCAATAATAAAATCTGAATATAAATTCCACCCAGACACAAGTAGCATATTGCTATTTTTTATGAGTTGTCTGGCCTCCTCTGGGGTAAATTTTTATGCCTCAAGGTCATACTCTTTTAATGTTTGCACTGCCTCATCAGGCACCTGACCCTCCTCAATGATCTTAACACTAGATGCAACCTATTGTTGTTTGTGCCATGTCAAGAAGCTCTTGAATTCATCTGACTCTATAAAATTGTCATCTTTCAAGAAGGCATCTTGTTCTATCATCCTTTCATCTTGGCATAGAGCCAAGGGAAACTCAACATCTTCTTTAACCAATTTTCTTTTTCTTTTCTCCTCCCTTATCTTTTTTCTTAGCTGGTGGTGATGAACACCAGTTCCAGTGATGAGGGCTCCCACTTTATCCTTTCTCCTTGCTTGAGAAGACTCTCCAACTAACAATTTCTGCTTCTTTGTGGGAGGCTCATTTGTGTCTTGGGAACTATGGATCTCTATTAAATCAACAATATTTTCTCTAGCTTGGTGTCTTTCAACCATTATTTTCTCTAAAGGGGGAATTTTGTGCAATGAATAACCACCATCACTATCTTCACCATATTCTAATTTAGATTGGACATCCTCCTTCCCATCTGTCTCATCAATTTGATCTTCAAAGGTCCTCATCAAAGTATTAAATTGAGTCATCATTTTCTCAAGCCTCTGGAGATAGGGAAAATTGGGGAAGAAGCCACTGAATGCCAATCCTTTTTTCTTTATCCATTTCTCCATGGCATACAATTTGTTAGGGATTTTTCTTGTAGGGTCAAACTGATTACTTGAAACTATGCTTTTTGAGACTAACTCAAATAAGAGAAAGACCTAATTACTAAGGATTGGATAAGATCCCCCTTTGTTTTGAGCTCCACATACTTAGGTAGGTATTACCTTTTAATGATAACTGATTACATAGTGTTTATGTGAGTGGACACTGATCTGCTATTAATCCTTCTAATACATCAATCTATAAAACACTCTGCATATGAACAGGATCAATTTAATGTAGAGCTTAACCAAGAAAAATATGATTGCAAATAAAGTAAGGATCAGTGATTTAAGGATTCTCATCCTTCTTCCTTTTAAGGAGGGGCAACCTAAATGATTCTCTCTTCAAGGAATCAAGAAATATAGACTGTATGTTTTAGGAACAGTCCAATCTATTTTGCGCAATAAACATGAAATGAAAAATGTATTGATAATTGATGGGAAAGTTTCAATTTTTCCCCCAAAGATCTATGAAAGATAAAACCATAAGAAACAAACACCAAATCAATTCCTTATCTAATGGGCAAAAGAAATCTAAATGCAAATCAACCAGATAACTTTAAAAGAAATTCAACAGTATGCCTTGCATACCAGCTACAAATCCAAATAGATTTCCTTACAAACTATTCTATTAACCAAACACTATTATCATCAACAATCCATACAAATATATCTACTCTTCAAGATGAACTATGAGAACTTTAATTCTTTCCTTGAAAGAAACTCATAATCAATCTAGCAAGTTGCTTTACAACTAGAATATTTTAAATGTCTAACAAGTAAGACATACAAGAGTACAACATAAAGGTAAAGAGACAACAAAAATATATGGCAGAAGTTGCAATGTATTTGTATTAAAATCAACTTGCCAATTACATTCACAATTCTATTACTCAGAAGATCAAACACAAAACTTGGATGTTTGCTTCAAAGTAATTATGTTCAATTTTTCTATTATCTTTTTCAACTCCCTAAAAAATGAGCCTTTAACTCTATTTATATCCCCATTTCAACCACCTTTGAATTCCCCTATGAATGGGAATGCAACAATCTTCAGATGGTTGAAAACCCTAACCCTAAGAGCATAAGAGACAAAAAATAAATACAATAAGCCCTTAGGCAGTGGAAAGACAAAACTTTCTTGGACATTGTTTATCCTTGACCACTTGAAAATGGACACCTTTGTCTGCAAGTATTTATGATAGCTTCATAAGTTTTAATGAGATATAGTGGCCACCATTTCAGGCTAACCTACACCATCTTTAAATGATAGATTATCATCCCTGTATTTTAAGATCAAGTGTCAGGTACATCAGATATCCTCCTCATTCTTCATCCAAAACATCCAAGTCAACTGTAGAAAATTTAACATTCTTAGGCTTTGTTAACTCATCCCATGCAGTCACTTCATCTGATAGCCAATTAAAATCCTGGATGAGCTCTAATTGTGCTTTTTGTCTCTCCCACCTAGCATCCATAATTGTTTTGACATCTGTTATAAATCTGGTGAGATCTGTCTCTACCTTAATGGCTTCATCTAGGGTTTTATTGAAGCTTTCTAAATCAACATTACTTTCTTCACCTAAAAATGCCTCCTTCCTAGGCAATAAAAGATCAGCATCTAATCTCCACTGATCAAGACTCTTTATGACTCCATCTATATTCATAATTGAAGGGATAAACTTGTTGGAACAGGAGCCAAGCATGGCTATCTTAGCCTCAATCAAATTTGTCTTACCTTTAAAAAGTGGTAATATGGCTTTAACTCTGTCTATCTCCTCAAATAAGAAGTCTCAAAGAAGAAGTCTCCCCAATTATGACCTTTGGTCCAATTACGAACAAACTATTGAGGTCTTACCAATTGCAGGACCTTGGTGGACAACCTTGTGCAATTAATTCCTAGACTCCGGAGAATAGGGTATACAACCCAATTTTCAAAAGCACCAAAATCATGTCTTGGACAGGAGGGACTCCAAAGTGCCAATGAAAACTGTACCAGATTGGGCTATCCATTCCACACCATTTGTGGCTTGAGATCCTCCACATTTATAAGATCATAATTGTGATACACAATAAGGTGCATCAGCAAGGAGTGGTGCATGAATCTGGGTGTAGAACCAGGTGTGAAATTTTTCAAAGATAATAAACCCTCATGCATTCTATTTATTACATAACCAATGAAATCATATCCCCTGTTCACCAGACAGCTTTGTGAATCCATAACTAGCATTAAAATATCAGAGGTGATCCTCTCTGGGCCTGCATCAACTCCCAGGACCTGGCATATCCCATATGCAATGTACTTCATATAAAATCAGAGATCCTTATAAAAATATGGAGTTGACCCACTCATGGGTGCAATGTAGTTCCTGTTTTCTTTGGACATATGGCTCTTAATCTCCCTAGAGACCAATATCCTCTCTGACATATCTATTTGCTTGGGCTTGCAAATCTATTTCAGTGGCCATGGGGATTTGAATTCTAAATGCCTTCATAAAAGAATTCAGGTCTAGGGTTACAAGGGGAGAGCCATCTTCTTTTTTAATATTTCTAGATAGGGGATCATACCATTGAGACAACATAAGTAGTGCATCTACATCTAGGAAAACCTTGAGAACAATTAATTTAGCTAACCCTGATGTCCAAGGGTTTGAGATTGGTACTGCACTATCACGATTCTTATAAAAAATATCCAAACAAACACATCCTTGTTACATTAGGAGTCTTAGCATCTCTACAATAAGCTAATTCATCCATAAAATAGTCGTCACTAACCTTTTTGTTTTGCGACAATCCGGGCAAGAGGGTGAGGAACTCGTCTAAAAAGCTCTCCTTCACCTTTTCCTTAGACCCTCAGCTGGTTGAAGCTCCACCTACTGCTGCTTGACTCATTCTGACTGAATACTGGAAATTCTCTACAAAATCACTGGTCACACTATAATTCTAGAAAGCTCTAAAAACTTAGCACTCTGTACTCTTCACAATGCTCTGTAACCTTCAAATGAGTGACCTCTAACTAGTTTATTCTATGGAATTGAATGCACCACTATGTCTGACACTGAAAAGCCATCAAAGATGTCACCTCTACTATTACTCAGCACAAATAGAGCTCAATTTACTAGTCGTAGCTCAAGAAATTCAAATTCAATTATTCAGAGACCTGGCGACTGGAGAAAATTCTCACGGTTGTTTAATAATATTGGCGCCTTTAAAATGCTTGTGAGACCTGGTGACTAAGAGGACTTCTCCTAGTCACTGAAAGATTTTATTCTTTGTGAATTCATTATGAGATTAAGCGATCACTACAAATTTTTGATCTAGAGACTCCGTGACTATAGTCCTTCTCTTTAGTCCATGCTTTAATTTTTCACATTCAGAGATCACCCGACTATAGTCTATTTCTTAGTCATAGGTGAAATATTTCTCTTTACGAGATCATGTGACTAAGGCTACCTTCAACTTCTATCATGAGATATGGCGATAATAGGCAAATTTTTAATCACTAAGAGCTTTTCATAAACTAAATTTGGTATAGAGACTTTGCGACCACCACAAGATCGAGATTAAATCAACGGCTAGGATGAAGCAGCTTACTAATCCTTCTTTTTAACTCGGCATCATCTTGAGATCACGCGACTGTATGTTTCTCCCATTCATGAAATACTTTATTTAACCTTAGCTAATATTGGAGACTTGGCGAATACCTCATTTCTCAGAGTCGCTAAAAGATTTTCTAAACCACAGTTTAGTTCTAAGATTAAATGTCATCCGTTGATCAAAACCTCATCTTACGGCTTATAATGAATCCTTTAATCCTTTATAACTTAACCACTGCATCTGGAGATCTAGAGACAACCGTGTCACTAGATCATTGACCGTGCAGAAGATAACCGCCACATCAGGAGATGATGTGACTATTTGAAAATCCAAGTTGCTACATGATTTAACCAACCGTAGTTGTCCTAGAGACTTGGCGATTAACATGGAATAAGACCGCACATTTATATAGAGATTCAGTGACCAAAGAGGAAATCATAATTGCTAGAAAGTATTTTACTTCACAAAATCATTTATAAACAACCCGACCAAAGGTAATTTTCATCTAGAGATTGTGCGACTATAGTTCCTTCCTGACAAAATTTATCATAGCAGTCACTAGATCTCGAGAAGAACATATAGAGACCTAGAGACTAAAAGGCAATTGCTAAGTCATTTTGACAATAGAGAATATTCCAAAGTCATCTTGAGACCAGGTGACAATAGCTTTCGGGAAATCTCTAGACATTTAAGAATATGTTGATTTCTTTGGGAGACTAAGCGACTAACTAAGGAAAAAATAAAGCACACATGCTTTATTTAAAACTTAAGTGATCTGATAAAGTAATAGAAAAATAGAAGGTGGAAAGGTTAAACTAGGGCTTTTGGATTTTTAGGGCAAAGGGTCTGAAAAACCTAAGGTTAACTACCTAAGATTGAAAATTTACAAGAGACTAGACAAGAACTCAAAATTTCAATCCAAAAAACACTGAGACCAGAAATAATACCAACAGTGGCTCTATCTGAGGATGTTTGAAAGTAAGTTTGAACAAGAACCACAAATCTTTGGGACAACATACCAAAACTGGACTAATCTAAAATAGGAACTGAAACACACAACTTGAAAGGAAACAAACCTATACAAGATTTACAAGAGATTTACATATGCATGAAAGTCAAAAATTTAGTTGAAGAAGGGCTTCAAGAATTTCCCATGCACTGGCAATTCAAAAACTTCATCATCCATATTTTGCAGTAAGTAGGAATCTTTCCCAAAACCCTCATGAATCACAAAGGGACCAATCCATAATGATTCAAAATTTTTATGCTTCCCTTTATCTTCTGCTCTCACATTCCATTGAAGCACTAAATCATCTGTTTTAAATTTTTTGGTAGTTGCTCTTAAGGTACTTCATCTTCTGTTGCAACTTGATATTGCTCTTTTGACTCTCCCTTCTTAGTTCATCTAATTCAGTCAATTGCAAGATTATGTCCTGCATTGGCTCTAAGACATCCAATTCCTCATCTTGAATAAACTTGTAAATTGGAATTAGATTGTTTATGGGTAACCTTGACTGCAAACCAGATACTAGTTCAAAGGGAGACCTCCCAGTGGCTTTCTTCACTGTAGTCCTATCTACCCATAAGGCTAGCTTCAACTTCGAATGCCAAGCTCTCTTATTTTTCTCAAGTGTTTTCTTTAGGATTGTCAGAATGCTTTTGTTGCTGGACTCAACCTGTCCATTTTCTTGTGGGTGATAAGGATATGAGTAAGATGTTATGATTCCATTGTCTTTACAAAATTCCTTGAATTCATCTAATCTGAAACACATTGCATTATCTGTGATCAATTTTATGGGGACACCAAATTTGGTCAAAATGTTATCAAGTAAGAAATCAATAACAATTTTACTTGTTGCCTTCTTTATGGGAATGGCCTCTATCCATTTTGTGAAGTAGTCAGTTGCAACAAGTACCCAACTATGTCCTCCACTAGATTTCTCAGCAAATTCACCTATGAAATCCATTCCCCACATGGAAAATGGTGCCTCAACAGTTATTGGGTTTAATAGTAGCGCTCCTAAATATTTTAATTTAGAAGCAAATTTGTGACAGGCTTCACATTTCTTAACAAACTAAAATGAATCTTTAAACAATGTAGGCCAAAAATAGCCAGCCCTCAAAATCTTGTGGGCAGTGGTCTTCACCGAATAATGCCCTCCACAAACACCAACATGCATTTCACTTAAAACCTTTTCTACTTGACACTTATCAAGGCAAAATAGCAAGACCCCATCTTTGTTTTTCCAATACAAGTCCCCTTGTATCAATGTATACTTCTGAGCTTGCAATTTTAGGGATCTCTTTTGATTATCTATCATATATTCTAGGCATCTAGCATTTTTAATGAAATATACAATGTCAGCATAGTATGGTTGCAACTCAATACTTGTTATTGTCATATCTGAAATTCCTTCATTGTTAACTTGGACTAAATCCATGTTCTCTTCAGTCATTAATCTTTCCAAGCCTTGTCCTCTTACTAGCTTGGTGATATGGATTTCCAAGTTGAATTCTTGAATCCTGGTGATCCACTTGCAGCTCTTACCAGTAACTTCAGATTGGGTAAGGAAATCTTTTACTACTGCATGTGGGACATATGCCACTACCTTAGCACAAACCAGATAAGGTCTGAAGGATTTTACTACTTTTACTAGTGCATATGCCTATTTCTCCATCATTTCATAATTTAGATCAGCAGCCTGTAAAGATTTACTAAAAAATGCAATTGGATGTTCAAAACCTTCTTCATCCTTTTGTAATAATACAGCAGCAATGGTGTGAAATGATGCAAAAGAGAAAAGTGAAAAGGGCTTAGTATAATTAGGAGACCTTAGTACAGGTGCCTGTTGGACCACTTCTTTAATTTTATCAAATGCACCTTAAGCTTCAGTAGTCCATTGAAACTTGACATCCTTCTTGAGCAACTTCATTATGGGCTTGACAATTTCAGCAAAATTTGCAATGAATCTCCTAACAAAATTAATTTTTCCTAAAAAGGATTGCACCCCTTTAAGATTTTTGGGTGTTGTAACCCTTTTGATAGCTTCAACCCTCTCTAGATCAATTCTTATTCCTTCTTTTGATACAATGTGTCCTAGCAACTTTCCTTCTTTGACTGCAAAGTTACACTTCTTTGGATTCAGAGACACACCATATTCTAAAGCTTTGTTAAAAATTCTCTCAAGGTGTGAACAATGATCTTCAGCCTTTTTGGAATAAGCAGTCAAGTCATCCTGGTACACAACCATAAACAAGTCTATATATTCTTTGAAGGCAACATCCATGGCCCTTTGAAAAGTTGCTCTAGCATTTTTGAGGCCAAATGGCATTTTGACATATACATAGGTTCCCTAAGGTGTTGTGAATTTTGTTTTGAATTTCTCAGATTCTTTCACCAACACCTAGTTATATCCAGAGAAACCATCCATCATAGACAATAATTCACATCTAGTGACTTTATGCAACATTACCTCCATGTTGGGCAGTGAATAGTTGTCTTTCAATGATGCAACATTCAGATTCCTAAAGTCCACACATAATCTAATATCACCGTTCTTCTTTCTGATTGGGACTAAGTTAGATACCCAAGTTGAATGCCTTATAGGTTGGATTATTCCTACATCACTCAACTTGACCAGCTCCTACTACATTTTAGGATCCAATAGTGAGTTAATGGGTCTTTGCTTCTATCTAAATGGTTTAACATCTTGCTTTAATGGGATTTCATGTTGGAAAAGGTCCTCTCTATAAGCTTTTAGGTCATCATAGGACCATGCAAACACATGCTTGTGCTTTCTTAACAACTTTATCAGATTATATCTTAGCTGAGGGGCTAATCCCTTCCCAATGTAAACCATTTGAGGTGCATTATGTGATCCCAAGTTTACTTCCTCTAGATCTTCTACCTTAGCATTACTTGACTTTAACATATAATCATTTTGACTACTATATAATGCTTTTAATTCAGTTAAACCCTTAGGGATATGATCTAAATTCAATTGGATTACCTCATTTCCCATGACCATGTCCTTACCCTCAATTTTCTCAACCAATGTGTTGCAGTCTATAAGTTGACCCTCATCTATGTCAAGGCATTGAATAAATTTCAAAATGTCATGATCATCCTCAAAGACCTGCCAATTGTAAATGTTGTCTAAGACAACTGGCCTACTTTTTATTTCTACTATTGATACTCCAAACAAAGTTGAATCATCTCTCTTCAAAGCAACATTGGCCAAAAAATCAGCCATTATGTTTTTGTATCTTTCTACCCAACATATATTGAAAGCATCAAACATTTCAATCTGATCCTATATTACATGTTTATATAGTTTCAACCTGTCATTCTTAACAGCATACTTAGATCGAACTTGTGCCACCACAAGCTCAGAATCACAAAAAACCTTTAAAAATTTTATCCCATGTTTGATAGCAATATTTAATCCTAATGACAATGCTTCATACTTAGCAGTATTATTTGTGCATTGAAAAGTCAATGAGAAGGAATACTTAAAAGTGGTACCTGATGGAGATATGAATAGAACCCCAACTCTTGAACCTTCTATTGAGCATGCTCCATCAAAATGCATCTACCACAGTCCATTTTATTATTCTTTTAGTTCCTGAGTCAGTGGATTTGAATCTTCCTCTTGTGAAGTGGCTTTTTCCACTCTAAAATTTTCCATGTCAACATCCACACAACAATTCAACTGGTCCATATTGGTTAGCTCGATCATGTGTGGGGTTCTACTTTCTCTAGATGCTCTCACAATGTCACCATCAATATTGAAAGTTGCAAAGGATAAATCACACTGAATACTACCTCCCATTGAAGCACTCCATTTTCTTGATAGTAACATTCCATAATGAGGTGGGATATCAACCACCAAAACACTCATTGTCAACATCTTGTTAGGGAAGGCTGCCAATCTATAAGGAAATGCTTTTATAGTACCAATAACAAGGACCTCTCTCGAATCCATAGCCTGACATCTTCCATGAGGTGTATCTACTTTCAGACCCAAAGATTTCATTATTTCTATAGGCATAACAGTATTAGAGGCTCCTGAATCAATCATACAATTTCTTAACAAATTTCCATTTACTATTAGGGACAGAAAGAAAGGATCAATAGTTCCTATCATAGTATTAACAATATTAGTATCCAAATAGATCTGAGGGATCTCAGAGATAATTTCCCCACACTGGTTTTCAATTGAATCACTTGTTGGAGAAGCCATTCTACCACTCTTGGTGGAATTTTGGGCATCAAAAGGGAGAACTCCATTTACCCAACTCAAAGCCTTGTCTTTATGCTCTTCTATTCTCATCATTTCTAATAAGGGGACCTTAACAGTAATTTGTGATAACAGTTTTCCCATGTCAACTAGAACATACTTGTGGTCAACTACATCCTGCTTAATGATAGTAGCCTCCTTATTTTATTCATGTTCTATAAGGCCACATTGATCCTTGCTCAAGATTTTGACCTCCTTTTGGGTAGAAACAACAGTCTCCTGAAGAGGTTTTTGCTTTACTCTGTAAGTTACATTAGGGGGAGAAAATGTTACATTCTTCTTGATTTTAGTCTTGCTAACAGCATCTACAACCTTATTTTTGTCTTGAGTTTGTTTTACATCTCTGTCTGACTTTTTGATAATTATACCAGATGACTTTTGACTTAAATCACCCACTACCCTATTTCTCAAATTGTAATTTCTTTTGGCTTGGGTGACCATATCTACTGTGATTTGTGCAATTTCTTCATCAGAAGGTCTTCTCAACACCACTGGCTCATCATTTCTTAAAGTGTTGCATTGGACTATATCCAACTAACTATCTTCTTCATCAGAAAACACTTGCTGATGGTAAACCTCACTTTTGACTTGGGAACTACCAACATCTTGGCCTTCATCTTCTTTAGTGGAATCCATTTCATCATATATGTATGAAGAAGTCATACCACATCCTTGATTATCATAAGACTCCTCATTGTTATTGTCTTGCTCTTCATCTGCAGAAACACTTTGAGCAATTGCATAGTAATAGGGGTCATGAGGTGATTGGAAAACATTGCACCAGGGAACATCATCACTCATATTTACTATATTTCTATGCAATGGGTCTGGGGTCTTATCATTTGGTTTATCCTTTCTTTCAGGGAGTACTGGCTTCCCATCTTTCCACTGAGTGTTGTAAGGATAGTTTTGCATTCTTGGTAACTTGTTAAAGTTATTGAAGGATGGTCTATCATTTCCCTGCACTGTACTATTTCTTGCTTCACTAGGCTTTAACTCTTTTATTGCTTTCAAAATTTGCTTCAAACTATCATCATCCTTTGGTTTTGTGTCAAACTTCCCTGGCTCCTTTTTGTTTGAGATTGAAGGTTTATAATCCTCCCTCCTTCCCAACTTCCCTGATATTCTTCTATTGCTTTCTATATTAATGGCCAACTTGTAAACTTCTACAAGATTTCTAGGATTCTTATCTCTCAAAAGATATCCCATTTTTTGTATCAAAAGCATTTAGGTAAGTGACCAAACAAATCTTGTCATCTAGCCTGATAACTTGCAACAATTTATGCATGGCTTTCTAAAATCTAACATTGAACTCAACAACACCCTCATTTGGGTTTTTCTTGATGTTGTTGAATTCATTGAGCATGAAACCTTCATTGGTTTTATCACCATATTGTTACTTGAAAAAAATGTTTGAACTGTTCCCATGAGCATATGCTAGCATGAGGTAAATTTCTAAACCAATCTCTAGCATCTTCGGTCAGAGATTGAACAAAAAGCTTCATGATCACATTATCAAGCTCAATGTTGTAGTCATCTATTACATCAATGAAACTTTTCAAATGCTCTTCACAAGTGACTGCATTACTTCCAGTGAACTTTGGAATCTTTTTCCTAATTTCATCAGGGATGGGATTTGGGTAACCAAAAATCCCAATAAAAACCAATTGTTTGTGTCTCTCATGTATGGACCCTATTTGAGATGGGCCAGCACCTAAAGATGTGGATGTTTGAATATTTGAAATACTATAAGTCTTGGACATACCTATAGTCTTAGCAGTTGTAATGCCCAAAATAATTAGACAAAAACACAACTAAATTTTATTTTTTTGGAATAACTAAAACACACACCTAGGTCAACAAGGTTGCACAAAAGGCCTTCGAAGTGAAGCTTGGTAATCATAAGCTCACTTGGGTGGGTCACCCAATGACACTTGAGGGATCATAAGGCAGGCGTTGGCGTGCCTCCATCCCTTACACAGCAGAAGTCATTAGGCGACAAGGTAGGTTATAGAAGTTATAAAGGAATTATCATGTCCCTCATGTTTAGTGAATACAAGGTTAAGACGGTCCATTCCTGTGAATCCTTAAGGGCGAGTAATTTAAATTGTTAAAGGATAATTTATTAGGAATATAACAAATCAATTATTAACCTAGCTAATCCTCATATAAACTAAGTTTTCTGGTTAATAATGTTAATTAAAACATTGAAATATCATTCCTTAAATTTGTTCCTATAAATTTTATGCAAAAATAAGTTAAAGATTACTAATAAAAAGATCCATAACTTAATTTAATTATTATTAACGATAATTCTTAACAAAGGAAAAATTAACCATATATGTTAACTCAAATACTACCAACATAATAAGCTTACCAATATCAAAAATATTTCTCCTATAAAAAAAAAAGATCACTATCTAAATGAAAATATATTAATTTTTCAACAAATCCAATTTTTACTAACAAAATGAAAATATAATGACTTTTCAACAAATTCAATTTTTTTCCAACAAGATGAAAATATAATAACTTTTCAACTAATTCAATTTCCACCAACAAAATAAATGAAATTTAGGACCCAACTCATGCAATAAATAAATAAACACACAAGAGAAACATAACTACTTAAAATAAATAAAATAATAATGTATGGGCCCTCTAAACCCTAATTTGTAATTAGGGTTTGGGGCCCTAATAAAACTTCTACAAACCCTAAAATATCTCATTATGTTTCTCTACTGTGCAGGTCTGAGGAAGAAGAGAAGAGAAGGGTTATGTTGATCAACTTCAACAAGAGATCTCTTAATCCATAAGAGAATCTCTTCTTGCTAAATGGGTAGATCATCATCTGTTGTATATCTTTTTTTTATTTGTTATGGGTCAGTTAGATTTTGAAATGTAGCTATTGGATAATAGCTAGAGTCTAGCAAAAGTAAGCCCACAGTTTGTTAATACATTTTTTTTTATATTCACCTTACAGATCCATCAAATGTAAGTTTGTAAAGTGGCGAAGCTGCTCTTATAACATTCTGAGTGGATCTTGTTAATGTTCAATAGTCTGGTATGCAGACTGATTGAAAATGTAATCATTATCATTATAAAAGTGGCATCAACCCATTTTTTTTTAACATTGCTAGGCATTTTATAATTTATACAGAATGCGTTTACAATTTTTTTGTTATGAACTGGGCGTTCGTGTTTATTTTAGCATTATACTTAACATAGTTCACTTTTTAATATATATATATATATATATATATATATATATATATATATATATATATATATATATATATATATATATATATATATATATATATATATATATATATATATATATATATATATTGAAGGGTTTTTAAAGAGGTCCCAACCTCTAGTCTTCCATGGCAGCACAGCAGTGACAGTCACTGCCACAACTGTTGCCACGGCAGAGACCTAAGTCTCTGCCATGACAGTAGTCAGGGCAGGGATTGTCGTGGCTCAAGGCCACGACAGTGCCTAGGCACTGCCGTGACCTTGGGTCACGACATCACTACGCAGTCATCCTAGGGTTACGAGGGCTTCGGCCCTAAAGGGGCTGTGGCCAAAGACATCAAACTCATTTTTATTTTTTTGTTATTCTCAGCATGATATAATATATTATTATATATATTATATTCTATACAATATAAACTGTATAGCATATAATATATAATATTATATTATATGTTATTTATTTTATTTTTATAAAATTCTCTATTTCGATATAGTACAATATTATCTATTATGTGCTATGCAATATATCTATATTGTATAGAACATAACATATAATATTATATTATTATATTAATATTGTTTCCATTTTATAACACAGGTTTATTTTACTATAATAAGGTATTATTAGATTAGTCTCTTATGAAGTGTAAGATATATGTTTATATATTTTATATTATACAAATATTTGTGTATAATAATATATATATAAAAACTTATTATATAAAAGAAAATGTTAATTCCAAAATCAGCTAACATAGGAATAGAAATAGAAACTTAGGATGTTAAAAAGAATTAATTAACAGCTATAGATATATATATATCTATACAGTAATATACTATATAAATATATGAATTTATATAACACATTACAATTAGAAATATATACTATCATTTCATTGTAAACAACAGATTTAGGATGAACCATTTAATTACTTATCCTTTCTATAATGTATGCATATACAGTAAATCTGACCATGATTTAAGTGATGTTTTCTTACAAGTTTAAATTTTCTGTTGTTCCTATTCACACAATCATTAACTGTGATGCACTCTTAATTCTGAAAGTATTTCTCTATCAACAATCATATCATCATATATTCCAGAACCAAAAGACTAATAATTTGCATTGTCTATGAAAATACAGTATTTACAGATTAATAACAACTTTAACAGTAGTATATTTTTTTTTTGACTAAATTGTAATACACTTCCTAGATGTAAAAGGAAATTCATCATTTAATAACTAACAAAGCTAGTCAAACCAGTTTTCTATACATAGCCAAATTTCCTTCTACATAATTAATGGAAGACTGAATTAATAATAACACTTTCTATTACAGGAATTTACACTTTCAACATTTTTTGAACAAATAAATAAATTAACATTTCCAGATGCATATCTAGTCCACTTAATCAATATAACAGAGGATTGAATTTAGAATAAAATTAATAGTTGTAGAGGCCAAAAAATTATTGCTTAAATCAATTATATTTACTATGGCTAAAACAGAGAACTAAGATAACCAGTCCAATTTCCAGCACACAAATAGTACAATTTATTTGACCATGAAGGACAAATGGATAGAACAAAATTCTCTCAACCAATTGCAACATATAAACAGTCTTTAGGAGTTTCAATTTTAACTTTATTCTTCAATCTTGAGCTACTTCTTCAAGCCAATAACCAAACCTGCACACACAAGACTTTTTCACATGGCCATGGAGGCTCACCTCCCAGCCAAGGCCATTACATGGCCACCCCTGAGCTTGGGGAAACAAGAATAGGATGGGATACATTCAAGCAACACAAACATAAACATTTAACATAAATTAGGAACACAGATTTTCACAATAAACTCCCTTCCCAAGCCTGCACAAAGGATTCTTACATAGAATCCATACAATGGGTGAAGGTGGAATCTTCCTCATGGAGTCACCTAACTTATAATAAACAACATATGCAGCATGTGTCACCAACCTTCACAAGGCCCTTCCAACCCAAACAACTCAAATCCATGAGCAACAACAACACTTCTTATGGCCCCCAAACACCCTTATGACCCCCAAATAGCATAAGAAGGTTCTCATGGTTGCCCATACAACCATGCACTCAAAAAAAAAAGAAATCCCAATTTAGGCCCTTCACCCCCAAGTTCTCCTCAAATCCTCCCAATAATGAGGAGTGAACTTGTACACCCTTAAACAAGAACAATTCAAGACAACAAGTTTGAAAGCAAATTCACAAAATAAATAAAACAATACAAGATTAACACAAGGAATCACAATTTGCAAAACTTTCACATAGTACAATCTTTTTCAAAGCAATAACAAGTTAGAAACCACCAAACTCCTCCTAAGCCAAGGCTGAATTGAGAGTTGAAGATGAGCTTTCCTTGTCACCAAGCTTGCTATTCTCAAATCTACTAAGAAAAGACTCTCTAGATCTCCTCTTACTCCCTCTCCACTAGCATAGACAAGAATGAACTAGTATCCATCTTTCTAAGTCTTTCTCCTTAAGTCTTTCTCCTTAATTATTTCCCCAAAACATTCTTCCCTCAACTCCCTTCCCAATACTATTAGGTTTCCAGATCTAAGACAAAATGACACTTGCCCCTCTCTAAGGTTTGGGATGAATTTCCACATATGAAAATAAGAGACAACTTAGGGAACATTTCCATTTTCGTGCATATCAAAAATGGCACATTTGGAGAGGCATATAAGTGGCCTAGGAAGATGAAAATAGAAGAATTTAGCCCCCTGACCCAAGCACTAACCTTGGGGCACCAAAATTCACTCTAAACCTCACCCCAAGTCTGCTCAAAACCACTCAAAAATCTCAATTAATCATGCATCCGAAAATGGAGTATTGGTTACATCAATTCTTGATCCCTAAAACCAACTACCTAGCTTAGGAATGCTCAAGACTAACTAAGGAGAGGGTGGGGTCCATACTTCACTCAACATGCCACTTCATCAACATGGTGTCAAGTGACACCTCACTACAACACACATCACAAGCACTTGTGGCATGCCTTGTGTGCAAAAACATTTAAACATTTTCACAAAGATAAAAATTCACTTACAAACATATATTTCAAACATAGTCAGCCATATACACACAATCATCACATTTACAAAAGAAATCATGATACGACGAGGTCGTACTCTTCTAGAGTCGACCTTGGCTTTCAATTGATTGCACTTAAATCCTATCTTGTTTCCCCAACTTACAACCATGGCCATGTCGTTGCATGCTCAAACTTGATGTCAGTACATTATAAAAACTTGCATCAATAATCATTTCAAAAATAAGTAATAACATCTAAACTAGACAAATACATACATATATATCTGCATCATGAAACATTACATATTCCACATAAAGATGTAATCCTAAACTTATCATAGAACCATGATTCCATCAATGATCATAATACTGAAAGATAACATAACAAATGTCAAATTCATATATCATGGATAATCATGGTATCAAAATGAGCATATATAAAGAGTACGACTATCGTGATCATCATAAAAATCTATAACAAACAACTCATAAGGTCCAAATGATAGCATATATAAACCAAAATAGATCAAATGTCTATGCTCATGGTATCATCTTGATGAATCAATGTCAAAATGAAGTCGAACTAGGATGGGTCAGGATAAGACCTCACAACAGTGTTCAACACATTTGCACCTTGTACTAGAGAAGTGGAAAGTGTATTGGTGGGTCCAGAAGATTGCTTAAGGAAGTTAATCTTTCTTTTTATCTCAACTGCAGTGGCTTCTAGCTCTGCCTTTTCTACCTCTTTGGCCAATAATTCTTGTTCCCTTTTGGCCTTTTCTAAGTCAGCATCTAATCTTGTTGCTTGATCTAGGGATTTCTTGGCAGGATTTGGTTCATTTATTGAGATCCGTACATCTTTTTACTTACCTTTGTCCCTAGGATTTCTTATCTCATAAATTTTTTGGACAATAGATCATTCCTCTATTTGTTTAGTTACAGGAACATGATTTATGGCTTCAAAATCCAACAATTGCTTCTTCAATTGTTTTGCTCTGATCATAGCATGCCTAATCTTTTCCTCCTTTTCCTTCTCTCTTTTCTGCCTTATTTGAATTTTCTCTTGGATCTTTCTTTCCAATTCAAACACTTCCTCAAAAATTTCCTCAGAATTAGGAAGGGCTGTTTCAGATGAGGATTCTTGGGAAGGGACCTCCTCTTGGTGGTCATCTGGTATTTGGTGGCCCTATAAGGGGGAATCATGGGGAAAAGAAGGAACAAAGTCTTGTCTATTCCTACTTTGGCTTCTAGATCTTCTATTATTCTCAGGGATTCCTCTCCTATGAGGTTTTGTTCTCCTTCCATCCTTTTTAGAAGGTAAGTAATAATCCTCATACTAATTTAAACCCAAATCAACTGCTTCCTCATATTCAGAAGTATTTCCTTCTTGGTTTATTTGAACAGGATCTTTTGTCCTTGTATTTCCTTTCTGCTTCCATGTAAAAGACATGTCATTAGTATTTTTCTCCTTCCTCATATGACTTTGTCTTGACGTAGCTGGGAGTTCTCCTTCTAGATTTTCTTCTGGGTGTTCCTTTCTCCAAGATCTTTTATTTTTATGAGTCATTATAAAATAGGGAAATATTTATTTGGAACACTGGTTCAGAGATTTTGTAAAGAGTCACCACCCAATTTCCTTTTGGGGTTTGAAGAAAGTAGTCAAGTATTCTTTCAGAAGAGATTATCAGCCAAGCTCCTAAAGGCAAGCTACTGAGAGATGAAAGAACAATTATGATCTTCAAATATGACTAACTGGTAAGAAATGAGCAGGCCAGGAGTTGAACTCAACTTGAAACCAACCTCACTTGTGACTTTGTAAAAGACCTTAATTAGAATCCTGAGCAAAGTCACCAATTTGTTAGGGATTTTTCTTGTAGGGTCAAATTGATTACTTGAAACTATGCTTTTTGAGATTGACTCAAACAAGAGAAAGACCTAATTACTAAGGATTGGATAAGATCCTCCTTCATTTTGAGCTCCACATACTCAGGAAGGTATTACCTTTTAATGATAACTGATTACACAGTGTTTATGTGAGTGGACACTGATCTGCTATTAATCCTTCTAATACATCAATCTATAAAACACTCTGCATATGAACAAGATCAATTTAATGCAGAGCTTAACCAAGCAAAATATGATTGCAAATAAAGCAAGGGTCAGTGATTTAAGGATTCTCATCCTTCTTCCTTTTAAGGAGGGGCAACCTAAATGATTCTCTCTTCAAGGAATCAAGAAATATAGACTGTATGTTTTAGGAATAGTCCTATCTATTTTGTGCAATAAACATGAAATGAAAAATAGATTGATAATTGATGTGAAAGTTTCAATTTTTCCCCCAAAGATCTATGAAAGATAAAACCATAAGAAACAAACACCAAATCAGTGCCTTATCTAACGGGAAAAAGAAATCTAAATGCAAATAAACCAGATAACTTTAAAATAAATACAATAGTATGCCTTGCATACCAGCTACAAATCCAAATAGATTGCCTTACAAACTATTCTATTAACCAAACACTGTTATCATCAACAATCCATACAAATATATCTACTCTTCAAGATGAACTATGAGAACTTTAATTCTTTCCTTGAAAGAAACTCATAATCAATCTAGCAAGTTGCTTTACAAGTGGTATATTTTAAATGTCTAACAAGTAAGACATACAAGAGTACAACATAAAGGTAAAGAGACAACAACAATATATGGCAGAAGTTGCAGTGTATTTGTATTAAAATCAACTAGCCAATTACATTCACAATTCTATTACTCAGAAGATCAAACACAAAACTTGGATGTCTACTTCAAAGTAATTCTGTTCAATTTTTCTATTATCTTTTTTGACTCCCTAAAAAATGAGCCTTTAACTCTATTTATATCCCCGTTTTAACCACCTTGGAATTCCCCTATGAATGGGAATGCAACAATCTTCAAATGGTTCAAAACCCTAACCCTAAGAGCATAAGAGACAAAAAATAAATACAATAAGCCCTTAGGCAGTGGAAAGACAAAACTTTCTTGGACGTTGTTCATCCTTGACCGCTTGAAAACTGACACCTTTGTCTGCAAGTATTTATGATAGCTTCATAAGTTTTAATAAGATATGGTGAACATCATTTTAGGCTAACCTACACCATCTTTAAATGATAGCTTATCATCCCTATATTCTAAGATCAGGTGTCAGCTACGTCAGATATCCTCCTCATTCTTCATCCAAAATGTCTAAGTCAACTGCAGTGGATTTAACCTTCTTGGGCTTTGTTAACTCATCCCATGTAGTCACTTCTTCATCTGATAGCCAATTAAAATCCTGGATGAGCTCTAATTGTGCTTTTTGTCTCTCCCACCTAGCATCCATAATTGCTTTGACATCTGTTATAAATCTAATGAGATCTATCTCTGCCTTAATGGCTTCATCCAGGGTTTTATTGAAGCTTTCTAAATCAACATTACTTTCTTCACCTAAAAATACCTCCTTCCTTGGCAATAAAAGATCAGCATCTGATCTCCACTGATTAATACTCTTTATGACTCCATCTGTATTCATAATTGAAGGGATAAACTTGTTGCAATAGGAGTCGAGCATGGCTATCTGCCTCAATCAAATTTGCCTTACCTTTAAAAAGTGGTAATATGGCTTTAAATCTATCTATCTCCTCACCAACCCTCACAACTGTCTTTGGAAAATCACTTCCCAAAGATTGAGAAAATATCAATTTCTCAAAAAGTGGTGCTCTGGCAGACCAAACTGCATGATATCCACTCAGAATTTGTACATAATTATTAACTTCTTTTTGCAATTCTGGCAACTTGCCATAGGCATTAAAAACAAGATCAAATTTATCCTTAACTGCATTTATTATGTACCTCAGAATATCTAACAAGGTCTACAAGATAGCCTCATTTTTCTCCTCATTTATCTTCTTCAATTTTGCAGCCACCTCTTCTTCTGTCATTCCATGTGCCTCAATTAATACAAGAAGCTCAGGAGGTGCAAGAGCCACTACAGGAGTATTAATGATTTGTAGCTGCAGCTCCTCTACATGCTTCTCTAATGTTGTTACCTTTATTATTTGTAAGTCCCTATCTTTTACAAGGGCACTATAGTCACTCAATAGAGCACCATACCTCTTAGATAGCTACCTGGTTTTGTCCTCATTTAATTTTGCAAACTGGGTCAAGACCTGAGATATTTCTAGGTCCCCTATATTGTGGATAGACCACACAATCTTATCTCCTTCCATCTGTTCCTTCACATTCAAAATTTTTGGCTTCTTGTCCTTAGGATATAAGCTCCACATGGCTAATGCCTAATTATTTGGGCTATACCCAAATCCTTTGATGATATCCCCTACTTGGGTTTCTGAAGACAAAGTGACATCTTCTTGTCTCTTTATTTGATCAATTATGAAATCAGAATATAAATTCCACCCAGGCACAAGAAGCATGTTGCTTTGTTTTACCAATTGTCTGGCCTCATCTGGGGTTAAACTCTCAGCTTCAAGGTCATATTCATTTAGTTGTTGTACTACCTCATCTAGCACTTGACCCTCTTCAGTTATTTGCACACTAGATGCAACCTGTTGTTGCTTGTGCTAGATTAAAAAGCTTTTGAAATAATCTGAATTAACAAAATTATCATCATTCAGGAAAGCATCCTGCTCAATTATCATGTCATCTTGGCCAAGGGCCAAAGGCAATTCAACATCTTCAATTTCATATCTTTGTTTTCTCTTCTCTTCTCTTATTTTCTTTCTCAGTTGGTGATGGTGGACACCAATTCCTATATAGAGGGCACCTACTCTTATCTCTTTTTCTTTCAGAAGGCTCCACAATGAGTAACTTCTATTTTTTCTTGAGGGGCTCAGCAGTATCATCAGAGTTGGGTAACTTACTAAGTTCAATGGCTTAATTTCCTTCTTCAGTCCCTTCAATCATTGGTTTCTCCATAGGGGGTGGGCTATATATTGGGTAGCCACCATCACTATCTTCTTCACATTCAGAATCAGACTGGGCTTTTTTACCCTTATTAGTATCATCAATTTGATCCTTCATGGATCCTACCAATATGTCAAATTGAGCCATCATCTGGTCAAGTCTCTGGAGGTGAGGCAAAGTGGGAAAGAAACCCCCAAGCACCAATCCTTTTCCTTTTAACTGTTTCTCAATTTTAAATAATTGATCTAATTGTTGTACTCTTTTCTCTACCTCATCATCCTCAATGATGTTTCTGATCACATCCTCCTCTAGATATTCCTCATGCTACTTATCAAAAGGAATGGTAGGCATGTAATATCTCCTAGCAGCAACTATGAACCCCTCTATATCCACATATCTATAGGGTATTGCATACATCTTATAATTTTCTAACCAATCATTCACCTTGTTGAAAGCTCCTTTTCCTATTGTAAGATAATGCACTTTAAAGTGCCGAGGTGTGAATGTTCCCTTTCTATGGGAAGCCAAATGCTCTTTATCAGTTAACATAAGTTTCCAAATAAATTCTAAAAATGCAATCCTTGGTGGGACAAAAAATGGCATTAGATGGGGAGGTTGAGGGCATCCATAAACTTTGATCATTGTATAACCCTTCTCAAAGAAGAAGTCTCCCCAATTATGACCTTTGGTCCAATTATGAACAAACTATTGAAGTCTTACCAATTGTAGGACCTTGGTGGAAAACCTTGTGTAATTAATTTCTAGACTCTGGAGAATAGGGTATACAACCCAATTTTCAAAAGCACCAAAATCACGTCTTGGATAGGAGGGACTCCAAAGTGCCAATGAAAACTGTACCAAATTGGGCTGTCCATTCCACACCATTTGTGGCTTGAGATCCTCCACATTTATAAGATCATAATTGTGATACACAATAAGGTGCATCAACAAGGAGTAGTGCATGAATCTGGGTGTAGAACCAGGTGTGAAATTTTTCAAAGATAATAAACCCTCATGCATTCTATTTATTACATAACCAATGAAATCATATCCCTTGTTCACCAAACAGCTCTATGAATCCATAACCAGCATCAAAATATCAGAGGTGATCCTCTCTGGGCCTGCATTGACTCCCAGGACCTGGCATATCCCATATGCAATGTACTTCATATAAAATTGGAGATCCTTATAAAAATGTGGAGTTGACCGACTCATGGGTGCAATGTAGTTCCTATTTTCTTTGGACATATGGCTCTTAATCTCCCTAGAGACCAATGCAGCATCTCTGACATATCAATTTTCTTAGGCTTGCAAATATATTTTAGTGGCCATAGGGATTTGAATTCCAAATGCCTTCATAAAAGAATTCCGGTCTAGGGTTACAAGGGGAGAGCCATCTTCTTTTCTAATAGTTCTAGATAGGGGATCATACCATTGAGACAACATAAGTAATGCGTCTACATCAAGGAAAACCTCCAGAACAATTAATTTAGCTAACCCTGATGTCCAAGGGTTTGAGACTGGTACTGCACTATCACGGTTCTTATAAAAATATCCAAACAAACACATGCATGTTACATCAAGAGTCTTAGCATCTCTGCAATAAGCTAATTCATCCATAAAATAGTCATCAATAACCTTTTTATTTTGTGATGATCCAGGCAAGAGGGTGAGGAACTCATCTGAAAAGCTCTCCTTCACCTTTTCCTTAGACCCTCGATTGGTTGAAGCTCTGCCTGCTGCTGCTTGACTCATTCTGATTGAATACTGGAAATTCTTTGTAAAATCACTAGTCACACTGTAATTCTGGAAAGCTCTAAAAACTTAGCGCTCTGTACTCTTCACAATGCTCTGTAACCTTCAAATGAGTGACCTCTAACTGTTTTATTCTGTGGAATTGAATGCACCACTATGTCTGACACTGAAAATCCATCAAAGACGTCCCCTCTACCATTACTCAACATGAACAGAGCTCAATTTACTAGCCGTAGCTCAAGAAATTCAAATTCAATTATTCAGAGACCTAGCGACTAGAGAAAAGTCTCACAGTCATTTAATAATATTGGCACCTTTAAAATGCTTGTGAGACCTGGTGACTAAGAGGACTTCTCGTAGTCGCTGAAATATTTTCTGCTTTGTGAATTCATTACGAGATTAAGTGATCACTACAAATTTTTGATCTAGAGACTCCGCAACTATAGTCCTCTTTAGTCCATGCTTTAATTTTTCACATTCAGAGATCACCCGACTATAGTGTATTTCTTAGTCATGGGTGAAATATTTCTCTTTATGAGATCATGTGACTAAGACTAACTTCAACTTCTATCACAAGATCTAGCGACAATAGGAAAAATTTTAATCACTGAGAGCTTTTCATAAACTGGATTTGGTATAGATACTTCGCAACCACCACAAGATCGAGATTAAATCAACGACTAGGATGAAGCAGCTTACTAATCCTTCTTTTTAACTCAACATCATCTTGAGATCACGTGACTGTATGTTTCTCCCATTCATGAAATACTTTATCTAACCTTAGTTAATATTGGAGACTTGGTGAATACCTCATTTCTCAGAGTCGCTAAAAGATTTTATAAACCAAAGTTTAGTTCTGAGATTAAACGTCATCCGTTGATCAAAACCTCATCTTACGGCTTATACTAAATCCTATAATCCTTTATAACTTAACTGCTACATCTGGAGATCTGGAGACAACTATGTCATTGGATTGCTAACCATGTAGGAGATAACCGCCACATCAGGAGATGATGCGACCATTTGAAAATCCAAGTTGCTGAATGGTTTAACCAATCGCAGTTGTCCTGGAGACTTGGAAATTAACATGGAATAAGACCACACATTTATATAGAGATTCAATGACCAAAGAGGAAATCATAATCGCTAGAAAGTATTTTACTTCACAAAATCATTTAGAGACAACCTGACCAAAGGTAATTTTTATCTAGAGATTGCGCGACTATAGTTCCTTCCTTACAAAATTTATCATAGCAGTCGCTAAATCTCGAGAAGAACATATAGAGACCTAGAGACTAAAAGGCAATTGCTAAGTCATTTTGACAATAGAGAATATTCCAAAGTCATCTTGATACCAGGTGACAATAGCTTTCACAAAATCACTAGACATTTAAGAATATGTTGATTTCTTTGGGAGACTGAGCAACTAACTAAGGAAAAAATAAAGCACACATGCTTTATTTAAAACTTAAGTGATCTGATAAAGTAACAGAAAAATAGAAGGCGAAAAGGTTAAACTAGGGCTTTTGGATTTTTAGGGTAAAGGGTCTGAAAAACCTAAGGTTAACTACCTAGGACTGAAAATTTACAAGAGAGACCATACAAGAACTTAAAATTTTGATTCGAAAAACACTGAGACCAGAAATACTACCAACACAATTCATGTATTTGATCAGATCTTCTTTCCACTTCTTCTTCTTCTATTATATTCCTCAAAACATCCTCCTCAGGATACTCCTCATGTCTCTTATTAAATGGAATGTTGGGCATATAGTACTTCCTAGAAGCAACTATGAATCCCTCTATATCAACATACCTGTGGGGAGCAGCATGCATTCTGAACTGTCCCAACCAATCATTTACCTTGTTGAAGGAATTCTTTCCTATTGTGAGACTATGCACTCTAAAGTGCCTTGGGGTGAAAGCCCCCTTTCTATGTGAAGCCAGGTGCTCCCTATCAGTCAGCATTAGCTACCATATAAACTCTAAATATGCCACCCTTGATGGAACAAAGAATGGTAGTATGTGAGGGGGCTGAGGGTATCCATATACTCTGATCATAGTATAGCCCTTTTTATAATAAATGTCTCCCCAATTATGACCTTTGGTCCATTTATCAATAAATTATTGAGGCCTCACCAACTGTAGGACCTTTGTGGATAGCCTTGAAATATTTAGCCCTAAACTGAGGAGGATAGGCCGAACTATCCAATTTTCAAAAATATAAAAATCACTCCTGGAAGAAGGACTCCAAGCTCTAATCTAAAACTATACTGGATTCTGCTATCCTTTGTATGTCATATGTGGCTCAAGGCCTTGCATGTTTATAATATTATAATTGAAGTACAAAATGAGGTGCATCAACAAAGAATAGTGCATAAACCTAGGTGTAGAACTAGACGTATGGTTCTTCAATGCTTGTAAACCTGTATGCATTTTTTCTATTATATACCCTATATAATCATATCTCTTAGTAGCGTGAAGGCTCTGGGAGTCCAAAACTATCATTAGGAGGTCTGAATGGATCCTCTCTCCACTATCTATCCCTAGAACCTTACACAATCCATAGGCAATGTACCTTATGTAAAAATGAAGATCCTTGTATGCATATGGAATTGTCCTCGGCATTGGCGCTATGTAATTCCTATTTTCATGGGGGACATGGCTCTGAATTTCCTTTGCCACAACAGCAGCCTCTCTGATATACGTATTGGCCAGGGCTTGTAAATTGATCTCAGTGGCCATAGGGAGCTAAATATCGAAAGCTCTTATAAAAGAATTTCAGTTAAGGGTAACCAGTGGAGAACCATCACCCTTCCTAATAGTTCTAGACAGGGGGTCATAGGAATGAGATAGAAAAATTAGGACATCTACGTTCAGGAACACTTCTGGGACTATCAATTTTGCCAACCCCGACATTGAAGGGTTTGAAACAGGGACCAAATTCTCAGCATTCTTATAAAAATACTTAAATAGACACATTCCAGTAATGTCTGGTGTCTTAGCATCCCTACAGTATGTGAGTTCATCAATGAAACATTCATCACTAACCTTCTTATTTTGTGATGAACCTGGTAGCAAGGCGAGGAACTCATCTGAATAACTCTCTTTGACTTTCTCCTTAGCTCCTTTACTGGTAGAGGCCCCACTGACTAACAATTGACTCATCTTGTGCCTAAATTCAAACTCCTTTGCAAATTCTAGATGTTTGAACTCTGAAATTGCTCCAGAAAATCTCAGGAAATTCTATTACTTCGGCTCTCTAAATGCTTGGTAATTTGAAAAGAGTGACAAACAACTATATTTATTTATCAAAATTAAATGTAGAAATCCATTAGAGATCAAAAGCTAAAAATTATGTCACTTCTGCCATTACTTGGCACGCTCAAAATTCAATTCACTAGCCGTAAGCTAAGAAAATGACAAGTAATCAAAATTTAACTTCTGGCGATCTAGTGACTACAACACATTCTCTTAATCACTTAAAGATTTGGTGCCTCCCTTATACTTTCAAAGATTGGGCGACTAAAGGAAACTGTAGTCACTGAATGACTTTACTTCTTTCTGAGACCTAGCAACTATAGTGAAATATCATAATCGTTGAATAATTTGAACCCTTTCAAATTTATCTGGAGACTGGGTGACCAAGTGTTCACTTACATTTTTCATCTTGAGAATTGGTGACTATAGTCATAGTAAAATTATTTCCTTTAGAATTTATCTTGAGACCTGGCGACAGAAAGCCATCAAGAGATCTAGCGACTATAGTGAATCTCCTAGTCGCTAAAGCTGTTTGACTTTTCAAACTTTTTCTTGAGACCTTCCGACTCAACTATTCAGAGACTTAGCGACTGAAGACAAGAAAAATCCAATTTATTTCTTCTAGAGATTCAGTGACTATAGTCAAGTCCTCTCACTTGCTGACATCTTTCATGTTTTATCAGCCAATCAGAAAAAGACACGTCACAAAATCTGGCAAATGGATACTTAGACTTTTTCAACCGTTGACCTCATTCAATCACTTAACCACAAATCATCTAGCGATTACCTGAATGAAGACAGTCTCCTAATCACTGAGCAATTTTTGTAACTTGAGTTGGACCCGGAGATTGAGCGACAAGGGAAATCTCAAGGTCGCTGGATAATTTGCTAACCCATAGTTACATCCTGAGACCACGCGACCACCACTTGATCAAAACTAAATCAACGGTCGACAATAATGGTCCCACAAACCTTTTTATTAACTCAAGCCCATCTGACGATCATGCAACTAAAGACATCTCCAAGTCGCCCATTTTTTCCTTTAACTATGGTCAAGACTGGAGATTGCACGAACACCCTTATTCTTTGAGTCGCCAAAAGAATTACTTAACCCTGGTCAAGTAACGAGATTAAACACCAGCCATTGATTTAATTTGCATCCAATGGTTCCCGCTAAGTCGCCATATCCTTTATGACTTAACCACCTAATTGGGAGATATAGAGATAACCGTGTCAGTGAGTTGCTGGCCACCAAAGACATAACCGTCAGAACCATGAGAATACGTGACCAATGGAATTGCCAAGTCGTGAGATAAAATAACTAACTACTGAGAAACCTGGAGAACTAGCAACCAATGAAATAGACTACCACCTTGCATATGGAGATTCAACGACCAACTGCAAATCTCATTATCGCTGAGTTTTATACCAATTTTTTATTTCTTTCAAAGATCACCCGACTAAAGGTATTTTGATCTGGAGATAAAGCAACCATAGTCACTTAACAAAAATTCATCATAGCAGTCACTAAATCTCATAACCCTTATCTGGAGACTTAGCGGCTAAAGGCAACCGTTGAGTCATTTGAGAACAAAGAATATTCCTCCATCCTTGGGAAACTGCACGACAAAGGAAAACGGGTAGTCGCTAGTAAAAAGGAATATGCTAAATTGTTTGAGAGATTAAGTGACTAGCTTGAAAATATAAAGCGCACATGCTGCAAAAGGTCATTTAAGTGATTTGAAAAAATAACAGCCGAATAGACCTGGGTGAGCAATTTTTAGGGTTTTGGATTTCAAAGGCAAAATAGGTCTTAAAACCTAAGGTTTTCGAATGTTTGATCAATTTTTACGGCTTAAAAACTAGAAATACCTGAAAATTAAATCATGAAACTTAGGGATAGGCATCAAAAATCAAAATTTCGAAGGACAACACCTAAAAACTAGGAAACTAACCAACAAACCCAAAGCTTTCAAAAACACCAAAACTTTAATCCTCCAAAAATTTTCCAAGAGATAATTCTTCAAAACTTGATTGAATAATTCTCAAATGGTGTAATTTAGAACCTCAAGTTGAAAGAATGCGACTCCAAAACAACAAATAGAACTCAAATGTGAAAAATAATAAAGTTGTTAACTCCAAATCATAGAAATAAGAACTCAACTATGACATCATTTTTATCAACTTTAATTTATTAAAAGAATTATTTATTTAATCCCTCAACTTTAAGTCACTTTAACTCAACTTTCTTTTAAAAGGTTAAGTTCTATTTTTATAATAAAGTATTTTTTAAGTTGAATTATTTAATTTTAATTAATTTAAAATATGCAACTCAACTAATAACTACTTAACTCAAATTATATATTTAAATTTAATTTTTATTTAATAATTATCAAATTTCTCAGTTAATTAATTTTGACTTTGTAAGTAAATTATTTATTAAACATAGGTAATTAATTAATTAACCTTATATTTAATATTTTAATATATCATTAGGTGTAATTATTTAATCTTATTTAATTAATCTTAATTAATTTCTCAAACCATTTTAACACAAAAATCACATCTAACCACATGGCATGTAAATAAGATGGAAACTGACTAAATCAAAATGCAACAATCAAAGATCAAAGGAAGGGTTCACAAATGACATCACCTTGATGAATTCAGAGTATAGAAATAATATATTTGTCCACTACTTTAGAGCAATAAATGGCTTAGGTTGGGATTGGGCCTATATGTTATTTCCCCTCTCTTACCATTAAGACATTGCAATAGGGAACACTCATCCTGGCAATTCAGGGAAGTCAAAGCCCAGTACCTAAAATCCTGCATAAAAGAAAAGCATGTACATACATGTATAAATATATAACAAAAAATGGTTGGGATCGACCGATTGTGTGGACCTTGCAAGCAAGAAACTACAACTTTGTCCCCCAACCACATCAGGAAAATCAAATAGAAGTACAAAACATACATGCCAACCATACACATGCAAGTATGAGGTCAGTAAAACCATAAACATAAATATACATAACATCAAATCTATCCAATAATTCAACACACACATGAAAAGTGGCCTAAAAGAGTATGGCCAATTAAACTGAAAAGAAAACTATGAGAGGAGTTTCACAACTCACTACCTTATGAAAAATACATGGACAAAAATCCAGAACGAACAACCATGCAAAAATAATGAACTAGATAATAGAATCTTCAACATGCCTAGATAAATTCCAATAAAGTATAGATTACAATCAGATCTCTGCCTCAATTGCAGATTCTACTCTTACCTCTTGTCATCCACTCTGGCACATACACTCTCACACAATTCACAAGGGAATACAATTACATGTATACAATTCATCAACCTTGAACAAATAAACAAGGTTGGCTAAACTCTTGCCACCTTAATTGCCAAATTACAACCATACACGATATAATATTAAGGTGAACCAATTATTGTCAGCTAAGAAATAGCATGATCCCAAATCTTCATCCTCAAAGATGCTAAGCATCTATAAATCATGTCTTGAATAGTTGCAACATGCTACAATACTAATTTGGTCAAGAGTAAAAAGAATATGAACTCGTCAAAATAAAATGATCAAATGCGATCACTTCAATCAATGTAAACCAAAAACACAATAGGACCACAATCTAGAAACATCTACAAACACCATGAATAACCACATGAACATCCACATCAACTATAATATCTACAATAGGATAAAGTTGAAGGCTCTATTTTTTGGAGAAATATAAACAATGCCAAAAAACTTGCCAACAAGGGGAAGAAATTGAAGTTGAGAAATGGTCAAAAAATTAGGATCTAGGATGATCCCTGGTTGATGGAGAGGCCCTTGAGTGATAACTATAACCATCTTGATTCTATTAACTGGTGCAAGAGAAGATATGGCATGAAATTTAAAGACTACTGAATTAACAATTGTTGGGTGAACTTGGCAGGGATCAACCCTACTTTTGACAAAATTGACAAGGCCATTCTAGCTCAGTTCTTTCATGATGATAAGGATGACTCCATGATTTGGGGTCCTTCTCCAATTGGGTCTTTCTCAGTTTCTATTACTATCCTTCTCCAATTTGAACAATACCTTTTTGGTCCAAGGCGTGGAACAATGCTCTCACTCCCAAGATTGAGATCTTCTATTTCATCCAAAATAAATCCCTTACAGTGGACAATCTTAAAAGAAGGGGATTAAACATACCTAAAAGATGTTGTCTTTGTTGTGTTGCTGAGAAAGATACTAACCATCTTTTCTTGCATTATTCTTTTTCTCAACAGGTTTGGTCTTTTTTCTTGCAAAAATAGAATTTATGTTGGATTTTCCCCTTTTCCATCCAGGATTCCTATCAGCAATGGCATTTTCCTAGTGCCAATGATTTGGTTAATAAAACTTGAAAGATGATGGCTCCTCATATGGCTTGGAATATATGGAAAGAAATTAATAATAGAATCTTTCAGGAAAAGCACAGTAATCCTACCATTTTGTTTGAAAAATCCCAAAGAGGATGCTATGAAAACCTAACTAAGGGAAACACTCAGCATTGATAGAATATAAATGAATCTATGTCCAAGAAGAAAGGTTGTGATGACAGTGTTTGGAGCTCTCCTCTGGAAGGGTGGATAAAGATATATTTTGATGGGGTTGCTAAGGGTAATCCTGGCCTAGTTGGGTATGGTAGTATAATTAGGGACTGCAATGGTAACTTTATTATTGCAATCACATCCCCCTTGGGAACTCAAACCAATCACATTGTTGAAGTTATGGGAGCTCTCTATGGTCTTCAACTTGCCAAAAAACTCAATTTTAATAATATTTGGCTAGAGGGAGATTCTATGAACATAATTAAGTCTCTTAAGGGAGAGAATATACCTGCGTGGACCATTGATAATGTTATTTCAAAAGAGAAGGAAATTATGTCAAATCATGCCAAAGTTCACATTTCTCATGTGTACAGAGAAAGCAATAGTGTGGCTGACAGCTTGGACAATGTGGGAGTTAACTCTGATGATGTCATCACATGGGAGAGCCTTGTGAATTTGAATAAGGACACCAAATCAAAAATTAATGATAAAATCATCCATAAGGAAGGAAAGATTTAAGATGCTTAGAATCACACACATGTGTAATATGGTGACTGTGGATAGTTATTGGAAAGAGTGGAATGATGTACTTGGCATTAATAACATCATTAGCTCCCATGCTTTCTAGGTTACTATTTTTGGCTGTGTTTATATTGACAAGAAATAAAACCTCTGCAAGTATAATAAAAAATACGGGAAGAGTGACCGGTGTCTAGTTTTGATTCGTATCATCATGGGAGGTGATCTTAAAAGGAGAGAACTTGCTAACTGCCAAAGGCTCAAAGGTGAAGATGTGGGGATGGTTTGGCATAAATTGTAGAAGGGAGGAGTCACTTCATACTTGGAAAAAACTCCATAGGTTTGATAAAGCTATCACTTAGAAATTTTTTGATGGCTGGAAAAATAAGACCATCATGATAGATGGAAAGATCATAAATCTCTCAATGGATCTCATTGCTCAAGTTATTGGAATCCCCAACGAGGGTTTGAATTTTTATAGAAACCAAAAGATCTCAGACATGGAGGCCAAGAAATTTCCTAAGTTTGAGAAGGAGAAGGAGTCTTTCTCCAAAGCTCGTACTAATGGGTTCATTGATGTTTATAAGATCAAAGAGATTTGGTACAATAATCTCTTGGTTGTAATGGAGTACTTTACCCTTGATGGGTGGTTTACTTGGGTTCATTCCCATCATTTCATGTTCCTCAATCATTTCAAGTATAATAATACTATCAACATTCCTTATTACTTACATAGCTCTTTAATTAGAAGCCTTAACAAGCATAACAAGAAGTCCAAAAAGTTCATTCGACATGAGAGGTTGATCTTGTTGATTTATGAATGCATAAGGGACTCAATCCCTAACCCTACTGTCACTACTCCTATTATGGGGAAAGGTAAATGTTAAGGCCGAAGGAGACATTGGAAGCAGTTCAAAGAAAATAAGGAGTGGGAAGAAGGAAGCTTCTAAATGTAGCTATGAGGATAATGTGACTGATGATTTTGAGGAGGAGGAAGGTTGTGATACCCAGAATGTGCAAAGCCCTAATAGCGAAGAGGAGGAAACTAAGGACTCTAAAGATAATTCCATCTCTCAGGATTTGGGAGGGAATGAGGAAAAAAAGTGTGAGGGGTCTGTTAAAAATGTTGAGCAAGAGATTGAGGCTATAGACAAAGGTGATGATGGTACCCAAAAGAAGGATGACTATGCTACCCAAAATAGGAAGATTGATTTTGCTTCTGAGAATACATATAAAGAGAACAAGGGAGGAAAGGAGGAGGACACTGTCAATTTGGAAGGTAAGTCTCAGGATATTTTGAATCCTGAAGATATCTTGGTTCATAATTCTCAAAGCCTTGAGAATTTGGTTGATACTTCTATCCACTATACTAAGATGCATAACCCTGATAGGGATTTCCAAAATGAGGAGGTGCCCATTCTGGATGAGTTTTTGCCTGGAATGAGGTACAATGTGCATGTTTCCCAAGATACCCAGGAGAACAATGAAGAAGAGAGTGAGGATACTAGTGAAAGAAGGGTTAGAGAGTCCTCCATTAAATTAAATTTTGAGGACTTTGATGATAAGGAGGAAGTCACCATTGGTTCCCTTCAAACTACTAAAGTTGAAGTTTTATACTCTTTCAGATTCAATAAATGGTGTTTCCATGAGATAAAGAGGCTTAATCTTAAATGTAGGAAACTTGAGGCCATTAATGCTAGTCTTCAAGAGAAGCTGGAAAAAGGGCTCAATGAGGGTAACTTGAATAAGAACTCTAACTCTTATATCTCTAATGTTCAAAAAAGGATGGATAATATGGGGAGCACGATTATTGATATCCTCTAGCATAGTAAGGATAGCATGAAAGCCTCCATCATTAATCTCAAAGCCCCAGTCAACATGCTAGATAATGGACTTGATGAGGAAATTGATCACAAGAATGACACCTTGGAGGCTACTAGTGGGCCCAATTCCAAAACCCTTGTGAGCAGCAAGAAGAAATCTCCCTCTATGAAGAAGAATGTTGAAGAACTAAAATGGTTCATTGGGAGGATGGACAATATCTAGGCCATAATGGAGAAGACTCTGGATGAAAAAGTTGGGGCTATGTATTTTGTTAACTGAGCTGGTTCTTGTGCTAGTTTTTTGGTTGTTGGGCTAGTTTTCTCTTGTTTTCTTGCCTTTTGTTTCTTGTGTAGCCCTTATATGGGTCATTCATTGTTGTTGTTTCTTTTTTCTATCTTTTTTTTTTGGATCTATAAATGGTTTTGGGGCCCCTTCAAAACCTTCTTTTTCTAGTAATCAAAACTATAATATTTGCAATCATCAACATGTCTAAATCAATCCCAAGAATACAATAATAACCACTATCAATCAATAAAAATTTCTTACGAACCTCTAAATCATGAACCAATCAAGTTGAAGGTACACATCAATGTCCCAAATATGTCACATAAGTCCACAAACCAAAATATTGCAATATTGAACCTTATCGAACCAAAAATTAAAATATTGTCACTACTGAACATCCAAAAATACTAGTCTCACAATAGAAATCAATAACTCACCGAAATCCCCATGCGAACCTTTATAAGTTGACATGAATAAACTACAGGCATCCCTCAAGACAACAGTTGCATTCATATATTCGAATCTTCAATATAGTAACTACATCAAACCAATCATTTTATTGAGCATCTTAGAAACATTATCATAGAGAGTAGGAATATGTTGACATCAATAACAAAACATTAATACCAGCACATATATGCATGATATTCCAAAAATCTCCCTATTTGTCATTGATTTCAATATATGACGTAAAAAACAATCAATGCACAAAGAAAACAATAATCTCCCCCTTAGATTAATCAATATTACTACCAGCAATATCTAACTCACATACTAAATCTCTCCCCCTAAGATCTTGCATTATATTCTAGATTCTCTCTAACAATCTTCTCTCCTCCTTAGTTTTTCACATGAATATCTCTCCCCCTTTGACATAAATGATAAAGGCACATATATGCACTTGATTAAAGATGCCAAAAATATGAATAAGTATCTCTCCCAAAATTTGAACAACTAACGAAGATGACTACTCCCCTTGAGTAGTAGCCAACAAAACATTAATCTAGATTCAAGATTTTTATGTAAGAACATTGGATTAATGAAAACCAATGCATATTAGTTCTCATCGGGAGGGGCAATCACCCCTAGATTACCTTAGAGATACTCAAAAGTATCCTTTGGCAAGGGCTTCATGAAAATATCTACAATTTGTTCCTTAGTAGACACATACTACAATCTGACTTCCTCCTCACTAACCTTCTCTCTCAAGAAGTGATACTTGATAGATGTGTTCTTTTTCTTTGAATGTAACAATGAAATCTTAGAAATGTTTATAGCACTTGAGTTATCATAGTAAATAACAATAGGCGTATCATATTCAATTCTGATATCTTTCAACATTAGCTTCATCCATATCACTTGTGTACAATTAGTAGCAGCAGCAACATATTCTTCTTCTATAGTAGATTATGAAATACAATTTTTTTTTCTCTGCCATGAAACTAATCACTTTCCCAAGAATAATGCACTACCATTTGGACTCTTTATGTCATCCACATTACCTGCCCAATCAACATTAGTAAAAATAATCAATGTAAAATCATCATCTTTATAATACCACAAACCATAGTCAACTATCCCTTTCAAATATCTAAATATTCTTTTAGCAACCACAACACAATATTCCTTAGGATCTGCTTGAAATCTAGCAACAATGCAAACAACATTCATAATATCAAGTCTAGTCTAAGACAAATATAACAATCCACCAATCATAGATCTACATATGGTCTACTTTTCTTTAAGGAACTCATCATCCTTTTTCAACTTGCATCCAATCACCATAGGAGTACCAACTAGTTTAGAATCTTCCATAGAAAATTTCTTTAACAACTCTTTCACATTATACTTGGACTGAGATAAAAAGATTCAATTTTCTACATGAGTTTGAAATGTAGACAATGCGGTCATCATCACTATGAAATCATGCCATGAAATTTCAGAATCCAGGTGCAAAATGTTCATTTGGAGGAAGTTCTTCTGGAGCATATTGATGAAGGTTCATTTAATTCCATGTTTACTTGTCATTCACAAGCGATTAAGGTTTCTATGTATATCTTGCTTGGGGTTAGGTTGGGATCATAGTATTGTATGCTAACTTCAGTTTCCTATTGGATTGGGGTTTTTGGATGTTTAGCATTCATGGATTTAAGGACCTTATTTCAAAAAATCCTATGTAATTGTTCATACTAAATATCTTGCATGTATATGACAATGATTCTGAGGTTTCTTCATGATTCTTCCATGGAGGAGTCTTTGAATCAGTTTATTAATATAATTATAGTGGCTAGTCCACTTTGGCTTAAAAATAAATAAAAATTGTAGACCAAGAAAGAAATTCATTTCACCAATCACAGACATCTCAAATTATTTTTGCATCTCATTAGCAAACTCTTTACTCAACTTATAATTCCCACAAAAAATGATATCATCAAAAATACTTCAATAATCAGAATATTAGCATGACAATCTTAAAGTATAAATTACTATAAGTAGTACCTTTATTAAATCCAAGTTTCAAAAAATACTTATCCAATCTTGCATACCAGGCTCTAGGGGCTTGTTGTAATCCATATAAATATTTCTTCAATATAAAAACCATGTTGCTCTAATCAGTCAATGGAAAATCATTAGGTTTCTCAATATAAACTTCTTCCAATTCACCATTCAAAAATACAGATTTGATATCCATCAAATACACTTTAAAATATTTATAAGTAGCATAGACAAGAAATAATATAACAAATTCAATTATAGAAATAGGAGTAAAAGTATCCTCAAAATCAATACCTACCATCTTTGAATAGCCTTTACAAATAAGTCTACCTTTTTTTTGAGCCACTTCACCATCTTCATTCAATTTGTTTTTGAAAACCCATTTACTACCTATCGCATTCTTATCCTTAGGTATGGGAACCAATATCCAAGTTTTTTTCTTCTTAATCTAATATAATTCTTCTTCCATAACTTTCACCCAACATTCACATGTAGAGGCTTCATGCACATCTTTAGGTTCAATCTTTGAAATCAAACAAATCTCATCTTTATTTCTAGCAAGTCTTCCCATAGTCTAAACACCTTGATTTTTATCACCAATAATCTGATTTTTAGAATGATTCATTCTCACGTACCTTGGAGTCTTAGGATTTGCATGTATATTAAACTCTTGTGTCTTTGCTTCATCATCTACAATGACTTCTTCATCTTGATTCCCTGCAATAATCTACTTCTAATTCTAAGTTTGATGTTCCTAATTTATATTGTCATCCTCATCATCTAACTCATATCTACCAGATCTAGCTTGTCTCTGATTTCTTTCATCCACTTTGATATTTTCACCCTCGAGTATCTTTCTCAACATGTTATTACAACATTTGTATGCCTTTCTTTTTGTAGAATAACCAAGAAAGATACCTTCATCACATCTAGGATCAAATTTCCCTAAGTCTTCATCTCTTTTGATATAACATTTTCTTCCAAGGATTCTAAAATATTTCACAGTAGGAATATCACCATACCAATGTTCATAAGGATTCTTACTAGTACCATGCTTTATTTGTACCTAGTTCAATGTATGAATTGTATTGCTCACAACTTCTCTCCAATAAACATGTAGATCATTTCCTTTAATCATCATTGTTCTTGCAGTGTCTAAAATAGTTCTATTTATTCTCTCTACAATACCATTCTTATGTGGGGTCTACAGTACAGACATTTGTCTCTTTATCCCATGTTCTTCACAAAATGCATTAAATTCACTTGATGTGAATTCACCGCCTCTATTGAATCTCATACATTTCAAATTCAAACTTGTCTCGGTCTCAACCATAGCCTTAAAGATCTTAAATTTTTAAAAAGCTTCAAATTTTTCCTTTAAAAATGTAACCCACATCATCCTTGAATAGTCGTCAATAAATAATATGAAATATCTATCTCCGGGATAACTTCTAGTTCTAACAGGACTACATAAATCAGTATGCACAAGATTTGACAATCCATTTGAAGAATAATTTTTACTCTTGAAATTAGGTCTAGTAAGCTTATCCAACTGACATTCTTTACACATACCATTAGTAAGATTCAACAATTTAGGTAGAAATATCACTACTCTAGTAGCTCTTATCTTCACAATGTTATCAAAGTTCACATGACAAATCCTCTTATGCCATAACCAAATATCATCAACTTGAGGAATCAAACATCTATTCTCAACACTATTCAAATGAAATACATTATCTTTGGTCTTTTTATCTAATGCAATCTCAACACCCATACTTCCCAAGATTCTACATTTGACATTCTTGAGTTACAAATCATAACCTTTATCAACTAGCTATCCAACACTCAAAATATTATGCTTCAAACCTTTAACATATAAAATGTCATCAATATTAGTCTTACCATCAAGAGTAATGGAACCTCTACCACGAATCAAACAAGGAGTGTCATCACCAAATCTCACAACACATCCATCATACCTTTCCAACTTCACAAACTTGTTCTTATCTATTTTCAAATGATGTGAACATCCATTTCCAATTACCCATTCATCTCTCTCCTCAACATGTGTAGCAAGAGCCCTTTACACATTCATGAAACTAGTAGTCTCATTAGGGATCAGATATTCTTCCTTAATAACAATAAACACCCATTCATCATTACTTTTACCACTTTTCTCATATTCATCATTAGTCATAAATTCATCGATAGCATAAGAACATTTCTTCTGATATCTAGGTTGGAATTTCCTAGGCTTGTGCTTTGGAACTCTTTTAGGACACCTTGAAGAAAAATGAGCACTCTTTATAAAGAAAAATATTTAAGAGGTAACTTCCCTTGATACTTGCCAACACTTTTAGAAAATCTCTTAGCAATAAGATCTTCAAGTTCTTCAAGATTTCTCTTTTCTTCTTCAATCTCTTCCCAATAATTTTCATATCTATATGTACTCCTATAAGAACTCTCTCCCAAATCATATCTCTTCTTATTCTTAGAAATAGTAGCTTTGAATGTAGATTAAACTTTAAGAAGCTCATTACCAAATTCACTCATCTTAAAATCAAATAACTTACCAACCAACATGTCTCTTATCACATTTGTCACTATCTAGATATCTTCAATAGTAGCAACCTTGAATCTCTAAGTAGGAGGTAAGGACCTAAACACCTTAGAAACAACCTTTTTTCCTCCAATGTTTCACTAGCACATCTAATACCAAAAACAAACTCATTAATCTTCTATAGATAAAAGGCAATGTTCTCATATTCTCTCATCTTAAATGATTCATATTTTCCCTTCAAACTTTGCAACTTAGCTTGCTTCACAAAGGCATCACCTTCATGCAAGGTCTCTAACTTCACCCAAATCTCACGTGCGGTCTCCAATTCCATAACATTTGTATACTTAGTATCAAACAGGGAGCTCAATAATGTTTCCTTAGCTGTGATGCTATATTCAACTTTCTTCTTCTCATCAGTAGTAGCAGTAGAAATATTTGTTGGAGGGGCATATGTTTTTTCTATGATCTCTCAATAGTCTTCTCCAATGAGTCTCAAGTGTTTCTTCATGTGATCTTTCCATATAGAATAGTTAGTACCATTAAATCTTGGATTGTCCTTAAAAGCTACCATCCTAGATCTCCTCAAGAATTAAGCTTCTCAAAGAGGAACTAGCTCTGATACCAATTGATAGAAACAAGATAACACACAACTAAGAGGGGGGGTGAATCATTTGTGTCCAAACACTTCAAAATTTAACCAACTTAAACCTTAAACCTCATATCTAATAATTAAGCATGCAACCAAATATCCACAATACATTGGCAACACATAACACCAAGGTTTTTTTGTGTCGAAAACCCTGTTAGGGGAAAAACCACGGTGGGGATGGAACCCTCAATATGATGTACTCTATGAAAAGAATTGTACCTTTTTAAAAGGTATTATAATAGGAATGCACTTTCATTAAATCACATTTCCTAGAGCTCATTTCTCAAATATAATAAGAGATACAACCCCAAGGAAGGCTCCCTACCTTACAACAAATACATGGACTACAATCCATAAATCATGAACTAGATAATAAAATCTTCAACATGCATGGATCAAATGAAGTATAGATTACAATAATATCTCTACCTCAATTGAATAATCCACTCGTACCTCTTCTCATCCACTCTCTCACATACACTCTCACAGAATTCACAAGGGGATACAATTACATTTATACAATTTATCAACCTTGAACAAATAAATAAGGTTGGCTAAACTCTCACCACCTCAATTAAAAATTATAATCATACATGATACAATATTAATGTGAACTAATGAATGTTGGCTAAGACATAGCACAGTCCCAAATATTCATTCTCAAACAGGGTAAGCATCCATACATCATGCCTCAAACATTTTCAACCCGCTACATCACCAAGTAGGCCAAGAACAAAAATAATATGAACTCGCCAAAAAGAAATCACTAAATGTGATCACCTCGATCAATGAAAACCAACAACACAATAGGACCATTATCTAGAAACATCCATAAGTACCATGAATAACTACAAGAACATCCACATCAACTCTAATCTCTGAAATCATCAACATATCTAAACCGAACCTCAAAAACACATAGTAACCATTGTTTATCAATAAAAATTATTTGTAAACCTCCAAATTACAAACCAATTGAGTTGAGGATACACATCAATGTTTCCAAACATTCCACGTAGGTCCATAGACCAAAATATTGCAATACTGAACCTCACTAAACCAAAAATTGAAACAATGTCACCATTGAACATACAAAAATACTAGTCTCAACATAGAAACCAATAACTCACTGAAATCACCATGAGAACCTCTATAAGTTGACATGAATCAACTATAAACATCCTTCAACACAACTATTACATCCACATATTCTGATCTTTAATACAGTAGCTACACTAAACCAATCATCTTACTAAACATCTCAGGAACACTATCACAAAGAGAACGAATATGTTGACATAAATTTGACAAAATATTAATTTCATTAAATATATACATGATATTCAAACAATATTGGGTCATAGGAATGCCAATTATTTCAAAAGTGGTCAGATTGGTCATTATTCCAACACATGCAAATCTGGTGGTGCTTTGGTAAATATTGGATATGGCAATAATGTTACAGTTTCAATGAATCTCAGAAGACTAACATGACATGGAAGAAGAAATATATTTTTGGTGAAGAGCACTTTGTGGTATCATATCCCAGTACTAGCTCTTTCGATAACTGATTTGAATGCTTTCTCAAAGGGAGTATTAAAATATCATATCAGTCACCACCCCTACTCTGAGGTGATCTTGGTTACTAGCTTGTCTTTTGTATGTTGGATGGATAAATAATGATTGCAAATATGTTAGTTGATTGATGTGTAAAGTATCATTGGCTTGCATCAGTGATAAATATTTTTTGGCAGGAAAAGAGTCATTATGTTGGTTCGTGTCTATAAAATCAAATATTTGATATCATTTGGTATTGTTGCAAGAATAAATTAGAAGTCTTTTTAAGAATAAAGGTTGAATAATATTACTAGAGTGCAATAATAGAGTCCCAATTGATGGTTTGTGGTATCGGTGTGATTGTGTCAAGGATATTAAAGAAAGTTGGGCTAGAAGGATTTGTTCCTTCAAAATGCAATAGCAAAAGAAGCCCTTATCAGCACCCTATCTAATAGTGAATTTTCAAAGATAAAGAAAATAGACACAACCTACAAGATATGGAAGCACTTAGAAGACATGTTTGAAGGAGATAAACAAGCAAAGGATGCATGCAGAAAAACTATGAAGAAAAGATACAATGCATTAGACATGCTACTTGAAGAGAACATTAGTGCTTACAACCAAAGGATTAATGAAGCAGTTGCAGGAATCAGGAACAATGGTGGAGAGATCTCGGAAGAAGACATTATGGATAAATTGATGACCACTCTCATAGCAGAGTATGAAAACAAGATCAACATACTTGATGAGACCATGTAGCTTACATCAAATTTCAAAAGAGAGACCTTGATCAAAAAAATTTCAGCTTTTGAGATTTCATGATTGAAGACAGAACCTAAAAGTGAAACAACCTTCAAAGCATCAGTCCATGGTAAGAAATCTGCAAACACTTCTGGTAATTTTGATGATGATGATGATGAGAAAACACTAGATGATTTCATTGCTATGATTTCTAAAAGAGAAAAGAAAGGAAAAGGAAAATATGAAGGTCAATTACCATTTAAATGCTTTTCATGTAATAAGATTAGTCATTTTGCATCTAAGTGTCCTACAAGAATTAAAAGGTACCAGAATAACTACAAGCCTAAGTATACAAAGGAATGCTATTATGTTGGAGATGGAGTATCAGATGAAGAATCAGAAGAAGAAGAAATTGGATTCATTGCTCTTGAAGATGAAAAGGATTCACAAGAATTAGCTCTAATTTCACAAGCTGACATCAGGACAGATTGGATCATTGATAGTGGTTGCTCACATCACATGACAGGAGACAAAGACATATTTTTTCATTTGGACAGATACAAAGGAGGCATGGTTAGATTTGGAGATAACACACCCAAACCTATCATTGGTAGAGGAGTCATTACCTTGGATGGAAATAATAGCACTGATGATGTTCTTTATGTTGATGGTTTGAAACATAACCTACTAAGTGTTGGGCAGTTACTTGACAAAGGCTACAGATTGGAGTTCAATGGAAACAAGTGTACCATTAACAACAAAGAAGGAGAAATAATTGCATTAGGATCAAAGACCAAAGGTAATGTTTTTCAACTTAATCCAGAAGTAAGTTGTTTTATTGCTAAAGTAGATGACAGTTGGTTGTGGCACAAAATACTATGTCATATCAATTTTGATAACATAGTAAAGATCAGTAATGTTAAGGCAGTAAGAGACCTACCTAGCAAAGAAAAGCCATTTGATACCATCTACAGGGAATGTGTAATGGGAAAGCATGTGAGGAATTCATTCAAAAGTAAGCACAACTCAGCAAAGAACAAGTTGGATCTAATTCATACAGACCTATGTGGACCAACTCAAACAAGATCATACTATGGTGAAAGGTATTTCATTTTGTTTGTAGTTGATTATTCTAGAATGATGTGGGTTGCATTCTTGAAAGATAAGTTAGAAGCATTTGAGAAGTTCAAAATATTCAAAGCTAAGGTTGAGAATGAATCTGGACTTAAGATAATATGTCTAAGATTGGATAGAGGAGGAGAATTCACCTCTGACATATTCTATGAGTACTGCAAAGAACATGGCATAAAAAGATAGTTAAGTGCACCTAGAACCCCTCAGAAAAATGGGATTGCAGAGAGAAGGAATGGGATTATCCTTGATACAGCATGCACCATCATGATTGAAGGAAAAGTTGCACACACCTATTGGAGAGATACGGTCAATATAGTAGTCTATACAATCAATAGAATACAATTAAGGCCTGGTGCAGACAAGACACCTTATGAGCTATGGTTTGGTAATGTTCCCACAATGAAATACTTCAAAATCTTTGGAAGCAAGTGCTACATCAAGAGCGATGAAGTAGTAGGAAAGTTTGAGGCAAGAAGTGATGAAGGTATTTTTCTTGGTTACTCTACTAAAAGTAAACCTTATAGATATTTTAACTTGAGATTGAAGAAAATTATTGAAATTTCTCATGTTAAGATTGATGAAAAGTTTATGGTTCAAGAAATATATCATGATTACTCACCTATGATTGAAGAAGAACCTAGACCCTCCACTAGTGAGATAGTTCTTGAAGAGATGTTTGACAGTATCAATGTATTGTTCAATGACCCTGAAACAAGTGAAGAAGAAACTCAGAAGGAAGATGAGACAGTATCACCTAAAGTTCCAAAGTTTACATCTAGAAACCATTCCAAGAATGACATCATTGGAGATCAGAGAGCGGCAAAGTCTTAACAAGATCACAAACAAAGAAATCAGCTAGCAATGAGTCGGTATGTTTACTATCTCAGATTGAACCCTTAAGTGTTGATGATGCATGTAATGATTCAGATTGGCATGATGCTATGAAAGAAGAACTAGATTAGATTATCAAGAATGATACTTGGGAACTGGTCCCAAGACCTACTAATAAGAATATGATTGGAACAAAATGGATATTCAGAAACAAGATGAATGAATATGGTACAGTGGTAAGAAATAAGGAAAGATTAGTATGTAAAGGATATGCACAGAGAGAAGACATTGATTATTCAGATATTGTTGCACCAATGAGTAGATTAGAAGCTATTAAGTTGTTTCTAGCCTATGAAACACTCAAAAACTTCAAAGTCTATTAGATGGATGTTAAGTCAGTATTATTGAATGGAAAAATTGAAAGAAGAAGTATACATTGAGTATCTAGAAGGATTCACCTGATCAGACAGACCTGATATGGTATGCAAATTGAATAAGGCCCTCTATGGACTTAAGCAAGCCCCTAGATCATGGTATGAGAGATTGGATGGATATCTAACAAAAATTGGATTCAAGAAAGGAGCAGCAGATTGTAATCTATTCATAAGAGAGACATCTAAAGGTTTACTAATTGTAGCTATATTTGTTGATGACATTATCTTTAGAGGTAATGACAAACTTAGTACTGAATTTGCTAAGGAGATGCAAAGTGAATTTGAGATGAGCATGATTGGACCTATCAAATACTTTTTGGGATTGAATGTGTAGCAGACAAAGAAAGGTATTTTCATTAATCAGTCCAAGTATGTGAAAGAGATATTAAAGAAATTCAAGATGGATGATTTCAATCTAGTAGGGACACCTATGATAACTAGATGAAATCTTACAAAAGAAGATGACTCACCAGTAGTAGATATAACATTGTACAAGTCTATGATTGGCAAACTCATTTATCTTACTCAAACTAGACCTGATATTTCCAATGTAGTTGGCATAGTTGAAAGATTTGCACCAGAGCCTAAACAAAGTCACCTTATGGCAGTAAAAAGATTATTCAGATATTTGCAAGGCACTATAGACTATGGTCTATGGTATCCCAATTCATAAAATGTTGAGCTTCATGTATATACTGATGCAAATTAGGCAAGATGCATTGATGATAGAAAGAATACATCAAGAGGGGCAGTGTTTCCTGGTGACAGAATTGTCACTTGACAAGCAAGAAGCAAAATTGTATCTCTCAGTCAATAGCAGAAGTGGAGTATGTTGTAGCAGCCCTGAATTGTTCTACAATTGTTTGGATCAAGCATATGATAAAGAATTTTGGAATTCAAATTGATTATCCTATTGTTATTCATTGTGATAATACTAGCACTATCAACATGTCAAAGAACCGTGTGATGCATGAAAAGACAAAACACATTGAGATCAAGTATCACTTCCTAAGAGAGAAATTGGTAGAGAAAGAAGTCAAGGTGGACTATGTGAGTATTAAAGATCAGCTAGCAGACATATTCACAAAGCCCTTGCCAAAGGATACTTTTGAGTATCTCAGGGAGAAGTTGGGAGTAATTCCCTTCCCTTATTCTTCTTAGAGGAAAGAAGAAAGAGCATTAGTCCTCAGGGACTAATGGATGGTTGACTACTCTACCTTAGGAGTAGTACTAGTGTTTAAACTGATTAGCGCCCTTTTCCATTGATGCCAAAGGGGGAGTAATATATATAGTCATGAAAAATAGAAGTAAAAGGAGTAATATACTAAGGGGGAGTAGTATTCAGTTATGGAAGCAGTTTAGTTGAGGAAATGGAGAATGTTATAAAAGAAATATTCATTTGGATTTGTGGAGTTTTTCATTCCATATGTTTCCATCAATGCCAAAGGGGGAGATTGTTGGAGATTTTCCAACAAGCCAGTGTTGATTGTATGTTTGTCATTGATGACAACATATGGTAAGTAGCATGCGTGGAAGACTTATGCAGTAAGCTTTTAATATATACAGCATGGACATGTTATCAGGATGATATCATAGGCGCAGAAGCTAATTATTAGTATAGACAGTTATATAGCATCTTGTGTCAGTAGTGTTCCTGACAGAGTTATAGGCAGTATTCTATGAATGATTATCTATAAAATTATCATGGAGCCTTGCACATTTGGATATGTGATGGAGACATGTTAGTGATTTTACATTCATGGACATGGAGTTTGATGATCAGTAGAAGTGAAGTTATGTAGTCGCTATTCACCAGTAGCAGTTTCATGTGTTTATTCACAAGAGCCAACAGAGATTATATTGGTTCAAGAGTTGTGCCTATCATTTCGGTGTGTGCCCTTGGATTAGTGCTTGGAGAAGAGTTAGCAATGTTTGGTTAAGAGTGCATGATGTAATTCAACTTGAGGAGAAAGTTTCAGTTACTTTGGTAGAGCTGACAGTGTATAGTGTGTGTCTACATTTATTAATATTGGACAGGTCCCAAAATGTGTTGTGTTCTTAGTAGAGCCGACAGAATTATTATTGGAGTATGATATGATTTCTCTAATATGATTTCAAGGTGGTTCTAATAGGTTGACTTGATTATATCATTTAGTGGAAAGATATTTATAGATAGTCATTTTGTGATTGCTAAGGCATGGTTCAGAGTTGATTGTGCAGAGCAAAGTAGAGTGTGTGAAGTGTTGAGCCATCAGCTGAAGGTCTATGTGACCAAGTAAAGTATTTGTGCTATACATTGGAACTGATCCAGATAGTAGGTCAAAGCGTAGTTCACCAAGATCTAGATATAGTGTGTATATGTTATTTAGAAGGTTGTAGCCTTCACCTCTTTGAGCAGTGTGCTCTCGGACAGTACATCCTCACCCCTAGTAGGGTTAATTGTAAAAGACTCCTAATAGGGTCCAACCCTTGACCAATCACTGTACTAATTATATTGTAAAGAAACTCCTAACATGGTTAAGGATCTTCTAACAAGGGTCATAAAACACTAGTGCAGATTATTAGTGGGTGTCAATTCCCACCGAGGTTTTTACCTATTTGGGTTTCCCCATAACCAAAATATTGGTGTTGTGTTCAAGTGTTCTTTCATTGTGTTTATGCTTTATTTTTAAGTATACTTAATTGGATAAAGAATTAAAACTTGTAGATAACTGATTCACCCCCCCCGCCCCCTCAGTTATCTCTTGGGACTATTCCTATAGCAACTAGCTTGTATTTTGTATGTTGGATGGATAAATAATGATTACAAATATGTTATTTGATTGATGTGTAAAGTATCATTGGCTTGCATCAGTGATAAATATTTTTTGGTAGGAAAAGAGTAGTCACGTTGGTTCATGTCTATAAAAACAAATATTTGATATCATTTGGTATTGTTGCAAGAATAAATTAGAAGTCTTTTTAAGAATAAAGGTTGAATAATATTACTAGAGTGAAATAATAGAGTATCAATTGATGGTTCGTGGTACCGGTGTAATTGTGTCAAGGATATTAAAGAAAGTGGGGCTAGAATAATTTGATCATAGTAGGATCAGGAAACTAGAAGATGGTTTGTCCATGAATGAATTCAAGATGATACATAATCATGGTTTAGATATATGGGGAAAATTCCCCTAGTTTAATGAAAATGAATTCATTATGTTCTTGTTGAGTTGGTTTCCGGATGGAAACCTAGTGTTGGATAAACCCTATGGGGTAACTAAAGAAGTAACTGAAGACATCATGAGATTGTGTAGTATTGGTGATTTACCTAGAAAGAGGATGATTAATTACAATGAATTTAAAGAGTTAAGTAATATTGATCAAGATCAGTGTGCACTTCAAATAAATACCCTTGAAGATCTGGTGGCGAGGTATGTTAACAATGGCATTTCCTATAAAATTCAGTTTTAAAATCATGATGGTGCCACTTCAGTTGTGGAAGTTTACATTACTCATAATATGGTTAGAGAAGATGTTCAATTTGAACAATGAAAATTATTGTTGGATAGTTTTCTTGAAAATATTAAGATGATTGTAGAGGATGGTTATGGATTTTAGTTTGGATGTTTGGTTGTATGCTTAGTGTTATATTTCTTGATATCTTTACCAAGTAATGAAAATATTGAGTGGAGGACTAGCATCCCTATTGGTAAATAAATTTATAGATACTTAGGGAATTTGGAGGACATGGAAAATGCTTTTAAAACATATTTTACTTTATTGTAGAAGAATATTTGTTTTGGTCTAGTAGTATCTTGTGTTGTGCCAAAAATTCATGGTGAGGGAGGTTCCTCCTCCAGTTAGAAGTGCAGATGTTGTTGTCAGTGGATCCCCTCATAACCTAAAAGGAGAAAAACTAGTGCTAAAGGAAAGGAACTTTTTACCATCTAATAGGATGAAGAAGAAGAGGCCAAGTAAAAGAAGAAGAAAGAAGAGAAGAAGGAAGAAGAGGAGAAACAAGTGCTCTCTCCATTAGAATATGACTCTATGGATTCTAACGTGGTTCAATTTTTGTTAAAACATGGTGATTTTGACAGAGTTGGTGAAATGTGGTCTATTTTCTCTCTAGTGAGTAGAACAAAGATAGAAGAATTGTTGACTGGTCACTTGATCAATAGGAAGATCATTGTTTCTAGTGTGTTTGGTATGCTACCAGTTGAGTTCGTCAAAGATATTGAGAGTATATTATTGCAGATTGGAGATGATTACACAAAGATCAAGTAGTCTATTGGGAAGAAGTGTAATAATGAAAATTAGAAGTTATCCAGATTAATCAGTGAGACCAAGGAATGTATAAAGGAAATTTTGGATATGTATAGGTATTGTCTTCAATGGCCTATTGTTGTTGACAATTTTAAAGGTAGAATTGAATTTATTGAGGCAAATTGAATGAGTTAGGAAAGATATATGGTTATTTTAAGGACAAATAAGGAAAACAAAGGATGAGAATTGGTTAGTTACAAGGTGAAATGTTGCAATTACAAAGACAAAGGGAAGCTCTTGTGAAAACATTATGGCTAGTAAAGGACATGGTTGAGGTTTGGTTGGAGCATATCTCTGGTATTCTTGTTGATGTAGATATGAATGGAAGTGTCAGTCTCCAAACTCGATTTCATTTTTTGATTTTCTAGTAGAGCATGATAATCTATGCACCGTGATGAGTGTTGTTGTTGAGTGGAAAAATAAGCTTCCAATCACTAAAGAAATGTATAAGAATGTTAGTACTATGCAAACTATTGTATTTCTTTAAATTTTATGAGTTTTAGTTTTTGGCCCTTTGTCTTTGTGGCAAAGGAGGATAGAAAGTGGAAAATAAAAACATTAATGAATCATCTACTTAGTGGGAGTCTTTGGGAGTTTTTGTACTTTTGGCATTATTGTCATTGATGTCAAAACCTTCATATTGGTTATCTAGTGGTATTGGTTGGTTGTTGGTAGTATTGGTTGGATGTTTGTGGTTGTCGGTATGTTGTCGATATGACATAAAAGTTTTAGTTATGCATGTAGAATAGATTCAATACATATAGTTTTGGTGTATGGTGTCGAGTGTACATGTTTTTGGTACATCACCATGTTTTAGTGATTGTAGGTGGCTAGAGTTTCTATTGGTACTTATTAATTTCTCTTCTTACAATGTTCTTCCAGGTGTTCCTCCTAGCTAGACATTTGTGTAGTTAATTATATGTTTGTGGAGTAACAGTTATATCTTATTCTGGACAAGTTTTCATATAGTTTCAATCATCAGTTGGTTCAAATATTTTGTTGATCAAATCATGGAATTGGTTGTGGTTCTCCAATAGCTCCATAATATTTTATTAAATGTGATATGAGGTGTATGTATCTTAAATGTGACCTATATTTTGGTCTTTTCGTAACATGTTATAAATATTTCTTAAGTATGACCCAGATTTAGGTTTGGTGGTAGCATGTCAAATGTAATTTTAATATCTTTTTTTGTGTTGCCGACATGTATTTTGGTTGGTCCAACACTTTTGGCTACCTTATTAGATGTATATGTAAAAAAAGACATCTTTTGTATATTGTATGAGTGTATGCAAACAAGATAGAGAATTGAATGTGATATAGTACAAGTTTTTTTTGATAGATTTGGTAGAGGTGTGTAAGCAAAATGAAGTTAGGTGAAGATTTGATTTAGTAAAAAGAGGTCTTATATACTATGTTATAGAGGTTTGGTATTGTTACAATTGTTTTTGTTTGAGGTGTTGACATTCATATTTTTTTATTGATGTCAATGTATGTTTTAGTTGGTTTGATCAGGAGTCTCAAATAGACTAGTTATGACAGGAACATGCATGTCTAATAGGGTGGTACATACAGTGTATGATGTTCTAGGGTACATGACCTTAGATTTGTGAAGAAGGATGTGTGTAGACCTTATTTCTGAGGTTGCAGATCATTATCTATTCTTTTTCATAAGTTATAACTGATTTGGTGAAGACAGGTCACAGTGCAATAATAAAGGATTATGATAGAGATGGTCTCTGAGATTTCAAGATAACTTGGATGCGAGAATGGATTGTGGTATGCAAGATCAAGGCTTGACACAAGACATGTGGGAGAACATTCTATGAGATTCTTAGTTCGTTGGGATTGTGGTGACATTAGATATGGTGTGTGATCTTGCGAAGACCTATTTAGGTCTGACTAGAGGAGATAACTTGTTTAGAAGGTTTCTAGAGTGGATTGTGGATCTTTGATGATTTTTATTTTTTGTATACTTATTTAAGATATCGTTTGTATCTTAGAAAGGCTCTATGTATTCATTTGTGCATTGGGGAAGTCCTACGAGGCCGACCTAATTGCTTGTTGTAACTTGTATAAAGGAAATTCATTACTTGAGTGTTGTAGATGGTTTTTTTCAACTGGTTGTAGTGAGGATTGATGGATGTAGAACAAATATCATTCATTGATCACTTCATTAGAACTACATATGAAAAGCTAATTTTTGTAAGTCAGTTCATTACTATTATTGTATACTCTTATACATATTTTTGGATAGTGGATCTAGAAGGTGGATTTAACCTTCATAAGGTGGATTTAACCTTCACCTTGGGGAGTGTGCTTGGGTAGTGATCCTATCTTTGTAATCAACTCCTAACAGGGTTGGAAAGACCCTTAACAGGGTATGTCCTTTAACAAGGACTTGTACTAAATGTAATAATCATCTCCTAACATGGCTAGGTCTCCTAGTAGGAACATAATATTTCTAGTGCATTATTAGTGGGTTCCTTTCTATTTTTCCCTTAATGGGGTTTTCCTCGACAAAAAATCTGTGTTATGGTGTTATGATTTTATGGTGTTCTTATGGTTACATTACTATTTCAATTTGTTTAAAGTAATCAAATTAAAAGGAATTTAAGTTTAAGATTTGGTACACAACTGATTCACCCCCCCCCCCCCCCCACAGTTGTGTTGGTGCATTGTTATTTCTAACTGTGTGTGTGAAAATTGTACCTGATCTATAGACACAACACTTCAGTAAAACATTAGAGGTTAGCAATAATCAAAATCGTGCAAAATTAAAATCTAATTTAACCAAGTGATTTACTGTCTTCTAGTAGGTGTGAGATTGATGTTCTCAGATTGTTATCGAGATCAGTGACCTAGACGACACCTAAATGAAGGATTTGAATGCAATTGATCTAGATATGAATTGAATGCAATTAATCTATTTTTTTGGATTTTAGATGCAATAAGAATGATGAAAGCTAATATGAATCTATGCTAAAATGATCTAACAATAATATGAAAACAAAAGTGATCTCACAACAATATTGATTCGCAATAAGCTTTGATCCTTCCAATTACAATTCTCCAGCGTGATTGTGCAAAAATATGAGATTATTGTGGATGCAAATTTGAGAGATGAATTATGAAGAGTTGAGCCTTGTTTTATAGAAATCCAGGGCTTTGGAGGTGCATGGGAAAAAAAGCCATAAATCACTCAAATAACTCAAGTTGATTTTTGAGTTATTTTTAAATAAAAGATAATTAGCTCACAAAAACATGCAAAAGCAAAGTTTAACTCAAAATAGAGTTTAGCTTTAATTGATAATTGATAGTTGTTTGCTTTTTTGATTGTGCATGTTTTATTTATGAATTAATTTAATAATAAAGTGATTTATTTCCAACTTAACTGCTTTTAAAAATAAAATAATTGATTTATGGGTTAATCAATTATTTAATCAAACTTTTATTAAAAACTATATTATTAAATAATGACAACTTGCTTTAATTAATTAAATAAGAATTTAATCAATTATTCATAAGATTTTGGATTTATTGTCAAAATTTAAATAATATAATTAATAATAGATAGAATTAAATTTAATTAAACAATTAAGTGGCAAATATTAAATCTAATTAATTAAATATGAAAATATTCAATTAATCAAACTTAGGATAAATGTGATTTATTGCCAAATAATTATTAAATTAAAGATAATTAAGATAGTTAGAAATATTGCTAGGAATATTCCTCGATGCAGAATTTAAGATAATCAATTAGGATTCGATGATGTGTATATGTGCCTTTGGTTAGGACTTTGATATCGATTTTGTTTGATGTGTCGATATAGGAGGTTAATGAACTTATAGCCCATTTTTGGGGTATTACATTTTGCCCCTCTTTGAATTATTGTGCGAAGCACAGTGGTTCAAAGATAGTCTGTGTTTGATAGAGATATGAAACTGATTCAAAATTGATAATTGATATGAGATAGAAGCTGATTGATATTGATTTGATATGAAGATAATAGGTCCTGAATGACCAAAGATAATGTTCACTATAGCAGTGATGAACCAATGATTGCGAAAGAGTGTCAAAACACCTGATTCCAAACCTTAGGATTGCTAAGAAGTGAGTGACCAGTTCTAGACTCGATTGTCTTAGCAGAACTAGTAGGTATCACATCCGAACCCTTTAGTTGCCGAAGAACCAAGGAAAGAACACTATGATCTGATGGTTGCAAAAACTGATACAGTTTACAAGATTAGGAGAATACCAGATTGATATGGATCGACGAATCTGATAAGCCCCAAGTGATGATAGATTTGCCCCGTGTGATGAGGTATTTTGATGAATCAGCAACTAGACATGGTTGTTGTCTTGATTACTGATGAAAGATATTGATAGAATTTGATTTACAGACTTTGAATGATGTGCAATACCATGCCCCCTTCAGGATTAAAATTGAAATCTGACAAGAAAAGTCAGCGTGATATGGTTCAGAAGCATGTTAATTGATTTGAGAAGTGGTTAAACATGTTCGGGAATGCATTCTGCATCGTTTAGAGGTCTAGATGACCAAGTTTGTCTAGTTGACCATAGTTGGCCAAGTTGAACTTTTGATAGTTTGATGTTAGATGATCAGTTAAGTTGAATACGGGATTTCTATGATGATCAAAGGTCGAATATGCAAGCAGTAGACTGTCCTAGGCCCAAAGTATTTTAATCATGATTTTGACATATTAAACGATCTCAGATTTGAATTTTGATCTCAAAAATGGATTCAGAACGTCAAAATTAGCTAGGGGTGCAATTTTTGTGAAAAATGGAGCACTTTTGAAAATTAGGTCAAATGCTATATAAAGACTTGAAGGGTCATTTTCAATTCATTTCAACCATTTGACTTTGGAGATTGTGCGGAGCCCGCTGAGCAAGAAAATGGTAGAACAGCGAGATCCGAAGGTTCCTGTGAGTTTGCATCGATTTGAGCTTAGCCAGAGATACCAGAGACCTCGACAGTGTGGACATCTGGTAGGTGGACCTTTGTGCCCCTCTGAAAATGCAAATTTTTCATGTTTCATAGCATTTTTTAATTTTTTCATACGCATTTTGCTTTTTTAATTTTTGCATGTGTGAAAACTCGTACGAGTCCCATACCAGACTCGTACGACATTTCATTTGAATGCACATTGTCATTTCAAGTATACCCAAGTGTCGTATGAGAGAGACCCTTGTGTCGTACGACATTTCATCGAGTCCCTCGAAACTCGTATGATCCCGGGCGTAGTGTCGTACAACCATGGATTGTCGTTTGGTGTACTGTGGAGTGTTGTACAACATTTGATGCGAGTTTGGACTGTCGTATGAAAAATAGAGTGTTGAAAACTAACTTTTAGGGCCAAATTTTGACTTTTCTGATGCCTGATGTTGATATCTGACAGGTTGACCTACCTTCTAAAGTACCTGACTGTCTAATTTCTGTACTATTAACCTATTATTGAACCCAATTTCTGATAGAATGCCCTATTTTTGTATGATATAGGTGACATATCCAGATGTACACATCCGACATTCATACCCGGCTACCCAGAGATTATGTATCGTGCTTTCGGACCCAATGAGGGTTCATCTTGTTGCCTATGGATTCGAGTATTTGATTCATTTACCTGACATTAGGGTAAATCATGGCCTTTTGACTGCCTTGATTGAGAGATTTCATTCAGAGACACAGACATTTCATTTACCCACTGGAGAGATGACCATGACTCCAGAGGACATCTATAAGATATTGCGCATTCCATTTCATAGCAGTCGGCGTCCTGAGTATGTGAGTTCTGGTCAGGGTGGTCTTCATGCCTTTAGGCGTCTGTTTGGAGATGATACACAGTTGATGGGGTCCATTTCCTGGGAGACCCTTGTACAGAGATATGGTCACATGCACCGCTTAAAGTGCATTATTATGGGGATGATTAGAGAGCTCATCATGCCAGGCCGTCAGCAGAATGGCTTTTTGATGGGATGGGCTCTAATGGTAGCACTACTTATGGCTACGCCCACTGAGCTTGCCTGGGGTCAGTGCCTCTTAGCCCATATGTTTTTAGAGATGCATGAGATTGTGTATCAAGATTGCAAGAGCTTTGCTTCAGGAGCTCTAGTATTACAGATATGGGCCTGGGAGCATATCCCAGTATTGAGACCAATTTTTCAAACACAGCGGCAGCCACAAGAGCCAGTGATATATACATATGCTGGTTATGTCACACAGGTCCGTATGGGTCATACCGAGTACTTCTAGCAATGTCTAGATGACATGACTTTTGTTCATTGGAGGCCATATTTGCAGATAGAGGTCTGGCCCACTGCGAGGGAGCAGTATAGTTTTCTTTTTCAGAGTCGAGTACTTATTGGCCACTCTCCCACTGTTCTAGAGAGATTTTTGATTAGCAGAGTGTGGCGTCAGTATGGACGTAGACAGGATGCCCCACAAGAGTACACTGCATATGCTCGCATTGTGTGTGAAAATTGTACCTGATCTATACACACAACACTTCAATAAAACATTAGAGGTTAGCAATAATCAAAATCATGCAAAATTGAAATCTAATTTAACCAAGTGATTTACTGCCTTCTAGTAGGTGCGAGATTGATGTTCTCAGATTGTTATCGAGATCAGTGACCTAGACGACACCTAAATGAAGGATTTGAATGCAATTGATCTAGATATGAATTGAATGCAATTAATCTATTTTTTTGGATTTTAGATGCAATAAGAATGATGAAAGCTAATATGAATCTATGCTAATATGGAAATTGATATGCTAAAATGATCTAACAATAATATGAAAACAAAAGTGATCTCACAACAATATTGATTCGCAATAAGCTTTGATCCTTCCAATTGCAATTCTCCAGCGTGATTGTGCAAAAATATGAGATTATTGTGGATGCAAATTTGAGAGATGAATTATGAAGAGATGAGCCTTGTTTTATAGAAATCCAAGGCTTTGGAGGTGCATGGAAAAAAAAGCCATAAATCACTCAAATAACTCAGGTTGATTTTTGAGTTATTTTTAAATAAAAGATAATTAACTCACAAAAACATGCAAAAGCAAAGTTTAACTCAAAATAGAGTTTAGCTTTAATTGATAATTGATAGTTGTCTATTTTTCTGATTGTGCATGTTTTATTTATGAATTAATTTAATAATAAAGTGATTTATTTCCAACTTAACTGCTTTTAAAAATAAAACAATTGATTTATGGGTTAATCAATTATTTAATCAAACTTTTATTAAAAACTATATCATTAAATAATGACAACTTGCTTTAATTAATTAAATAAGAATTTAATCAATTATTCATAAGATTTTGGATTTATTGTCAAAATTTAAATAATATAATTAATAATAGATAGAATTAAATTTAATTAAACAATTAAGTGGCAAATATTAAATCTAATTAATTAAATATGAAAATATTCAATTAATCAAACTTAGGATAAATGTGATTTATTGCCAAATAATTATTAAATTAAAGATAATTAAGATAGTTAGAAATATTGCTAGGAATATTCCTCGATGCAGAATTTAAGATAATCAATTAGGATTCGATGATGTGTATATGTGCCTTTGGTTAGGACTTTGATGTCAATTTTGTTTGATGTGTCGATATAGGAGGTTAATGAACTTATAGCCCATTTTTGGGGTATTACAGTTTGCCCCTCTTTGAATTACTGTGCAAAGTGTAGTGGTTCAAAGATAGTTTGTGTTTGATAAAGATATGAAACTGATTCGAAATTGATAATTGATATGAGACAGAAGCTGATTGATATTGATTTGATATGAAGATAATAGGTCCTGAATGACCAAAGATAATGTTCATTGTAGGAGCCAATGAACCTATGATTGCGAAAAAGTGTCAAAACGCCTGATTCCAAACCTTAGGATTGCAAAGAAGTGAGTGACCGGTTCTAGACTTGATTGTCTTAGCAGAACTAGCAGGTATCACATCTGAACCCTTCAGTTGCCGAAGAACCAAGGAAAGAACACTAATGATCTGATGGTTGCAAAAACTGATACAGTTTACAAGATTAGGAGAATACCAGATTGATATGGATCTTGATGAATCTGATATGCCCCAAGTGATGATAGATTTTCCCTGAGTGATGAGGTCTTTTTTTGATGAATCAGTAACTAGACGTGGTTGTTGTCTTGATTACTGAGGAAGATATGATAGAATTTGATTTACAGACTTTGAATGATATGCAATACCATGCCCCCTTCGTGATTAAAATTGAAATCTAACAAGAAAAGTCAGTGTTGAGAGTTCAGAAGCATGTTAATTGATTGGAAAAGTGGTTATACACGTTCAAGAATGCATTATACATCATTGGAAGGTCCCAAAAGACCAAGTTTGACTAGGTGAAACTATGAGTTGACCATGGTTGACCAAGTTGAAATTTTGATAGTTTGATGTTAGATAATCAGTTAAGTTGAAAAATAGATTTCTACTATGATTGAAGGTCGAATATGCAAGTAGTTAATAATATGAATGATCTCAGATTTGAATTTTGATCTTGAAAAAGGATTCTACTTGTTGTTTCATTGGAGGAACCTTCATATGAGATTCAGCTCTTGTTAGACTTGAAGATGTGATTTGAAGAATCGTTTAAGCATTGAAGTTCGTTTAATCATTGTGAGATCATGCAAACATGCAAAATACAAAGAGACATGCAAAATGAAATGCAACCTAAGACCTAGGACCTACTCACTGATCATATGTCAATTTGTTATCATCATTGAACTTTTAGGTAACCGGATAAATCAATACAATGCCCACTAGCTATGAAACCATGGACATATGAATATCGATTTGTAACGCTCAAGAACCAATACAACACCCACTGGTCCAAAACAACCATGGACATATGAATATTGGTTTTGTATTTGGAATGTCAGATTAGATATAAGCACCAAGGCACAAGCATCGGGATGACTTGAATATCACATCCATTTTGATATAGCAATTTGTATAAGCATCAAAACATAAACGTCGTGATGACCTGAATACACCTTGCATAACAAACACATCAAATAGTCAAGAGATTATTCTAAATCCAATGTGAATTACCTGTATTGACCCTTTATCATTCACATCCTTAGGTAAGATCGTGTTTCATAGTAGGAGAAAGAACTCACTCAAAAAGATAATAGTTAAATCAAACTTCCTTGAATTTTTTGGGTATCAATGGTCGAGGTACACATGGCCATCCAATTTGAGATAGAGGCTCTTAGAGTCGGACACCATTTCAATCTAGAATTTCCAAAGTTGTTATATTTTCACATACAAGAAGAAAACAAAGAAAAGATTATGCCCCCAGTCATCACTCTCTAAATCCTATAAAGGACATCATCAAAGAGCTTGAAGGGACACAATATGCAAAAATCTCAATGTGAATCAGTAAGCATACAAGGAGATAAAAGCATGAAAAGCACAGATTGTTTTCAGTTTGTGTTTGATTGCATTGTTGTAGAGGCAAAATCCTTTTTAGAGACAAGACTGACTGATTCACTTGCATGAAGCTTCAAAAGGACTCTGACTGGATATGACACGTCTCAGATACATGGGAGACCATTGGATATGACATTGATTTCCCCCAAGTGTTAAGCATTGATAGGATATAGACGCTATTGTAGATTGGTGTACAAACTGACTTATTGAAAACAGGAATGCGGAAACAAACCGGGAGATATGTACAAACTAAAGCAAGACTAAAAGTTGGGAAAGACCAAGATTGCACTGATAGATGGAGCATTTTGAAACAAGTGGTGCCGTTTGCTAGGTTTTCACCATCTCGGCAGAGATTCTATTTTTTCTACCAAGGCGCTTGTTTCCAGGTTTTCACCAAGGCACTTTTTTTTTTTTTCATTTTTTTCAATTTTTTTTTTTATTTTACTTTTGATATTTTTTTATTGTTTTGTGAATCATCAAGGTGCCTATTGCTAGGTTTTCACCAAGATGTTCATTTTTTCAGGACTTTTTCCAATTTTTAAGATTTTTTCAGGACATTTTACCATAGACTGAATGCCTTAGATATAGAATTTCTTCAGATGGAGAATGTTGATTGGTTCTCAGAGCTATTCTCCTTCAGTCATTGAGAGTTGATAGGCACCAGAGCCAAAAGTAGCAGTGATAACAAAGGGACCCAGCCAATTGGGTTCAAACTTCCCCTTGCGTTCTCAATGGGATTGATTTTTAAGATTTTCTCTCAAGACTAGATCGCCAACCTGAAATTCTCTATGTCTGACTTTCTTGTTGTAGCCACTAGACATTCTCTTCTGATATACTCTGAGATGATCCTATGCTACTTGTCTATGCTCATCTAGTAGTTCAACTTCTTACAACCTAGACACTCTGTAGTCATCATCAGTTACTAGACCATGCATTCTAATTCTGAGTGATGGGATTTCAACCTCAATAGGTATTACTGCTTCTCACCCATAAACTAAAGCAAAAAGTGTAGCCCCAGTGGGAGTTCTGATACTTGATCTAATATTTGTTCTGATACTGGTTCTCATACTGGTTCTCATACTAGTTCTAATACTTGGTATACTTGATAGCATATTTTTCCATTACAAACTCCCAAGCAAGATCATATCATGCAGTCCCAATGTCTAGTAAGGTGGAGAACAAGAGGGATTAGCAAGTTGGTGGATGAGATGGAAGATAAGAGAATGAAGGAGAATGAACGGAAGAAATCCTCAAGGGAAAACTCCTCAAGAATACTCAAGCTAGGGAAAAATTGTCATGTAAAGCACATTTAGACAAGCAATGAAAGGCCAGCATAGGATAAGTCACAAAAGCGTAATGCCAAAGAAGGATAGGATGTAGTCCAAAGGAGTAGCCATGTCAAGAGGTTTCAAAGCATTGTGTTTTACTCTTTCTTTCTTAGATCAAGACCAAAGGGGAAAAGGATAGCAAAAGGCTAAAATGACTGGAGGAAGATAAATATGAAGGCTAAATAGGAAGGGAATGAAAGCTAAATCATCATCAGACAACTCACAAAATAGCCAAATGTTCATGTATAGATCAACCTTGTCAAGATCAAAGAGAGAAGATGGAATGGATGAAATATGTAGAAGAACTACGCATGATGCCTGATTGTCAGGTTTTCATCATGGTACTTATCCAAGGTGCCACAAGGGAGTGGTTTTCACCATAGGATGAATTTATTTCTCTTTACTTTTGCTACCAAGATGCCTATTTCCAAGTTTTCACCAAGGCACATTTTCAATTTTATTTTATTTTTCATTTCTCTTTGAATTTTTGGAAGAAGGCAAGATTTTTAGATAGTGCTCCTTGAAAGGATAAACCATGATATGCCAAGGACTCAAAATGATATGCTCAAAGATGCTGATAGGGAAAGGGAGATGGAAGAGAAAAATGGAGGATAGGGTTTTATGTAAAGCAAGTGAGGTTGGAAGATAGGAGGAATAGGCAAATGAGGAAAAATGATAGAAGGTAAAAGGATAATGCATGGAAGGATTGTGAAAGGTTAGATGGAAAGGAAGGCAAGCTCAACATCAACACATACCTTGAAGGGTGGTGAGAGGATGGAGGAATCATGAATGAAGGAATACGTGAAGGAATATGGTGATTGGATAGCAGAGGTTGTGGTTTAGGTGCATGGAATGGAGGAATGCTTTTGGAAGAAGATGAAGTGGAAGTATTTGGAAGCTTGAATGTCAACTTAACTTTTTGCTCAACACCAGACTCTTTCAAGAGAGACTTTGGAATCCATATAGCTATAGGCTTCTCATTTCTTTTTGATAATTTGGAGAGAATATCTTTAATGATGGATTTTGGAACCCATACTTGTCTTGTAGTTTTCATCTTAGATATCTCTTTTGACTTTATGCATCCATGTCATTTAGAGGAGACATGGTGATCTTTTTTGATGGATTCTTGTATTGCTTCTTTTTCTTGTATTGAAAATTCAAGTTACTTCCAAAAGACTTGGGACTTGTGGAAGAAGAAGGAGGATATGACTAGTTTAGATGGGTGGGTGGATAAAAAGGATTCAAGGGTATGCATCTATGTTGATCTTGAGGAAAGATGGGAGATGGAGGGATGTAAGGACCCAAGATGGATGGTGAATTAGGAGAGTTAGGAGGGGAAAGTGAAGGGACATAAGGACCCAAGATGGAAGGAAAACATGCAGCCCTTAGTAGTGGTGGAAGAGGTCCAAGGATGGAAGTGGAAGACACAAAAGGATAATCAATAAGTTCATCAAAATCTATATGGCAACCAAGGACATCAACATCTTTAGAGTGAGCATTAAGATTTTCAATAGAATCATGGACATCTTGAATATGAGCACCTTCTTTGATAGGATTGTTCAAAGCTTGCAAAGACTTAGGAAGAGTAGAAAGTGGAAACGAACATGGAATGGTAGAATAAGAAGATGGAAGACTTTGATCTTGACAATGATCTTTGGATAGCATAAGCACATAATTTTTCTTTTGATTATCAATAGGCTTAACATTGGAAGTAACAACACCATTTTTAACAACCTTAATGGAAGTATCATCTTTGGAAAGTGCAAGTGTAGTAAGGTTATTTTGATTGTCAATAAGCTCAACGGTGTAAGTAGTAACTTGATATTGCTTAGGAGAAGACTTAAGACATGGTGAAATGCATGAAAAAGGATGTATAGGATCAAAAGAACCCTGAAGCGGATAAGAGACATCATGAAAAGGATTGGATAACATGGAGGGTTCTTGATCTTGATCTTTCTTTATGTTCTTTTCTTCATCATTTTTAGAGTCCTCTTGACATGGAGCCACTTCTAAGGACAAGGAAGTATGTTGGGATTGTATGGATGACTTTGGAAGAGATGGGGAAGGATTAGCTGGAGTAGGCATTATATCATATAAAGGCTTAGGCTCTTTGGGTTTAGCATTATTGAAAGTATTTGCAACCAAGTGAAGGTTAGCTTGAGTTTCTTTAAGAGGTAGCCCTGGAGGATAACTATAGGGAACCACATGAAAAGTATCAAGGCTTGTGTCGGATGAAGGTTATGTGAAAGATTTGAAAGACTCAGAAGCTTTAGGAAATGTACAGGTATTGGAGGAAGTAGGGGATGGAAGGGAACCATCACAAGACAAAGGTTCAACATTAACATGATCTTGCTTGAGAAGATAATCTTTATTTTCAGCAGGAGAGTCCTTAGGAGAAGGATTCTTATAATATTCATGCTTCAAGCTAGCACAATGCATTTTATAGTCCTCAGCAATAGTAGATGGATCATAATCAAGGTATTGTCCACAAAAGCCATCAAAATCTCTTTCAAAATCAAAATCATATGGATCACCATCACGATCTATCCAATGTGACATCCCATTTCCAATAAGCAGCAACACACGATGAGGAGGACTCTTAGGAACAGAGGTGTCATAGGTATCATTATATTGTCTGTCATCATAGTCATCATAGTCTCCAAAGCTGGATGTGTCACTCTCCGTGGAAGAGGTATCATAAGGGTTATCATGTTGCTCAAATTCTGTCCGGGGGCATGGTGACATGTACAAGTCTTTATCAAATGGAAAAGAGTATAGAGATTCCATGGAGAACTCTTTAGGTTCCTTTTCTTTCTTAAGATTGTTAAGTTCAACTTGCATAGCTCGCAACTACTTCATCATAGCGATGATTAAAATTTCTTCCTCATGTGTACTGATTCTTTGAGACATGTATACTGATTTTCAATGGCTACTGCTCTGTTCTTGACATAATGATTTGTTCGACAGATTCTAGAAATAGGTTGAAAAAGAAAAATATCTAGCAATTCTGAAAAAATTTTGACAACTTTCAAAAATTTCCCAAACAACACTCTGCAGACTCGTACGACAGTGGGTATGCTATGAAACGATAGTTGCAAAACTTGTATGACAGTTGCAAGATTTTGACTTTGAGAATTTGCTGGCATGGAAATTCATACGACACTGGGTACTCAATCATACGACAGATGGGTTGTAATGAAATGACACTTGGAAAAACTCGTATGACTTTTGACTTCCTGAAATGATTTTTGACTCCAAAAAGAATTTTACATCAATTTTTGCAAAATTTTGAGTTTACAGATTCAGATTGTTTGCAAATTTCAATGTCCAGATTTGAGGATTGTAATAGATTTGTTCATTTTCAATAACCAGATAGATAAACAAGCATGCAAAATAGCAAGTACGTGATTTCAAGCATGTCTAAAAATAATGAACAAGGGAAAAAGTAACCTTGCGCATGAACAATCAAGTGACTTATTCGTTCTAATCCTCAGAAGCGCTAATTGTGTATATTCCAAAAATGTTTTGCAATAACACACATATACCCTATAAAATGAAAATTTGGCCTCGCTAGGGTTTTTAGTAATGGTTTGACTCTGCAACTTTTATGATCCAAAGGGGTGAACTCCAATCCTGACGCACCAGGGTTTTGACATAGTCTGAGAACTTAATCTTCAAGAGCTGCTAGGGAGATCTAACAACCCAGCAATGAACCATACCTATGGATATTTCTTCCACAAGGACATTTATATAGCGGCTGTCACTACCACAGTGAAAATGGCTATTACCGCTTGAGGTTCTGTCAACGCAGTTTTCCCTATGAAGGGAGTGTCTACTACAGTTAACCCTCTCTCAAGGTAACTCACAATAGTATACCACAAGGGGACTTGGCTCTAGATCTAAGGTTTTTGACACCTTTTCACTTTTAACCCAAACAAAGCAAGTAGATTAATCCGACACGCTAAGACAAAGTTTTGCTTCACCAAGGTCTATGATGTCAACTTCACATGATCTATCAACCTCTCCAGGGAGAGAATGTATCAATCAATAAGAGAAGGTGCACTAACCAATTTTGATTCACCAAAGCTCGTGATGTCAACCCCACGTGATCTATCAACCTCTCCTAGGAGAGAATGTATTGATCAATAAGAGAAGACACACTAACCAAGTTGAATGTGAAACGCACTAAGTATCCTCCCTACCTACAAGGATTCTGTCGTCAAGAAAGATTTCCCTGGGAATCCAATCTCTCAAGAATCATGAATAGTGTTCATAGGGCCTAATTACTATGTGAGTACAGATATATTCTAGAAAGCAAATTTATCCAAAAGTACCCAAAAAGCTGAAAGAGGAACACTTAACGCTTAAAGCGAATATGAGATGAGTCCACAAGGTGGAACACTTAACACCTCACACAAGCTGAAAATGAGTCCCCAACTTAGAAAACAAGTGAGTTCCTAAAAGCACAAAAGGGTTGCCTGGTGGAACAATTAACGCTTCTCTCCTGTAGACCCCTCCCCTTTATGGTGCTGAGATTGCAACCACAGGGTGGAATGAGGGGCCGACGGATTAGTGAGTCCAATAACCCAAGATAAGAATCAAGATCAATCACAAGTAATCTAAGACTGCTAATAAATACTTAAGGTGTCACAACCTAGTATCAATTATGCAAGTGTGTAAAACAAAAGCATGAAAAGAATCACCCAAGCTAGACACACGAGAGATTCATTTTAAGCCCCAAATCAAAATATTATCAGCACAAGTGGAATACCTGAGATCCTCGCAATGCGCTTAGTAGATGTTTACCTGATTTTGAGCAATTCTTGCACTTTTTCCAATCAAAACTAGCAGAAATCAATCAAAAATAGTAAATTTCAATTGTTAGGGTTAGCTGTCAGTCAAAATCCAAAAATCAAATCTAACAAACTACCTGCAAAAATGAAATGACAATTGAAATCTAGTACTGAAACTCATACGACAGTGGGTCTGTTACCAGACAACAGTTGAAACCTGATGCTGAAACTCGTACGACACTGGGTGTTGATGAAATGGTAATCCAGCTTCCAAAGGACAGTGGGTATCTGATGAAATGATCCTCGATAAAATCTACTGTCGTACGATAGTGGGTATGCTCCCAGATGACACTGGGTATCTGATGAAATGACAATCTGAAAAATCTCGTACGACACTGGGTGTCTGATGAAACAACAATCTAAAAAACTCGTACGACACTGGGTATCTAATGAAACGACAGTCCGAAAAAATCGTACGACAATTCAAAAAACTCGTACGACACTGTACGGACCGAAATTAAAAATCACGCTGTACGAACAATTTTGATAGAAAAAGTGCCCAAAAAATAATAATAATAAAAAATAACATCCTACTGAGAATACCACCATAACAGGCAGCAGCAGGGGAGTTATGATAGAGAAATGATAGAAGATTGATAGAAATGAAGGGAAGCCCGTTTCAGGGCCCCACGGTGGGTGCCAGAAATGTGTGTGTGAAAATTGTACCTGATTTGTAGACACAACACTTCAGTAAAATATTAGAGGTTAGCAATAATCAAAATCATGCAAAATTGAAATCTAATTTAACCAAGTGATTTACTGCCTTCTAGTAGGTGCGAGATTGATGTTCTCAGATTGTTATCGAGATCAGTGACCTAGACGACACCTAAATGAAGGATTTGAATGCAATTGATCTAGATATGAATTGAATGCAATTAATCTATTTTTTTGGATTTTAGATGCAATAAGAATGATGAAAGCTAATATGAATCTATGCTAATATGGAAATTGATATGCTAAAATGATCTAACAATAATATGAAAACAAAAGTGATCTCACAACAATATTGATTCGCAATAATCTTTGATCCTTCCAATTGCAATTCTCCAGCGTGATTGTGCAAAAATATGAGATTATTGTGGATGCAAATTTGAGAGATGAATTATGAAGAGCTGAGCCTTGTTTTATAGAAATCCAAGGCTTTGGAGGTGCATGGGAAAAAAAGCCATAAATCACTCAAATAACTCAGGTTGATTTTTGAGTTATTTTTAAATAAAAGATAATTAACTCACAAAAACATGCAAAAGCAAAGTTTAACTCAAAATAGAGTTTAGCTTTAATTAATAATTGATAGTTGTCTGCTTTTCTGATTGTGCATGTTTTATTTATGAATTAATTTAATAATAAAGTGATTTATTTCCAACTTAACTGCTTTTAAAAATAAAACAATTGATTTATGGGTTAATCAATTATTTAATCAAACTTTTATTAAAAACTATATTATTAAATAATGACAACTTGCTTTAATTAATTAAATAAGAATTTAATCAATTATTCATAAGATTTTGGATTTATTGTCAAAATTTAAATAATATAATTAATAATAGATAGAATTAAATTTAATTAAACAATTAAGTGGCAAATATTAAATCTAATTAATTAAATATGAAAATATTCAATTAATCAAACTTAGGATAAATGTGATTTATTGCCAAATAATTATTAAATTAAAGATAATTAAGATAGTTAGAAATATTGCTAGGAATATTCCTCAATGCAGAATTTAAGATAATCAATTAGGATTCGATGATGTGTATATATTCCTTTGGTTAGGACTTTGATGTCGATTTTGTTCGATGTGTCGATATAGGAGGTTAATGAACTTATAGCCCATTTTTGAGGTATTACACTAACAGGTATATGTTGGAAGAATATCTTTAACGGATTTGTTGCTAATGGTGATTTTTGTGCTTTCAACTGGAACTGTTTCATGCATAGACAAATCCAATTCTATCAATTCACTTTTTATCAATCAAACATTTTGTAATAAATCTTCTATATAAGGGTATTTAGCCTGACCGATAGTGAGAAAATTGAGAGTGATCCCTTGTAAAAATCACCTTAACCGGTTTTCAATTCATGAGAATTATCTTCTTCGTGGTTTTTTCTAGCTTGATTTTCCATGTAAATTTTGGTGTTCAATGTGTTCATAGTTTTGTGATTTCATGTTTTTATAAGTCTTAGTTATTTGAATGGTTTAAGTGCTTACCAATTCATTAAAATTTATAGAATTTTTTTGTGAATAACTGATTCACCCCCCTCTCATTTATTTGGCTTTTTCAACATGTAGATCTAGGGCTTGTGGTTGGGCTTGATTAGGTCTATAAATAGGTAATCCTTTTCCATAATTGTTAGTAGTTAATTACAAAAGGAATATCAATAATTAATTTAATTTAATTTAATTTATTATTAGGCTTAGAGAATAGTTACAAGTTGAATAAGTAAATTTTTTTGGTCAAATTTAGGGTGTCTACAATTACAAATAAGAATTAATTTGTAGTGAAGTACAATGGAGAAGTGATAAAAGTAATAGAAACAATTATTTTAATCCCATAACTTTAGATACTAGAAGCACATGAGTTGAGATGTTGGTTGGATAGAGATGGAAGTAGTGTCACCTTATTATTAAGAAATCACATGTCAATATTGGAAATAACTGAGAGTGATGCTTTGAACTATTTTTTAAAATATTTTGCAAGAATGATGCAACAAGAGTAATGCATTTTGTTAAAATTTGATAGTAAATAGTAATAGATATAAGAAATAAGCTTCTAAAATAAGGATAAAACATGTCACATAACTTTATGCTTATCATGAAAGAGACAAATTATAAGTGGTTAGAATTTATACTTGAATTATTCATTATTTTATAAAGATAATCTTAATAAGTTTCATGATCTACTTCAAATTAATGAACCAAAATTTTATATAACTAGTCACTTGAGCTATGTATTTCTCTCATCGATTTCTTACAAAACCTTACTCCAACATGAATTTGTGGTAAAAGGGAAATCTAAAGATGTTTCAACAAAATCTTATAATCTAAAGAAGATAGTTTACCAACTTGACAAAAATAAATACAAGGATTTGTCACACATTGAAAATGAAGAAATTTAAAGGATTTATAATATTAAATATAAGATTCCAGAGGCCACAAATTCTTTAACAATAAAAACATATGGGTTAGAGGAGACCTATTGATAAGAGTCATTGAAATCCTCCTTTTTCAATTATCATTATAGGGTGGTATGCATGACTATATACAAGAGGGAAAAGAGATAAATTGCATGAAAATCTCTTCTATAATGAAAAACATTTAGATCATACTTTTAGAAATCAAATTTGTTCAACATTTCACATGCAAAAATCAAAGTTACTCTACAACACACACTAATACACAATCACAAGTAAAATTTATATTCCTCTGAGTAAATAAGTGTAATTACTATTGAAGCCATTATTATGGTGTTTCTTTTGAGATATTTAAGAAAGTTTGAGCACGTGGATGTAAATTGCTATCCCAACACTGTATTTAAAGATGTCTCCAATGAAAAAAAGAAGTCATGGATGAAGTAAAATTGTTGGTGGATGAACAAATAACACATTCACTTGAATGCTCACTTTGATATTAGTAATAAAATAAAGGTTCTTTTTATCCAATAGGCTACTATACATTAGAAACCCATCAAAATAGAGTGACACCTCATATGAAAAAAAATTTAGACCTTTAGAAAATTGAACGAAATGTTTTATTGTCCTTGATGTGAAGGTTACTCATCTCCCACACTATTGGACATCAAGAATCATAAATACATCTACCAAATTAGAAAAAGTCGATTATTTTTCGTTCAAAGGTTTTAAATATCTTATCTCGAGCGCTCAAAACCCCAATATCTTGGTTTTGGTTTTCATTTTGGTATGGTTTCATATTATTGTTCTTGCAAGTGTTGTATATTATTAGTACTTACCGATAGGCTAGCAAGTACTATTGCATCACTTTTTGCATTTCTTCCATTAAGTAGCGATTAAAACCAATTCTTTGCACCAATTATAATTTAGTATTTTCTTATTTTGTTAAAAATAACACATATTCTATAGTTTAAATGTTAATTTTTTAAGTTTATAATTTGTAAAAATTATTTTTTGATGATATGATTGGCTAATACATTTGAGCTCTTATTACTGGAGTGAACCAATTAAAATGAACCACGTTTGCTATTTATTGTACATGAAAATTGTGCATTCAAATAATACAATCTAATTTATATATCATCTGATTTTATTTGGTTTATGGTTTACAACTTTTTGGATACCTATTAAGAGATTGATAAGTTTTTCCTTATATTAAAATTATATTTCTATTTTTGTTGTATTATAAAATATTAAATTTTTTGGATTTATTTTAATATATATTATATAAATTTAGATTTAATAGAATAACATTATAATATTGTTGAAAAAGAGTTATTTGGACTAAATAATTAATATTAAAATTAATTATAAGTAGAACTATTTTACAATTTAAATTAATTATAAATGATATTTTATAATTATTTATAAAATTTGGTTTATGGTTTACAACTTCTTAGATACCTATTAAGAGATTGATAAGTTTTTCCTTATATTAAAAAGATATTTCTATTTTTGTTGTATTATAAAATATTGATTTTTTTGGATTTATTTTAATATATATTATATACATTTAGATTTAATAGAATAACATTATAATATTGTTGAAAAAGAGTTATTTGGACTAAATAATTAATATTAAAATTAATTATAAGTAGAACTATTTTACAATTTAAATTAATTATAAATGATAATTTATAATTATTTATAAAATTAAAAATATTATTAGAACTATAATTATAGTAATTTTATATTTTTTTATAATTAAATAATTACTTTACATATAAATTAAAATTAAAATTAAACTTAGTTATAAATTATTATAATTAAAAATTCACTTTACATATAAATCAAAATTAAAATAAAATTTATTTACAAAACTAAAGGCAAGTACTTGGCCACTACGTGGCACTTGTTTCTCAATCGCATTGCTGACATCATGGACACAATTTCACCAAAATCTTGAGACATGTCACTTATGCTAGTTTCCACGAGTTTTTTAAAATGATAGATCTTTTTTTGTTTCGATTTATTTCATTTTAAAAATATTTATGTTGTTATGGCATTGATTCTTGTCATGGTGATTTTGAATTTTAAATCTCTATTTGTCTTGAAATGGATTTCACAGTTGTTTGGTGGTTTTAATTTTTTTAAAGTGACTTTTAAAAATAATTTTTTACAAGTTTTATTTGATTTGAAGGTGTGTGTCTTTTTAGATTAATTTTTATAGGGGCATTCAAAAATGCTTTTCATAGTTGTTTCTATTTGCACAAAAAATAACAAGCTTGTTTATCTATTTTTGTTTTGTTATATTTTTTATATAAATTATATTTTATAATTTTATAAATGGGTTATTCAATTTTATTCTAAGTGAATTAAACTTTGCAATTTTTGTTTGGCCTATGTGTATAGGTAGAAACAAGTTTATTTAATTTTTTTTGGGTGATGAGTATGTATGTTTTTTTTTGGGCGAATTGCTACCAAGAGGTAGCTACCTTTCCAGCAAGAGCAAAGAGAATAACATTGTTCATTACATAACTGAAGAGTTAAGATCCATTTTTTTCTTTATTTGCCTCAATCCATGGATGTAATCCTTGCCACACCTCTGGAGACCATGAACAAATCACAACCTCACTCTGATCAATCACATGGTTTGACAAGAAGTTGAAAAATTGTTCCCCTCTAAATATATATGTGGGCAATTGAGTACTTGTGAAATTTAACCTAGATGTCCTTGATGCCATCAAGACATATTTAGGACTTCCATCTTGGAGCTTTTCTAGTGGAAATAGCCCATATCACATTGATAAAATCTCCCTTGATGTCTAGATTTGTCAGTCCCTATCTATGATAGTATCTCAACCTGGTCAAAATTGTAACATACTCAACATCATTGTATGTGCTAATTGACAACTTAGTAGAACCCCCAAGAATTATACTTCCTATGTTATTTATGACTATGAAACCAACACTCGAGGGACCTAGGTTACCCCTCAAGGCACCATCAAGAATCAGTTTAAAACACCCCTAGATTGGGGGATTCCAGCATACATTGAGTCTATTGTCTACCTGTCTTGCATTAATCTTTGGGCATGAGATGTGGCCATAGTCATGCCATGTGGTTTTCCCAAGAAGTGTAAACTAAATTCCTTCTTGATACCACATAGGAATTAAGGTGTTCTGAAATAGAATCCTCTAGTTTGATCTTTAGCATGACCATACTATCTTCCTTATCTCTAAATATGCAATTATTGTACTCTTTCTAAAGAATCCATAAAATGGTATGAGGAATTACTTACCATAAGCCTGGTCATGTCACCCCTTTATGAAACATTGTCCATGATTGAAACATTTACTTCAGGGTGGATGGAAGAGGACATTGAAAGTTTAGTTTACCAAGACATGTTTGCCAACATTCTCATGCCACTTTGCATTGAACAAATAAGTGATCTATAGATTTGTTCTCCATTTTACACAACAAACATTTGGACAATCCAACAAAGCCCATTTTCATCAACCTACTACCACTAAGGATTTTTCCCTGAATTACTAGCCAAGAAAAGGTTTGTACTTTGGGCAAGATGCTTGGATGCCAACACAGATCCATGCACCGGTAGTCACACTTGTCTCAGTCCCTCCAAAGGATCTCATAGCCTAGTTTGGTCATATTTTCCCCTATTTTATCAACACACCAGATTATTTCATCTTGTCCTTTGGTAATTACCATATGTCGTCTAGACAATTCTGCTAGTAAAATGTCTTTGGAGGCTTGATTGAAGTCTGAAAAGTCTCTCCACTATGCGCTTTGAAGGCCATATCTATCCTTCACAACTAGATAGTTGATGAGGCCAGTTCAAGGCCTATTTGGTTTATAGTTTTATGGTTAAGACTTGGGCATTTCATGATTTTTTCAGAGACATTATCCAGACTTCTTATGTTTTATTGCTACATGTGTGTATTTTGATGCTTTTAAGTTTGAATGAATATGCTGGATGAAATCTTATATCTTTCTATTCTGCATTAATTGGATAATATCTCCTATAGCCATATGATAGGAAAAGCCAATATGAAAAACTTATTGTGAATTTATATCTTGGGTATATGTTATGACTTTTGCGTATGCTTGCTAATCCCTTGCAGGAAATGTCAAGCCGGCAAGTGAAGAAGATTTTAACATCATCAAGAAGACAAAGTGGAGCCATGAAGGTTGAATAACTATTTTCAGGATTCATAATCATACCACCACTTGCAGTCAGTAGCAGTCATTGTTATGGACTAAGTCAATACTGTTAGTAGCCTTTTTGGAGTAAATCTAGCAGTCGTTCATTCATGGATTTGTGCGCAGTTGAATGGAATTTACTTCCGCATTGATGATGTTGTTTCTTTTGTATCTTAAAGTCATCATCTTCGTGATGTTGGAGAATCATAGTTTTAGGAAGTTTTGTTTTGAGTTGTTGTTAAATAAGCTAGAGTTGCAAATTTCTAGTTTAGCTAGTATGTTCTACTGAAAAATACTCTTTGTAATCCGGTAGTAGTGAATACAACTTTGTTACTATACTTTGTATCTTTACTTATGAATGAATGAATGAATGACAGTTTTAGTTCCTAATCTTTGAGTTTTGATTCATTCACTCTTCTGTGGGGGCCCACACAGAAGGTGAACTTAGTTCATAGTAGGTAGAAGTTAGATTTAAGCTTTGTTGAAGTATTTAGACTCTATTTCTCCTGTAGCCATTCGGTAGCAGAACTAATGGTTGTTTCCTACATCATAGATGCATAGTGAGTTTATGTTTGAGCATAGTTTCAAGCTCTAGATTAAATCATTACTCTGGTTCTTAACTTAGTATTTTCCTTCAAGCATTTCCCTTATTTAAGTTATAATGATGCCAAAAGTGGATTAGAGCATATACTTTGCAGACACCATTTCAATTTTACATCCCTGGTTGATGATTCAATGAGTTTAGTATGCTATTTGAAGTATGATAATTATCACTGTTTAACCACAGAGTCACTATAAAAAGGTTTTCCAAACCTTAGTTACTAGGGTATTATACTGATCAAAAATTTTTGGCACTGTTCCCAGGGATGGTGTCAATTCAATCCAGACCTGAATTCATTATATTAGTTTAGTCTTGCATTATTTTGTATACATAGAAGAAGAGACCATCTTGGGAGATCCCTTCTTTGCAATATTCAAGTTGAACCATTTGATATCTTCAATCCAAACCCTAAGGAACCCCAAGTTGAGAACATACAAGAAGAAGAACCATTTGAAAATCCATTTGCTGATGCCTATGAGCAATTACCTTCACTATCATCTTCTGAAGAATCCTTACATTTGAATGACCTTTTTGCTGACCCTAAGTATCAAGATAATCCACTTGTTCTTATTGCTTATCAACCATGGCAGCCAAGTCCCCCTCCAAGAATGGCTCATCCCACCTTTCCCTTTCCTATTCCTCCTCGGCAAGGTAATCAAAATTTGAAAAACATACCTGCCTCTACACTTCCCAAATTCTATAGCCTTCTAACTGAAGACCCTGAAACCTTCCTATTTGAGTTTGGCATCCTCTATAGGAGCTATGACTACACAACTAACATCCATAAGCTAAATTTGTTTACATCTACTCTCAAAGAGGCTACTTTAAGATGGTTCATGGGGTTAGGTACCAATACTATAGTGGACTGGGATGCAATGAGCAATATATTCCTTTCAAAGTATAAGGAGTACTGCAGAGGTCAAGATCTGAAAGTAGATGACATTTTCAAAATGTCACAAAAGGAAGACAAGACCTTGGAGGACTACGTCTCAAGATTCATGTTTAACCTGCAGCATAATACACAACACCAACTAAATGAGGAGTCACAAAAACATATTTTCCTGAAAGGTGTCAATGATGGCATTATTGAGGCCCTAAACCTTATGGTAGGTGGGGACATCACTTAGAAGAATTGGGCGGATATAAAGAATATATGTCTAAACTATTCAAGGGCTACTGTGAAAAAAGGAAGAGGACTTAGAGATTTACCCCATAAATCCAATAGTTCAAGTGTATCTAAGGTGGAATTGTCCAACCTTTTTTCTGACTTCAATCAAGACATCGTTAATGATATTACCACTTAGCTGGAAAGCATGCAGGCAAGAAGGAAGAAGGAGGAAGTTGATGTTGTATTAGTTGAATATTTTTTGCATTGTAGAGAAAGGAAGAGACATTGTAAATGCAAATTTGTTGCAAGTTTGGAGTCCCAACTGATGCCTACTGAATTTAAAGTTGTTGATGAAAATGGAGAAGTACTTTACATTTCTCAATGTAAACCGTGGGCTCAAAGGCCAAGTATGCCACAAGATCCTCTTCAAAATTATAATAATAATAGTCAATGGAAAAAAATTTAGAATATTGGTCCCCCAGGATTTAGTGAGCATAACAATTGGCAGCAACCCCAATAGGGTTGGCAACAACCTCAGCAGGGTTGGCAGCCACCTCAACAGGGTTGGCAACAACCTCAGCAAGGTTGGCAGCCACCTCAACAGGGTTGGAAACAACTTCACCAAGGATGGCAGCAGCCAAATTTGTGGTCTAACCAACCCAATCAGCAAGCTTTAATGCCTCCTCCTGCAGCCAATAGTAATCCTCCTAAGCAAACTCAGTTGCCAGCTTAGCCTAATCCTAATACCAATAGTAGCAAGCCACCAACATAGCAACAAAGTTATGCAATTTCCTTGAATGATATCCATCTTAGGTCAGGAACTACTCTTGCATCCCCTCAAAAGCCTATAATAATAGAAGTTGAGGATCCCCCTGCTGAAAAAGTTGATGTGTGAACTCCACAGACCACTCCTATATTCAAAGAACCCCTATTTCCTCAAAGGTTGCTAAATCAAGCTCAACCCACCGAGAACCAAGTCGTAGAAAACTTGCTTACTCAGCTGTAGTAGATGACAATAAAAATACCATTCCTTGATGCTATTAAAGAAGTTCCTACATCTACTAAGGCCATTAAAGAGGCTTGCATAAAGAAGCCTGGGAGAAAGAAGAAGGATCCTAAGACTATCCATGTCTTAGGACAACTGTCTGACCTTATGTCGAAGAAGCTGACAATACCCAAGTATTCTGACCCAGGGAGTCCTGTCCATGGAATGCAAGTACAAAATGCATGAGTTGATTTGGGAGCATCTATAAATGTCATGACAAAGGAAGTATTGTCTCAATTGCATATCATTGGTCTTAGGGAAATTCCAACCATACTTCAGCTTGTTGATAGTTCCACTATCAAACCGGATGGAATGGTAGAGGATGTCATGGTTACATTAAACTATTAGGAATATCCAATAGATTTTGTTATCATTTCCCCAAAAGCTAATATGGGTGGGTATCCTCTCATCTTAGGATGGCCATGGCTATCCACTGTAGATGCTTACATAGCTTGTAGGTCAGGGAAGATGACAATATATAATGGTGTCCATACTAAGAACTTGACTCTATACTCCCTTATTCAGCCTCTGTTGCAAGATGATCAAGTAGTCTAGCCAGATTTAGGAGATGATGAACCCGAAGTAAATTCAATCCATCATCTCATGATGATAGGAAGAGACCCATTTGTGATCTCTAGGGATGATGATGAGATAATCTCATCTATTGTAATGAATGAATATCGAGTAGACTCTCAATTGTGCTCCCAACCAAATTGTATCCTGGAAACTATTATGTCATCTTCACATGCACCTCAATCCTCCTAATTCCTTCATTCATTATTACCACATGAGATGGATTCTTCTCCACTTTCTCAGATATCCATGATGGATAAGGTAATCAAGATTGAAGTTAGTCTAGGAAAAGAATTGAATGTCATCAGTACTTTGTCATTACCACAGCAAGATATTATGCTAAAATTGTTGTAGGAAAATTAGCAAGCATTTTCCTGGGACTACACAGACATGAAAGGATTGGATCCTAAACTTTGCACTCATAAGATTTACATCAATCCAGAATTTAAGCCTGTCTGACAGCCTCAAAGGAGAGTTAACCCTATCTTAAGAGACATAGTTAAGACTGAACTACAAAAGTTATTAAATGATGGTTTCATTTACCCTATCTCTAATAGCCAATGGGTGTCTCCCTTATTTATATTACCAAACAAAGGGGGAAAATGGAGAGTATGTGTAGATTATAGAGAGCTCAATTATTCCATAAAGAATGACCATTTTACATTGCCATTTATAGATCAAGTTCTTGATAATCTAGCTGGCAAGAAATATTTCTCTTCCTTGGATGGTTTTAGTGGCTATAACCATATCCAAATAGCTCCAAAGGACCAGGAGAAAATAACCTTTACCTACCCGTGGGGAAATTTTGCATACTCAGTCTTACCTTTTGGTTTGTGTAATGCTCCAGCCACTTTACAAAGAGCTGTTATAAGTATATTCTCTCATATATCTGCTGACTACATGGAAATTTATATGGATGATTTTACTACTTATGGGAACACTTTTGAGGAAGCTAGGGCCAATTTGGAAAAAGTTCTTAAAAGATGCCAAGATTACAACCTTTCTTTAAATAGTGAAAAATGCTTCATGATGATGGAGGAAGGTGTAATGCTAGGCCATTTCATTTCATCACATGGCATTCAAGTAGATCCAGCAAAGATTGAGGTGATAAGCACTTTACCCACACCAGAAAGGTAGAAGGATGTCTGTAGTTTTCTTGAACATGTTGGGTATTACCAAAGATTTGTCAAGGATTTTAGTCAGATTGTAGCACCTCTTTATAACTTGCTAAAAAAGGATTATGAATTCTCCTTGGATTCTGAGTGTGACAAGTCTTTCCTACAGCTTAAGGAGGTTCTAACCATAGTACCGGTATTGAGAGGACCAAATTGGGGATTTCCTTTCCACATTCATATGGATGCCTCAGACTATGCAATAGGTGTTGTGCTTAGGAAAAAAGCAAAGACGGTAGAGCATGCCATTTATTTCATCAGAAAAAATATGCAAGGAGTAGAGTTCAACTACACTGTGATAAAAAAAGGAGTTGCTTGCAGTCATATATGTGTTGAAAAAATTTAGGCATTATATTACTGGATATGAAATATTTGTTCACACTAATCACTCATCCATTAAGTAAATGATGAATAAGCCTGCCATATATGGATGATTGGCTTGATGGTTGTTTCTTATGCAAGAGTTTGAAATCACTATTGTAGACAAGCCAGGAAAGGCCAATGTAGTAGCTGACTTCCTCTCCCGTCTCCATATTCCTAATGATCCTACATTCATTGATGATAGTTTTCTAGATGAACACCTATTTTTGTTATCAGCACAAAATCCATGGTATGCCGATATTGCCAACTACTTAACCATAGGTAGAACACCAGCTCACATCTCTTCTAAAGAGAGGAAATTGTTAGCTGAGAAGAGTTTTAACTTTTCTTGGATTATTGGATTCATGTTTTATACCGGTCCTGATCAAGTGATGCGTAGATGTATGAGGGAAGATGAAACATATGATATCCTTAGGCAATGTCATGATGATCCATGTGGAGGTTACTTCACTGCCAAGTGAACAACATTTAAAATCCTGACTACTGGATACTACTGACCAATTTTACACCAGGATATAGCTTGGTACACCAAGAAATGTGACCAATTCTAACGAATGGGGAGACCTACAAAATCAGATCAGATGCCCTTGTAGCCTCAGGTAGTAGTAGCACCCTTTTAAAAATGGGGGATCAACTTTGTGGGCCCTATTGAACCATCTTCCCAAGGTAAATCTTACATCCTAGTCTTTACTGATTATGTCACTAAGTGGGCATAGGCCAAGCCTATGAAGCATCCTAGGGACAATAATGTTGCCAAGTTCTTGTATGAATTTATTTTTACCAAATTTGGTGTTCCTAGGGATTTAATATCTGATCAAGGTGCTCAATTCACTTCCAATATCATAGCTGGATTAATAGAAGAATATAAAATTCAGCATGGTAAATCTTCCCCTTATCATCCTCAGGCCAACGGTCAGGTGGAGGTCACTAACAGAGAGTTGGAAGCCATACTTACAAAGACACTGTCAGTCCATAAAAAGGATTGGGCAACCAAACTCCTTGAAGCACTTTGGGCTTATTGGAATACCTGGATATCTACAACATGCTTCACTCCATTTGAGCTCATCTATGGTAAGTCCACTATGATGCGAGTAAAGTTTGAGCATAAGACATTAAGGAAAGTGTTGGAGCTTGATCTAGACCTTACTCATGCTCAGAAGGAGTGTGTTTTAACTTTGAATGGCCTTGATGAATGGCAAAAATTAGTCTTAAACAATACAAAACTTGTGCAATAGCAACAAAAGCAGTGGCATGATAAATTTATCAAAGATAAGCAATTTACCATTGGAGATTGGGCTCTACTTTACGATTCTTGATATCAACACACACCTGGGAAATTTCAAACCCGCTGGTTGGGACCATACAAGATCGTTGTTATTTTCCACAATGGTTTTTGTTGACACCTGAAAATTCAGGTCCTAAATATGCAAAACATTAGGGAAGTATAATCTTCATTTTCATTTTCATGTAATTTCCCTATGTAAAAAATTAAACGATTAAAAGGACATAAATATTCATCATTATTCTATGTTCATGAAATAAGTTTTTAGTTATTTTATTTTAATAAATTTAATGCATGTGTATTTTGAAATAAAATAATTATAAAAAATAACAAAATGGTTGGGTAAAAAAGGTGCCAAGAGGGAGTTGAACACTCAACCTCTCAAGCCAACCCTTTTTTCCTGCCTACCTACCCTTCTACCCTCTAACCAATTAGTCTATTATTATTCTTCAAGAAGATTTGGAAGAGGAACTAATTTATTTACATTCTCATGTGCAGGTGAAAAATCAAGATAAAATTCTCACACAGGGAGTATTTCTTGTCAAAATAATTTTAAAATTCAAATATGAATATTCCTTTCTTATATATTATTTACTTTATTATTTTTAAGAAAAAAGAGTGGGGAGCGGGAGTTGAACACTTGACCTCTCGACCTAGCCTTTCTTCCTATCCTAACTACCCATCCTACCCTAACCGATTGTCCTATTATATTCCTTGACAGTATGGGTAGAGGAAAAGGGATAAATTCTCGATTACTTTCTTCCCTTTAGTGATTTAGGGATAAATTATTAGGTTAAAGAATGTAATTGAATATCTTTCGTGCTATATGTTTAAAAGATTCTATATTTTATTTTAGGTTTTCATTATGCAATTCTTTTAGGGCTTATTTTCATTTACCAAAAACTACTAAAAGAAAAACAACATAATAACATGTTTCATTTTGGTAAATTGCATTATTAATGTGTTTTGAAATAATTTTAATAATTGGCATGAATTGAGTTTCAAAATACTTAAAATAATTTCTCACTTTACCTTTGGGTAATTTTGAAATTAAATTATTAGAGTATAATGAATTGTGTTTTACCCTATTAGATTTGTATTTTCACTTTTGCAATTACTAATTAAATGATTTGAAAATGTATGCATATTTAGGGTTTTGTTTGGAAAGTAAAATTATTTTGTCCTAAGACCTAAATGCATTTTATAAAAGGGTTGGGAGATTTTATTTTATTTTTACCTTTGATAGTAGGGTTGTTATTTTTCTAAAGTATTAATACACTTACCCCCTATGAATTATTTTAAATATTGTAACTTTAGGGTAAGTGTTCCCCTTTTTTCTAGGGTGAGCTATAATGTTTTTAAATATTGAACCCTAATGTTTTAGAAACACATTTATTTGAGAATTATATAATATCACATATTGGAAAAAAAAATTTGAGAAGGGAATATATTATGAAGTGAATTTTAAATTTAAAATATAAAATTATATTCCTTTTTAATGATTTTAGGTGATATCTTATTAATAGGATTTTTTATGTTTTAATAATTAAAGTGAAGTACTAATGATTAATTATTTAAATTTTATTGGTACTTTTATTTATATTATCGAAAAAATTTATATGCATTATGTCATGATATTATTAATGTTTTATTTTAATATATTATTAATTATTAAAATAAATAAATTTTAAATAGGGATCATTTGAAAGCTTGAAAAATTATTAAATATAATGACCCTAAATTTAAAGTTTATTGAAAGGTTATCTAATTTCGGATGTTTGTGTGCAGGAGTTAAACATGAGGATTTTCATGCAAAATACCTAGAGATATAACAAATTATGTTTGTTATACGGGAAATGTTTTTCCCTAAAACCATTCATGTGGTTAAATTTGTAAATGTTAGGGTTAGTTTTCGGGATTAGGTTTTTGTGAAAAGGTATGTCTTTTCACAAGAAACCTTTGAATAATATATTTATATTGAAACATTTGTAATCACAAATAACACGACACAATTGGGAGAAAAACTCCTACAACTACATATTTGGATCATATATGCAATTTTTTCAAATGTCATGTGAGATAAGTGGTTTCATGTTTATTTGAGATTATACGTTATTTATTTTTAGTTAGTTTTTCAAATACTCTATCTACCAGGGTGTTCTACTATGTTCTATTCCCTAATTTTTATAATTCAAAGTTAATATATGCAACTCGAATATCAATTGTATGGTCTTTGAACCTACCATTGTTCTTGTCGGACTCTTAATTTGAGTTAAACGCTATAGGATTAGTTGTATAAATTGTTTTGAATTGTGAATCAAGCATAAGCCTTTGGAATGATAGTCTTGCTTTATTAAAAGTAAGTTTTCTTAAAATTGTCTCTGATTATACGTAGGATTGGAAATATCTGACTCTAGTACCCAAATTTTTGTTAGGCACTAATCTTATTTCATTTGAAAACTGTTATTTGGTTCTTCTTTGTAGTTTACAAATTAATCTGATTTCTTTATTTATAAGCATTAGCAATTAGGTTTTAGTGATAGTGCAATTTTAGTTTAGATTTCATACAATACAGCTATTAGGAGATTATATCATTTTCCTCCAAGGATTGTTTACCCCTTTGGAAGGAATTTCAGTCTCTGCATGCATTTGTGTAGCATAGGGCACTTGTGAATTTAGGCCTACAAGCCTTGGCTCAATCAAGCCAGAATTGCAGAGGCACTAGTGTATGCCTTTCAGTTGGCCAAAAATGGTCCATCATTTTTTAGCACCAACAGTGTCATGCAATTATCAACCATTGATCCTATTCGATTCAAGTTGCTCATCAATGGACAAAGGTTGAAGCTGTATCACAAACCGCAGAGCAAAGAAGAGTTCTTATAGCAGTTTCATTCAGAACCTGCCCATGTTTCTCTTGCAGCCTCTAGAAATGAGCCTCCTACTCATTTCCGTTCTTCTCTTTGAACATTCCTAGCACATCATAATAAATACTTTCTTTACGAAAGTAATTTCTCCATAATAAATTCCATCTCACCACTTCTATTCTTTACATCCATCCACATCATCTTTCTCCACCAATGGATGATGTTTACCACTGTCATCAGGTTTGTATAATCTATCGAGATATTAACTTTCTAGATTTTTTTTTCAAATATTGGATGTGCCTCGTCATATCTGCAATTGTGGGACCAATTGCTTAATTAAGTTGGGGGGAAGACATATCATTTTTTTTGTTGCTTTATGTCTATGTAATTATTTTATGCGATTATTTTAAACCTTATTTGTATTTTCACACACTTTCTACCAAATTTAGCATTGTGTGATGTGACAATCTTGAAATAACTATTATTTTGCACATAATATGCAAAGGTGGCTAGTACGAGATTCTATAGAGTAATTATGAATAATTAATGCATGGTATGTTACATTCATTTTTACTTAGAAACCTAAATTTTTAGAAGCTCTGGAACATTCTACATTCAAAATTGCCCTGTAGCATCTCTGAACAATCTTGTTGAAGAGTGTGTGATTTTTCTGCAAAACTGTTTTAAGTGGTTGAGTAATCTAAAGGATGAGAGGGGATTTGGTTCGGTGTGAACCCACAATTCATGATATTTTATTGAATGATCAAATATGCATGTTGTATTTCCAAGCCAGAGGGTGGCTTGATTATATCCGGAGGCTCACCAGCTTGGATGGTGAGGTAGCATTGCAGTTTTAAAGAACACTTCATGAAGGAGTAGCTATGGTTAAAGGGCTTAGGGTGTCATTTACTCAGTCAATTATGGTCGAGGTTAGGGGTTTTCCATAGGAAGGAGAAGAGTTCTTAGAGAGTTTTGATCCGACGACTGCTAGGGCATAGTTTACTCTGCACTCAGACCCGCCATTGGAGGTTGACAAAAATCAAGGTACGAGAAAGTTGTCATTGTCTAACCCTTTTAGAAAATGCACCATTTTTATTATCAAGTCTTTTACCTGTGAAGGTTGGCAGGCATTCTTGCATTCTCTTCTTTTTAAGTTCTTGAGATGTTTGCAGCATGATAATTGACCTATTAATGTGCCCAGTTTCTTATTTAATATCCTAAGTAGAGATCTTCTTTGGTGAAGGAAGGTAATCCTAAAATTATCTCTCATCATTGTCTAATTAAGTTAATTGTAGAAAAATCTTTGAGGGAACAATCATAAATATCATGGGAGGACTTCCTTTTGGAGGGATTTAAGGAACAACCCCTAAGGCCTATAGGGAAAATAGTGGGAAAAATAATTCAAACTAAGCATGGAGTTAAGAAAGTCATTGAGGAATTGGAGCTAGTGTCTTCTTCAGGAAGACGACCTAGGTCTAGGAAGCCCAAAAATTCTCCTCAAACCTCCACCTCTGAATCAACCTAGAGTTTAGGCAAGAAGAAAACCTCTGAAGGAAAGGCTACTCCCTTGTCTTTAAAAACTAGGGCTTCTGTAAGTAAGGAAAAGAAAGGAAAGAAGACTACCTCTTTTTCTTGTCATAAGACAAAAGAACAATCTCCTATAGTTTTAACTGTTCCTAGGAAATAAAAAGTCCTTGATAAGGAAACTGAAACCCCTCTGAGAAGAAGTCATCGAGTGAAGCAAAGTGTGTCCATGGATATGCCACCAGTAAGGTCATTTGTTGAACCTGAAGTTTCTGAGTCAGTCGAGCCAAGGAAAGATGAATCTGGAGGCAAACGGCAAGAATTGCCTAATTTGTTTTTTAAAGCTGAAAAAGGACAGTTTCTAGTGAGAGGAATAAGAGAAGAATGCACAATAATTGGAGTGACTACAGTTTTGATGAGAAATCCTATAGGTTTCAAAGGAAGGGTTCATCTTCCAATGGTCCTCAAATTGTTGATGACTTTAGTGACTCAGGAAATGATGAGACGTCAAGGGAATGTTTTGCAGTGAATGAAAATGTACCAGATTCACCTCCTGAAGCAACAAGAAGGAATGTTTTTGAGGAGGATTCTGATGTTAACATGAGTTTTGTCAATGAAATGGTTGAGCAAGTTTTGAGTTAGGGTTTAGATGCATTGGCCATTACCACTTAGCGGTGTGATAACACAGAAAGATCTATGGTAGTATGGACAGATCCCATCAAGGTAATGAAGTTGGATAACGGTAAGCCTTCTGTTCCAAAATCAGTAGGGAAAACTCTTGTGTTGATGCCACATCAAATGTTTCTTGCTCTGAGTCATTACTTTTTGTTATTTTTCAACTCTCTAACCATTTGGTTAAAGAAAGGGAACAATGGAAGCAGCAAAGGAAAATTTTAAACCAATTCATTGATCAACATTATCAAGAGCTTCTTGAAAAATAAGAGGAAGTGGAACAACTTCAGGTGAAGCTATCTAAGGTAACTGTAATACCCCAAAAATGGGCTCTAAAACCATTGACCTCTTACATCAACAAATCGATCAAAATTGACATAAAAGTCCTAACCAAAGGCACATCTACACATCAAATTATCAAAACCCTAATCGATTCTATCTTAATTCTATATTGAGGAATATTCCTAAATATTCCTAATTTATCCTAATTACTTCTAATTAAATTTTATTTAGTGATAAATGTGTTTTATTTATTCTAGGTCCAATTAATTAAATATGCTGAATATTTGATTAATTAAACTTAATTCTTCCACTTAATTAATTTAATTAGATTTAATTGACATTTATTCCTAATTAATATTATTTATTTGACAATAAATCAAATTCCTAGAAATAATTGATTAAATGTTCATTTAATTGATTAAATCAAGTTGTCAAATTTAATGATATAGTTTTGGGATAAAGTTTGATTAAATAATTGATTAACCCATAAATAAATTATTTTTATTCAAAAATCAGTTAACTTGAGAATAAATTTCTTGAATTATTAAATAAATTCATAATTATCCATGCACAATCAGAAAAGCAGTTAAACTCTGAATCAACAAATCAATTCAATTTGTTAACTTTTTGGACTCAACATGTGATTGTGAGTTAAAAAGTGATCTAGACTTCCGATTTGAGTTAAAAAGTTGATTTTGCATGATTTTGTGAGTTAACTCTTTCTGATTTTCTGATAACTCAACAATCAATCTGAGTTGATCAGGGAGAGATTTTTGGCTTTTCATGAGTTCTCACAGAACCTAGATTTCTATATAAACGAGGCTCAGTCCTTCACAAATGATCCTTCAACTGCGAATTGGGAGAATCTTGCTTGTGCGATCTAGCAATTTGTGAGATTGTGTTATTTCTTGAGATTCTTGTTTTTCTTTCATTTCATAGCATTTCAGATCATTGTTAGATTAGATTGCATTCATCTTCATTCAATTTTAGATCAATTTTCTTACAATTTTCATTCATGTTGCATCGAAAAGTAAAAATATATAGCTTAATCTGCATCCATATTTCATTTTTTTTCATCATTAAATCCTTCATTTAGGTGTTGCATTGTCACTGATCTTGGTCTAATTCTGAGAATACCATACTTGCATCTACTAGAAGGCAGTAAATCGCATGGTTAGCATTATTTGTTTATTTGCAAATTTTTTGATTTTCTAACCTCCAATGTTCTACTGAAGTGTTGTGTCCACAGCTAGGTACAATTTCACACACACATTTATGGTGCCCATTATGGAGCCTGATAGCAGGTTTCATTAATCAAAATCTTGTTTTTCTAACAATTTCAATTCAAGCTTCGATTTTTATTTTTATGTTACGTACAATCTCGTATGACATTTTGCAGATTGTCATATCTGAATACTATGTCTGTCGTACGATAGATGACAATCTGCATTGTCGTGTCGGTTGTATTGGTATTGTCATATGATAAATGAATTGTCATGTGTGCAGGAACCCACTTTGTATCACGCCTGAATTATCGTATGGGAAGAGGTATATTCTCATACAAGTTTTGACTCTAGTATTACATTATCATATCAAAATTTTAAGCAATCTTTGAGATTTGGATTTTAGATTTCAACTGACAACTAACCCTAACAATTAATACTTGATGGTTTCTGGTCATTTTACAGCCTAATGCATTTGTGTAGGATGAGAGATGAAGACTAGGCATTAAAAACACCTCTTTAGCCTCTTCTTGTCTTGACTTATAAGCCTATTTTTTGCAGATAACCCCATTTTTCAAAAAAATGCTGGTTAAAGATGCTCAATCAACAAGATTTTTGACGAGTGGTTTTGCAGGTTGCCTAGTATTATTTGATAAAATATTGTGTTTGCTTAAATTTCATTTCATTTTCATAGGCACTTAGCTAAATTGGTATGTGCATCTATTGCCATTGGAGAAAATACTGAGGGGATTGTGCTCTTCTCCTTCTTAGGACAATCAAAAACCCAAAAGGTGTCTTACTTGGTGCCAATTTGCATATTATCTCTGGATTAATCTGCTTGGCATGTCTTGGATAGGGAAAATAATAAGGTTATGGGATTATGCTCTTCTCTTTCAGAGAATCAGAAACCCAGATCTTGTGGTCCCCAACCTCACATTTGCTTTAATCCTTTAGAGGGTCTGTCGGTGAGGTAAAAAGATCCCAGGAACAACCCAAGTTGGGACCAGTCTTAAGTCGACTCTTCTACCCCACTATAAAATTTAGCACTTTCTTGAGGTTAAAACCTCAAAAGACATAGATGTATTTGTTCCTTGGACCCATGCCATGAACATGCTTTGATATTATGTAGAGCAGAGCCTCTTAAATATTGCTTGTGAGACTACACTTGTCAGAGTACTCATAGGGTTAACAGCCTCAATCCTTCTTATGGGACTATGGGAGATAGTTGTGAATGGATGCCTTGATTAAAAGCCTAAGATAGTTTGCCACTGATCCACCCCCGAAGGATTTTTAATTCTTGTGTGAGATGAATAGTAATCACCCCAAGAAACTCATCATATCGAGCCCTCTTCGACATTTGAACTTGGCTAATATGGGCTTCAACATCTATTACATGTTATTGGACTTGCATATTCTGAGGAGTCCATGAGTGTATTCCTAATTCAATGAGAAAGTAATACATCTCTTCTCTTAGCTAGGGTAAGATAGGTGTGATTGATTCATTGAGTCGGTTCACTCTATTTTCTATGATTGTGAGCCTATTGCTATGTTGAACAACCTAAGACAATCCAATACACAAATCTTCAAAAACTTGGACAGAGAAATTTGTGAACAACTTGATACCAAAAACACCCCAACAGCTAAAAACTTGCAAAATTTGAAAGAAAATCCTTTTTTTGGTGTAGACTATCATCTTGGAAATTCAATTGTCGTACGAGTCTTGCTGTAAAATTCAATTGTCGTATCAGAACCCCTGGAAAGTCATATGAGGAACCTTGCATTGTCATACGAGTCTTGTCAAAATCCCTTAGCAAAAAGAAACTCTAGAGTCATTTGTCATACGAGCCTCTACAATTGTCATGCCAGCCCTGATTCTGTGTCATATGAGCCTAGATAAAGTTGTACGAGAATTGAGCCAAAATTGCCAAAAAATCCCTATTTTGTCATAAATTTGATCATTTACAGTCATCATTTAGATTCTATCAAAAAATCCCCTATGTCAAGAATAAAGCAAAGTCAACAGAGAATCCAACTCATTTTCCCAAAGTGGTCCTTTCAGCTTGATTGTGCCTTCAGATTCATTGATCTGAATCATGTCTTATCTTGTGTCAAAACCTTGTCAAACCGATCTCAAAATTTATCCTCAAAATGGCAGAGTGTTGTGAACTCGTGTCCGTCATCTTTTGGGCATCTACCCATACACCTAGGGTACAGTATCCTACACTTAAGTCCAATCAATCCTTTTATCCAATCTTGACAAGGTTGTGTCATTCGATTTTCCTAAATCAAATCATCAATCAGTTGTCTTATCTTGCTCTTTTGATTCACCCAAGGTTAATGGTGGAAACTAGAGCTTCCTCACACAAAAATTTGAGAGAAGAACCAAAAATCTCTCCATCATCTTCTATTTTGGCTTAGACATTTCATCAGCCTTACGATACAAATCTCTATGAAGAAGACACCCTTGGCAATTTACGCTTGAAAGGTGGTTACATAACCTCTCCAGTATCAACACCAGATCCGAATCAAAGTGCCACTATGTCTCAAGGAGGAGAAAACCAGGGCTCCCAGGGTCACCAATCTAAACATGGTGGAGACCAAGAACCCACACTCTCTGAAATTTCCCAATATCAAAATGGTGATATCTTCAATAAAATGATGAAACACTTCTTGCATGAAGACAAAGAGGCATATTTCCTTGAATTATCCCACCAAGGTGCCATTTTTCCTCCAAGCTTTAACATTGACAATATCGTCACACATGAGGAAGAAACACCCATCACCGCTATGATGAAACAAATGCATGCAATGCAAGTTAAGCTAAACCAACTAGAAAAGGAGAAAGAACCTAAAGAATTCTCCATGGATGCGTTGTCCTTTTCCATTTGATCATAGCTTGTATATGCCACCATTCCCTAAAGGGGTAGGACTCCCCAAATATGATAAATATGATGGAAATTCTGATCCTCAAGATCATGTTAGAGAATTATGCACCTTATCCATGGAATTCATGCATGAACCTACATTCTTTGGGAGGGATTGCCATCAATTGGTTCTCCAAGATACCCCCCACAATCAAAACTTTTGAGGAGTTAATCAAATTGTTCTATCAGTAGTATTCCTACAATATTTAACACCCGGTCACTATGATTGACATCTGCAATCTGAAACAAAACTCAGGAGAACCCTTCCTGACCTTCCTCAAATGTTGGAGGAAGAATTTTTCACTCTATGCCCGACCAATCCCGGAAAATGAAAAGCTAGAAATCTTTATCAATAATCTAATTTTAGAAATCAATTATCATCTACAAATGCAAAATCATATATCCTTTGATAAAATGGTAGAAAATGCCATAAAGATCAAAAATGTGCTTGTTCGAAAGGGAGACATGTCACTTCATAAAGAAAACAAGTACGATTCAGGATCTAGTTCCAACAAAGATAAGGGCAAAATCTGGAACAAAAACAAAAACATTATCACAGACAGTGTTGTTGATCATATCAGTGTTCCATCTAAAGCACCAGTATTTAATCTCACCATTGGCACCCAAGCCATAAAAGCTTCAAAGATGAAAACAACTGAACCACCTAAAAATTCAACTGACTATAAACCTTGGGTTACAAAACTAAAGCTTGAGTTCACTCCTTTGGGTGAGTCCTTGGAATCTTCCATGAAAATTCTATTGGCAAATAATATCATCACATTACCTAAGATCAAACCATATGATCCCGAAGTCAAACCTAAGTGGTGGAAAGAGATCAATTTTTGTGATTTCCATCGAAACAAGGGTCATAAAACCAACAACTGCATGCATCTAAAACATCTCATTCAAGACAAAATTGACGTTGGAGAAATTGTAATTAATAACCATAAATCCAACAACAATCATACAGCATTCATGAAACCCTTTCCAAAACATAATCAAGGAGATTCATCTTCTAAACCAAACACGGGTGCTAAAGTCAATTACACTTACTGGTAGCAATGATGTTATCAACATGGTAGAACCATGCCTATCTGAACATTGTAATGTCATCACTATTTTTAGAAAGGACATAGATAACCAAACTAATAATGCAGTTACTCAATCTCAAGCTTAGGAAGCTCTTCAAGGATAAAATTTGGGTTCATCAAACACCTAGAAGGTGCCATTTAATCTTGCATCTGCATCTAAACAAAGGACTACTTGATGCAGGAGCATCTCGGGTCCTTGGCAATCATGTGTCACCAAAAACATTTTGGAGTTTGTCTATATTGCTCAGTTCCTTATTTGACCGAGTTGGTCGATAGTTGGTCGGTTTCCTTTGGTTACCGAGTGTCGTCGGTTATCTCCTAGCCAGTTGGTTGTTTCACTGGCACTCAGCAATGCTTGTTTGTTGCTTGGTCATCCTTGCTTACCAAGTAGTTTCTTTTGAGTTCTTGTTGAGCCAACTTGTGCATTTATTATGGGTCATGGATTTAATGTTGGTATCCATCATTAGGAGGCATGTGGTCCCAGATCTGACCATTGCTTCCATTGATTATGGATCTGAAGGTTGACTTAGTTCGGTAAACTCTTGTATAAATGTAGTTATTTGGTTGTAGTTCAAGAGGCAGTTTTAGATAGAAGTAAGAAGATAAAAGATTGGAGATTATTAGCAAATCCTCACATGTTGAGGAATTTTGTAATTCATTGTAATATCTAGACCTAACCAGGAATTCCTTATAGCCTGACATGTATGATTCTATTTGATGAAACTTAATGACGGATCCTGCAATCTCTCTCTCACTATTATGTGTTGTTGCTTCCGCGTGTTGTTGAGTAGGATGGATCATTAGGGTGTGCCATTGTTTGGCCCCTCTTGTCCCTTCCTTTGCATTAGGTGGTATCAAAGCGAGGTGAGATCTTGATCTAGGTCTACAGATCTAGGTTTTTAGGTTCCTCTTGAGAAGCCCTAGTTGAATTGTTGTGGGGTAGCAGATTGCGATCTGACTTGCAATTGTAGAGGGTTGTCAAGATGGTTCATGGGAGGTGAGATGTAGATTTAGGATTGGTAGATATGCTAAGGCAGATTGCTTCTAGGTTAGAAGCTGTTGAAACAGCCCAGAGAAGAGGCAGACATCTTGAAGATGTTAGTGATGATGAAATTGAGGAAGAACAGGCAAATGCAGAACCTGCACCTGTTATGGATCAAGATGAAGAAAGATTTTTTAAGGCTTTGACAAGTCTAAAGTCTACACCATATTTCAATCCTCCTAAGTATGTTGGAAAATTGGATTCTGATGAATTGGTGGACTGGATCACCAAGATGGAAAAGTATTTTGAGTATGAAAACATTCTTGAAGACAAGAAAGTGAAGATTGCAAGCACAAAGTTGAAAAGTCATGCATCCTTATGGTGGGAACATTTGCAGCTAGATAGGAAGAGGAAAGGCAAGGACAAAATCAAGGTATGGAATAAAATGGTGAATAAATTGAAAGGAAAGTTCTTACCTTGTGATTATCAGATTAACCTAGTTCAGTGAATGCAAAGTTTAAGGCAGAAAGATAGCTCGGTAAAAGAATATACTGAGGAATTCTATATATTAGATGTCAGATCTAGACATGATGAAGATGATGTGGAAAGAATTGCTAGGTACCTGAATGGTTTGAGAGTTTCCATCCAAGAGAAAATTATTTTGGTCAAGTTGGAAAACATTGAAGAGGCTTGTCAATTTACATTAAAGGCCAAGGAGAAATTGAACAAAAGACATGAGCAAATACAAAGAGGTCAAGGTGGTCAATTCCCTAGAGGAAGAGGTAGATCTAATGGTGAAAATGGTAGATCTGAACCAAAAAAGACAAGTCTAGACAAAGGCAAGACTGAGTGGAAAGGTGAAAGTTCATCTAGAGGCAGAGGCAGTAACTACTGAGGTGGTTATAATAGAGGAAGTTTTTGAGAAACTTGTTACAATTTTGGAGAAGAAGGACATAGATCTTTTGAATGTACACATGCTAGTAAGAAGGCTGGTGGTAGTAGAAATGCTTTGGTGCAAGAAGAGTCACCGAATGAACTTGAGAAAGAAAATAACTTGATGGTAAGGAGAGCAACGTGGAATGAGAGAAAAAAGGAAGATCTAGTAACGAAAAGTTTTTTCAAGACCAGATGTAGATTTTTTGATAAAGTTTGGAAGGTAATCACTGACAGTGGTAGCTCAAAGAATCTAGCATCTGAAGAGATGGTCACAAAGTTGCAATTGGAAAGGTTGGCACATCCGAAGGCCTATCAGATTTCATGGATCAAAGATGAGCATACACTCTTGGTAAGTGAACAATGTTATGTGAATTTGAAGATTGGAAAGTACTATGATAAGGTGTTATGTGATATCATGCCTATGGATTGTTGTCATATTTTTTTGGGTAGACCTTGGCAATATGATAGACATGCTATATATGATGGGAGATTGCATAAGTATACTATTGTGGTTGATGGAAAGAAACCAATATTGTTACCATTGATGGAAGAACCTGTTAGTAATGTTTGCACATCTATGAAAGTTTGCTTGATGGAAGGAAGAAAGTTTGTTAACTCTTTGAAAAGGAATGATGTATGATTTTCTATGATTCCTAACAAACCGATTAAGAAAACATAGGATAATATCCCTGAGCAGATTGATAAGTTACTCACCGAGTATAGTGATATCATTTCTAATAATGTACCTGATGGTTTGCCACCAAAAAGAAGCATTGATCATTGTATGGATCTAATCCCTAGAGCTAGTTTACCGAACAAGGCACCCCATCGGTTGACACCTACTAAGAATCAGGAATTGAACCGACAGATTCAAGAGTTGCTGGAGAAAGGTTTGATCAGAGAAATTTTGAGTCCTTTTATAGTACCTATTGTATTAGCACCTAAGAAGAATGGAGAATGGAGAATGTGTACTGATTCTAGAGCAATCAATAAGATAACAGTGAAGTATAGGTTTCCTATACCAAGAATGGATGACATAATGGATAGTTTGACTGGAGTAAAGTATTTCACCAAAATTGAATTGAAAAGTGGGTATCATCATATTAGAATCACAAAAGGTGATGAATGGAAGACTGCTTTCAAGACAAAAGAAGGTTTGTATGAGTGGTTGGTTATGCCTTTTGGTTTAACTAATGCACCGAGTACTTTTATGAGGCTGATGAATGAAGTTTTGAAGAAATTCTTGGGTAAGTTTGTGATTGTATATCTTGATGATATTATGATATTTAGTAAGACCAAAGAAGAAAATTTGTTGCATGTTAGACAAGTTTTGCAGATATTGAAAGAGGAAAAGTTGTTGATAAATTTGAAAAAGTGTTCATTCATGAAAGAAGAGATTGTGTATAGGATTTATGATCTTACCTGATGGTTTGAAGATGGATCCTAAAAAGGTTAAAGCTATTTTGAATTGGCCTACACCTGTGAATTCTAGTGAGGTAAGATCATTTCATGGTTTGGAAATTTTTTACCGAAAGTTCATATGGAATTTCAGCTCAATTTGTAATGCTATGACTAAGACTATGAGAGGAGATAAAAGGGAATTCAAGTGGACACATGGAGCTGACAAAATTTTTGAGACTCTAAAGTAGAAGGTTGTTGAATTACTTATTTTGGCATTACCTGATTTCAGTAAGGTATTTCAAGTGGAATGTGATGCAAGTGGAAGTGCAATTGGAGCTATGTTGAGTCAAGAAGGTAAACTTGTTGCTTTCTTTAGTGAAAATTTGAATGATGCTAGAAGGAAATATTATGTGTACAATCAAGAATTTGATGCTATTGTTCAAGCACTAAAGAAATGGAGACATTATTTGATACCGAGTGAATTTGTGTTGTATACTGATCATAAGGCTTTATAGTATTTGGGTAGTTAGAATAAGTTGAATCAGAGACATATGAAATGGGTTGAGTATTTTTAGAGTTATACATTTGTGATAAAGCATAAAAGTGGAGTCACTAACTGATTTTTTGATGCATTGAGTAGAAGAAGATCTTTGATGACCGAGATGAAAATTGAAGTTGTTTGATGAGATGAGATATTATTATGAGTTTGACCCTGATTCTTCTGAGCCATGGAGAAAGTGCAGAGCACCTATTCAAGATCAACAAGATACTAAATGGGATGAATATTTTATTCAGGAAGGTATTTTGTTTAAAGGTATTTAGTTGTGTATACCAAGAGGAGTAATGAGAACTAATTTGATAAAGGAGAAACATAGTAGTGGTTTGGCTGGACATTTTGGTATTGATAAAACATGGAATTTTCTTAAGGAGAAATACTATTGGCCGTAGTTGTATAAAGATGTTCAAAAATTTGTGAAAATTTATGGAATTTGTCAAGTTGCAAAAGGAGTAAGTCAGAATACTGGATTGTATGTACCAATTTTTGTACTTGAGAAACCTTGGATTGACATCAATATGGATTTTTTTCTTGACTTACCGAAGACATTAAGAGGTAATGATTCCATATTTGTTGTTGTGGATAGATTTTCTAAGATGGCACATTTTATACCTTGTAGAAAGACATCAGATGCAGTACATGTAGCAGATCTTTTCTTTAAGGAAATTGTCAGATTGCATGGATTATCAAGGAGTATTATCTTTGACCGAGACAGTAAGTTTGTTGGATACTTTTGGAAGACCCTTTGGAAGAAATTTGCAACTGATTTGAAATATAGTTCTACATTTCACCCACAAACCGATGGACAGATTGAAGTTGTGAACAGAAGTTTGGGAAATCTTTTGAGATGTTTAGCTAGAGACACACTGAGTAATTGGGATTATGTATTGGCACAAGCAGAGTTTGCATACAATAATTCAATAAACTAGAGTACTAGAAAGATACCATTTGAGATTGTGAATGGCACACAGCCGAGAGGTATATCTGATTTGAGAGACATTGCTGATGAAAGTAAGAGAAGTGTTGAAGGAGTAAAATTTGTTGAGTACATGAAGACATTGCATGAAGATGTGAAGCTGAAGCTGGAAGGAAGTAATCAGAAATACAAAGATAGACATGATAGATCAAGGAGACATAAGACTTTTGATGTTGGTGATGAAGTAATGGTTCATTTAAAGAAAGGTCAATTTCCTTTTGGAACATATGGGAAGCTAAAGATGAAGAAGTTTGGACCTTGCACGATTTTGAAGAAATTTGACAGTGGAAATGCATATGAAATTGAGTCACTTGATGACATGGACATATCACCTATTTTCAACATTTATGATTTGTATGAGAATCATGAACCTGATGAAGACATGGTAGTACCGATGGAATATCCTAAGAAGAAGAAAGAGGAAGTTGAATAGATTTTGGAGTAAAGAATTGGCAAGAGTACAAGAGGAAAACAATATATGGAATATCTGGTAAAATGGAAGAGTAGACCGATGGAGGATAGTTCATGGATTTCACATTCTGATTTGGATGCAACTCAGACCATACCTACCAAATGATTCAGAGAATCATTTCAAAATAACTCCAGGTGTCTGATGCGGGAGCATCTCGGGTCCTTGGCAATGTTGTGTCACCAAAAACATTTTGGAGTTTGTCTATGTTGCTCGGTTCCTTCTTTGACCAAATTGGTCAGTAGTTGGTTAGTTTCCTTTGGTTACCGAGTGTGGTCATTTATCTCCTAGGTGGTTAATTTTTTCACTGGCACTCGGCGATGCTTGTCTGTTGCTCGGTCATCCTTGCTTACCGAGTAGTTTCTTTTGAGTTCCTATTGAGCTGACTTGTGCATTTATTTTGGGTCATGGATTTAATGTTGGTATCCATCATTGGGAGGCATGTGGTCCCAGATCTAACCATTTCTTCCATTGATTATGGATCTGAAGGCTGACTCAGTTTGGTAGATTCTTGTATAAATGTAGTTGTTTGGTTGTAGTTTAAGAGGCAATTTTAGATAGAAGTAAGAAGATAAAAGATTGGAGATTATTGGTAGATCCTCACATGTTGAGGACTTTTGTAATTCATTGTAATATCTGGCCCTAACCAGGAAGGTCTTACAGCCCGGCATGTATGATTCTATTTGATGAAACTTAATGAAAGATCCTGCATTCTCTCTCTCACTATTGTGTGTTGTTGCTTCCACGTGTTGTTGAGTAGGTTAGATCATTAAGGTGTGCCATTGTTTGGCCCCTCTTGGCCCTACCTTTTCATTACTACTTCCAAATCTTCCAATTCTAAAGATTCCAAAGAGGTATCATACAGCATAATCCAGCAACTATAACATACTAATGCTAAAATCTCCATATTTGAATTACTTCGCATCTCTTTTACTCATCGTGCAATTCTGGACAAAGCTCTAATTGGTTTTAATATTCATAAAAATATTGATCTTGATAGATTCCAAATAATGGTGGGTCACTTGACATCCCCTCAGTACATATCCTTTTCAGAAGAAGATGACAACTCATTGAGTCACCCACATAACTAGCCCTTTCATATTGAAGTCTTAATCCAAAACCATCATGTCAAATGTGTGTTGATAGATGGAGGTGTTGGTCTGAATATTTATTCCTACACTTTGGTTACACAACTAGGATTGTAAGAAGATGCTATTGATCCTAAAAAGAAGATAACCATAAAAGCATATGATGAACAAGAAATAAATTCCAAAGGGGTCATTGTGCTACCTATCAGGATAGGACCTATCATCAGAGATATCACCTCTCAAGTACTAGATCTTCCACTAGCCTATAACATTCTTCTAGGAAGGCCCTAGATACATGAAATGCAAGCTATTCCATCAACATACCATCAATGTCTAAAATTTCCCTATGATGGAGTAGAGGTTACTATACCTGCAGACACATCAGCATCTTGCAATGCCTTGAAGGAAAGTGCAGATAAACTTGTTCCGCATAATAGAGAAACTTCCACCAAACAAATAGACATAGCATCTACATCTAAAATGGAAGACCTATCAAAAGGAGTCAAGATCAAAGACACTGACATGGGAGAATACATAATAGAACCAGTACTATCTCTCACATCTCTCCCACTTTCACCAAAGTCTTATGGACAACCTTCTGAAAAAGCAAAACCATTAACTAAAGAACCTCAGGTGATCTTCAATGGAAGCTTTATCACAAAAAAAGTGTCAAAACAAGAATCTGATGAAGAGGAAGTTGTGTTTTCCTAGTTATACAAGGATGAGTCTCAATCACAGACAATTCAAAAGTGTGACTCTAAAACACCTGAAGTTCCTTCAAAATCATATGGACCAGTTCACAAGCTAATGTCTAAAATGGGATACACTGGAAAAGGACCCCTAGGAACAAGAGGCAAAGCCATCATTAGACCAATTGAACACTGTGGGAGAACAACCAAGGACACTACAGGTCTAGGTTATTAGAAGAAACCTTTCCATCTCAGTGGAAACTCCTCTCATGTGATAGAATAGATAGAACGAGGACTGAATAAAACTGAAGAAGAGGAAACACACCAAGAAGACAATGATGACTCTAATGCTATAGATGTTTTTCCCTATGAACGTATTCCTCAAAAAATCTTAGACCTTATCAAGGTGGAAAATGAACCTAAAAGAATCAATGTAGTAGACACACAAGAACCTACTACTCAACAAGAGACAGTCACCACACAAGAAATAGTTGATCCTGAAAACAAATGATAAGAAGAAGGTGAACCTATTACAATAGCTAAACATTTGGGACACAAAAATGTTTCTAAGAATGACTCCAATGAATATGAGTTCTGCTCAAACTCTAAAGGAAATCCTACTTGGGGAATCTATCCTGATTTCACACATATTCTTGATTTTCCCAGAGATCTAGATGAAGAATAAAATGACTGTGAATGGGGAATTGTTCTAGAAGAAGATGATCTTATCATAGAAAAACACATAGATATCATTCACAGATATGCACCTACATGTGAAATGAGTCTAGAATGAAATGATGAACCTCATGAGTCTGATTCACTTATCACTAATGCAGGATCCAACAAAGAAGTTGAAATGCTTAACGAACTGAACATTCTGACTGGTAATATCATCCTTGAATTTGAGAGTCTAATCAGAACCAATGATGACAAAAAATTGTATGCATAAACACCATCACTCAATCCTTTCCCATGCTTACTATCCAACATCCTGAGCTTATTGACCAAACATCCAATTATCCAAGCCAAGACATCCATACTTTCCGAACATGCTCTTGCCTGCTACCTCAAAGCAATAGAACCCATGACGACTTCCATCAGCAAACCTAGCATTAGCATGATAGAGTCGCATATCAAATATCTTAGTCAAAAGAAAAAAAGTAAAAATAAAAAGAGTTCTGAGGGTGAAAACCATTATGTGGTAGTCTCATAACCTAAAATAGTAAAAACAAAAGACACATCCGAAGGTGAAAACCTATCTGAGGCACCTAAGGATGAGATATTTGATGTCCTTCAGAGTCATTTATAGGACAGATCTCTATTATTGATAGAACCAACTCAATCTATCAATTTGGGCACAATAGAAGAACCATAGTTGATTCATGTAGCACAATTTCTGTCAGATGAAGAAAAACAAGCATTCACAAAATTATTAATAGAGAAAAATATCAACTTTGCATGGAAATATTCAGGTATGCCAGGGTTAGATCCTGATCTCATAATGCATCATCTTTCTATAGCTCCTGGAGTCAAACCAATCATATAGAAGTTATGAAAAATGCATCCACATGTTGCACTCCTACTCAAAGTTGAGCTTGAAAAGTTACTAAAAGCTGGATTTATCTGAGTCATAGATTATGCAGAGTGGATCTCAAACATAGTTCCAGTTTCAAAACCAGAAAAATCTATCAGAGTATGCACAGACTTCAGAGACTTAAATAAAAAATTCCCTAAGGATGACTTTCCACTACCAAACATCGAAATGATTATGTGTGTGAAAATTGTACCTAGCTATGGACACAACACTTCAGTAAAACATTAGAGGTTAGCAAATCAAGAAATCTGCAAATGAAACAAACAATGCTAACCAGGTGATTTACTACCTTCTAGTAGATGTGAGTTTGATATTCTCAAAATTGGACCGAGACCAATGACAATGCAACACCTAAATGAAGGATTTAATGATGAAAGATGGATGAAAATTGAATGCAGATTAATCTGATTTTTTTTTTTTTTATGCAATATGTATGAAAACTGTATGAGAATTGATCTAAAAATGAATTGAATACAAATGAATTCAAATATAATCTATCAATGATATGGAATTTCTATGAATGAAATTAAATGAAAACAAGAATCTTATAATTTAGCACAATCTCACCAAATCGCCAGATCGTACAAGCTAGATTCTCCAAATTCCCAAGTGTGTAATTCGTAGGATCATTTGTAAAGGACTGAGCCTCATTTATATAAAAATCCAGGTTCTGTGAGGAATCATAGAAAGCCAAAAATACCTCCTTGATCAACTCAGATTGATTGTTGAGTTATCAAAAAGAGTTAACTCACAAAATCATGCAAAATCAGCTTTTTAACTCAAATCAGAGTTCAAATCACTTTTTCAACTCACAATCACATGTTGAGTTCGAAAAGTTAACAAATTGGATTGATTTGTTGATTCAAAGTTTAACTTTTCTTTTGAATGTGCATGGATAATTATGAATTTATTAATAATTCAAGTAATTTATTCTCAACTTAACTAATTTTTGAATAAAAATAACTGATTTATGGGTTAATCAATTATTTAATCAAACTTTATCCCAAAACTATATCATTAAATTTGACAACTTGATTTAATCAATTAAATAAATGTTCAATTGATTAATTTTAGAAATTTGATTTATTATCAAATAAAAATAATATTAATTAGGAATAAATGCAATTAAATCTAATTAAATAATTAAGTGGCAGAATTGAGTTTAATTAATCAAATATTCAACATATTTAATTAATTAACTTTAGGATAAATAATGTCATTTATCACCAAATAATGTTTAATTAGAGACAATTAGGATAAATTAGGAATATTTAAGAATATTCCCCGATGCAGAATTTAGATAGAATTGATTAGGGTTTTGATAGTTCGATGTGTAGATATGCCTTAGGTTAGGACTTTTATGTCAATTTCGATCGATTTGTTGATCTAGGGGGTCAATGGTCCTATAGCCCATTTTTGGGGTATTACATTTTGTCCCTTTTTGAATTACTGTGTGAAGCGCAATGGTTCAAAGATTAATCTATTTTTGATGATGATGCAGACTCAGTTATGTGGTGGAAAAATTGGTCCTGAAAGATTAACTGATTCCGAGACAGGAATCGATTGAAAGATTTGAAGATGTTGATTCAGGTCATGATTGACTAAATAATCGAGATGATGCTAACTATATCAACAATGAACCGGTGATTACGAAGAAGTGTCAAAATGCCTGATTCTGGACCTTATGATTATGAAGAAGTGGTTGTCCTAACTCCAAACCTAATTGTCCAAAGGAATTGAAAGGATGTCAAATCTGAACCCTTCAGTTACGAAGAATCAAGGAAATAACACTAATGAACTGATGGTTATGAAGAGCTGACATAATTTACAAGTTGTGAGAGAACACCAGATTGATATGGATTTTGATGAATCTGATATGCCCCAAGTGATGTGCCCCAAGCGACGAGGTCTTTTTGATGAATCAGTAACTAGATGTGGTTGTTGTCTTGATCACTGAAAGAAATTTGATTGAAAGATTTGATTACAGATGTGCAATACTATGCCCCCTTCGGGATGAAAATCAAAATCTGGTAAGAAAGCCAGCGTGATTTGGTTTAGGAGTGATGTAATTGATTTGAGAAGTGGTTATGCAGGTTCGAGGATGCGTTCTGCATCATTTAGAGGTCATGTCAACCAAGTTTGACCATGAGTTGACCATGGTTGACCAAGTTGAAATTTTGATCATTTTATGTTAGATTTCATTGATGTTCTGAAGGTCGATTATGCAAGCAGTCAGTCGTCCTGGGTCCAAAAATTTTAAATCATGATTTTGACAAAGTAAATGATCTCAAATTTCAATTTTGATCCCGAAAATGGGTTCAGAACGTCGAAATTAGCTAGGGGTGCAATTTTCACACAAAACGGAGCACTTTGAAAAATTAGGTCAAAACCTATATAAGGCCCAAAAGGGTCATTTTCAAATCATTTTCACCGTTGACTTTTATAAACTTTGTGGAGCCCTCTAAGCGAAAATGAAGGTTCATGTCTCCTCGCACTGATTTGAGCGCAGCCGACGGTACCAAAGACCACCACATTATGGGAATCCGGTAAGTGGACCTTTGTGCCTCTCTGTGAATTCAAATTTGCATCTTTTCATGCTTGTAAGGATCATTTCGACATTTTTAGAAATTTTTTATTTTTGCATCACGTTAACTTGTACGACAGTCTATTTGGACTCATATGATTTTTCAAGTCAACTTTGAGTGTCATATGGGACATATGTATAACTTGTATGAGAGGGGCCCATTTGTCGTATGACATTTCATCGGGTCCCTCAAGTGTCATGCGAGAGCATTGACAGTGTCGTATGACCATTAAGTGTCATATGGGACTTAGTATATTGTTGTATGACTTTTGGCACCAGTCTGAATTGTCGTATGGAAAATAGTGACCATTTTTTAGGTCCTTAGGTCAATTTTTCAAAAATTTTGATTTCATGGCTGATTTTCTTGGTCTTTTACACACCTTCTGAAGTATTCAATTTCTCATTTTTTGTGCTTATAACCTAATTTTTGACCAATTTACTGATAGGTTGTCCTTTTTTTTTTGTAGGTCCATTACCCGGATGTACATGTCTGCATTTCACACCCTACCACAAAGAGGCTTTGCTTGTCACTGCCCAACCCTATGAGAGTACACCTTGCAGCATGTGGTTTGGAGTTTCTTATTCAGTTACCTGATATTCAGGTTAACCATGGCCTTCTTACTGCGTTGATTGAGTGGTTTCATTCAAAGACCCAAACATTTCACTTGCCTATTGGGGAGATCATTGTTACCCCTAAGGATGTATATAGGATTTTATGGATTCCCTTTCATGACCCACACCCAGATTATATCAGTGCAGGCAACACAGGATTGTAGAATTTTTGCACATTATTTGGCGTTGATGAGGAGATAGCACAGTAGATCTCTTGGGAGAGACTGGTTCAAAGATATGGACACACTCACCGGCTAGAGTGTATTATTGTAGGGATGATCAGAGTGATCATCATGTCTAACTGTCAGTGGAACAATCTCTTGATGGCTTGGGCCCTGATGGTTGCACATCTAATGGTGACTTCTTCTGAGCTTGGGTGGGGTCATTCTCTGAGATGCACGAGATCATCTACCATGAGGCAAAGACATTTGCATCTGGTGCTCTAGTTTTATAGATTTGGGCTTGGGAGAACATCCTGATATGTCAGTCGATTTATACAGATGAGAGATAGCCCCAAGAGCCACTGATTTATAGATATTTTGGGTACGTGACATAGGTTTAGATGGTTCGCACAAAGTACTAGTGGCATGTATTGGATGACATGACCTTTGTCATTTGGAGACCCTATTTATAGATTGAGGCGTGGCCAGCTACTCATGTTTAGTTTGGTTACTTTTGTCAAAGTTGGATCTTGATAGGGTGATCAACCATAGCCCTTGAGAGATTCATCATTGCACATGTCTGGCAATAGTACGACATCATTCAGGATGCACCCCAAGATTTTGCTGCTTATGCACGATTGGTGCGAGAGATTGGACTAGGATGGTCAGCCAGGCTATCTTATGTAGATTGTAGTCTCAAGTATAGGGGGCTTGTCAGCCATGATTGGGATTAGAGGCCACAAGTGGCTAATGTTGGAGTCACAAATGCCTTCATTTCATATGTAGCAGAGCATCTGATGAGGCATTTCTCTGACCCTATAGAGATCATTCCTACTATGGAGGATGCGGAGGATGTCACATGTGCCCCTATGGGTAGAGGTCAGAGATAGAGAGAGGTGTAGATACTAGTGGTGCATCTGACACCACCCTGGCCTACAGCAGTGATGACCCCACTGAGGCCATTAGGACAGATGAGACCTCCCAGACCTCAAAGTGTTCCAGTAGGCAGGCTTGCAATTTTGCATTGGAGATATACCAAAGGTGAGAGTGGAACACTGGGTGGTGTTGGCAGTGTGGAGGAGGTTCTAGGAGCTTAGTAGGATGCTTTGATGGAGGAGGCACAAGAGGCTCCTAATTTTGACTTGGGTGCAGAGGTTCATCACCACTAGGTGCGCACAGAGGCTAGCATAGAACAGCCTATGGAGGAAGCAGAGGTAGTCATGGAGGCAGATCCTAGCTTGAGGAAGACTCCTCAGAATATTATCAGATGACTCCAATAGTAGATATAGGATCATAGGATTCATAGCATGACTTTGGAGGTCTAGCTCTGAGATCATGAGAGACAGCTGTAGGAGCGGGAGGCTGATGTTAGATGATTGCAGGCTAAGGTGATCCATCAGATGGGTTGCACAGCCTATTATGTTTCAGCTTACTATTCTATTGTGCCACCTGGGCAGAGGATGACATCCTACTCCTAGTATATGATAGACTCTAAGGGAGCTAGGGCCCCTCGTGTTGACCCACCTCCAAATGCACCTGGCGGAGTAGGAATTGCACCAGATGTTGAGGACCAAGTAGATAGTTGATAAATGATTTTCTTCTATTTTTGTCTTTTTTATTAAACCTTATAGCTCATTATAGCTCATTCTTTTGTATATAGTGCCATTAGTGCACCCCTTGTATTATCTTGACATTCTGATATATATATTAGATCAATTTTTGGTTGTGACTTCATATGCACTTGTAATTTTAGTTGATGATGTAATATCATGTGATGCAAATTTATGAAATGCTTCTTTTATTATGGAATGTATGAATCATGTAATGAGTGTTTTCTTTCAAATGTATGAATATGCAATGCAATGATAGATAGTAGATGGATAAATGCACATGTATGTAATGGATTCATGAAATGATTTATGAAATGCAATGTAAATGCAACAATACACATGATATGTTTTTGTAGGTATTTGAAGATGACGAGTGCTCAGTTAGTGTCAAAATGAATGTTTAACCCAGGAATGGTGATTGCTTGCTGATTAGTCAAGGGGACCTTCGTACGATGTTCACTCCTTGCGTTGTTGAGTGCTAATTAGGAGAATTTCAAGCATTGATTGATAGTCAAGTCATGAGAAATGTAACCATGCAAAGTGCAAAATGCAAATGAAATGCAGGACCTAGGACTTAGTCACTAATCATATGTCGGTCTTTTATCATCATTGAATATTTTTAGGTAACACCAAATAATCAATACAATGTTCACTAGTTAGGCAACCATGAACATATGAATATTGATTTTTATTTTGATATGTCAGATTTAGATATAAGCATCAAGGCACAAAAGTCAGGATGACCTGAATATCATTTCCATTTTGATATAGCAATTTGTGTAAGCATCAAAACATAAACGTTATGATGACCTGAATACACCTTGTGGGAAAACACACCAAGAAATTATAGAAATCATTCTGTCTCCAATGTGAATTACCCGCAGTCACCCATTATCGTTCACATCCTTAGGTAGTAGCTTGTTTCACAATAGGATTAAGAAATCATTCAAAAAGACAATAGTTAGATCAAACTTCCTAGAAACATCTAGGTATCGATGGTTGAGGTACACATGGCCATCCAATACATGATGGAGGCACTTATAATGGACACCAATTCAATCTAGAATTTCCAAAGTTGTTAGATTTTCACATACAAGCAGAAGACAAATAAAAGATTATGCCCCCAGTCATCGCTCTCTAAATCCTATGAAGGACATTATCAAAGAGCTCGAGGGGACATAATAAGCAGAAATCCCAATGTGAATCAGTTAGCATACAAAAAGATTCAAGCATGTGGCAAAGATTGTTTTCAGTTTTTTGTTGTTTGTTTACGTTATTGTCAAGTGCAAAAATCCTTTCCTAGTGAGGAGACTAACTGGCTGACTCAAACATAGCTTTGGAAGGACCTTGACTGGATATGACTCATCTGAAGATACTGAGGACTTTTGGAATAAGGCACTGATTGCCCCAAGTTTGCAACTTTCATAGGATACTGATGCTTTTGTTGGATGGTACACAAACTAACTTTATTGAAAATAGGATGCGAAAGCAAACCAAGAGATATGTACAAACTAAAGCAGTACTAAAAGCTAGGAAATACCAAGATTGCACTGATAGATGGAGCATTTTGATACAAGTGGCACCCATTTGCTAGGTTTTCACCATCTTGGCAGAGATTCTATTTTTTCTACCAAGGCACCTGTTTACCATGTTTTCACCAAGGCACTTTTTTCTTTTTTTTCTTTTTTTGTATTTTTCATCTTTTTTATTTTTTTGTACTTTTATAAAAAAAATTATTTTTATGATTTTTTCAGGACATTTAACCATAGACTGAATGCCTTAGGCATAGAATTTCTTCAGATGGAGAATGTTGATTGGTTCTCAGAGTTGTTCTCCTTTAGTTGTTGAGAGTTGATAGGCTCCAGAGCCAAAAGTAGCAGTGATAACAAAGGGACCCAGCCAGTTGGGTTCAAACTTCCCCTTGCATTCTTGATGGGATTAATTTTTAGTATTTTCTCTCAAGACTAGATCACCAACCTAAAATTCTCTATGTCTAAATTTTTTTTGTAGCCTCTAGACATTCTTTTATGATATACTCTAAGATGGTCATAGGTAGCTTGTTTGCGCTCATCTAGTAGTTCAAGTTCTTGTAACCTAGACACTATGTAATCATCATTGGTTATTAGACCATGCATTCTGATCTATAGTGATGGGATTTCAACCTCAATAGGTAGCACTGCTTCAGCCCCATATACCAAAGTGAAAGGAGTAGCCCCAGTGGGCATTCTGATACCCCTTCTATATGCCCAAAGAGCTGGATTGATCATCAGATGCCAGTCTCTTCCTGTCTTGTTGACTATACCATGCAGGATTTTCAATAAGTTCTTATTGGATGCTTTAGCTTGTCCATTCCCTTGAGGATAGTAAATGGATGACTAATGTTGAGTGATTTTAAATTTAGAGCATAAGGATTCTAGGTCCTTGTTCTTGAATTGGCATCCATTGTCTGTGATGATGGAGTGTGGAATACCATACCGAAAAATGATGTAATTTAGGATGAACATTGATTTTTTTTTGTCAGTTGCTTACGTCAAAGGTACCGCTTCTACCTATTTTGGGAAGTAATATGTTGTTGTGATGATATGGGTCTGACCATTTGATGAATGTGGATAAATAGCTCCTATGAGATCAAATTCCCATTTTTGAAAAGGCCATTGTGTTGTAAAGAGAATCAAATCTCTCCTAGTGCATGAATCAAGTTTCCATGGACTTGACATTTCTGACAATTCTTGGCATATTTGATGGCCTCTTTTTCCATGTCTGGCCAATAGTACCCTGCCCTAATGAGTTTTTGATCTAGTGTTAAACCATTGGAATGTGATCCACAAATACCTTCATGAACTTCCTCTAATGCACATTGAGACTCTTCACATTCTAAACACCTAAGAAGTGTACCATCTAGACTCTGTTTGTATAGGTCATTACCAATGATGACATACCATGATGCATTTCAGATAAGGTAACATTTTTCATGGCGGTTCAAGGAATCAGGAATGATTTGGTCTCAAAGGTATGAATAGAGGTGTTGGTAGCGGGAGGAATCATGACCTACAATGGTGCAAATCATGTGGGTTTCTAGGAAATCATAGGCAGGGAATGACAGTGCTTCCACCAGGAACTCATAGTGTAGCTCATGTTCGGGTTGTTGTAGTAAAGATGATAGTGTTGCCATAGCATCAGCAGCCTTGTTCTCCATTCTAGGAATTTGTTGAAATATGATAGATATGAAGTATTTCTTTAAGTCACCTACCATGTGTTTGTATGGAACAATTTTGTCATCCTTTGTTTTATACACATCATTGATTTGGTGTATGACTAGTCGTGAGTCTCCATGAATGTGTAATTTTGTTACTCTCCATTCTAGTGCTATCTTCATACCATTTAGTAAAGCTTCATACTCAGCTATGTTGTTAGTACAAGGGAATTTGATTTTGAATGCTTTTGGAATGGAGTAACCTTGATGTGTTATGAATAGTATAGCAGCTCCAGAGTCATTTTGTATATAGGATCCATCAAAGAATAGTTGCCATGTTCTAGAAGATAGGTGCATAATAGAGGAATCAGGAAATTCCATTTGCATTGGTTGATCATCGATCATTGGTGCTTCATCTAACTGATCTGCAATGACTTGTCCTTTGATAGCTTTTCTCTCAACATATTCTATATCAAATTCTCTCAATAGCATGACCTATTTCGCTAGTCTACCTATGAGGACAGCTTTGCTCAATAAATACTTCAGTGGATCAATCTTTGCTATGAATTGTGTAGTATAGATAACATGTAGTGTCTCAGCTTTTGTGAAGCAAAGATGATAGCTAGACACACTTTTTCTATCATGGAATAGTTCTTCTCATAAGCTACCAGTGTTCTTATGATGTAGTAGATAGCCCTCTCCTTCTTGTTTTCATCATGTTGTGCTATTAATTCCCTCAGTGATGTATCTGTGGTAGAGACATATAATATCAATGGCTTCCCTTGAATAGGAGGCATGAGAATAGGAGGATTTGCCAAATATTGCTTGATGTGATTGAAGTTCTTTTCACACTCCTCATTCCATGAGAAGGTCATGCCTTTGTGTAATGTCTTTGTGAAAGGTTGTGATATGTCTTCTAGCTGAGATATGAAGCATCTGATTGATTGTACCCTTCCTTGTAAGGTCCTCATTTGACTAATGTTTTTAGGAGGTTGCATCTCCATGATTGCTTTGACTTTCACTGGATCTACTTCAATTCCTTTCTTTGAAACAATGTATCCTAGAAGTTTTCCTGAAGTGACACTAAAGGCACATTTCTTAGGGTTCAGTCTGAGACTAAACTTTTCCATTTTGTCCAGTATTTTACTCAAGTCTACTAGATGTTCAGATCTCATCATTGATTTAGCTAAGGTGTCATCAACATAGTCCTCCATAGTTCGATGCATCATATCATGAAAAATTGATGTCATAGCTCATTGATATGTAGCACCAGTATTATTAAGACCAAATGGCATGATGTTCCCACAAAAAGTACCCCATGCACAAGTAAAAGCTATTTTCTCTTGATCTTCTGGAGCAATCTTGATTTGGTTGTATCCATAGAAACCATCCATTAAAGAGTACATTTCAAAGCCCGCAGTCATGTCCACTATCATATCGATGTTTGGTAGTGTAAAGTCATCCTTAGGGCATGATTTTTTTACATCTCTGAAGTCTATGCATACTCTTATAGATTTATATGGTTTTGAAATTGGAACTATGTTTGAGATCCACTCTGCATAATCTATGACTCGGATAAATCCATCTTTTAGTAACTTTTATAGCTCAACTTTGACTAGGAGTGCAACATGTGGATACATTTTTGGTAACTTCTATTTAATAGGTTTGACTCCTAGAGCTATAGAAAGATGATGCATGATGAGATTAGGATCTAACCCAGGCATATCTGAATATTTCCATACAAAGTTAATCTTTTTCTCTATTAAGAATTTTATAAATGCTTGCTTTTCTTCTTTAGATAGAGATTGAGCTACATGAATCAACTGTGGTTCTTCTGTGGTACCCAAATTGATAGACTGGGTGGGTTCTATCAATACTAGAGATCTGTCATGTAAATGACTTGAAAGGACATCAAATATCTCATCCTTAGGCACCTTAGAGAGGTTTTCACCTTCGAATACATCTTTTGTTTTTACTATTTTAGGTCCTGAGACTGCCACATTGTTGTTTTCACCCTCAAAACTCCTTTTCTTTTTGTTTTTGTTCTTTTGACTAAGATATTTGATATCTGACTCTGTCATACTAATGCTAGGTTCACTAATGGAAGTTGTCATGGGTTCTACTACGTGTAGGAAATAGGTGAGATCATAGTCTATTCGGAAAGTATGGATGTCTTGGTTGGGATCATTAGATGTTTGGTCAATAAGAGCAGGATGTTGGATAGTTAGCTCTAGAAAGGATTGGCTAATTATGTTTACACATATGGTATTATCATCATTAGTTATGATCTGACTTGCGAATTTGAAGGTGATATTACTACTCAAGATATTCAGTTCGTTAGTCGTCTCAACATCATTATTGGACTCATCATTGGTGATAAGTAAATCAGACCCACAAGGTTCATCATTTCATTCTAGACTCATGTCAAGTGTAGGTGTGTATCGATGAATGACATCTATATGTTTTTATGTGATAAGCTCATCTTCTTCTAGCACAATTCCCCATTCATAGTCATTTGATTCTTCATCTGGATCTTTGGGAAAATCAAGAATATGTGTGAAATTAGGATGGATTCCCCAAGAAGGGTTTCCTTTAGAGTCTGAGTGGAACTCATATTCATGGGATTCTATCTTAGAATCACTATTGTATCCCAAATGTTCAGCTATTATGATTGGTTCACTTTCTTCTTCTCGTTTGTTTTTATCAGCCGGTTCTTATGGAGCGACTGTCTCTTATTCAGTAGTAGGTTCTTGTATATATACTACATTGATTCTTTTAGGTTCATTTTCCTCCTTGAGAATGTCTAAGATGTTTTGAGGAATGATTTCATAGGGAAAAACATATGTAGCATCAGAGTCATCACTATCTTCTTGGTGTGTTTCCTCTTCTTCAGTTTTATCTAGTCCTGGTTCTATCTGTTCTATCACATGAGAAGCATTTCCACTGAGATGGAAAGGTTTCTTCTGATAACCTAGACCTTTAGTATCCTTGTTTGTCTAGCCATAGTGTGTAATGGGTGATATGAGACCTTTACCTCTTGTTCCCAGAGGTCCTTTTCCAATATATCCCATTTTAGTCATCAGTTTGTGTCCTGGTCCATATGATTTTGAAGGAACTTTTGGTGTTTTAGAGTCACATTTTTTAATTGTTTGGGATTGAGACTCATCCTTGTATAACTAGGAAAGCACAACTTCCTCTTCATTAGATTATTGTTTTGACACCTTTTCTATGATAAAGCTTCCATTAAAGATAACCTGAGGTTCTTTAGTTGATGATTTGACTTTCTCAAAAGGTTGTCCATATCATTTTGGCAAAAGCGGGAGAGATGTGAGAGATAGGATTGGTTCCATAGTATATTCTCCCATGCCGGTATTTTTTATCTTGACTCCTTTTTATAGGTATTCCATTTTAGATGTAGATGCTATGTCTATTTGTTTGGTGGAAGACTCTCTATTATGTGGAACCAATTTATCTGCACTTTCAGTTAAGGTGTTGCAAGATGCTGATGTGTCTGTAGGTATAGTGACTTCTACTCCATCATAGGGAAATTCTAGACATTGATGGTATGTTGATGGAATAGCTTGTATTTTTTGTACCTAGGGCCTTCCTAGAAGAATGTTATAGGTCAGTGGAAGATCTAATACTTGACAGGGGATATCTCTGATGACAGGTCCAGTTCTGATAGGTAGCACAATAACTCCTTTGGAATTTATTTCTTGTTCATCATATGCTTTTATGGTTATCTTCTTTTTAGGATCAATAGCATCATCTAACAATCCCAGATGCATTACCAATTTCTAGGAACAGATATTTAGACCAACACCTCCATCTATCAACACACGTTTGACATGATAGTTTTGGATGAAGACTTCGATATGAAAGGGTTGGTTATGTGGGTGACTCAATGAGTTGTCATCTTCTTCTAAAAAGGATATATACTAAGGGGACGTCAAATGACCCACCATTGTTTAGAATCTATCAAGATCAAGATCTTCAGGAACATTAGAGCCAATCAAAGCTTTATCCAGGATTGCACGATGAGTGGGAGAGATGCAAAGCAACTCGAATATAGAGATTTTAGCATTAATGTGTTGCAATTGTTGGATGATGTTGTATGATATCTCTTTGGACTCTTTGGAATTGGAAGATTTGAAAGTAGTCCTTTGTTTAGATGTTGATGCAAGATTGAATGGAACCTTTGGGGCATTTGATGAACCCAAGTTTTATCCTTGGAGATTCGCTTGAGTTTGAGATCAAGTAACTACATTATTAGTTTGATAATCTCTGTCCTTTTTGACAATAGTGATGACATTACAATGTTCAAATAAGCATGTTTATACCATGTTGATGACATCATTGTTACCAAAGTAAGTGTAATTGACTTTGGCACCCACATTAGGTTTAGAAGATGAATCTCCTTAATTATGTTTCAAAAAAGGTTTCGTGAATGCCATATGATAATTGTTGGATTTATGGTTATCAATTACATTTTCTCTAGTGTCAATTTTTTATTGAATGAGATGTTTCAGATACATGTAGTTATTGGTTTTATGACCCTTGTTTTGATGGAAATCATAGAAATCGGTCTCTTTCCACCACTTAGGTTTGAGTTCAGGGTCATATGGTTTTATTTCAAGATACATGATGATGTTGTTTTCCAAGAGAGTTTTCATGGCATATTCCAAGGACTCACCTAGAGGAGTGAACTCACATTTTGGTTTTTTAAACCAAGGTTTATAGTCATTTGACTTCTTAGCTGATTTAGTTGCTTTCATCTCGAAAGCTTTTATGGCTTGGGTGCCAATGGCAAGATTGAATGTTGGTGCTTTAGATGGAGCACTGATGTGATCGACAACACTGTCTGTGACAATGTTTTTATTCTTGTTCCAATTTTTGTTTTTATCTTTGTTGTTGGAACTAGAACCTGAATCGTACTCATTTTCTCTGTGAAGTGACACATCTCCCTTACAAACAAGTACATTTTTATTTTTATGGCATTTTCTACCATTTTATCAAAGGATGTATGATTTTGCATTTGCAAATGATAATTGAGTTCCAGAATCAGATTGTTGATAAAGATTTCTAGTTTCTCATTTTTTGAGATTGGTCGGGCATAGAGTGAAAACTTCTTCCTCCATCATTTGAGGAAAATCAGGAAGGGTTCTCCTAAGTTTTGCTTCAGATTATAGATATTGATCATGGTGATTGGATGTTGGATGTTGTAGGAGTATTGCTAATAAAATAGTTTGATTAGCTCCTCAAAGGATTTGATAGTTGGAGGCATTTTAGAGAACTAGTTGATGGCTGCCCCTCCCAAAGATCAAGGGAAGAGATGCATTAAGTATGTAGGTTCATGCATAAAATCCATGGATAAAGTACAAAATTCCCTGACATGATCTTGGGGATCATAATTTCTATCATATTTGTCATATTTGGGGAGCTCCACTCTTTTGGGGAAGGGTGGCATATACAAATTACAATCAAATGGGAATGGACATAAGGCTTCCATAGAGAATTCTTTGGGTTCTTTCTCCTTTTCTAGCTTGTTAAGTTTGATTTGCATGGCATGCATTTGTTTCATCATAGCTGTTATGGGAGTTTCTTCCTCTTGTGTGATGATTTTTGCAACATTGAAGTTGGAAGGAAGTTTGGCTCCTTGTCTTGCCAAATCAAGGAAGTATGCATCTTTGTCTTCTTGTAAGAAGTGTCTCATCAATCTTCTAAAGAGATCATCCTCACAAAATTGTTCGATTTCAAATGATGTGGGTTCTAGATCTACACCATGATTGGATTGGTGACCTTGGGAGCCTTGGTTTGCTCCTCCTTGAGACATATTGGCATTTTTATTTTCCTCTGGAACTGAAGGAGGATTAGAGAAACCTTGTCTTAGATGCAAATTGCCTAGGGCATCTTCCTTGTAACAAGTGGTATCGTATGGTTGATGAATTGTCTAAACAATCAGAGAAGATGTTGCTGACATTTTAGGTTCTTCTCTTGGCTTTCTATGTGAGAAAGCTCTAGTTTCCACCATTAACTTTGGGTGAATTGGAAGAGCAAGATAAGACAACTGATAGATTATCTAATTTAGGAAAAATCGAATGATGCAACCTTGTCAAGATTGAATAAAAAGATTGGTTGGACATAAGTGTAGGATACTGTGTCCTATGTGAATGGATAGATGCCCAAAAGATGACATACATGGGCTCACAATACTTAGCCTTTTTGAGGATAAATTTCAAGATTATTTTGAAAAGGCTTTGACACAAGATGAAACGGGATTCAGATCAAGAATCAGAAGACAAAATCAAGCTAAAAATATCACTTTGGGAAAATGAGTTGGATTCTCTATTGGCTCTATTCTATTCTTGACACAGGGAATTTTCTGACAAATTTTGAATGATGACTACAAAAGATTGAATTTCTGACAAAATAGGGACTTACTAAAAATTTTGGGTCAAATCTCGTATGACTTTATCCAGGCTCGTATGACACAGAAATAGGGCTGGCACGACAATTGCAAAAGCTCATATAACAAATGACTCCAATGTTCTCTTTTTGCTTAAGATTTTGACAATGCTCATACAAAAATATAGGGTTCCTCATATGACTTTCTAGGGGTTCTGATACGACAATTGATTTTCAGGTCAAGACTCATATGACAATTGAATTTTTAGGATGACAATCTACACCAAAAAAGGGTTTTTCTTCAAATTTTGTAAGTTTTTTAGCTGTTGGATGTTTTTGGTATCAAGTTGTTCACAAATTTTTCTATCCAAGTTTTGAAGATCTATGTATTGGATTGTCTCAGGTTGTTTAACATAGCAGTAGGCTCACAATCATAGAAAATAGAGTGAACTAACTCGATGAATCATTCACACCTATCTTACCCTAACTAAGAGAAGAGATGTATTACTTTCTCATCGACTTAGGAACACACTCATGGACTCTTCAAAATATGCAGGTCCAACAACATGTAATATTTGTTGAAGCCCATATTAGCCAAGTTTAAACATCAAAAGAGGGCTTGATATGATGAGTTTCTTGGGGTGATTACTATTCACCTTGCACAAGCACTATAAATCCTTTGGGGTGGGTCAGTGGCAAACTAGCTTAGTCTTTTAATCAAGGCATTAGTTCAAAACTATCTCCCATAGTCCCACAAGCAAGATTGAGGTTTTTAACCCGATAAACACTCTGACAACTGTAGTCTCACAAGCAAGATTTAAGTGGCTCTTCTCTACACAATATCAAAGCGTGTTCATGGCACGAGTCCAAAGAAGAAAAACAACTATGTCTTCTGAGGCTTTAACCTCAAGGAAGTGTCAAATTTTATAGTGGGGTGGAAGACTCAGCTTAAGACTGGTCCCCACTTGGGTCATTCTTGGGAGGATTTTACCTCTCTGGTAGGCCCTCTAAAGGATTAAAGCAAATGTGAGGTTGGAGACCACATGATCTAGGTTTCTGATTCTCTAAAAGAGAAGAGCATAATACCCTAACCTTGTCCTTTTCCCTATCCAAGACACATCAAGCAGATAAATCCAAAGATAATACGTAAACTGGCATCAAGGAGGACACCTTCTGGGTTTCTGGTTCTCCTATGAAGGAGAAGAGCATAATCCCTTTAGTATTTTCCTCAACGACAATAGACACGTACTTATTTCACTAAGTGCCTATGAAAATGAAATGAAATTTAACTAGACACAATATTTGCTTGAATGAATGTAGGTAACCTACAAAACCACTCGTCAGAAATCTTGTTGATTGAGCATCTTTGGCCAGTGATTTTTCTAAAAGGGTTATCTGCAAAAGATGGGCTTAGAAGTCTAGACAAGAAGAGTTCAAAGAATGGGGTTTTTAAGCTCATTCTTCATCTCTTGTCTTGCACAAATGCATTAGGCTATCAAAAATAGTTATAAACTAGAAAGCATCAATTTTTAGGGTTAGTTGTCAGTCAAAATCTAAAATTTAAATCTGAAAGACTACTCAAAATTCTGATATGATAATTTCTATATTGGCATCAAAACTCGTATGAAAATCTACTACTTCCCATATGACAATGCAGAAACAATATGACAGTGGTTTCCTGCACACACAACACTTTAGCTCTCATACGACAATGCCCATACAATTGGCACGACACTTTAGATTGTTGTATGTCATACGATAGACAGGGTATCCTGATATGACAATCTACAGACTTTCATACGAAATTGTATGAAACAGAAAATAAAAATCAAAACTTTGAGATAAAAATGTCAAAAAATTGTAAAATCAGAATGGAAACCCGTTGCACGGCCCCATGATGGGTGCCAAAAATGTGTGTGTGAAAATTGTACCTAGTTGTGGACACAACACTTTAGTAAAACATTAGAGGTTAGCAAATCAAGAAATCTGCAAATGAAACAAACAATGCTAACCAGGTGATTTACTACCTTCTAGTAGATGTGAGTTTGATATTCTCAGAATTGGACCGAGACTAGTGACAATGCAACACCTAAACCAAGGATTTAATGATGAAAGATGGATGAAAATTGAATGCAGATTAATCTATTTTGTTATTTTTCTATGCAATATGTATGAAAACTATATGAGAATTGATCTGAAAATGAATTAATGCAGATTAATCTATTTTTTTATTTTTCTATGCAATATGTATGAAAACTATATGAGAATTGATCTAAAAATGAATTGAATGGAAATGAATGCAAATATAATCTATCAATGATATGGAATTGCTATGAATGAAATCAAATGACAACAAGAATCTTAGAATTTAGCACAATCTCACCAAATCACCAGATCGCACAAGCCAGATTCTCCAAATTCACAGGATCATTTGTAAAGGACTGAGCCTCGTTTATATAGAAATCCAAGTTCTGTGAGGACTCATAGAAAGCTAAAAATCTCTCCCTGATCAACTTAGATTGATTGTTGAGTTATCAGAAAATAAGAAAGAGTTAACTCACAAAATCATGCAAAATCATCTTTTTAACTTGAATCAAAGTTCAAATCACTTTTTCAACTCACAATCACATGTTGAGTTTGAAAAGTTAACCAATTGAATTGATTTGTTGATTCAGAGTTTAACTACTCTTTTGAATGTGGATGGATAATTATGAATTTATTTAATAATTCAAGTGATTTATTCTCAACTTAACTTATTTTTGAATAAAAATAATTGATTTATGGGTTAATCAATTATTTAATCAAACTTTATCCCAAAACTATATCATAAATTTGACAACTTGATGTAATCAATTAAATAAATGTTCAATTGATTATTTTTAGAAATTTGATTTATTGTCAAATAAAAATAATATTAATTAGGAATAAATGCAATTAAATCTAATTAAATAATTAAGTGGCAGAATTGAGTTTAATTAATCAAATATTCAGTTAATTAACTTTAGGATAAATAATGTCATTTATCCAAATAATGTTTAATTAGAGACAATTAGGATAAATTAGGAATATTTAAGAATATTCCCTGATGCAGAATTTAGATAGAATCGATTAGGGTTTTGATAGTTTGATGTGCATATGTGCCTTAGGTTAGGACTTTTATGTCAATTTCGATCAATTTGTTGATGTAGGAGGTTAATGGTCCTATAGCCCATTTTTGGGGTATTATAATGATAGTGGACATGACTGCGGGCTTTGAAATGTACTCCTTAATGGATGATTTCTTTGGATACAACCAAATCAAGTTTGCTCCATAAGATCAAGAGAAAACTGCTTTCACCTGTGCATGGGTTACTTTCTGCTAGAATGTCATGCCATTCGGTCTTAAGAATGATGGTGCTACATATCAACGAGCTATGACATCCATCTTCCATGATATGATGCATAGAACTATGGAGGACTATGTTGATGACACCTTAGCTAAATCAATGACAAGATCTAAACATCTAGCTGACTTAAGTAAAATAATGGATAAGATGGAAAAGTTTAGTCTCAGACTAAACCCTAAGAAATGTGCCTTTGGTGTCACTTTAGGAAAACTTCTAGGGTACATTGTTTCAAAGAAAGGAATTGGAGTAGATCTAGCAAAAGTCAAAGCAATCATGGAGATGCAACCTCCTAAAAACATCAGTCAAATGAGGACCTTGCAAGGAAGGGTGCAATCAATCAAACGCTTCATATCTCAACTAGCAAACATATCAAAACCTTTCACAAAGACATTTCATAAAGGTGTGACCTTCTCATGGAAAGAGGAATGTGAAAATAACTTCAACCATATCAAGCAATATTTAGCAAATCCTCCTATTTTGATGCCTCCTATTCAAGGGAAGCCTTTGATATTATATGTCTCCACTACAGATACATCACTGGAGGAATTACTAGCACAACATGATGAGAATAAGAAAGAGAGAGCTATCTACTATATCAGTAGAACACTGGTAGCTTATGAAAAGAACTATTCCATGATAGAAAAATCATGTATAGATATCATCTTTGCATCACAAAAGCTGAGACACTACATGTTAGCTCATACTACACCATTAAGAGCAAAGATTGATCCACTGAAGTACTTATTTAGCAAAGCTGCCCTCATAGGTAGACTAGCAAAATGGGTTATGCTATTAAGTGAATTTTACATAGAGTATGTTGAGAGAAAATATATCAAAGGACAAGTCATTGTATATCACTTAGCAGAAGCACCAATGTTTGATGATTAACCAATGCAAATGGAATTTTTTGATTCCTCTATTATGCACCTATCTTCTAGAACATGGCAATTATTCTTTGATGGATCCTACACACAAAATAGACCTGGAGCTGGCATATTGTTCATAACACTACAGGGTTACTCCATTTGAAAAGCATTCAAAATCAAGTTCCCTTGTACCAACAACATAGCTAAATATGAATCTTTACTGAATAGTCTGAAAATAGCACTTGAATGGAGAGTAACATAACTACACATTCATGGAGACTCACAACTAGTCATACACCAAGTCAATGATGTGTATCAAACAAAGGATGAGAAACTTGTTCCATACAAGCGCATGGTAGATGACTTAAAGAAATAATTCATATCTATCACATTTGAATAGATTCCTAGAATGGAGAACAAGGTTGCTGATGTTATAGCAATATTATCATCTTTACTACAACAGCCTAAACATGAGCTACACTATGAGTTCCTAGTGGAAGCACTCTCATACTCTGCCTATGATTGTCCAAAAACCCACATGATCTGCACCATTGTAGGTCATGATTCCTCCCACTACCAACACCTATATTCCTACCTTCGAGACCAAATCATTCCTGATTCCTTCAATTGACATGAAAAATGTTACCTTATCTAAAATGCATCATGGTATGTCATCATTGGTAATGAACTATACAAATGAAGTCTAGATGGTACACTTCTTAGGTGTTTAGAATGTGAAGAGTCTCAACATGCATTAGGGGAAGTCCACAATGGTATTTGTGGATCACATTCCAAAGATTTAACACTAGCTCAAAAACTCATTAGGTTGGGTACTATTGGCCAAACATGGAAAAAGAGGTCGTCAAATATGCTAAGAATTGTCAAAAGTGCCAGGTCCATGGTACATTGATTCATGCCCCAGGGAGTGATCTGATTCTCTTCACAACACAATGGCATTTCCAACAATGGGTGTTTGATCTCATAGGAGCCATCTATCCACATTCATCAAATGGTCACACCTATATCATCATAGCAATGAATTACTTCATAAAATGGGTAGAAGTGGTGCCTTTGACTCAAGCAACATGCAAACAAATCTCAATGTTCATCTTGAACTACATTATTTGTCAGTATGGTATCACGTACTCCATCATCATAGATAATAGAGGCCAATTCAAGAACAAGGACCTAGACTCCTTATGCTCTAAATTCAAGATTACTCAACATTGGTCATCTATTTACTATCCTCAAGGGAATGGACAAGCTGAAGCATCCAATAAGAACTTATTGAAAATCTTGCATCGTATAGTCAACAAGACAAGCAGAGACTAGAACCTGATGATAAATCTAGCTCTTTGGGCCTACAGAACAAGTATTAGAATGCCCACTGGGGCTACTCCTTTGGCTTTAGTATATGGGGTTGAAGTGGTGTTTCCTATTGAGGTTGAAATCCCATCACTCTGAATCAGAATGCATGGTCTAATAACCGATGATGATTACAAGGTGTCTAGGTTACAAGAACTTGAACTACTAGATGAGCGTAGACAAGCTACATATTATCATCTTAGAGTATATCAGAAAATAATTTCTAGAGGCTACAACAAGAAATTCAAACATAGAGAATATCAAGTTGGCGATCTAGTCTTGAGAGAGAATACTAAAAACCAATCACATCGACAATGCAAGGGGAAGTTTGAACCCAGCTGGTTGGGTCCCTTTGTTATCACTGCTACTTTTGGCTCTAGAGCCTATCAACTCTCAAAAACTGAAGGAGAATAGCTCCAAGGACCAATCAACATTCTCCATTTGAAGAAATTCTACACCTAAGACATTCAGTATATGATCAATGTCCTGAAAAAAGCATAAAATAAAATAAAATAAAAAGAAAATTACAAAAAAAAGAAGAAAAAGGAAAAGTGCCTTGGTGAAAACCTGGTAAATAGGCGCCTTGGTAGCAAAAATAAAATCTCTGCCAAGATTGTGAAAAGCTAGAAAATAGGTGCCACTTGTATCAAAACGCTCCATCTATCAGTGCAATCTTGGTATTTCCCAGCTTTTGGTACTACTTTAGTTTGTACATATATCTTGGTTCACTTTCACATCCTATTTTCAATAAAGTCAGTATGAGCACCATCCAACAAAAGTGTCAGTGTCCTATCAAAGCTTCAACTTGGGGGCAATAAATGTCAAAACCTATGGCCCTTAGTATCTTCAAGTGATTTCATTTCCAGTCAAGGTCCTTCCAAGATGTGTCTAAGTCAGTCAGTCAGTCTCCTCACTAGGAAAGGATTTTGCACCTTACAACAACACAAACAAACAACAACAACAAATGAAAACAATCTTGTGACATGCCTTAATATTTTTGTATGCTAACAGATTCACATTGAGATTTTTGCATAATATGTCCCCTCGAGCTCTTCAATGATGTCCTTTACAGGATTTAGAGAGTGATGACTGGGGGCACAATCTTTTATTTATTTTCTATTTGAAGTGAAAATCTAATAACTTTGGAATTTCTGGATTGAATTGGTGTCCACTATAAGTGCCTCCATCACAATTGGATGGCCACGTGTACCTTGACCATTGATACCTAGATGCTTCACAGAAGTTTGATCTAACTTTTGTCTTTTTGAATAATTTCTTAATCCCATTGTGAACCAAGCTACTACCCAAGGATGTGAACAATAAAGGGTCACTGTGGGTAATTCACATTGGAAATAGAATGAACTCTACAACTACTTAGTGTGTTTGTCTGCAAGGTGTATTCAAGTCATCACAACATTTATGTTCCGATGCTTATACAAATTTCTATATCAAAATGGACATGATATTCAGGTCATCCTGGCTTTTGTGCCTTAATGCTTATATCTAAATCTGACATATCAAAATAAAAATCAATATTCATATGTTCACGGTTGCCTAACTAGTGAAAAGTGTATTGATTATTTGGTGTTACCTAAACATATTCAATGATGATAATGACCGACATATGATCAGTGACTAAGTCATAGGTCTTGCATTTCATCTACATTTGCATTTTGCATGGTTGTATTTTTCTCATGGTCTGGATAAAGCATTGATGTTTGAGATTCTCCAAATTCACAATAACAAAAAAATCTAAAGGACTGAATGCCACGTGAAGGTCCCCACCTCTAATCAGCAAGCAGTCACCATCCTGGGTTACGCATCCATTTTGACAATTACTGAGCACTTGTCTTCATCATGTACTTGCAAAATATATCATGTGTATCATTGCATTTACATTACCTTACATATCATACTCATTTCATATCTCCATTGCATACATACATGTACATCCATAAAGCATAAATAGCAGTCATACATTTACTATCTATCATTGCATTTCATATTCATCACATTCAACAGTAAAAGGAAAACACTTCATAAATTTTCATCACATGGTATCACATTATAAATTGAAATGATAAGTATACATGATGTCACGACCAAAATTTGATCTCATATATATATATCAGATTGTCGTATGAGTTTACGTGATGCAAAAATTCAAAAATTCTAAACTCGTCCTAAAAAGCATAAAAAGCATAAAAAGATACAAATTTGAATTCACAAAGAGGCACAAAGGTCCACCTACCAGATTACCGTACTATTGAGGTCTCTGGTATTGCCAACTGGGCTCAAATCAATGAGAGGAGACGAGAACCTGCATTTTCACTCAGAGAGCTCCACAAGGTTTTCTAAAGTCAAAGGTTTGAAATGACTTGAAAATGACTCTTTTGGGCCTTATATAGGTTTTGACCTAATTTTTCAAAGTGCTCCATTTTACGTAAAAATTGCACCCCTGGCTAATTTTGACATTTTGAACCCAGTTTCAGGATCAAAATTGAAATCTAAAATCATTTCTATTGTCAAAATCATGATTTAAAAATTTTTTGACCTAGGACAGCCGACTGCTTGCATAATCGACCTTCATAACATCATGAAATCTAGTATTTAACTTAACTGATTATCATACATCAAACTCTTCAAATTTAAACTTGGTCAACCATGGTCAAACCTAGTCAAACATGGTCAACAAGACCTCCAAATGATGTAGAATGTGTCTTCGGATGTGCATAACCAATTCTAAAATTGATTACATCACCTCTAACCAAATCACATTGGCTTTCTCTCTAGATTTTGATTTTCATCCCGAAGGGGGCATGGTATTACACATTATAAATCCAATCTATCAATGAAAATCCCTTCAGTAATCAGGACAACAACCATGTCTAGTTACTGATTTATCAAAAGTCCTCGTCGCTTGGGGCATATCAAATTCATCAAAATCCATATCAATCTGGTGTTCTCTCACAACTTGTAAAATGTATCAGATCTTCGTAACCATCAGTTCATTAGTATTATTTCCTTGATTCTTCATAACTAAAGGGTTCGGATTTGAAATCCTTTTGATTCCTTTGGACAATCAGGTCTGGAGTCAGGACAGTCACTTCTTCGTAATCATAAGGTTTAGAATCAGGCATTTTGATAGTTTTTCATAATCACCGGTTCATTTTTTATATTGTTAACATCATCTTGATTCTTTGGTCAATCAGGGCCTGAATCAACATCTTCAAATCAATCTATTGATTTTTGTCTCGGAATCATTTAGTCTTTCAAGATCAGTTTCTCTACCACATAACTGAGTCCACATCATCATCAAAAATAGATTAATCTTTGAACAGTGTTATTTCTTGAGATTCTTATTTTTTATTCATTTCATAGCAATTCATATCATTGTTAGATTAGATTACATTCATCTTCATTCAATTTTAGATCAATTTTCATACAATTTTCATTCATATTGCATAGAAAAATTAAAAAATATAGCTTAATCTGCATCCATATTTCATTTGTTTTTCATCATTAAATCCTTCGTTTAGGTTTTGCATTGTCACTGATCTTGGTTTAATTCTAAGAATACCATACTCGCATCTACTAGAAGGCAGTAAATCACCTGGTTAGCATTATTTGTTTATTTGTAAATTTTTTGATTTGCTAACCTCTAATGTTTTACTGAAGTGTTGTGTCCACGGCTAGGTACAATTTCACACACATAGTAACGTCCATGATACCTGAGCTAATGAGTTGTAGATCTCCATCCCCTATCTATGATATTTTCCTTAAGGAGCAATTCTTAAACTATCAATTGACTTGCATAATGTTGGATAGGTCTCCACTGTTAAATGAGCCCCTTGAGTTTTCTCAACCCTTCCATAATTATCCTGCAGCAATTCAAAATTTATTATGTGAGCTTTTCCTCCACAATATTGTAGTACCCAATGATAGAGTCTGGAATCCCTTGTTGTATGTTGGGGATATTTAGTTGAGAGCCCTCATGTCATGGATTCAAAATGAAGTAAGTCAGGAAACCCAAGCCAAAGTGTATAGGGATTTGGAGGAAGAAATTCCTCTCTACCTAAGACTAGAGGCCAAGGATTCTAAAACCTATTATTATGACTGGCTAAAGATTTCCCCTTCAGATTTTGGAAGTAAAATCATCTACCCTCTTCGTAATGCAGCTTTTGATTAATATCCCTGAATGGCTGAGGTTGAGTTGCCTGAAGCTGTGAACTCAATCCAATGGTGATGGATTAGTTTGGCTAAGGACTTAAGGAAAAAAGAGCCACATTCACCTCTTAACTTCAGCATGGAAAATAAATGAGCACCATGGTATATTACATTAGGTAGAGGTAAGGTAGAGTTTCTGGATCCCTATTACATTCCAGCCACTCTTACTCATTTCTCCTTTGTTGGCAAATTCTGAGAGCTTGGAAGCTTATGATATGGTAGGGGAAGTGAGGAGATGGGAGAAGCATAGGGAAACCAAAGGATTCTATTGGAGCTATGCAGAGGGAGGTATTGGTCAGAAGACAACAGCAGACTATGGGATGACAACAAGGCTAAAGAACTTTACGTTTGTTGGTGGACCAGCAAAAGGAAAAGTTGGGGGGAAATGATGAGGCCAATTTAAGGCCTATTTGGTTTATAGTTTTATGGTTAAGACTTGGGCATTTCATGAATTTTTCATAAACATTATTCAGACTTCTTATGTTTTATTTCTACATGTGTGTATTTTGATGCTTTTAAGTTTGAATTAATATATTGGATATATTACATGGTTATGAAGAATGAAATCTTATATCTTTCCATTTTGCATTAATTGGGTAATATCTCTTGTAGTCATATGATGGGAAAAGTTGATATGAAAAACTTATTGTGAATTTATATCTTGGGTATATATTGTGACTTTTGTGTATGCTCGCTAATCCCTTTCAGGAAATGTCGAGCCGGCGAAGAAGATTTTAACACCATCAAGAAGACGAAGTGGAGCCATGAAGGTTGAATAATTGTTTTCAGGATTCATAATGATACCACCACTTGCAGTCGGTAGCAATCATTGTTACAGACTAATTCAATACTGTTAGCAACCTTTTTGGAGTAAATCAAGAAATCATTCATTCCTGGATTTGTGCGTAGTTGAACGAAATTTACTTCCACATTGATGATGTTTCTTTTGTATCTTAAAGTTGTCATCTCCATGATGTTGGAGAATCATAGTTTTAGGAAGTTTTATTTTGATTTGTTTTTAAATAAGTTGGAGTTTCATATTTCCAGTTTAGCTAGTATGTTTTACTGAAAAATACTCTTTGTAATCTGGCAGTAGTGAATACAACTATGTTACTATACTTTGTATCTTTACTTATGAATGAATGAATGATAGTTTTAGTTTCTAATCTTTGAGTTTTGATTCATTCACTCTTCTGTGGGGGCCCACATGAAAGGTGAACTCATTTCATAGTAGGTAGAAGTTAGATTTAAGCTTTGTTGAAGTATTTAGACTTTGTTGCTCCTACAGCCATTTGGTAGCAAAACTAATGGTTGTTTCCTGCAGCATAGATGCATAGTGAGTTTATGTTTGAGCATAGTTTCAAGCTCTAGATTAAATTGTTACTCTGCTTCTTAACTTAGTATTTTCCTTCAAGCATTTCCCTTATTTAAGTTATGATGATGCCAAAAGTGGATTAGAGCATATACTTTGCAGACACCATTTCAAGTTTACATCCTTGGTTGATGATTCAATGAGTTCAGTATGCTATTTGAAGTATGATAATTGTCACTGTTTAACCACAGAGTCACTATAAAAAGGTTTTCCAAACCTTAGTTACTAGGGTATTATACTGATCAGTCAATAGTCTTGAGCCCTATTTTCCAACAAATCAATTTATCTTTAATGATTTCCATTTCTAGCCATGTTAATTTATCACTGATGAGTATGTATGTATGAGAAGCTTACACATTTTATAAGTTTAATATATTTTGAAGTTATTGAATGGTTGTTTCCACTCTATTGACTTTTCTAGTAACAAACACGCATAAATCTCAAATTTAAACTCTACATTTTTCACTCATGGATTAGGTTTTAAGTTTTCTACTTTGTAACGGTTAAATTTGTTGAATATGTATAAAACTATTTGTCTAATTTTATTTTGTTATTTTTTTTATATAAAATCTATTTGATAATTTTACAAATGAGTCAATCAATTTTATTCTAAGTGAATTAAACTTTACATTTTTTATCTAGCCTATGTTTATAGCTAGGACAAGTTTATTTAATTATTTTGTGGTGATGAGTATGTATGTATGAGAAGCTTGTGCATTTTATAAGATGAATAAATTTTGAAGTTATTGAATGGTTTCTTCCTCTCTATTGACCTTTCTAGGAACAAACACACATAAATCTCATAATTTAAACTCTACATTTTTCACTCATAGATTAGGTTTTGAGTTTTCTACTTTGTAATAATTAAATTTGTTGAATCTGTATAAAGTTGTATTTCCTCTATTCAATTAATATTGTTTTACATTGTTTTTTATATGATAATATTATAAATGTTGATTATTACTTTAAATTTTGTTTTAATAAATATATTAATTATTTAATCACCATTTATTATCATAGAATTAAGTTTTAGAATTTTAATTAATATTTTTTAATTGTTAAATAAACAAATAGAGAAATATATATGGCAAGTGATATATAAATTTTTTAAAAATCGTTTACATATGTCATATGATAATTTACATATTACATATTTTTAGTTAAATATTTAATTAGACATTTATCAAATGACAATAATAATGTATTGGAAGAAATTATAAATAAATGGAGCTAATTGATTACTTAAAAAATGGAATTGGAAAATGAAAAAAGAGTAGAAAGAGAAATGTCTACCTAAATTATCATCTTTATGAACTCCTAACTCATGAAGTTGTGTGAAAAAAATGATAACGATATAAAACCCACTAATCAAAAGTATACATACATTTGATTAGAAAATTTATTTAGCCAATAGTTAGCCGATAGGCTATTTGTGGGAGCTTTTCTCCCTAAAAATATATTTTTCTGCCATAAAACTGTCAGCCTCACCGGCTATCTTTTTTTCCAATGATATTTTAGATTAGATTAGAATCTATATTCTTATCTATTTTTCTCCACTTTTATTTTTGGTTTTTTCCATTATCTCTATCTTTGATTTATTTTGCCCTATTTAAAATTTATTTTATTTATAATTTTTATATTTTCTTAATTAATATAAAAGATGATTTTTTTAATTTATTATTTTTAAAAATTTAAAAGATGATTTTTTATTTTAGAAATTTGAAGATATTATTTTGTCTTTTTTTTAAATTATTTTTTTATTTTTTTATTGGTAATAATTTTAGTATTTCATTAATTTCAGAAAATATACAACCACAGTTTTCATCATCCATCGAGTAAATCCATCAACTATCTACAATCTATCTGTCCAAAAGAAACTGACTACTAACTAAAAATATATTGTAACTGTCCATTTGACATGTTCAAAAGACTAAAAACTAACATCCTATCTACTCTAACTGTGCATCGAGCAAGTTTAGAGATATAGAAACATATAATTGTGATCCCTCTTCCTCAGAAGCAAGGAGCCAAAACAATACCCTTAATGAAAAGATATATGGAGAAATTTCTAAACCTAAGCAACAAAGTTCATAGAACTCCATGGAAGAAAATAACATCAGCAACAAACACAAAAATTGGTCCTCATGCTGCAACCACTACCCACGCATTAGAACAAGTCTCCTGCCTCTGCTGTCATAGTCCTTTATTTCTTTGATTTCTTGATCTCCTTTGCCACAAACAAGCTCGTTGGGACCATGATGCCTCCCACCTTATTTAAGGTTGGCTTTCTTTTCCACATCACCCCCATGGCCTTCCAAGCTATCCTTTTCCTCATTGCTCTATATTGGGCCCTCTAAATCTCCTCATTCTCCTTTCTCTGCACATAAACCTTCAACAAAGGCCAAACCCTCTATACTCTCAAAATTTGTTGCACCTTACATGTGGTCATGCTCCATATAATGAAAGGTTGAAATTCATATGTCACACCGTCCACCAAGCACCACCCCTTTTTCTCTACATGAAAACCCCTCGTAGGCAAGAATCTACACCATACCACTCATCCATTTTGGCTTCACCAGCACCCTCATAATTCTCATCATCTCCTCCCTAGAATCCAATATCATTGACCACACCATAAGCATTGAGACAATGTCAAAATTCACCCTATACCAAGTGTCAGACTCCATAAATTATTTTCCAAATAGCTCCTCCATCAATTTCTCGTCCTTGAAGTGAAACAGACCCTTCAATCTCCACCTAGAAATCTCACCACATAAAGGTATCTAAAAATGCAGAGTCTTCAATGAAAATTTTGCCTCCATTAAAACCCAAATCACCTGCACTATTGAGAGAAATCGCCAAAAATTGCCCCAAAATAAAGATGGTAAAGTATTCGAGGAACAAGCGCTAGGATCTAGATCCTTCTGTCCTCACCACCACCAATCATAAATACTTCGATACTCCCACATGTGCTAATAGTCAACCACCTCATCCTTTTGCCAACTCCCATAATTAAACATCATATCAGCCCATACATATAAACGAGAATAATAAACACATCCCAACTCACCACCAATGCCACCATTCAGATATGACCAATTCAAACTCCAACTTTTAATGGACCAAATTCAAATTTATATGTCCCAATCCAAAAGGGTCCCTTCTAGTTCTCTATAGTCTTCCATAAATTCCTCTTTCCCAAACTCAACCAAATTGATTGTCGTGTTTGATAACATATTTGCTTCCCTATTTCTCTCTCTCTCTTCCAACATGACTAACTCTATATTCTTTGAATCCTTCTAACAGTTTCTTTATAATCTTAATATACTTATTCAAATACCATACCTATGACACCCCACTAGTAATAGCCATCACCATTATCAGTGAATCTCCCTCCAAATGGAGCCTCCTAACATTTAAATCATTTTCTCTCTGAATTGCCAAAAGGGCAACCTGCATTTCCACCTCATTATTTGCCATGTCTTTCAATCACTTGGCCCCTATTACCTAGGTATTCCCTACCAACTCACTGACCATGAAACCAACACTACTTATGTCGGGGTTTCCTTTTGAAGCTCCGTCAAAATTAACTTTAACCCACTCCGGCTTTGGGGGATCCCATTTCTCATTACTCTTCGCCAAGGAAGGATCATCCCTTCGTAGCCCATGAGTGGGCCATTATTTTGTCCATTTTTATTTAAATTAAAAGAGTTTTTACAATACTTATCTTAAATATATTATATTTTGAAGTTTAAAACTAGTGAAATTGGTTAAAGATGCTTTTTTATTTATTATTTTAAATATTTGAAGATATTATCATTGTTAATTTAATTTTTTTGTATTTCTTTAATTAATACAAAATATGATTATTTATTTTTTATTTTAAAAATCTAAAGATATTATCTTTATTAATTTTTATTTATATTAAAAGAGTTTTTTTAGAAATTTTGTAGCATTCTATGCACACACCATTATACAAGATTTACAGGGATCTTCCTATGTTTCTCCATGAGAGGCCGCCAATATAATTCACCACTTTGCACCACATATCCCGATTGCTAAAAAGCCTTCATCAATCAACATTTTTTATTCCTTTAGCATCCAAAACTACATTGTCAATTTTCTTGTTCAACAAAAACTGCCCTTCTTGCATGCCTACTAAAGCAACCAATCGAACCCATATTCAAAAACTTATCAAAAAACCAAAATTTATCCTATGGCTCACCAATTCCTATCTTTTGCCTCTTTTTCCCCTCTTCTTCTTATGGATTGGAGCATCAAAGACCCTCCTCCTAGCTTCATCCATTTCCTCTTGCTCTAGAACAGTCTACTTAAGAAGCTACCAAGCCCTCAATCTCTCTGCTCAATACTCCCCTTTCTCCACCTTTCCCCACCACCTTAGAAATGACACATTGCCATAGATTCTACCCTCCTCATCCTTGAATCATTCCATGTAATCCAAGCCAATGTCTAGCCAAGCTCATTCTAGGATCGACTCCAAACCCCCCAAAAGCTCCTCATCAAATAATTTTTGTACAACATGATTAACTTTAGTCATTTCATCACCTACTTCTAGTGCCCATGCAATAATCATGGAGATAACGTTGAGGTTCACTCTATGCTTCACCTTCCTACTTTGAAACTGGTCCCCCAAAATTGCCAGAGCCATATCCACTACCTCCTGATTTTTAATTTTTAGGAGGCCTTTCATCCTTTCCTCGCTCACTGGGCCCTTAAAACTCTTTTTTTGCCTGTCAGTATCCATAGAGAAAGTGACCTCCATGACTACTTCTACCTACAAACCACCACCTCACCAAGATTGAGACAAGCAAATATGAAATCGTCGATAAAAAAAAGTCTGAAAGAGACCGTAATTTAAAACTAAACTGACAACTTACATAGCACTATTCCTTTCCGCACAAGTAGAAAGGATTGTTGCATGATATAACATCATAACTCTGCCTTGTTGGAATTCCCTCGTGCAGCATAAATCTTGGTTGAAGGAGTAATAAATACTCATTAAAGGAAGAGTTGTTCAGAAATGACATCTTTTCCTTTCACACAAATGAGGGAGTTGTTAGGAAAAGACATTCAAATCATAAATTCAACCACTAAAGAAAGGGGAATGAAAGTAACTAAAAAACATCAACTCTTAGATCTTCATCTTCTTTAAAGGAAACGACCCACTTAGACAATACATCTGCCTCCATATTTCCACTTCTTCTAATATGGATAATTTTAAATTCATCAAAGGATTTCAATTCCTCCAATATAAAGCTTATAACATCCTGGAGATGTCAAGCTATACTTCCACCTTTATGTAGAGCTTGCACTATAATCTGAGAGTCACCTTCTAAATTTTTTTTTATAATTGAATTTCCAACCAACCCTAACTGCAAGTAGTGTCGCTTTTGCTTCAACCTCATTATTGGTTCCATCTTTCAGTTTTTGAGCTGCACATACAAGGAAATTACCAAGCCAATCTCTAACAATGACCCTTGCACCAAATGACCATGGGTTTCCTTTGGCAGCCCCATCAAAGTTCACTTTCCACCAACCCTTTTCTAGTTTCCTCCAAGTTTCAGCCTTTCTCCTAGCTGCTAACTACTAGCAACCACACCTTTGTTTGAAAACATGATTTTGATCCCTGACCATTCAAATTGGATATTTATTTCATCTGAGGTGTAAGGGGTAAAAGAATTTAAATGTGTAGTGGAGGCACTTAACACTTATTCAATGGAAAGATTAATTATATCCTTAATTTTGTCTAGGTACTCCAACTTATCTTATAAAAATCTTCTATTTCTCTCCTTCCAAATCTCCCAAACCACAATGGATGGAGATATATGCCACACTACAAAAAGAGTGGATTTTCATGGAGAAACTGACCAACTAAAGAATAATTCCTTTACAAAGTTTTGTAGAGGTTCAGACCAACCTAAATTACCTCTAACCAACTCCCAACACTCTTGAGCAAAGCTACAATTCACCAAAAGATTATTCACATCCTTAGAGGCTTCCTCACATAATAAACATTTGGTTGGTCCATTAAATTCATACCTCTTCCTTATTTCCCTTGTTAAAATTCTCCCATGAGTAGCAACCCAAGAAAAGGAACCTAATATTGGAAGGAAATCCTTATTCCAAAAGAGCTTATAGGGTCACTCTAGTTCAGTTATCTCTTAATATTTTAACTTGTAGCCTAACTTAACTGAATACCTCCCACTCTTAGCTGCACACCAAATAAGTTTATCCTATCTTCCAAAGGAAGTAGCTTCTCTACTCTTGAGGATATTCCTCATTAATATTTTATTGTGCTCAGAAAGCCCCAAATTCTCAATACTTTTCAAGCTAACTTCCTGACACAAGGGAGATGTTTTGACTTCAAGGTAATCACCTACCTTATCACCCCATAAATTCAAGAAAATATTTTTAACATATTGGAAAGCAACAATATCCTTGAGGTTGGGGTGCCCATTCCATGAATTATCCCAAAAGGAAGCTTTCTTCCGATCGCCTATAAGCCAACAAATGTGATCATAATAATGGGTCTACATTCCATCATGAAGTTCCAAATAAAAGAACGACCTGGGGGATTTATGACTATCAAGATTATGTCATTCTCCATGCTATCCAAATACTTAGCTTTCAAAATTTTGACCCAAAGCATATTTGGATCAAAATACATACCCCACACTAATTTTGCACTTAAAGAAAGATTGGTTTAATGCTAATTACGGAGACCAACACCACCATTCACCTTTGAGAAACAAATATTCTCCCATGAAATCAAATGAATTCTATCATCCGAATTAGGCCCATTCTAGAAAATTTTCCTTAATCTCTACTCTAAAAAATTTAACACCTTCTTAGGAACCTTGAAACAACTCATAGAATAAATCACCATGCAGGATATGAAAGTTGAAGAAGGAGAATCCTACCAGTAGAGGTAAGCTATTTCCCTTTCCAACCTTCTAATCTAGTAATGCAATTGTCAATAAGCCCTTTCTAAAGGTCTGAACCCTCTACACCAGCAAAGAGGGGAACACCAAGATATTTCTCAAGCAGTTTGCCTTGTTTCACACCCAAGATCTTGAAGATAGACCTTTGTGTGTCCAAATTAGTATTAAATAAGTAAACTTCTGAGTTGGGCCAATTAATACTTTGAATTGAGGCTACACAATATTTATCCATAGTGGTTCTAATCACTCTAGCCTCCATTATTTATGCCTCCCCCTTCAGATATGTATCATCTACAAATTTGAGATGTGAAAGGGGATCAAGTCCTTCTACCACTCTAATACCTTTCCTACTTCCATCACACCTCTGTTATCAAATCAATCACCCTAAGACCTCAACAAGGATGATAAACAGAAAGAAGGAAATTAGGTCACCTTGTCTAATCCCTTGAGAAGTTTTAAATAAACCTTGAGGGATGCCATTAACCAGGACTAAGATTCCAGGGGTTTTAATACAACTACCAATCCACTTTAACCAAATTTTTAGAAAAAATAAACTTTCTAAGAACATTGAGTAGAAAAACTCTATTAACATTATCATATGCCCTTTTAATTTCTATCTTGATCATCATCTTCCTTAACTTTGCAACTTTTGTTAGGAATAGTCCCAAGAGATAACTGAGAAGGGGGGGTGAATCAGTTATCTACAAGATTCAATTCTTTATCCAATTAAGTACATAAGAACATTAAGCACATACATAATAAGATAACACTTAACACAACACCATAATTTTGGTTACGGGGAAACCCAAATAGGTAAAACCCCAGTGGGAATTAGCACCCACTATAAAATGCACTAGAGTATAATGATCCTTATTAGAAGATATTACAACCCTATTAGGAGTTGATCTTTACAATACATGAAGTACAGTGACCTTGTCAAGGGTCAGACCCTGTTAGGAGTCTTTTACAAATAACCTTGTTAAAGGTGGGACACATTGTTCGGGAGCACACTGCTCAAATGGTGAAGGTTGTAACCTTCTGTATAACAGATACACACTATATCTAGATCTTGGTGAACTAGAGAGTAGACCTATTTTATTGATCAGTTCCAATGAATAGCATATACTCTCTTCTTCTTCACATAGATCTTCAACTGATGATTGACTATCTCAGTACATTCACATCTTCTACTCTACTTTCACAATCACACTTGGCAATCACAACTGACTGGCTATAAATATCTTTCTCAAATGATATAATCTAGTCGGCCTATTAGAACTTCCTTGAAATCATAATAGAGAAACAATATAACTCTAAAATAACATCTCCAACGGCTAAACCAAGCACGCAACACAAATAGGACCACACAACTCAATATGAGTAGATGCGTCACTTCACACAGTCAAATCCACCAAATTAATTGAAACTTTATTCTCATGCTAAAATATGTTATGCACTCTTAACCAAACATTCTTAACTCATCACCAAACACGCATATTAAAATGATAGGCGCAACTACTAAAACAATATAAACATTGTCGACTCCATCAGATAATCTCAGGAAATTATAACTGACAAATAACTCACATCATAACTTAACTTGTACTGCACAACTAACTCTACATCCATGAACATAGCTTCACAAACATTTCTACAACACAAATATAAACACGCAAGGCTCCATCATAACCACACTGAAAATCACATACAAAACTCTGCCTGTAGCACTATCAAGAACACTACTGATATAAACAATTGTATAACTGTCTGCACTCATAATCAACCTTTGTGTCTATGATATCATGTTGATAACATATCTAAGAAACATATGCTCAAGGCTCTCTACATAAGACTACCACGCATGCTTCTTACCATATTTTGTCATCAATGAAAACATACAGTCAACACTGGCTTGCTGGCAAATCTCCAACAATCTCCCCCTTTGGCATTGATGGCAACATATGGAATAAAAAACACCACCAATCCAAATGAACAATTATTTTATAACATTCTCCATTTCCTCAACAAAATTCCCCCAAGGATGAATCCTCCATCTACTGTTGAATGCTCTGAATATCTATTGTTGCATCTTCTTACTGTATACTCCCACTTACTTCATACTCCTCAACATTTTTGTTTTTCATGACTATATACTCCCCCTTTGACATCAATGGAAAATGGCACTAAAATAAATAAGCACATGTACTACTCTTGAAGTAGAGTAGTCAACCATTCATCATTCATTGAGGACTGATGCACTATTACAAACTATAATCAGATCTAGGGAAGGGAATTACTCTTAGCTTCTTCATGAGATACTCAAATGTATCCTTCAGTAAAGCCTTTGTGAAAATGTCTGCTAGTTGTTCTTTTGTACTCACATAATCCAACTTTACTTCTTTCTCTGCAACTTTCTCTCTTAGGAAGTGATATTTTATCTCAATGTGTTTTGTCTTTGCATGCATCACAAGGTTCTTTAACATATTGATAGTGCTAGTGTCGTCACAATGAATAACAATAGGGAAATCAATCTGAATTCCAAAGTCCTTTATCATCTACTTGATCCACACATTTGTTGAACAATTTAATGTTGTTGCTACATACTTTTCTTATGTTGTTGATTGAGAAATATAATTTTGCTTCTTGCTTGTACAAGTAACAAGTCTATCTCCAAGAAATGTTGCTCCTCCTTAGGTGCTTTTTCTATCATCAATGCAACCTACCCAATATACATCTGTATATACATGAAGTTTTACATTCTACGAATTAGGATACCATAAACCATAGTCTATAGTTCCTTTCAAATATCTGAATATCCTCTTTACTACCATCAAATGACTTTGTTTAGGTTCTGCTACAAATATTCCAACAATACCAACTACATTAGACATATTTGGTCTAGATTGACTAAAATATATGAGTTTACCAATCATAGACTTATATAGGGTCGTGTCTACTGATGTTGAATCATCTTCTTTTGAAATCTTTCTTCTTGTTATCATAGGGGTACTTACTGGCTTGCAATCAACCATCTTGAATTTCTTCAATATCTCTTTCACATAGATTGATTAATGAAAATACCTTTGTCTGTTTGTTTCACATTCAATCCCAAAAAGTTCTTGATAGGTCTAGTCATGCTCATTTCAAATTCATTTTGCATCTCTTTAGCAAATTCTGCACTAAGCTTGTCATTACCACCAAAAATAGCAACTAGTAATAATCCTTCAAGTGTCTCTCTTATTAATGAGTTACAATATGTTGCTCCTTTCTTGAATCCAATCTTAGTCAAGTAACCATCTAGTCTTTCATACCATGCTCTAGGGGCTTGCTTAAGTCCATAAAGTGCTTTCTTCAATATGCATACCATATTAGGTTTTTCTAATAAAGTAAATCCTTCAAGATGCTCTATGTAGACTTCTTCCTTCAACTCTCCATTTAGGAATGTTGACTTAACATCCATTTGATATACTTTAAAGTCTTTGAATGTTGCATAGGCTAGAAATAATTTTATACCTTCCAATCTTCTTATAGGGGGAAATGTATCAGAACAATCAATTCCTTCTCTCTGTGCATATCCTTTACATACTAGTCTTGCTTTGTTCCTTACTATTGTACCATTTTCATTCATCTTGTTTATGAATATACACTTGGTTCCAATCACATTCTTGTCACTAGGTCTAGGGACCAATTCCCATGTATCATTCTTAACTATTTGATCTAGCTCTTCTTTCAATGCTTCATGCCAATCTGAATCATTACATGCATCTTCAACACTTAAGGGTTCAATTTGTGAAAGTAAACATATTGCTTCATCAATTGTTGAACTCTTTTCCTTTGATTTTGTCATGACTTTTCCATTATGATCTCCAATGATATCTTCTTTTGAATGGTATCTAGATGTGAATTTTGGAACATTAGGTGTGACTCTCTCATCTCTCTTCTATGATTCTTCTTCACTTGTTTCGGGATCATTGAATAATACATAAATGATGTCAAACATTTCTTCAACAAATTATTCTCTGCTGATAGGACTAGGTTCTTCTTCAATCATAGGTGCATAATCATGATATCTCTCTTGAATCATAAACTTTTCATCAATCTTTACATGAGCACTTTCAATGATCTTCTTCGATCTTAAGTTAAAATATCTATAAGCTTTTCTTTTAGTAGAGTAACCAAGAAAAATACCTTCATCACTTCTTGTATCAAACTTGCCAATAGCTTCATCTCTCTTAATGTAGCACTTGCTTCCAAAGATTCTAAAGTATTTTACTATAGGTAGATTCCCAAACCATAGCTCATAAGGTGTCTTGTCTACGCCTGGCCTCAATTGAATTCTATTGATAGTATACACTACAGTATTGATTGCATCTCTCCAATAGGTGTGTGCAAATTTTCCTTCAATCATGATAGTGCGCATTGTGTCAAGTATGATCCTATTTCTTCTTTCTACAATTCCATTATGCTGAGGGGTTCTTTGCACTTAGCTATCTCTTTATCCCATGTTCTTTGCAATACTCATAAAATCTATCAGAGGTGAATTCTCCTTCTCTATCTAATCTCAAACATTTTATCTTTAATCTAGACTCATTTTCAACTTTAGCTTTGAATATTTTGAGCTTCTCAAATGCTTCAGATTTATCTTTTAAGAACTCAACCCACATCATTCTAGAATAATCATCAACAAATAAAATAAAGTACCTTTCACCATAGTATGATCTTGTTTGAGTTGGTCCACATAGGTCTGTATGTATTAGATCCAATTTGTTCTCTACCAAATTATGCTTTCTTCTAAATGAATTCCTCACATGTTTTCCCATCACACATTCCCTACATATTGTATCAACTAGTTTTGCAATACTAGGGAGGTCTCTTACTGCCTTTACATTTCTTATCTTTACTATATTGTCAAAATTAATGTGACATAGTATTTTGTGCCATAACTAACTATCATCTACTTTAGCAACAAAAAAACTTGCTTCTGAATTAAGCTTAAAAATATTACCTTTTGTCTTTGAACCTGATGCAATCATTACTCCTTTGTTATTAATGATGCACTTATTGTCTTTGAATTCCAATTGATATCCTTTGTCAAGAAATTGTCCAACACTTAGTGTGTGTGTGAATTTTGTACCTAGCTATGAACACAACACTTCAGTAAAACATTAGAGGTTAGCAAAAATCAAAATATGCAAATAAGAACAATATAGCTAACCAGGTGATTTACTGCCTTCTAGTAGATGTGAGTATGGTATTCTTAGATTAGACCGAGATCAGTGACAATGCAACACCTAAACGAAGGATTTAAATGATGAAAGCAATAAAATATGAATGCAAACTAATCTATTTTTTTTATTTTTGATGCAATAAGATGAGAAAAACTAATAATAAATTAATCTAAGCGGATTGAAATGATATGCAAATTAAGCTAACAATGATATGAAATATGAAACTAGAATGAATTGAAAACAAGATTGATCTCACAAAATGTTGATTCGCAAGAAGCTTGATGATTCCTCTTATGTCAATTTGCCAGAGTAAGTATGCAAATTCTATGGATCCTTTTAGAAGAGTTGAAACCTTGATTTTATAGAAATCCAGGGCTTTGAGGATGCAAGAGAAAAGCCATAAATCACTCTTGATAAACTCAGGTTGATTTTTGAGTTAACAAGAAATTAGAAATAGATAACTCATAAAATCATGCAAAATCATGCAAGAACAACTTTTTAACTCAAATCAGAAGTTTAGATCAACTTTGAACTCAAAATAGATGTTGAGTTTCGAAAAGATAACAACTTGAATTGATTTTCTGATTTAAAGTTTAACTACTCTTTGAATGTGCACAAATAATCATGAATTAATTAAATAAATAAAGTGATTTATCTTCAACTTAACTGATTTTAAATTTAAAAATAACTGATTTGTGGGTTAATCAATTATTTTAATCAAACTTTTATTCAAAAACTATATTATTAAATATTGACAACTTGGATTTAATCAATTAAATAAATATTTAATCAATTATTCGTAGGAGATTTGATTTATTGTCAAAATTAAATAATATAATTAGGAATAAATAGAATTAAATCTAATTAAATAACTAAGTGGTAGTATTAATCTAATTAATTAAATATTCAGAATATTCAATTAATCAAACTTTAGGATAAATAGGATTCATCACCAAATAATAATTAAATTAAAGATAATTAGAATAAATAAGAATATTGCTAGGAATATTCCCCGACGCAGAATTTATGATAAAATCAATTAGGATTTTGATAATGTGCAAATGTGCCTTAGGTTAGGACTTCGATGTCAATTTCATTCGAATTGAAGATGTAGGAGGTTAATGAACCTATAGCCCATTTTTGGGGTATTACACTTAGTAGGTTATGCTGCAAACCATCAACATATAGAACATCATCAATATTATTCTTTCCATCCAAGGTGATAGCTCCTCTACCTATTATAGGTTTAGGAGTGTTGTCTCCAAATCTAACCATGTCACCTTTGTACTTATCCAAATGTACAAATCTATCTTTATCTCATGTTATGTGATGTGAACAACTATTGTCAATGATCCAATCTGTTCTGATGTCAGCTTGTGAAATTAATGCTAACTCTTGTGCTTTCTTTTCATCTTCAATATCCATTTCATCAAACATTTTCTCCATATCTTTAATAGCAATGAATCCAATTTCATCTTCTACTGAATCTTCATCTAGGATGTTTATCTTGCTCTCATATTCTATTGTCAGAGTAGTCATCAACTTATCCATTATGTTTTCTTCCAAAATTTCTCCACCATTGTTTATGATTCCTACAACTTCTTCATTAATTCTTTGATTGTAGGCTCTAATGTTCTCTTCAGGTAGCATCTCCAATGTATTGTACTTTTTCTTCCATATCTTTTTGTGTACATTCTTGGCTTGGATGTCTCCTTCAAACATGTCTTCTAGATACTTCCATATCTTGTAGGCTTTATCCACTTTCTTGATCTCTGAAAACTCACTGTTAGATAAGGCACTGATAAAGACTTCTTTGGTAATAGAATTTTGAGTGAACATTTCCTTTTTCTTAATAGTTGCATCTTCCTTTGCAAGATATGATAAAGAGGGAATCTGAACTTCTTTAGTAGCTACTTCAAAAATCTCAAAAGTAATGCACTACAAATGTGTTGTCATTTTGTTCTTCCAGTCTAGATAATTTTCTCCATCAAAATTAGGACTTTCTTTTTTAAAGAATGCCATCTGATCAACCTCAAGTTGTTAAACTTTATGTCCGAGGCACTTGGCTCCGATACCAATTATTAGGAATAGTCCCAAGAGATAATTGAGAGGGGGGGTGAATCAGTTATCTACAAGATTCAATTCTTTATCCAATTAAGTATAGAAGAACACTAAGCACATACACAATAAGATAACACTTAACACAACACCACAATTTTGGTTATGAGGAAACCCAAATAGGTAAAAACCTCAGTGGGAATTAGCACCCACTATAAACTGCACTAGAGTATAATGATCTTTGTTAGAAGATCTTACAACCCTATTAGGAGTTGATCTTTATAATTCATGAAGTATAGTGACCTTATCAAGGGTTGGACTCTATTAGGAGTCTTTTAAAAATAACCTTGTTAAAGGTGAGGACACACTGTCCGGGAGCACACTGCTCAAATGGTGAAGGTTGCAACCTTCTGTATAACAAATACACTATATATGGATCTTGGTGAACTAGAGAGTAGACCTCTTTTCTTGATTGGTTCTAATGAATAGCATATACTCTCTTCTTCTTCACATAGATCTTCAACTAATGATTGATTGTCTCAGTACATTTGCATCTTCTGCTCTGCTCTCATAATCATGCTTGGAAATCACAACTGACTGGCTATAAATATCTTTCTCCAAATGATATAATCAAGTCAACCTATTAGAACTTCCTTGAAATCATAATAGAGAAACAATATAACTCTAAAATAACATCTCCAATGGCTAAACCAAGCACACAACATAAATAGGACCGCACAACTCAATATGAGTAGACGCATCACTTCACACAGTCGGCTCCACCAAATTAACTGAAACTTTATTCTCATGCTAAAATATGTTATTCACTCTTAACCAAACATTCTTAACTCATCACCAAACATGAAACCAAACACACATATCAAAATGATAGGCACAACTACTAAAACAATATAAACACTGTCAGCTCCATCAGATAATCTCAGGAAACTATAACTGATAAATAACTCACATCATAACTCAGCTTGTACTATGCAACTAACTCTACATCCATGAACATAGCTTCACAAACATGTCTACAACACAAATATAAATGTGCAAGGCTCCATCACAACCACACTGAAATTCACATACAAAACTATGCATGTAGCACTGTCAGAAACACTACTGATATAAATAATTGTATAACTATCTGCACTCAGAATCAACCTCTGCGTCTATGATATCATGCTGATAACATATCTAAGAAACATATGCTCAAGGTTCTCTACATAAGACTACCATGCACATTTCTTACCATATGTTGTCATCAATGACAAACATATAGTCAACACTGGCTTGTTGGCAAATCTCCAACAACTTTCACCGAATGAGTGGCTTCATGGGAAATAATAATACCTTCAAAGATGGATCTATTAGGGGAAAAGCCACTTTTTTCTTTAGAGATAATGTTAGGCAAGAGCCCTTATATTCATTGGCCATGACTTTAGTAATGACCTTATAGACTATATTACACAGAGCTATAGGTCTATAGTCTTCAAAGGAGAGACACTCCTTTTTCTTAGGAATGAGAGTGATGAAAGTATTGTTGAAGTCTTTCAAGATGAAGCCTTTAAATATATATTACTCAACCACACCACACAACTCCTCGCTAATGATGTCCTGGGATTTCTAAAAAAATATGGTCGAGAGACTATCAGGCCCCGGTGCTTTCTCTCCCCCCATGCTGAAAAGGGCCTTCTTCACTTCCTCCAAAGTAATCACTGATGAGCCACAAAGATGTTGGCATGTGATGGTTTGGAGCACTGAGAATCACTTAAGGGTTTTCATTTATGGAAGCACTTATGTTAGAGTGATCACATGTTGTGGAGATTGCCACTAGAGTCTTAGTCATGAAAATGACTAAGTACTAAATCAGGATGATAGGGTACAGTGGCATAGTTTTGGTCAGTGATGAATATATAGAAGGTATTATAGCTTGTGAAGTTAACTGGAGGTATTTTGGGATATTCACATGCTTTAGTTGAGATCACATAAGTTTTGGTTACCAGATTTGTGAGATATAGTGTTCAGAAGATATGCGAAGGCAGTAAAATAGTGTAACAGGGATATTATTAGTTGCGAAGATTAAGGAAGGAAAAGTGAATATGGTAACATGCTAAGACAGAAGAATAAATTATATTTCTAACTCTTTGGTATTGTAAGAGCACTGACTCCATAGATAACATTTTCATGAGTTATTATTATATTTTGCATGATAATTGTGAAGCTGACTGGAAGGCTGATTTTGTATAAGTATGGAGTGTTTTTTTTTTTGTGAAGTATGGTATGGTAATGATGATAAAGTAATTTTTTGAATAGAAGAGTAGAGATCATATGTGAGATCAGTAAGAGTTCAAGCTACAATTGGAACTATCTAAGCAAGATAGGTGCTTGTATTATTCCCCTTTTGAGAACTATTTTTGGGACAGTATTGGTTGTAAGAGCAATGTGCTCACCACCTTTAACCAAGTGTTTTGAATACCCCTAACAAGGTTTTGTATTCCTCTAAAAAGGAAATGTACTATGTAACAATCAGCTCCTAACAAGGCTAGATCTCCTAATAGGGATATTATATTTTAATACATATTTGTGAGTGCCATCCCCACCGGGGTTTTCCCTTTGGCCAGGGTTTCCTCGAGAACAAATCATGGTGTAATAAATGTGTTATGTTTGTATGCTCTTTTCATTTCTGCATTACTTTGGATTATTTATAATTGTTTAAAGTTAAAAGAACCAAAGTTATGTAATACTGATTCAACCCCCCTCTCAGTATTACCTAATCCTAACAATTAGTATCAGAGTCGTTGGCCCTTGAAGAAAAAGTCTAACAACTTAAGGGAGATCATAATGGATTCAGAAGCTTTGCAAGAGAACTTTGAAGCTGCACTTGAAGATATGGATAAGATGAAAGTTGAAAATGGTGAATTAAAATTCAAGTTAAGAAAAGTAGAAGGTTTCATGAGAAAACTTAAAGAATAGCTTGAGATTGTAAAAAATCAGAGACAAGACCTTATGGAGAAAATCAAAGAAGGTTCAGACAATGACACATCAGACAAAGTAAAGAATTTGGAGCAAGAAAAAGAACAAATTAATCTTTTGATGATCAAGGAGATTTAGCATGAAAGAAACAAAGTTGAAATGTCACTAAAAGAAGGTAACTTGCAGATAGGACAAATGAAGACCGAACTTGACCACTACAAGGATAAATATCAAGAATTGGATAAATACAATCAGATCATTAAAGGTGAACTCACTCAAGACAAATTACTCATTGAAAAATTACACACAAGCATTGACAAGAGTGATGAACAAAGAGCAGGACAAAAATCTAAAGGAGATAAGAGTGGATCTAATGAAGCTGAAAGTTTAAAAATTCAAGAACTAAAAGAAGCCAAGAATGAGGAAAGACCTATTCCTGAAGAAAGGCCTATAAATGAAGAACCTAGAGAACAGTTCAGACCTTTTAGAGGTAGATGCTTTGGATGCAACAAATTTGGACACATGAAAAGATATTGTAGAAGTAAAGGTAACTCTAAGCCCTTTACCAGCTATTGTTTTAATTTCTATGAGTATGGACACAAGAAGAAAGATTGTAGAAAACCTTATCAGTCCAGGTACAAAAAAGACTTTGTCAAAGAGGAATCTGCAGCCAAGGTTACTTGTCAAAAATGCAATAACTTTGGGCACACAACAATGTATTGTAAGCTACAAACTAATCAAGAAAGAAGAAGACCACCTATTTGTTACAAATGGAAAAATCCAGGTCACATTGTGAAGTTTTGTAGATACAATGGAGATGATAATAGAAGAGGACCAAGGAGATCTAGTGAACTAGAAGGACCACCACTTGTGGTCATAAGGAAGAATATTAGTGGCAGTGGTAAAAACCTAAATGATTACATCAATGAATACAAGAAATTAGAGGATGAGAAGATATGGAAAGTAAAAGTTCTAAATAAGGCAGTGGTCCAAGGAGAGATAGTTGATGATGTTATGTCTTTACATGATGAATTCTTTGAGGCATCAACCTAGAAGGCCTCATGGGGAGCATTGGATGGAGACAACAAAAATTATCTAGCCCCTGTATAAGTGGAGTAAGCTCATGCAAGCTTAGGTGTGATGTGTACAGATGTTGTGGAATCTGAAGATGAGATCATAGCACTTGAAGATTCATCTTCTATGTTCATGAGTTTTACATTGACTGGACTGCATGCAAAGTTGAGCTACCTGTGTTTAATGCTCACACTAAAGTTGTGATAGATAAAAGACTTAAGGGATCTCACTCCACCATTTGTTGATCAGCAACTAAGGAGATATGAAGTGGGAAAGAAGAACAGTGATCTAGCAGAGATATTTTGTGTTCACATGAAGCCAACCATCAGATTCAAGCACGTTTATAGTATTTAGACCTAAATGTCTTTGGAAAAACATGGATGCACTACTAGTTTATGATGTTGTAGACAGACCTAGATACAAATTCAAAAGGCATCCATTCAAATCCTATGAGGATGATCCAGAAGGAGCATTTTCACAAACCCCCGTAGGCATGTTACACGTAGAAGATATTAGAGCATACATTCACTACAAGTATGAGACCATCGGGGAGGTTAACATCTATAGTGAATTGGACAGTATGGTAGAAGCTAATGGATCCATGGTAGAGGAATTCAAACACCTAAAAGATCAATCAATCATTAAGTTAACCCTACTCACAGAATTCATAGAAGTCGAATGGTTTAAGATCATTCTTAGCAGAATTCATGACCAATTTTTATAGATTGGTGAGCAACCAACAAAGATTTGTGTGCAGATGATTCATGAGATCACAGGCCTTGATAATGAGGGATCCCTACCTATGGCTGAGAAAAACCTAAGGAAACAAGTAGAAACCCTAACTCATTCCAAATGGGATAAGAGAGGGGTGACTATTAATGATATATATTTACAGGATGTCAGATTGATAGCAATGTTGCTAGGTTACAAATTGTTTTACAGTAGCAGATCAAACTCTTTTTCTGCTAGAGTTATCATGATGGCTTATAGAATGGTTAAGGAAAACAAACAATATAACCTTTGCGAAGTTTTGGCACAATAGTTTCTAGAAAATGTTAAGGTTGTTAAGAAATACAAATCCAAAGCATTTAGGTATGGATCATTACTAGTTCATATGTATATTCATGTCATTCATAACTTTCCTGGCATGCATCCGAGAGCATGGAAGAATGATGTACCCACTGGACTTCAAATCTCAGACAATTATAGAAGATAGAAGAAAGACTGGGTAGATGGAGAATTGTTTTCTATGAAAAAGATACTACAAAGGTAGATGAAAGAAAGGTATAGGATATCAGAAGAGATAGTGGAAAAATATGAAGACGCTATATGTTTCATGGTTGAAATAGATTGTGTTTGTTTTGAGGCAATTGATCCTAGAACCAAGTGGTGCTATCCTATGGGATATGAGGTAAGTGCTGAAATCCTAATCATGCAAGTGGAACATGTATTAGCAGCAAAAAAAGACCCTACCCAAGAAAGATGGGGCACTTACAGAGAGAAGTATGAGAAAGTGAGACAAGAGTAGGAAAAGGTAACAAGGAAGAGAAAGGTAAGCAAAATTTTTGAAGATATTACTGCAAAGGTGGGAATCACTAAGGAGCAATTGAAGAGAATAAGAGATAAAATGGAGGCATCTTCTAGCATAGTTTTTGATGCACCTGATCCTTCTGAGGGGGAGAAATTAGTAGTTCCTACTATTACTATTATTGATGCACAAGAAGAAGAAATTCAAGAAGTTGTGCCTACAGTCATTCCTAGAATATCTACAAGGACAGGTAAGCAGGATAGTCCCAAAGAAAAAGAGATTGAAGTGAAAAGGAAGAAGGAAGAGGAAAAGACAATTGAGATAACAGCTCAAAAAGATCCACAAACTTTGTGGAAATGGGACCTTAAATCACTACAGAAGAGAGCATTGAAAGATGGAAACCTAAAGACTATAGATAGATACTATGAAAGATATGGATCCAAGGAAAAAGTGATCATAGAAGATATTTTCATTAAGTATCTACTATCTTTTAAAAGGAATCTATTGGAAATTGAAGGGAGTGTTCCTAAGGAACTGTATAGTAAACTAGAAATCAGGAAACAGTTAGCACATTCGAAGGATGAGAACATAAGAAACAAGGCAATTGAAGATATGTTGTCGGTTGTATCTATACAGGAAAGAGATAAAATCATAAATGCACTAAAACCTCTACTAAGGACAAAAGCTAGACTAGTGAAGATTATGGCTAGGAATTATGATGAGGTGATTGAGGACACCCAAAGGCATTAGACCAAGTTCTAATGTATGACATGCCAAAGAAGGTTTCACCTCCAAAGGCTTCTAAAGCTATACAATTGGGTTTAGGAGAAATTTCCAAGGTAGTGGAAGAAAGTACTCAAGATAGCATGCAGCCAGATTTCTTTGTCACTAGTGTGCTGGTTAGCCTTGACACTTCGCAGGATATAAATGATCCATTTTTGGATAATGTGGATAGTGCAATGGAAGTTGAAGATCAAGAGAAGAGAGATGAAGAGAAATCATAAGAAAAACAAGAAGAAGAAAAAACAACAAGAGGAGAAGCAAGATGAATAGGTAAAATTAGAAAAAGTCACTAAGGTCAGTTTGGACACATCTTTATTGTTGGAAAGTGTGGCCAAACTAGTCAGTTATGATGTGGACAACATGGATGAAGATGAGCTGATGAGACTATCATTTATGGATTTTTCTAAAGCCAAGGAGAGAGCAACTCAAAAAGGAGATAAAAGAGCTAAGATAATGGTCAGGGTTGTTGAAATAGTGAACAAATTACTTCCCTTGTCAATTATCCTCAAAGACAGATGAAGTTGAGAATCTTAGTACAGTATTGGATAGCTTTGATAGTCATTTTGACTCATTGCTAAAAACAACAGAGGAGAAGGTTGAAAATAACTTCTTGGGAAAGAAGTTGAGCAAAGTTTGCAAGTCCATTTCATGGGACTTGGGCATTCTTAAGTCTACCACTCTTAAGGCCAAGAGTTGTGTAGCACAAGGCAAGAAAATTTACAGCTATTGCATAAACCATTGCAGACATATAAAGAACATTAAGGAGATCATAGCTAAGGATAGGGATACCCTTGAAAGTCTAATGGATAGTTGTGAATCATCTTCAAAAACTATGGGAGAAATGGATAAAGAGACATCCAGACTATTGGACAAGATAGGAGTACTAGAAATGGAGAAAGGGAGAGTTGTGGACAGATTTGGCTCATTGAGAAGACTATTGACCCCCAAGCTCTCAATGTTGGAGACTCATCTCTCTGAGATGATAAAGGTTGAAGGCTCAATGTCAGTATCCAATCTCACTAAGCTTAAGGTAGCAGAGATAGTGTCATATGCACTGAATGGATTAATCCATGTCAATGAACTGTTGATAAGTTCATGGAATGAAGAAGTTAAGATCTTGGAAAACTCCTTCCAAGATGTCTTAAATCTAGTGAGTAAGCACTGAATCTTTTGTGCTTAAGTTTTACAGTTTTCTATATACCTTTTCTATTGATGTCAAAGGGAGAGAAAGAAAAAGGAAAAATGAGGAAGAGAAATAAATAGGTAGATTTATATGTAGAGAAGAAATTTTTTTTTAAAAAGAGAAGAAAAAGAAGAGAGTTACTTTGTGACACTTAGTCATTTTTCTAAGTGTTGCCATCAATGCCAAAGGGAGAGATTGTTGGCATGTGATGGTTTGGAGCACTAAGAATCACTTAAGGGTTGTCATTTATGGCAACACTTATGTTAGAGTGATTGCATGTTGTGGAGATTGCCACTAGAGTCTCAGTCATGAAAATGACTAAGTATTGAATCAGGATGACAGGGTACAATGGCATAGTTTTGGTCAGCGATGAAGATATAGAAGGTATTATAGCTTGAGAATTTAACTAGAGGTATTTTGGGATATTCACATGCTTTAGTTAAGATCACATAAGTTTTGGTTAGCAGATCTGTGAGATACAGTGTTTGGAAGATATGCGAAGGCAGTAAAATAGTGTAACAGGGTATATTATCAATTGTGAAGATTAAGGAAAAGTGAATATGGTAACATGCTAAGATAGAAGAATAAATTATATTTTTGACTCTTTGGTATTGTAAGAGTGTCGACTCCATAGATAAGATTTGCATGAGTTATTATTATATTTTGCATGATAATTGTGAAGCTGACTGGATGACTGGAAGGCTGATTTTGTATAAGTATGGAGTGTTTTTGTAAAAGAGAAGTATGGTATGGTAATGATGATAGAGTAAGTTTGAAAATAGAAGAGCATAGATTAGATGTGAGATCAGTAAGAGGCCGAGCTATAATTGGAACTATCTAAGCAAGATAAGTGCTTGTATTGTTCCCCTTTTGAGAACTATTTTTGGGACAGTATTGGTTGTAAGAGCAGTGTGCTCACCACCTTTAACCAGGTGTTTTGAATACCCCTAATAGGGTTTTGTATTCCTCTAATAAGGAAATGTACTATGTAACAATCAACTCCTAATAGGGCTAGATCTTCTATTAGGGATATTATATTTTAGTATATATTTGTGGGTACCATCCCCACCAAGGTTTTCCCTTTGGACAGGGTTTCCTCAAGAACAAATCATGGTGTAATGAATGTGCTATGTTTGTATGCTCTTTTCATTTCTACTTTACTTTGGATTATTTATAATTGTTTAAAGTTAAAAGAAACAAAGTTCTATAATGTTGATTCACCCCCCCTCTCAGTATTACCTAATCCTAACAAAAGCTGCTCATATTTTACATCCTATTTTGATCACATCCTTGTTGTTTTAAAATATTTTTTATAGTCTATCTCTTTAAACTTTGGTTTCTTGTTTATAGTTGGAAAGACTTTCCTATAACCTTTGAGTATTAAGAATTCACTATTTGAACTTATAAAACCTTTATTATGCAACATGATTTTAATGCAATACTTTATAGTTTGTTTTGATAAATGTTTGGTATGTGATGAATGGACATGTTGCATATTTCATGGAATTTATTTCTTTGTTTTGTTTGCATTAATGAAACATGGGCATCGTGCTAAAGACTAGAGTGATGGATGATTGCAAGGAACTGGGCATGCAGTGAAGGTGGTTGGTGGTTTCTCAAAGACCCGATCAAGGCAAGTTGAAGCATTCATAGAAAATCTGCAGTTGATGTTAATTCAAAGATAAGTTTCTCAAGTCACGAGGCAAGATTCTCATTGTCGAGGAAATTCAGGATAGTAGACACTATATTTGTTCTTGTCTTAATGAGTGAGTTTTTTGTTCATTGATGGATCAATTAATGTGTTCCTCTTTCTATGGAATAATTGATGACCCACCTTCCTTGTGGTGTATGGATTCGGTTAAGTTGTAGGTTTTTTTTTAGTATAAATAAATACTACTCCTCTGCATAGGTAGTAAGCTGATAGTGAGATAGAAGTTTGATAAAGATTGTTTTTTGGTTTCTAAGAGTTTATGCATGTAACAAGCTATGTTTATGAATAGATAATAAAGTTGAGTATATTCTAAGTAATTGAGTTTTCAGGAATACTCACTAAGGGGGCCCACTTAGTGAGATACTCCTCCATTAGTATAGTTTTCCTTTTTTGCATCCATAGTTTTCGAAGTTCCCACATTGACTGTTCCTGTAGCCACTAGAGTCCATTTCATGTGTATGTTCCTACAACAATAACAAACAATGTACTCCTTTTTTGGTGTGAACTAAGATTTATTTTCTTTAATCAAGTAAGTCAGATTAGTATTCTATTTTGCAAGGTTTTTTAGTTAAGTTACTTTAAGCATTTAACTTCCTGTAGCCATAGAACAGTATTTGCTTTATGTATTCCATTTCTTGTAATTTCTTTAGTAAATGGATTTAATGGGTACTTAGTGCACATCATGTGTCGCATCATTTCAAGTATACATCCTTGGATCAATATTTAAATATGTCTCCATAATAAGAAAATATAGCTACTTGGATAGGATATCCAATCCCCAACGAGAGTCAAGGATGTAGTTATTAAGTACTCTTTATGGAACCAACCATTTTTTGGTGTCGTTGCCAGGGATGGTGTCAAATAAGAGCCAACTCTAGCCATTCTTAGGATTAGTTAACACTTTCAAGATTTTCTAGTTGCTTTATCAAGAAGTCCCATGAAACCTCAAAGATCAACCGCATGTATAGAAGAAGGAGAGATGCTCCAGGAAGATTCCTTCCCAATCATCCTAATAATCAAATTGTAGAACCTTTTATACAATTGGAAAGTTATGAGGAATAATACTTAAACCTCTTTACAGATGCTATTGAGTCTTTTCCCACATCCTCATCCTCTTTAGAAGAAGAACCTATAGACCTCAATCCTTTTGGAGAAATCTTGGCCAATTTACATCTTTAACCACCTGAAGCCCTTTTCAATCTAAATAAAGATCTTGACAGCTATCTACCTTTAGTGGTTTATCAGCCAGGAGGTCAGCAAAGAGGTCTAGAAATGGAAAATCCACCTGCTACCTTTCCATTCCCAATCTCTGATCAACGTAATAACAATAATCTCAAGAATATCTTGGCATTAGCCTTACCCAAGTTTTATGGCCTAGTAAAAAAAGACCTTGATACCTTCCTCTTTGAGTTTGACATCCTTTGCAAAAGTTTTGAGTACACTACTAAATCCCATAGGCTTAAACTCTTTCCTTCAACTTTAAAGGAGCTAGCATTGAGATGGTTCATGGGTCTAGGAGATGATGTTATTCATAACTAGAATGAGATGAAGACTAAATTCTTGGAAAAATACAAGGAGTATTGTAGAGGGAATAATTTGAGAGGAGATGACATCTTCAAGATGTCCCAAAAAGAGGATGAAATTTTTGAAGACTTTATATCTCAATTTCTTTTCAGCCTACAAAAGAATACTCAACATGAGCTTAATAAATAATCCCAAAAGCTACTCTTTCAGTAAGGAGTACATGAGGGATGCAATGAAGCCTTAGACTTAATGGTAGGAGGAGATATCACCCAAGTTCCTTGGGAGGATATACAAAAAATCAACCTCAATTATTCTAGATTTGATGGTAAGAAAGGATGAGAATACAAATCTACTATGGGAAAATATAATGGTGCTAGAATTTCAAGGACAAAGATAACTTATCTATTGTCAAATTTCAAGTAGGACATTATCAATAATATGGAAAATCAGCTAGACACTATACAAGCAAAGAAGAAACATGATGAAGTTGAAGCCATGCTAGCTGAATTTTTTCCTCACTACAGACACAAGAAAATGGATTATAGATGCAAGACATTAGCCAATTTGGAAGCCAAACAGCTTCCCACTGAATTCAACCAAGTTATAGGAGATGATGACCATGTCTTTTATATTTCTCAAAGATGATTGTGGGCTCCAAGGAAAGGTATTCCACAAGATCCTTTGCTTTTTTCTAGTCCATTCTCTAATTCATATGGAACTCAATGGCCCCCTGTATTTAATAATCAACCTCAGCCTTAGAATACACCTCCACCTCAATTGCCGAATTATAAAAGTCCACAAAGAAATTGGTAAAATCCTCAAAGAGGGTGGCAAAAAAACTAATGAGGATGGCAGCCACCTCAGGGTAACTAGAAGAAAAACCCACAATGGAAAGGAGGCCAACAATGGAAGAACTAAAACTCTAGGCTCTTTCATCCACCTTCTCATCCTCCTCTGCCAACAATTATGCATCCTCCTACAACCAATTCAGGCAGCCCCAAGCCAACTCAGTTTCTTACTCAGCCTCTACCAAATCCAAATATTAAGCAACAACAACCTATGTACTTTGTAGATCAGTACTTAGATTATTCCCTTAATGTCAGTGATATTCATTTAAGGTCTAAGACTACATTATATACACTAAAGACCACATTAATCATAGAAGTACCAGTTAAAGAGCCTATAGCAATGGATACCCCTATTGTTCCTCCTATATGTAGTCCACCAAAAGAAATTGATATCCCAAAGGAAGTTGTTCCACCTTTTCCCAAAAGACTATAAGCTGAAAGGTGACAACCTCAAGAAGAAACAACCTTACATTACATACACTAGAGCCCTCATTAATCATAGAAGTACTGGTTAAAGATCTTGTAGCAATGGATACCCCTATTGTTCCTCCTATATCTAGTCCACCAAAAGAAACTGATATCCCAAAGGAATTTGTTCCACATTTTCCCAAAATACTACAAGATGAAGGACTGCAACCTCAAGAAGAAATAACCTTTGATATCGTTGACTAACTTAAGAAGATATGTGTTCATATTCCACTCTTCCAAGCCATCAAAGATGTTCCCTTGAATGGAAAATCTATTAAGGAAGCTTTCTTAAAGAAACTTGGAAGAAAGAAGAAAGATCCCTAGATTTTCCATGTTCTTGGCTAGTTAGCAGATATCATGTTAGGCAAGGTGGTGATTCCTAAATATTCTAATCTAGGTAGCCCAGTAGTTGAAAATATCATTAATGGTGAGTCTGTGAAAAATGCCCTAATTGATCTAGGTGTAGCCATTAATGTTATGACCAAACACACCATGTAACAACTTAATATCCTGGGTCTTAGATTTACTCCCACTGTCCTGCAGCTTGCAGATAGCTCAACTATGAAACCCGGCAGGATGGTTGAGGATGTAGTTGTAACTTTAGACTCTTGGGAATATCTAGTAGACTTCATGATTTTATCTCCTAAGGTAACACTTGGAGGTTATCCAATAATCCTGGGTCAGCCATGGTTGGCCACTACTGATGTACTAATAGGTTGTCAATCAGGAGATAGGACCATTTCAGATGGTCTTACCATGAAAAATGTATCCCTGTACCCCCTACTCAGTCTCAGCCAAATTTAGCTCAATCCATTTGGCCAAACTTGGTAGAAGAATCTAAAGAGATAAATTCAGTAGCTCAGTCGATGATGCTTCAAAGGAATCCTTTCCTACAATTGTAAGAAGAAGAGGAAATACTCACACATATCATGCAGAACAATTATGGAGTAGAGGAGCAATCCCCTGTTTGTTCATCCAATGTCCAATGCTCCCTGCAGCCATTGTATTCTAAATTAGAGTCCTCCAATTTTTCTATTGCTCATATTATACTCCATAAATTGCTACCTCAAGATATTCACACACCTCCCCTAACTGATGCTTCCATGTTAGAAATAACAAAGTAGATAGAGGTGTCTCTAGGACACTACTTGAACATAAACAACAAGCTCACGCAGTCTCAACAAGTGGCTTTGACAAAGCTCATGCATCAACGCAAGACTATGTTTGCTTAGGAATATAGGGATATGAAAGGGATATATCCCAAATTATGTACCCATAAAATATATATAACGGAAGGTAGTATGCATGTAAGACAATCTCATATGAGAGTAAACCCTTCCCTTAGGGAAATAGTCAAAACTAAATTAAAAAAAGTTGTTGATTGTTGGCTTTATATACCCCATATCAGATAGTCAGTGGGTTTTTCCATTAGTAATTGTACCCAAGAAGGGAGGAAAATGGAGAGTTTGTGTGGATTAAATGGATTTGAACAATGCCACTAGGAGGGACCATTTTCCTTTGCCATTTGTTGACTAAGTGCTAGATTCTTTGGCTGGGAAGAAATACTTTTCATTTCTGGATGGGTACAATGGATACAATCAGATAAGAATAGCCCCTGAGGATCATGAAAAGACCACTTTTACATGCCCATGGAGAACATTTGCATACTTTTTCTTATCCTTTGGATTATGTAATGCTCGAGCAACATTTCAAAGGGCAGTCATCAGTATCTTCTTAGATATTTCTCATGACTGCATGGAAATCTATATGGATGATTTTAAAATTTATGGAGTTACATATGATGAGACCTTAGCTAATTTTCAGAAAGTCTTGACAAGGTGTGAAGAACACAGTCTCTCTTTGAATAGTGAGAAGTGTTTTATGATGATGCAAGAAGGTGTTGTATTAGGACAATATATTTCTCAAGCTAGTATACAAGTTGACCCTGCCAAAATAGAAGTGATTCTCACTTTGCCTACTCCAACCAAACAAAAGGACATTTAGAGCTTCTTAGGCCATGCAGGTTAATAAAGAATATTCATCAAATATTTTAGCAAAATAGCCAGTCCATTGTTTACCCTCCTTACTAAAGATTCAGAATTCAATTGGACAGTAGCCTGTGATGATTCCTTCCTACAGCTGAAGACTATCCATACCCATGCACCTATCCTTAAAGGTCCAAATTGGTCTCTTCCATTTCATATACACATTGATGCTTCATATTTTTCTATTCGAGCAGTGCTTGGCCAAAAATAAAATTCCATTGAGCATGTTATTTACTTCATCAACAAGAATCTATAAGGTCCAGAATTAAACTATACGATTACAGAAAAAGAACTTCTAGCTATAATTTATGCCCTTAACAAATTTTGCCACTATGTCACAGGGTATCAATTTTTTGTCCATGTTGATCATGCAGCAATTAGGTATCTAATGAATAAGCCATTGATCTCTAGGAGATTGGCACGCTGGCTTCTTTTATTGTAGGAATTTAACTTGACCATCATTGATAAACCAAGAAAAGCTAATGTAGTTGTTGACTTTTTGTGTAGACTTCAGAACACTACTATTGGTGCCTCTCAGGTGATTGATGACAATTTTCCAAATGAACATTTTTTTTCTATATCTTCTCAAATGCCATTGTATGTAGACATTTCTAACTATCTTGCTTCTAACAAGATTCCAGCCTACTTCTCACCAAAGGAGAAGAGATTACTTGTGGAGAAGAGTTTCAAATTAACATGGATGGCCAATTTATTATTCTATAAAGGACATGATCAAGTCATGAGATGATGTGTGCAAGAGGATGAAACTTATGACATCCTTCATGCATGTCATGATGAGCCTTATGGTGGACACTTTGTGACCAAGAGGAAAGTCATGAAGATATTAACAATAAGATATTACTGGCCTACTTTACATAGAGATGCAACGATCTACATAAGGAAATGTGATAGATGCCAGTGAATGGGCTGCCCTACAAAGTTTGATGAGATTGCCTTGTATCCTCAGGTAGTTTTTACTCCCCTTGACAAATGGGGCATGGACTTTATTGGTCCTATTGAGCCCTCATCCAATGGATATTCCTATATCCTAGTCTGCATTGATTATATCACTAAGTGGGTGGAGGTTAGAGCCATGAAGCATGCTAGAGACAATAAGGTTTCCAAATTTATGTATGAACAAATACTAACAAGATATGGTATTCAAAGAGAGCTTGTCATAGACCAAGATGCCCAATTCATTTCAACATTAATCACAACATTGATGGAAGAATATAAAATATGCCACAAAAAGTCAAGCCCATATCATCATCAAGCTAATGGCCAAGCAGAGGTAACTAACCGAGAGATTGAATCTATCTTAACCAAAACAATGCAGCTGCATAAAAAGGATTAGAGTAGTAGGCTTCTTGAAGTCGTATGGGCCTATAGAACAACTTGGAAAACTGATGCAATCAAGGATGGTGGATCCAATGAAGGACAGTCCAAACCTTGCAGCTAATAGAATTACATAGCGGATTACTCAATAATGAAACACAAAGTAATTATTTAACACTAATTTTCATTAACATGCTTGGCTATAAGGCTTTCCGAGTTAGGGCCAATTACAATCCGAAAACAATTCTACAAGATCAACAACTAGATCCAATACAATATCAGCTAGTTCAACTCTAAAGACAATCAAAAGCTGATGGAAACCCTAAGGTAGATCTAAACTTGAGCTCACAAGCCTCCAAGAAATCTCCTTATTCCCAAGTATGCAAACCCCTAGCTCTGCTCCAAAGGACTATCAGATTACAATCTGATCTGCAAGAACATCAAGGACTTTTCCACAACTTTGCTCTCAATTTTTGCATCTAACTTCTAGATCTGCTAAGTTGTTCTTCCCAAAATTCTATCCCTAAACATCTACCCAAGCCCTTCTTAAATACTAATCATCAGCCACAAGTTGGCAAGATGAAACCCTTAACTCCCCAAAACAATAATTAAATTCCATACAAGTCAGCTTAAAAATGTATCCAAACATTTAATTCTACATGTCAGCCCAAGACAATGGCTACCAACAACTAATTCACCAAGTTGGCTTAACAAATCACATAGAACTCTAGTCGGCAAGTCAGAACTACCAAGCGAAAGTAAAATTATTGAGCACGCCAAGCATCACCGAGCACCAGTTTTGATCAAGAACTATAGGCATGACCGAGTAACACTTTCACCAAGCACTAGAGACTACCGAGTTCCTTTAGTGACCTCGCTTCCTTTAATGACTGAGACCGTCGATCAAGGCTACAACTGAGTAAAACTGGCCAAAATACAAACACTCCATGCAATTTCACCAAGGACACAAAATGCCCCAACTTAACCTTGGATGCCCCTGCATCAGACACCCGAGGTTCCAATAAATGTTCATATATGAGAAGAAAATCTTTCAAGATTCAACACATAAATCCCAAACTGGTTCTTCACATACAAGTCCTCCACCTTTTCTACTTGCAAAGTCTTCCACTTCAGTTTCCTTTGTCTCTTCAAGTCTTTCCTTGATAATGTATAGGTCAATTCTCTATACTGATCATTCATTTTCTTTGGATCCACAATCTCAACTCGGCTACCAATACTCAAGCTTCTCCTACCGAGTGTTTTATCCATCAAAGGCATCAGTGAAAACTTCAAGTCATCCTTCTCAACAGTAAACACATTTCTAACACAGTCATAAATAGCTTTGCAATCATATTGCCAAGGTCTACTAAACAATATATCACAACTATTCATCTTCACAATGTCACAAAGCACAACATCCTTGTACTGGCCAATCTGAACATCAATGAAGCATTGTTCTCTAACTTCCAAAGCATGAACATCTTGTAACCAGCTAATCCTATAAGGACAAGGATGTTTCATTCTACTCAAACCAAGTTTCTGAACCAAGTCCTCAGCAACAAGGTTATCAGTACTACCACTATCAACAATAACATCACAAAGTTTACCTTCAATCTTGCATCAAGTTCTAAACAAGTTACTCCTCTGACAAGGTTCATCCTTTGTACCGAGCAATGTTCATCAAAGCAGCAAGTTCTCTGATTTAGGTTCATTCTAAATATTCTCATTCATCATAGCAATTTGTCGATCAACCTTCTTCTATGTGCACTCAAAAGAATAGTGTCCTTCCTCTCCACAGTTATAGCAAGTACCCTTAAAGATAACTCTACATGTCTTCTTCTTCGGTTCCATAGGTTTCTATTCATCTTCTGCATCAGTCAACTTATCCTTCACCGAGTGATCAATCTTTTCCTTCCCTCAAGAGTTGCTAGGTTGTTTCCTCTTCAACTTATCTTCTGCCTTCAGAGCATACTAATAAGCATCTTCAACAGAATCAATCTTCAGCATACCAATCTCATCCTGAATATTGAATCTCGAACCATTTACATACCGAGCTACCTTTTCCTTACCAAGCTCTCGATGTCCAGACTAAATAGTAAGTTTGTAGAACTCCTCGGTATAATCTTCAACAGACAAATCCTTCTATTTCAGATTCTGCAACTTCTTAAACAAGTCAAGCTCATAGTCAGCCGATATGAACTTAGCTTTCAACTTAGTCACCATCAATCTCCACTGATTGATCTTTGTTTCACCTTCATCTTCTCAGTCTCTATGTAGTTCTTTCCACCAAAGAGTAGCATGTCCTTTCAACTTTGTCTGTGCTAATCTCACCCAAAGAGGATCTTCAATTTCTTCCAGCTTAAAGAAATCTTCAATTTCACCAATCTAATCAATCAGATTGTCAGGCTTCAAAGTACTAGAGAAAGTAGAAACTCCCATTCGGTAATTACTAAATCAAGCAGCAGGTCTAGGCAACTGAGCAGTTTTGTCTTCACTAGATCTATTCCTCCGATCATCACCACTAGATCAAGCAGTCTCAAATTCTTCAATAGCTTCTTCATAGCCATCCTCAGTACCAACATTCTGAGGTATGCTAGCAACAATTCTCATGATCTTGGTGACCATATCATTCTTCATCAATTCCATCTCAGATTTGAAATTTGATTTCACCTTCTCTATGATCCGAGATTCAACAGTATCACAAAGATCTGAGATAACTCTAGGGTCCAATACTCTCAAAGGAATCCTTAAAGATAAGAGAAACCCTCTGCAACAAACCCTCACTGACCACCTTGTGACAATTTCCAAGTTGCAACAAGTCAGATCTCAACCTGCAACCTTGCAAATAACTAGGGTACAATTTCACAAGTTCAATGCTTAAGATCTACAATCCAGATTGCACACAATCTCTACTCCATCAAGATCAACTTCACAATATTAGCCTTGCTAGGTCAAGCTTCTACTTCAACAAGATCAACACTCACTCTGATATCGCCTGATGTAGTCAAGGATGGTGGATCCAATAAAGGATAGTCCAAACCTTGCAGCCAATAGAATTACACAGTGGATTACTCAACAATGCAACACAAAGTAATTGTTTAACACTAATTTTCATTAACATGCCCAGCTATAAGGCCTTCCGTGTTAGGGCTAATTATAATCAAAAAACAATTCTGCAAGATCCACAACCATATCCAATACAATCTTAGCTAGTTTAGCTCTAAAGACAATCATAAGTTGATGGAAACCCTAAGGCAGATCTAAACTTGAGCTCACAAGTCTCCAAGTAATCTCCTTGTTCCCAAGTATGCAAACCCCTAGCTCTGCTCCAAAGGACTATCAGATTACAATATGATCTGCAAGAACATCAAGGACTTTTCCACAACTCTCTCAAGCTTCACATCTGACTTCCAGATCTGCTAAGTTGTTATTCCCAAAATTTTATCCCTAAACATCTACCCAAGCCCTCCTTAAATACTAATCATCAACCACAAGTCAGCAAGATGAAACCCTTAACTCCGCAAAATAATAATTAAATACCATACAAGTCAGCTTACAAATGTATACAAACATTTAACTCTGCATGTCAGCCCAAGACAATGGCTACCAATAATTAATTCACTAAGTCAGCTCAACAAATCACATAGAACTCTAGTCGGCAAGTCAGAACTATCGAACGACAATAAAATTATCGAGCACGCCAGGCATCGCCGAGCACCAGTGTCGACCGAGCACTGCAAGCATGACCGAGTAACACTTTCACCAAGCACTAGAGACTAACAAGTTCCTTTAGTGACCGAACTTCCTTCAATGACCAAGACCATCGGTCAAGGTTGCAACCAAGTAAAACCAACCAAAATACAAACACTCCATGCAATTTCACCGAGGACACAAAATGCCCCAACTTAACCTTGGATGCCCCTGCATCAAAAACAACAACTGGGTTTAGCCCATTTGAGTTGTTATATGGGAAAACTATAATGTTTCCTATTGAATTAGAACATAAGACTCTTAGAACAACCTTAGAGTTCAATATTAATCTTCCTGTAGCACAACAAGAGTGCCTCCTATAGCTTAATGCACTTGATGAAACAAGGAAGCTTGTCCAACAGCAAACAAAATTAATTCAAAAACAACGAAAGAAATGGAATGACATTCACAACAAGACAAAGAACTTTACAACTGGTGACTGGGCATTGTTATATGACTCTTGATTTCAAACAAATCATGGCAACTTGAGTACCAAATGGCTAGGCCTGTATAAAATAGAAACAATATTTGATAATGGATTTGTACAATTGAAAACTTTTGATCCTGTCTGGTTTAAGTTACTGGTCAATGGTCACAGGCTACATCTGTACCATAAGCCTACCTCCAAGGATGAATTCCTTTGGACATTTGAGCACTTAGATCAATAGGAGCTTCCTATAGCAAAAGACTCTAATCTTCTTCCTACAGCTTCTTCTTGGCCTCAATGGAGTTTACCATAATAAATACTTTCTTTCCTTAGGAAGTAATTTTCTTCGTAATAAATTTCCATCTCATTTTCACTTCTATAATCTTTCGCTTTATCCAAAACTCCAACTCATATTTCCACTATCTGAGTTTCACACTTTGAGCTTACGTTGGCCACGTCAATCAATTTGCTTCACCATCAATATGAAGAACTTTTTCCAGGTATACAATGTTTTTAATTTATTACAAATTATTTTATTTATTTCTTACATGCTATAAACATTGCATGAAAATATGTTGCATTTATGATTCCACCAATTGTGAAATCTTTTGGCATGTGTGGATGCATGCCACCTTTTTTGAAGGGGGCAGGAGTGAATGCCAAATCTTGGATTCACACGTCATTCCCATCATGAAGTCTTGTCATCGTCACTTTACATTATTATGGAAGTACAAACCTTTTGCCTCCACCTGTCATTGTCATAATATCCTGCCGCCTTTTTTAACCCAATTTGAATGATGAAAAGGCAACACCTCTTGTTTCCATTAATAACTTCTTTTAAACTTTATTTCAAATTCTTTTATGTCTGAATCATAAGTCAACCGTAATTTTCTTGAGATATAGAGTTTTCAAGTAGAAGCAGTGAGATAAGGAAGGAATTGTGATCAAAGTGAGGGCAAAAGAATTGATTTTCAGACCATGGGAGGAAAATTGGTAATACATGAACCCACTTCACATGCATCCCTTCTACAAGACCAAGATGTTATACAAAGGTTCAATAACAAAGGGTTGAATTAATTTCTCAGACTGATTGATTTTGATGATAATGCAGAGTTTGAGTTCATGCACACGTTTAAATGGATAGAGGCAGTACTATGGGGTCTTATAATGTTGGCTACAGAGGAAAGAATTTTTGAAGTAATTGGCACTAGTAAATTTTAGCCTAATTTTTAACGTGAATTAGTTAATTTTTTGATGCAAATTGGTCGACCAAACAACCATTATTGTTGGCGAACTTTCTACATCGATTATTTGACACATTATATTTTTGTCAAATTTTCAACCATTATAGTTGTCAAACTATCGACTGATCCAATGTCAAAATAATCACTTCAATCGTGAAGAATGTCTAACATATCTTTCATCACTTTCGACCAATGTTGGTTGAAATAATTGTATAATGTTGGTCGAAATAATCGTAAATAGCTGACATATCTTTTTGCATTTTTGACCACATATGGTCGAAAAATTGGTCGATGAAATATGTCGATTGTATAGCATTGGCATCGAACTTAAGGTAGTGGCGTCAAAATATCGATGGTTAGTTACGTCGAGAGTATAGCATTATCGTTGAATGTACAGTCTTTGTTGGTAAAAAAATCAACAACAAATTCATTTTTTTAATATATATATATATATATTATGAAATCTATTAATATATTATAGTGATTTATGGGTGCCATCTATACGTACATTAGTTAGTGAATTCAAGTTACTAGATGGAATATAAAAGAATGATAATGAACTGCAATAAATTTTAAAAATGAGAATAACAAGAATATTATTACTAAATTTTAAAAATGCTCTCATACCCCATTAGTGATCTTTGTTTTGATACACCAATATTGATATCATTCATGTCACATGATTATTAATTGAGTCCTACATTTCACTTCTCTCCATTTCTCACTAATATCCTAGTTTTAAAAATTTTACTTCCCTTTGGTGTAACATGAATTTTGAACATTGTACTCAAATTATTTTCTAAAATTATCTTAATATATTACATTAGATAGATGACATGGTCACTTTGACACCTTTATTTTCCTAGTCCAATCACTATTATACTTTATCCAAGATTTACCCCATTGATATACTTCATCGTCCCTATCAATATTATCTCTTTCCATTGTTATTTTACTTTCTCTGCTATTATCATTTTGTTGTCTCTTATGCATATGCTTCTCGTTATATATGAATCATGTCACCTTCTCCTTTCCCTTTTTTTGAGTTGATATATATTCATCCATTTACCTTAAAAAAAATAATCTAATCAAGATTTTGTTTCCTATAATTCATTGTCATATTTATAATCCTTGTGATTATAATTTGTTACATATTTCACCAAACAAATGGGATGAGCACATTTATTTGATTCTCATTATAGAAATAATTATACAACATTTTGATTCAATATTAAAGTATTATTTTTACAAGTAGTAAATAAATTTTAAATTAATGGTATATTAACTAACAATGTGATAGATTCACATATATATTTTTGTATCATCATTTCTCTTCAATTATATTATTTTCCTCTTCGATATAATATATTATCTAATTATATGATGTAAATCATTTCCAATTCAAGTTTTATTACATGATCTTAACCTTTAGTTATAAATGAAGAAATTGTGAACCTTAGACCTTAATCCTAATTTGTCAACTATTCTTCCTAGCTTTTACAATTGACTTCCTCATCAACAATTCTAGATGGTACTATAAGATGTGTACACCAAAAATACTTTTTCATGACTTCTAGTAGTGTCATTGGAATATATAGAACTAAGTTTCTCATTAGAACATAACACTCATCATATTTGGTAGTGTAATACTATTGTTTGACCATAGTAATATTGAGGATGATTAAGAGGTCCATAAACTTGTTCCTTCATTTTATTTTCTCTTGAATATTCACTAATGTCTCTTGTAATTTTTGTAATTATTAAACATTATTATTATATATTAGTGATAAATTGCTGCATACTTTTATGGACAACTCTATTTCCTTGAAGTTTGCACTTGTATAGAGTAGAAAAGATCTATAGTAAAATGAGATTTATTTGAACTTTTGATATGTTAAAAATAGAAAGGTAGCTTGATTTTATACCTATCTTGTTCATTTTGAGTGCAAAACTCAAAGATAAATGCCATGGGTTTAAAAACCCTAATAAATCAAAGTGACTATTGTATGGTCCCAATTCAGAGCTAGAGCATGGAGAACCAGATGATATGCAATCCTTGTTTTGAGAATGGGTTGATCAAGTCACAATATTCCTCCAAGACAGTTCTGAATATGGACTAGATATTGAAATTTGAAAGTCAATATCTTAAATATATATAAAATTTGGCTCAATCAAGCATATTATCCTAGAAACTAACCAATAAAATACAACCTAATTGAAAAAAAAATTGCATGATCGATGGTCCCATGAATTTTGTAGTGAAGTTTAAGCTTAAAAATTTAAGCTCTAAAATTTATGGAAGTTAGTGGTCTCATGAATTTTATTTTTAGCATATTCAATTCAACGGAGTAATAAAATACAAAATAGTAAAATAATTAATTGGTAAAAGTTGGAAAAGTTGAAATGATTGACAAGTAGTAGACAAAAGCCTAAGCTAGTGGGGCACTTTCTAGCCCCCTACCTTTTCGATGCCACTACCTTAAGTTTCGACACTAATGCTACCAGTAATGCCCTTAACATTGATAGGAAGTATCTGCGATTATAGAGTAAAATAGAGTGGGTGTGTTATAATTGAGCATATATAAAACCAAAAATTAGAACATTTGAATGGAATCTTTCATAGATGGGATTTCTAGTATGTAGGTAAAATGGACCAAGAAGGTCAACATCTAAGATCAAAGTTTCAAAGCATTATAGAAGCCCAATTTATATGTTACCAGGCATACCAACATGCTTTTATATTGATGAGTTTGCATGAAGTATGATTCCTTTGGAGATGGTAATCATGACAACTTTAGCCACTAGATTCCATCCACTTCCTCAAAATTTGCAAATTGTTTCCTTAATGCTAAATATTATAATAGGTAAACCTCAATTTTCTGAATTGAAAAATATGCCCAAAATTTGAGTCTTTTCCAAAAATATTTCTCAAGTTTAAATTGGAGAAGACATACCTCAGACATAATAATCCATGGGATGGCCCCCATACAAATAGAGAAGGAGATAATGCAAGCCTGTGTCAAAGAGAAATAATCATTCAAATTGATCACTAGGCATTGACTATAATGGAAGTGATCATTTGCTTTCAAATCAGAAAATCTAAGAGGTAACTTGACCCCCAAGCTTACCAGTAAACCAATTAAAGCCAAAATACTAGAAAGATAAGAAACTCCCAACACATGATTCTGCAAGAATGAAGCATGAGATCAAACTTAAAAGTGAGGAATTACTTAAGTTTTATAATTCAGGTCATTAAAATAAATAAATAGTTCCAACAATATGATTTTTTTTTCCTGTTTGTCCATAGAAAATGCACAAATTAATGCTTGCAAATGTCTTGCATCTGTGACAAAAGAAATGTTGTGGTAGTTAAAAAGAGTACCTTTAGGTAGAATGAAACACCTATGAGAAAAAGGTTGGTTGTCATTCCTACAGATGAGATCTGAGAAAGTGAAAGAAATGATATGTAATTTTCTTACAAGGAGTCAGTTAAATCTGTGAATTTTCCAATGTGGTAGCATTAATATATCTATTTAATTTATTTATTATGAGGAGAAGATGCCTATCAGCCCTGTCCATTAACCATGCAATGAATCTAGTCATTAGAACCTATATGACATCATTGTACAAGATCAAGGCTATTAGTTCTATATTAAAAAAAAATAAAGGCCTTATTTCAAATCTTTTGTCAAGCAATTAATTGAAGAACTTCCAGCTTTCACAATCACTTGAACTCCAGCCAGTCCAAGGGAGGCAACTTTAGCATCTGAGATGCCTGTAGGATTAATTAGAAATTAGTTGTCATTTTCATTCTGGATTGCACATTGTTTCCCTAGTAGTTTCCAAATCTTTTGTAGGTTGAGGTATGTGCAATGCATGCGTTCTAACATGGTTGTGTATGGACTATTATTGGTTGGTAGAAAAAATAAGTTTTAATAAAACAACTCACCAGCGGATTTGAAAATGGAAGTATTGTAGAACATGATGCCACTTATTCCTATCAACTATTGCAATACAAGCAGCCCAATGCCAATCTAACAAAAAACATTCTAAAACAATAAGACTCTTATACATGTATTTCCATCAGTAAAATATTTTAAGTACAACACTTGTTCACATAAATCAACCAAAATCTAAAAATGTAACCATTAGGACAGATGAAGCAAGCATAAAAGAGGAAAATTAGAATAAGGAAGTCGTGGATGAATTTGTATAGCGACTATGCTAAATGATCTTCTAGGGAAGATGTTGGTCCAGTAGAGATTACTAGCAAGGTGGTGAGTAGAATTTACAATGAGAAGGTGGGCATCTAGCCACAACTTAGCATAACAGAGCATGAAGGTTGTCAAGTAGAGGACTTTGGTGGATCGTGGTGTTGCTGGTCTATGGAACAAAGGGTATAATTGGGAAGCTAGTCTGCTTAAGAAATGAAAACACACACATATGTGAAGGAATGTGAAAGTGGACATATAATGGAAATACACCTTTTTTGGATGATATGTTTAGATCCTCGAACAACTTGCATTATCAAAACACATTTCAATATTGTAATTATACTTATGAATTAAATCCATGACAAAACAATCCACTCCTTTGAAATACTTTCAATGATTGTACTTATCAATGCTAGAGAAAAGGAAATCTAATATGCAATATGAGATTTCTTGGACTACAATCAAGTGCATTAAACATAATGGGAAGCATGGTATATTGAAGATAGTGTATCAAAGGAAAGAATTAAAGTGGTTTTTGCTATATAACTGTGGTCACATTTTTCATCAAACAAGGATAAGGCTTAATAATAAAGAACCTCTTCGTACTAATCTAGTGTAGGAAATGCTTATGATGTCAATCATAATTGTTTCTCTGGAATTTAAGAGATAACAAAAGGGAGATAGGGGATTTCAAGCTCATGAACTATGCCCTTATTGAGTACCTGCATAGAGAAGATGGAGATTGGCAAACTTAAAAGTCACATCCATGGATGTTCTTTAAAAATGTGTTGTATTCTAATTATAGTGATTTGTGGGTGCCATCTATATGTACATTAGTTAGTGTTCAAAATAATAATACAATGTGCATATATTTTTCCATATAACATATAAGCCAATTATTTTATAAATAATTTGGACTCGATGAACAAAATGGATGAGACATTCATGCTTACTTATTCAAATATCAACATGAAGGAAATGTAGTTGAACAAGAAGAATACACACCAGATCAAAGATCTAGCATTTGGATAAGCATGAATGTTATGTTTACACCAGCTATAGCGAATGGATATTCCCACACAGATCTATCACCTACCTGCTTTTGAAATAGATGCTAAAATGATATATGCACAAAATATTTGAAGAGAATTTCATGTCAAATTCAAC